>JAMJFZ010000699.1:0-687500 GCA_026225945.1 Cricetomys ansorgei | reverse complement strand
CATAATACTGTGGTGATGCTGTTACTAGTTTTTTTTTGTATTCCCTATATTTTCATGTTGGAGTGTGCTCGTCCCACTTACAAACAAAAAGTGTTCGCTGTAGAATAATCGCCATGTTATGCTGGCAGTTGCTCATCTCTCTTGCTTACTGAGTCTCTTGATTCCATCACAATGCCACAGTAGTGATTGACATGTGTATATCATGTAGAATTGTATAGGTACATCCAATGGTGTTCCCACAATGATGAAATCACCTAGCAACACATCTGTGTCCCTATCATTAAGTGACACATAGTTGTGTCTCAAAGCAACAAAATTGAAAACACTCTGCTGTTTTAAAACACATGTTAATCCTCCATTAATCAGAAGCAAACTTTCCTGACATTATTAGTGTGCAGTATCAAAGTGCCATCCGGCTGGCTGCCCATTTTCCTGCTGAAGAGCAGAAGTGAGTAGATGCCTACTCATCACTTGGTCCAAACCATGTTCTAGTGAGCACATGAAAGTTAATCACAAAAAAGTTGAGTCACTGCACATAGCTGGTGCGTGGACATAAATTGCCTCATAAATTACATAATATGACTGACTGGCATTCTCTGGGAATTTTAGAGAAATGGCAACATGAGAGGTACAAAGAAATGACTTAACTAGCGATAGACATCGTCACTGCTTTCGAATAGTATGAGAAGCCCTATTTGCTTCATATGTTCTCTGGGTATCCACAAGTCTGGAAACACCAGGAAGGCTAACAGTTTTCTGGACAATACAGAAGCTAATAGAGGATGCTGGTGACTCATTACCTAAGATTGACTTTCTATAAGCAAGTTTGAAGCTCTGAAATAGAGTTCTGGCAAAGGTTAGGAATCACGGCTACAATGAGAATGGCTCCTAATGCTTTGACACTGTCCCACAGAGGAAGAAACAAGAGCCTCTGATAGACGTTCAAATGACTTGTAGAAGTTTGGCCCATCTGGTTGTTAGGCCCACAAGACTTTTACTTTTGACACCTTGGGGTTTGGTGAAGTCCCCTTTTTACATTATTTGTGTCTTATCTGTGGCACCACTTTATACTACCCCTCAGCCTCAGGAAAATATCTTACCTAGCTTTGACTGTGAGCAAAAATGTGACCCTTTAAATAACTGCAAGATGTCGAGAGGGGGGAATGAACCAGTGACTGAGTTGCATCTGCTAGCATTCGAAGAATGTTGAGCGCCTGAGACTATTTAGATGCTCGATTTGGATAGTCAATTGCTAGAAGCTTTCTGTCTTCAAGACTTAAGAGTTGTTTTCCTGCAGGGAAGAGGGAATGTCTTTGCTGCCTCACGTAAGAACACTGGCTGCAGTGCATCTTTGTGATTTAGTTGTGTTTCTTATACTTCTACGGCATTTGTGTCATGTCTGAATATGTGTAGGTCTCCAGCCTCCAACAATACCGTGCCTCCTGTGGGACTTTGCAGGGGTGCTCTGTTGCTGCTGCTATCACTGTTGTTGATGAAGTTTATAAGGACAAAACAAGACTTCTGGCTGCCATCTCACATACCGCAGTGGCAGTCATATATTATGAGAAAAACCCGGAAGACAGCCAGATAAGGAATTCAAACCACTTGATTTAGTGTGTGTGTGTGTGTGTGTGTGTGTGTGTGTGTGTGTGTGTGTGTGCTTTAAGATTTATTCAGGCCACTCAAAGGTGGCACTAATCCTCCTGGTATAAATCAATCAACTGCAGTCTTATGAGTTGTGAGTGGCCTCCACTTACGCAGTGTGTTGATAATAGCTATTTGTTTCTGACTAGCTCAGGAGCAAGTGAGCACGGTTTAAAGACTACTTGGCATATGTTCTTTCTTCTTGGGCTTAAAACACAAATTAGTAAGAACACTTAGCTATGCTGAGCATGGGTGCACATGTAGTCCTAGCATTTGGGAGGCAGAGGCAGGAGGATCACAAATTAAAGGTCAGCTTGGGCTACATCCATCCTATACCCCACACACCAAAAAAAGAATGACACTGGCTTAGTTGTATTTGAATAAGGTTTGTGTAAGTCAGATTTCTGTCACTTTGACAAAATGCCTGAGATAATAAGTTTGTAAGAAGAAAATTTGAAGCTGGTGAGATGGCTCAGCAGTTAAGAGCACTGGCTATTCTCCCAGAGGATGCAGGTTCAATTCCCAGCACCCATATGGCAGCTCACAACTTTCTATGTCTCCACTTCTAGAGGATCTGACACCCTCACAGATAAACATACAGGCAAAACCCCAATGCACATAAAAAAAATAAACAAATATTTTTTAAAAGAATATTTTAAAAAAAGTGAAGAAAGGATTTATTTTGAGTCACAGTTCTCAATCCACAGTCTGCTGGACCCTGTAGTTGATGCCTCTATGGAGGCTCAGCAAAGACTACAAGGAACCACTTTCACAGGTGTAAACTCTACCAGACCTCAACAGAGGGAACAACCATCCTGGCCAGTACCAGCCTCCATAGTGGAATCCTGAGCTCTGAGCTCAGGTGTTTTTATTGATCTAGCCTCCTCAGGTGCATATCATAAGCAACCATCATCGCCCACAGAAATCTAACACCTGTGGACCATACAAAAAGGCCAAGGTCTATGCATCCCTTTTGCCAACAGTGCATAAAACAATTTCAAACATAACTAAAAATAAACTTCTCCAGCAGGACCCCTTGTTTTGGGAACTGTTCTAAGGCAGAACACCAGTGTGAGAAACACATTTAACTTAACCCCTTCAGCTCATAGCAGCTGAGAAGCAAAGAAGCACAAAGAGGTAGGGATCCAGTATCACCATCAAGAGTAGAGGACACACTTCCAGTGATGTAACTTCCTCCCCACTAGTCCCTACCTACTAAAGGTTCCACCACCTCTGCCATAGGACCACATGTTGTTGATCAGACTGCTATCACAAGGCCGCTTGAGAAGCATTCAGCATTCAACATTAGCAAGCTCATACCATAGGGCTAAAAAATAATAAGACATTTATTTTTACTACTTTTTAAATATAGATTCCATATTTCTTGTGGAAATTTTGTCTTTGGGTTTTTGTTTCCATTTCTTTTGGTCATTTGACAGCTACATTGCTAATTGCTTTTGTTTATTTTACTAATTTTTAATTTGGAAACATCTTTAGGCCAATTATATCACAAGGAGTTGCCTTTCCCTAGCCCCATTCTCAATGAGGAGCCTGAATTCCTTTATTTCTCTATTAATTACTATATTTAAAACAATGCAGATCAAAGAAGTAAAACGGAGTTGGAAGGGGCAGTCTCTGGCAATGGCTTTAATCATAGAAATGCTCTTTGAATTCATAGAAGTCCAGAGTCATACAAATCTGTACTATCTGGCTCTTTCCTTGGCTGTTTGTAGAAAGTATGCTGCTTTCCCCAGGTCAGGAATTATGCCACACGAGAATTCATAAGATTATAATGAAGGGCTCCACTATTAGGAAAGCTAAGTTAGTAAACTTTTAAGTGGTGACATGATCTCCACAAAGTTCCTGCTCCAAGCCATAAATTAGCTCGTTATTTATTAGACCTAGATAGGTTGATCCTTACTACCAATTTTACCTTCCTCCTTCACGAATGATTATAAAATCTTGAAATCGATCAGCTGATTGAGAATCTAGTTCCATATGCCCTCCCTGAGCCTTCAGAGCCTTTCAGAGATTTGAAGACAACTGAGTCTCCACCATGAATTCTTTGCCACTATCCTGGCTTCTTGCCTCTGACCTAAGTAGAGGGCAGGAAGGCAAGCCCTCTGTGTGGGTATGGATGGACTAGACCAAACAAAATGCCCCAGGCGCATTTGCTGCAGTGGAGAAGAGAACAGGAGATTCCCCCATTCTTTCCCAGCCATCTGCTTTGTTCCCACCCTCCTACACCTCACTAGCTAGGATAGCAGCCACATCCCCCATCTGCCCTGCTCATTGTCTTTGCCAATTCCAGCCCATAACACTCCCACACAGAGAAAAACTGATAAGCATTTCTCTGTAACTCTGTATTTTATTTGTGTCTACTCTCTGCTTTCCAAGTAGGTAAAGTATTTGATGCAATATTGGACAAAGAAACAGAGAAAGGGAATGAACCCTTGTGATTTCTTCTGGAGTCATCAGCGAACTACTCAGTAAGACCTTTCATAGGCTTTTGTTCAGTTATCATCTCTGAAATCAAAGCTTGACTTTCTGGTATGTTATTGGACTTTTCAAAGGATTTTAAAATTCAGGAGCTTGGTTCCAATAATTGCTCTTAGGAGCTAACACTGCCTGTTGTCTATAGATAAATCCCAGTTTGTACCACCAATTATTTTCTTTACAAAACCCACAAAGTACATATTGAAGTTTGCATCAGAATTGAATATGATCCAGAGTCCTAATGTTCTGATACACTGATGCCTTTCAAATGTGTATCATATTCTACTAATGCAAATTTAAGAGCTTGAGTACTGAACTAGAGATCTGAATGAAGAGTCCAAGATGGTGATATTTGATCTGCACTTGGCTATGTTTGCTAGAGTGTGCTAGACATTGCAGGAGTGTTACACTTTTCTTAACAGAACTGGTTCAGTAACAAAGACACATGACTCAAGGCTGAGCAAGGTTGCACAGGCCTTGGGCTTCATCATTAGAAACATGGTGTTCTTGTTTACAGCTATACTACTCTGAATGTTCCCTGTCTCATCTGGTCTTGGAAGCTAAGCAGGGTCAGGCCTGGGTAGTATTTGTATGGGAGATACATAGGGCTCTTTAACCCAAGGCTGGAAGAATAGAATGGATCCTATGAACTCAGAAATCTATGGAGCCAGGCTAGGTGGTCTATCAGAACAGTGGTCCTCAACCTTCCTAATGCTGTGACCCTTTAATACAATTCCTCATGTTGTGGTGACCCCCCAACCATAAAGTTATCTTCGTTCCTACTTCATATCTGTAATTTTGCTACTTTGCGAATTGTAATGTAAAAATCTGATATGCAAATAGTCTTACGCAACCCCTATGAAAGGGTCGTTTGACCCCTAAAACCCACAGGTTGAGAACTGCTGGGTTAGAATCTATTCAATTGCTGGTAGCTAACAACACAGTTTACTCTGGTTTAAACAAAAATTAATTAATTCGTTAACTAATTAGTTAATTAAAAGCAGTTCTTACTGACTCCTACAAGGGAAAGTGCAGCAGTTAGGTGGCTTCAGGATGATTTAAATCATCGGCTTAACCTTGTCACCAGAGATGGTCTTTTAGGTTTTCCCTCATCCTACAGCTAGCTCCCCCTTCTGGGCACACTGTAGCTGTCAGCACTTCAAAGAACTGCTTCCAGTTTCTATGTCAGAAGAGCTAGGCAATTTCTTTCCCAGAAGTCCTTGGACTTTAGGGGTTTATAGTCTAGAATGGATCATATGCATGCAACGCTACTTTCTGTCAGCAAAACTGAATGCCTTACCGCTAGAATATAGAGTGGGATAAGGTTCCTCCCAAACTTTAGAGAGTATGAGGCTAACTGACTGAGAACGGGTGGAGGTTTCTAGAGAGGGAAGACTCATTTGATGTCATGCTCTCACTTCCCCTATGGAAATCTAATTCACCCTTTGGTCTCAGTCTCCAATAGAGAAGCCCTAGGGATGTGCCGTCCTCAGAACTGATTCTGTGTGTGTCTCCTCATGTTCCAAGGACCCTTAGCTTCCAAGCTTATCTGAGTAGAGAAGAGATTTGAAAAGGTGGGATTGAAAAGCAAGATTGAGTGGTCACAAAACCATAACCGCCCCCACCCTCGCCATGCTCTGCTGGCCAGGATTAAGTATCCCTTGCTTCTCTGAGGTCCAATCTCATTCTGAATTGTACTCGAGAGAATTTGTTAAAATGTAGGTGACTAGATCCCACATCTAGAACTCCGGATCCCACAGGACAATGTGGGACTCAGGAAATTTTCAATGGGTTTCCAAGGGTTGCTGCTGCTTCTCCTCCAAGGCTCCCACTTTAAAAACCTCTAGGGTGAACAATCCCCATAGGCCATTCCAGTTTTGATATTTAGAACTCTAAGATTTTGTACTGACTCAAAATACATGGCTTTATAACTGGAACATACCAAATTATACTCTGTGAAGAGGTAGAAACATCTTAGGGCTCCTATATAGACACAAATTATACCTACTGATCAACATTTCCTGATCCCTCCCCAGCCTTACTTTCCCCACCCTTGGATAGCTACCATTTGGCTCTCATTTCTACGAGATCATCTGTTTGAGATTCCATGTACAAGTTGGACCATGGAATATTTCTCATTCTGGGCCTGTCTTATTTTAGTTAACATAATCTCCAGTTCCACCCACGTTGCCACAAATGATAGGCATTCATTCTTTTTCTGGCTGAAGATATTTCATGCAGATGTGTATCATATTTTTTTGCCCATTCATCTGATGATGGACACGATTATGAGTGGCATTGAAATAGCATGGAAGTGCAGGTGTCTCAACACAGCTAAGCTCACTTCCTTTGGCTGTACATCTAGTGATAGGATAGCTGGATGATACACTAACTCTACTCTTACTTTTTTGAGGAACATCTGTATTGTTTTATATAATGTCTGTACAAATTAACATTCCCTCCAGCGATGTGCAAGAACTCCTGTTCTTCCATATCCTTGTAGCACCTCTTCTCTGTAGCCTCTTTGATAACAATCATTCTGGTTGTAGTGAGGTGATATTTCATAATGGTTTGGATTCACAATGACCAGTAATATTGATCTAAATATCTGCTGGTTGTTTGTATTTCTTCCTTTGAGAATGGTCTATTTAGATAGATGTTCTGTTTGTTTTTTTAGGGGTTTTTTAATCAAATTTTTCATTGTTTTGTTTTGTCTTTATTGAGTTTTTGAAGTTCAACCCCATATCAGATATAACACTGTTGGAACGATTGTCTCCTCATACTGTTTGATCACTTGCTGTGCTGAAATTGTTTAAATATTGTTTGTCTATCTTTGCCTTTTGAATCCTATTAAAAAATCATTATCCATTCTACTTTTTCAGAACCTCCTCTTGTGTTTATTCTAATAGTTCGATAATTTCAGATCTTACACGTAAGAACCCCTCTATATTTTTTGAACTGGCCTCCAACTCACTATGTGGCCAAGGATGACCTTGAATTTCTGCTCCTCCTCTTTTACTCCAAAGTGTCAAGATTACAGATTTATGACCCCATGCCCAGTTTCTGCATTCCCAGGGATGAAATCCAGAGCTTCCTGAGTGTAAGGCAATTATCTACCAATTGAGCTATGTCCCCAGGTCCCACTTAAGACTTTAATACATTTTGAATTAGATTTGTGTAACTCTGGAAACATAAGGATTTGCCTCCATTTTTTTGTAATGGATACCCAGTTTTCCCAATGCTGTATATTTAAAAAAACAAAACAAAACTGTTCTTCTCCCAGTGTATATTCTTACCACTTTTGTTGAAAATCATTACACATAAACACATAGGTAGATAGATAGATAGATAGATAGATAGATAGATAGATAGATAGATAGATAATTTTTGATGGTTTCTATTCTGTTCCTTTGGTTTATGTGTTTGTTGTTATGTCAATAATATGCTGCTTTAATTACTATAAATTTTAGCTTGATAACCACCATCACCTCTGCTTTGTTCTTTTTAATCTAGATGGTGTTAGCTCTTTGTAGGTTAGCATGATTCTATACAAACTTTAAAATTGTTTTTGCTAATTCTATCAAGAATACCATCTGCATTTTGATAAAGGTTTCATGGAATCTAAATCACTTTGTGTAGTATGGACAGTTTTACAATATTGACTCTTTCAATATACAAACAAAGGATGTTTAATTTTGTCCTCTTCAGTTTCTCTCATCAAAGTTTAAAATGTTTCATCATAGAGGTCTTTTACCTCTTTGGTTAAATTTGTGCATAGATGCCTTTTTCAGTCTACTGAAAATGAAATTTGTTTCTTGATTTCTATTTTAAATAATTCACCATTAGTATGCAACAATGCTGCTCATTTTTTGTGTGCTGTTTTTATATTCTGTAACTTCAGTGAATTTATTTAATATATAAATTCTTTGGGAGTTTCCATATACAAGATCTTATTGTTTGAAAATAGTGACATTTGACTTCTTTTCCAATTTGGATGTGTCCCAGATAGGACTGTTTTCAATAAAGTGGTAAGAGTAGCCAGGTGTGATTGTGTGTGACTGCAATCCCAGCACTCAAGAAGCAGAGGCTTCAGAATTGAGAGTGCAAAGCCAACCTGGGCTACATAACATGACCTTGACTAACAACAAAGCACCAAAAGAATCAATGGTGCAAGTGGTTATCCTTACCTTGTTGTACAGACCTTGAAAGAAAGTTTTCAGTCTTTTCCCATTTCATGTGTTAATGCTGGTTTATCATGAGTGGCCTTTGTGATGTTGAGGTATGTTTCTTTTCTGGACAGTTTGATCAATGTTTCTATCATGAAATAATGTTGAATTTTATCACATGCCATTTCTCCATTCATTAAGATGATCATATAACCATATATACTTTCTTCTGCTGCTGTGGTACTCATGTTTATTAATTTGCTTATATGGAACCATCCTTTGCATCCCTAGTATAAGTTTCACATGATTATGGTAAAAAAAAAATCTTCTGAGTATGCCGTTGGACTCATATGCTGATGGTTTATTGAGGGCTTATATTTCTGTCTTTATTAAAAGTATTGACTTGTAGGTATTGTGTTTGTTTGAAGTGTTTATCTGGTTTGGGGATCAGGGTATTGCAAGACTCATGTGATGTGTTTAGAAGAATTCTTTCTTCCTCTGTTTCTTGAAATAACTTAAGAAAATTTGTTTTAATTCAACCATGAAACCATATTGTCCTTGGCTTTTCTTTGATGGGGTACATTTATATTACTGGCTCAATCGCTCCACTTTCATTGGTCTGTTCAGATTTTCTATTTCTTCATGGTTCTGTGCATGTTATATATATAATTTGTCTCCTTTCTAAATTATCAAATTTTTAACATATAGTTATTCATAATAATGCCTATTCTGTATTTCTGTGGTGTTGATTGTAATACCTTGCATTTCATTTCTGATTTTATTTACTTGTGTCTCCTTTTCTTAACCTACCTAACAGTTTATCTTCTTAAAAAAATTATTGCTGTTGTTGTTATGTGTGCATGATTAGGTGAAATAACACCTTTTGGAGGGGGTTCTTTCCTTCCATCTTTACTTGAGTTACAGGGATCGAACTCTTTACCAGGCTTGCACAGCAAAGCTCCATTACACACTGAGTCATCTTACTGTCTCTTGTTTATCTTTTCAAAGAACCAGCTCTTTGTTTCATTGATCATTTAGATTGTATTTTATTAGTCTCCTTTTTTGGGGAGTGGGGTGTTTTGTTTTTGTCTGGTTGTATTTTCCTGCTCAGAGTTTTAATTCTTTCCTTCTAAATTTAGTTTTTTTAGTTCCTTGGGATGCAGTATTGGAGACATTTCTCTTATTTGATATGGGTGTTGATTGTTATAAATTTCCTTCTCAGTAATGCTTTTGTTGTATCCATAGGTTGATCTTCATTTTCACATGTTTCAAGAAATTTTAGCTTTCCTTCTTCAGGCTGGAATGATGGCTCAATGGTTAAGAGTACATTTGCCCTTCCAGAGAACCTAGATTCTATTCCTAGCATCCACATGGTAACTCATAAGAATCTGTAACTCCAGTTCCGAGGGATCTTCTGCCCTCTTCTGACCTCTATGAGCATTGCATGTACATGGTGCATAGATGTACATACAGGCAAAAAGCTCATACACATATAACAACATCAACAATAATAATCAATGAAAACTGTCTTTCTTGATTTTTTTTCCTGGACTCACTGGTGTTCAAAAGTAACTCATTTAATTTTGATGTATTCGTAGTTCCCAATGTTTTTCTTTTTCTTGATTTCTGACTTCACTGCAGTATGATTAGAAAAAAAAAATACTCAATATAACTTGTTACTTTAAACTTATTGAAACTTGTTTTTATGATGTATTGTATAATCTATACTATTCAATGCTTTTATTAAGCTATTGTTTTATTAATCTATACTAGATAATATCTGCACAGAGAAAACTGTGTATTCTGTAGCTGTTGGAATGGGATGTTCTATAGATTCCTGGGATGTTCTATAGATTCCTGTTAAGCTCATTTGGTCTCAGCTGAAATTTCATTCTGCCATCTATTTCTTGATTCTCATTTAGATGACCCATCCATTACTGAAAGTAAAGTGTTAATATCTCCAATTATTATTGTATTGGAATCTATCTCCCTCTAGGTCTATTAAAATTTGAATTATACATTTTCATATTCAGATATTCAGTGCATATGTACATGAGCTTTCTGTCACTGCGCCAAAATACTAGAGACAACCTAAAAGGAGGAGAGATGTATTTTGCTCACAGTTTCCAAAGTTTTAGTCCATGGTGGCTTGGCCCCATTGCGTTGTGCCTAGAATGAACCTGAAACATCACAGTGAGAGTAAATGGTGGAACAGGTCAACTCACATTCTTGTGGCTACAAAGTTAGATTGAGAATGAGGCCAAGTTCCCCAAATACCTTCAAGACCCCCTCCCCACACACACACAATGAACTAAGTTCCTCTTACTACACCCCGCCTCCTAAAGATTCCACCACCTTCCAATAGCATCACGGGCTGAAGACAGAGCCTTCAACTTAGTGAGTTTGGCTGTTAATGAGCTGTTAAAATACCTTAGACACTACCTAATAACTTTCCTTTATCTCTTTTTACTGTTTTGGATTTAAAATCTATTTTATTTGACATAAGTATTGCTGCTTCTCTGTTTTTGGAATCCCTTTCACATGAAATTTTCTTATCTCCTACCTTCATCTTTAGTATATGTATGTTCTTAAAGATAGATTAATTTCCTGTAACCAATATGGTTGAGTCTTTTATTTTTATCTGCCTAGTCCCTCTATGTGTTTTAATTAGATACTTTTATCTGTTTACTTTCGAGGTAATTACTGGTGTGTAAGGTCTTAGCATCAGTGTTATTTCAAGTTATGTTCTAATCATATTGTAGTGTATTTTCCGCTCTCCCACGGTCTTCCTTTGTGGTTAAGTGACTTGCTGCAGTAGTGTGCTTGATCCCTCACTTATCATATTTGGGTTTCCTATTACAGATATTTGCTTTGTGGCTACCACGAGGCATATAAAAATCATTTATTTTCTAAGTGTTAGCAATTTAGCATGAACTATAACAACAGAATCAAAAGAGTAAGAGAAAATATACTAATAAGAGCACTCTCAAAGTGCACTCCCTAACCTCCTCATGTTTTGAAACTTTGATACTCTACTTCATGACTTTGTGTATTGCTCATCTTTTAGTATATTAATGTATTCGTATTTTTCATTTTTGCTTTAGTCTTCATCCTAAGGCTATGAATAATTTATGCACCATGCTTACAGCATTAGATAATTCTCAATTTCTATAATTACCCTTCCTTGGATGCCTTCCCATGTTGAATTTTCACTCATTAGTATCTTTTGCTTTAGTGTTTGCATGTGTAAAAGGTCTCAGAAAGATATGCTCTCAACTTCTGCTTGGGAATGCCTTTATTCCCTCTATCTTCTCTAGAAAAGATAGCTCTGCAGGGCGTAGTATTCTCTGCTAACAGATTTTTCTTCCGTTAGTACTGTGAAATTACTCCCACCATTTGAGACCTTGATTATAAAGTAAGGGGTAGACAAAGTTGAGTTAAATTCGAGGGATGCCATTTGGCCTTTCTCTACCTGGATACTTGAACAACTTCTCTGGGTTGGAAAACTTTCTAGTATTATTATCCCTTTATATAAGCTTCCCACTCCTTGGCATTCTCTTGTCTTTCCTGAACACCCAATATTTGTCCTTTTTATACTGTTCCAAAGTTTTTACAAGCTTTCTTCATCCCTTTCTGTTTTTATATTCTCCTTTGTTTATTTTCAAGTCACCTATCTTCAGGCTGACTACTTCTTCTCTTTAGTCTGTCCTGCTACTGGTTTCTATAGTGTTCTTTTAATTTTGCTGAGTGTATTTTTCAGCTCAAGAATTTCTGTTCAATTTTTAATTGCTCCCATCTTTCTGTTAAATTTCCTTATTAGATTATCAGCGTGTTTCCCTTAAGCTCATTGAGTTTCCTTTAAATGGCTATTGTAAATTCTCTATCCAAGCTATATCCATATCGATAACTATCTGATTAATTTCTGGTACCTTATTTGCAATACCAAATACAGTTTTGTTTTCCTGAAAGCCCTTGATGCTTGTTGCATGGAGCATCACCTTGACATTGAAGGATTAATTATTTATAACAGCTTTAGTTGTGCCTATCTTAAGAGAAATTCTAAGCAGGCTGCTTATTTTCTCAGAGCTGCAATTACTTCCACTGCTTCAGCACAGGGAAACATCCAGGCTCAGATTTGCTGAGAGTCTTTGTGTTGGTATATGTTTGAGTACTGTAAGGCAATCTACATGCTGATCTGTCCCAAATACACTATCAGCATTTCTTAAGAAGGAACAGAAGAGGGCCAGAGAGGTGGTACTGCTGGTAAAGGCATTTGCTGTCAAAGATGACAACCTGAGTTCAATTCCTAGACCTACGTGGTAGAAGGAGAGAGCTGACTCCCACAGATTGTCCTGTGGTCTCTGCATGTGTGCTATGGCATGAACTCACCTACACACATGCATATACATGTACAAAAAATTAACTTGAAAATGTAATGAAAATAGAGCTGTGAAAGAAAAGGAAAGTACCAAGAAAAAAATAGTCTGTCCCAACAAGTTTCTCTCAGGGTAGACCCAAATACTTCTCCTGTAGTTACTGGCCTATCACTATAAACTAGGATTCTACCTGGTTCCAGGAAGTCTTGTAGATGGACCAGCCTCAGGCCTCTAGGTTATCATATCTGTGACTATTCATACCATCATGTTGTGTCATAGCCCAAACCCACAACTTGCTAAGATCATCATAACTCTAGTGTAGAACCAAAAGCCACACTTCTCTGATGATTATTATTATTATTGAGGTGAACACATATCCCCAGACAGCTGCAACTCACTACAGCCAATGCTACCTGGAATATATACCTGGCAACCTGAGGCTGTGTGTCTTCACCTAGTACTGGAGCTATTCCAAGAGCTCTGTCCACAGGCCTGTAGTATCTGCCCACTGTTAAATTTCATCAGCCTAGCATAAAATTTGACAACCAAGTTTTCTGCTTAATGACTTGATCCACCTCTAATGAATGGGATCTTGGGCCTTGCTCTGCTGCCTAAGGATAGGATGGTGTTGTAAAAGCAAGCCCCTATTGTTCACCTAGGCTAATGGCAAACTGAGTTACATATGATGATCACAGAAAGGACCTATGTCATCTTGTGGGGAGGTGATCAGTTCCATATCTCAGCTGGTGTTGATCAAGTCCAAACCACAGATCTACCCACAATGGAATATACATCTATGCCTAGTGCTATTCGTTCTAAAGATCCATCTGAGAATATTGACTTGGAAATAGATGTGTTGGCCAAGGTTGGGGGATGGGTCACAGCTGTTCTTCATTGGTTTTCATTGCCAATTCCAATTGGCTGCCACCACAGCATTAACTTGGTTGTAGTAGTTCTCGGTCAATACATGGAAACTTTGTTATAAGCATGCAGGAGTGTACTCCAGCTTCTCTGGGGGAACCTACGGAAATGAGCAGCACCATGGGAGCCAGAGGCTGAATGGCAGAGATGGACGATGGTGGGACTGAGAGTCAGACACAAAGGATATATATATATATGAAAGAATACAGCCCTGGGCATAAAAGGTAGAGCCACAGTGGTTCTCCTAACCCAAGCTACGTGATGAACTCAAAAGTATCATGGGTCTTAGATACTAACTCTTGGAGAGAAACAGACAGAAATAGGAACAGCTCAGTGCTAGAGACTTTCTGCTCTTCTTACTCATGGCCTTTGCTTCCACTATGGACTATGCTTTCACTAAGCTGTCCGTAGGACTTGCATATCCTAGATCTGCCTTCTCTGTTTCCCATCCTGGCTTTCAGACCAGGGAGAGTGCCTGCTGCTGGGACAAATGGGTCACAACAAGGTGCCATGGTTGTGGTCTAGAATGAGGAGTGGTGAATTCTAGTGTTGTTGTATGGGGAAGGGACTTTTCCTGCCAGGGATCTCAGCATCCTCACTATATTAGTCTGTTTTCTATTGCAGTAACAAATACCTGAGATAATGAAACAAGAAAGAAAGATCATGATCTCAGCTCACTAGCAGAGACTCCATTTTATGACTCTCTGACCCCATCAATGTGGGCTGAAGCACATGACAAGCATGGCAGGAGAGGGGTGGGATACCTTGCCCCTCATAGCCTCTGTAAAAATTAAAGAGAAGAGACAAATAACCCATAGTTCCCTAAAATCTCTGCCCACATCTGACTCTGAAAGCTCTACCACCTTCCAACAGTATCCAAGATAAAGATGAAGCCTTTAACAAAAAGAGATGAGATCAGTAGAGTGGCCAACCTCTTAGGGTATTCCAGACCAAACAGTAGCACCCATTTAACCAATATGAGAGCTAGAAGCAGCCAATGTTGCTCAGCTCAGAAGGGGGTGTTCCAGAATTCTAGACCCAAAGATGGCCAGATAATAGTAACAAGTGTTCTCTGGGGTCTTGCTGACCCCTCCAATCTGGCTTTAGCTTGCTTGACTACATGGAGCAAACTGTGTGACCTCTCCTTTGCCTACAAAGAATGATGCCTGAAGGGGTGACCTAGTGCTGTCCCTCACATTAGAAAAGGAGATGAGAGATGTCTGAAGGAAGAGGCAGAGGGCAAGGTCTTCACTGGAAGTAAGAAGGAAGGGGGGACTTCAGGCAGCCATGACAGAGCAATCCAACTGCTTGGGTGTCTCAGATACATTCCGTGGGCAGAAGACAGACTCTGTATCCTAAGCAGCCCTTGAGTGGTATTCCAGACCAGAACTGAGAGTCAGCACCAGGCACATTCCCAGCCTCTTGCTTTTTAGTGTGCAGACTTCAGGCCCACAGCTTTAAATTTCATGTTCCACCCCAAACTTCCTGCACCTAGAGTAGCTCCAGAAAGGCAAATGATTTGCAGCAGAATATCCCAAAATGACTTTTGAAACTCTAAATCAGAGGTTCTCAACCTGTGGATCTCGACCCTTTTGGGGGTCAAATGGCCCTTTCACAGGGGTCGCCTAAGACCATCTACATGTCAGATATTCACATTATGATTTATAACAGTAGCACAATTACAGTTATGAAGTAGCAACAAAATAATTTCATGGTTGGGGGTCATCACAACTTGGGGAAACTGTATTAAAAGGATCACAGCATTAGGAAGGTTGAGAACCACTGCTCTAAATGATGATGGCTTTCTATAAACAAGGGTTTATAGATCCTTAGACATAGCACTTTCTTTACTACTGCCAGGACTCTTGGCTTTCTCTCAAGAAAATTTGTTATAGGATGTGTGTTGTAGATGTGAGAGAGAGCATAAAACATCGACCATCAACCAAGGGAAGACATGAAACATTGAAAATATCCAAAAGCAGCCAGGCGGTGGTGGTGCACACCTTTAATCCCAGCACTCAGGAGGCAGAGGCAGACAGATTTCTTTGGTTCAAGATCAACCTTGTCTACAGAGTGAGTTCCAGTATAGCCAGAGTTACAACAGAGAAACCCTGTCTTGAACCACCCCCAAAAAAAAGAGGTAAAAAGGGAGGGTGTCAGCAGTTAAGAACACTGACTACTCTTCCAGAGGACCTGGGTTCAATTCCCAACACCCATATAGCAGCTTACAACTGTCTGTAACTCCAGTTCCAGGGTGTCTGATGCCCTTACACCAATGCACATAAATAAAATTAAATAAATTATTTTTAAAAAATGGAAGAAAGAAAGAAAATATCCAAAAGCTTCCTGGGTGTCTACTCTCTTCTGAGAGATCACACCTCGTGCTGACTTCCCAGAGGCAACTCCAAAAGTAACCCTAGATTATGGAGAGTTAGGAGTGCGATGTAGTTTCCATTCACATATCCAGTCTTCTGCCTAGGCTGGTCCACACATAGTCCTTACACAGGCTTTATGGCCATCCTTATTCATTTTGACACGAGGACTTTGTGGGGTTTTTAATGTGCTTATTGCTTTCTGATTGCAAGTATAATCTGTTCTTTTGGAACTGAACTTGGAAAATGTGGAAAAGTATTTTTAAAAACTCACAAACCTCAAGGGATAATAAAATATGTAAATACGAATATGAATGTATAATAACCCAAGGATAACTCCTGATGGCATACTAGAATACAGCATTTTATTTTTTCTATACAGAAATATCTATTTCTCATTAGCATATTGCTATCAGCCTGCATTTATAACTTTTCCTCCTTTATCATGAAACATAGCAGAGCTGTGGAAAGGTATGGAAGATCTATATGCATATGAGTGACAAGGAAGTGAAAAGTAAAACACATATCCATGGAGAAGAAAATGCTGACCCTAGTGTATCTGTCATGATCATACTCTGTCCACCCCACAGGGGTCCTCATTACCCCAGTGCTAAAATGATCATTCTCATTCATTTCAAGATAATTTACTACTTGCTAATAATGGCTTTTTTCTGTTATTTTATTTTATTTTATTGGTTTTTCGAGACAGGGTTTCTCTGTTGTAACTCTGACTGTCCTGGAACTCACTCTGTAGACCAGGCTGGTCTGGAACTCTCAGAGATCCGCCTGCCTCTGCCTCCCGAGTGCTGGGATCAAAGGCATGTGTCACCACTGCCTGGTGGTTTTTTCTGTTTTTGTTCTTTGATAGGATCTCACTCCATAGATCAGGCTGGCCTCAAACTCATAGTAATCCTCCTTACTCAGCCCAAGTGCTGAAATCACAAGCATGTGCCACTACATTCTGCTAAAAGAAGACACAGCCACTACTAGCTGAGTGCCACTAGAGGAAAGAAAGCTGCTGGGCCTTTTCCCAATCCTCCTTTGTCCCCAGCTTCTCTCTAAGGGAAAGTGAGAGCTAAAAGCAAAAAGAACCTAAGTAGAGCTGAGGGTCCAGACCTCCATGCTGGGATGTGGACAGAATGCTAGGCATGCAGGAGAAATGGGGCCAGCGAAGGATCAAGTCCCATCTCTGCCATGGATGCAGAGGCCTGCTTATTTCTTAACACCTTTCAGCCAACACAGTTGGCCACTACCCCAACCCCTAGTACCAGAATATCTGAAGCTCCCAGTTCTAGAACATGGTCAAGATTTTACCACATAAAGACTAAGTTGCTTTGCTGCTTTTCCCTCTGCTGACTTGTGATTCACCTTCCTGGAGGCTGAGTAGTCTGTCTGCTCTGCTCTGTCTGGGAAGCTTTTGTTTGAGAGGTTTGGTTGTGGTGCTGCTGCTGCTGCTATTGTTTTATAGTGTGGTCTGGCTATGCATCCCAAATTGCCCTGGAACCCTGGATCTAAGTAGTCTTCTTGCTTCTCTTCTCTCGAGCAGCCATAGTGGTGCCTGTCTAGTCCTGCTTTTAAGTTTCACTAATTATGGTGCTATTATCTCCTCTCCTATTCTCCCTTTCCTGGTGGGAATTTGTTGTTAAAAACAAAATTAAACATAGAGGCTTGCTATAGTTTCATGAATCTTTGGGAGGGAATGAATTTAGAAGCATGCATTAGATCTGCTGCTTAAATCCGGAAGTCTCCAAAGGAAATCCTGCCACTCCCTTCCTTAGTTGTCCAAACTCGACTGTCAATTGGATGGCTCCTTTGGAAGTTCAGAGTTTAGGAGCAGTGTTTACTCTGCCCAGCAAGAAGACCGGCACTGAGGTAAAGTGAAGAAGGGAGGAGACTTTAGTTCATCTTGAAGCACAATGCTCAGAAGCCTAGATTTTTTTAAGAAGTTAGACCCTGCTCAGCCTTCAGCACTGCTACTTGTTTGCCACAGGTTCTTTAACTAGCTGCAATCAGGAGAGAAAGACCATTCAATTTTTACTCTGAATGACTAGAAGACTTTTGTGTAGCTAAGTTGCATGTTTTCTGCCTTTTATTTAATGGGGAACAGAAACTGCACTGCATAGCCTAAAATTGTGGTCCAAAGGGGGAAAAAGATTATTAGGGACATTTTAACTCCCAGAAGGATTCTAGGTATGAGATCAATCCATCGTCATACATGAAATACACTTATGGGATAGCATTCCTTCCCTTGCTTTACTTTGCATATCGACTGGGGGTTGCAAAGTGCTTGCTCCTATCTTGCTGTATGTGGATGAGTAGTTCCAGGCCACTCATGATTGTGCTACTGAAATAGGACTACCCACACCATCGAGCTATCTGCTAGAGTTAATTCCATGTGCATCTGCAGGCTTTTCTGCCTGCTGGACTACTGAGGCACTGCAAGATATGCTAATGTTAATGGAGGTCCATTCCTTTAATTTTTCCCTGTTTATTGTCTGAAAGTTTCATACATGCAAATAATGTGTTTTGATCACATCTATCCTCATTTCATGCCCTCTAAGTCTTTTCCTGTCCCCTCAAACACTTCCAATCCCTTTTTTTTTAAACCACTAACTCCAATTGGTATTGTGTGTATGTGCTTACACAGGTCTCGTGCATGTACTCACAGCTACTGTGAGTCCATGTCTGTGACTGCCCTGTTGTGTCTGGAAAACTCTGTTTTACTGTAGTCATCTACTACATTTGCTCTTATAATTTTCCACCCAGAGCATTTAAGTCTAAGCACTCACAGACTATTATTCTCTCCATGTTAATCAGTTGTGTGTCTGTGTTAATCACCATCTGTTGCAAAATGAAGCTTCTCTGATGGGGGTTAAGAAATGCACTAATCTATGAGAATAAAAAGTAACTTAGGAACCATTTAACACTATGCCCATCTAGCACAAAAACAGCTGCATGTTCTCCCCCAGGGTCTATGACCTAGCAGCCATGGAGTTTGGGGCCAATTATTAACACTACCAGGATAGTTTCATCTTATGGAGAAGGCCTTAAACTCAATCAGAAAAGAAATGGTTACTCCTATAATGTCTATGCCACTATTGTACCAGTTGGCATATCTTGCTAGACCACATGCTACTGAAGCTCGCAATGTTCACAGCTTAGTGAGATTAATGATTCCACTTATCCTCTAATAGCATGCATAGCACCTTCCAGCTTATGAATACGAGTCAGTAAGGATGAAGCTGCCAGGTCAGTATCAGCTTGATTTCCCCGGGTTCTGTAACTCAGGTATATAGTGTCTTCAACAATGGGATCATATCACCAAGTACCAAGTTATGAAGAGTAATCAGAAGTAATGGGGATTACCTGTAATGATTGGGAGTCCATAGAACCCCATTGACCAACAACTCAAAAAGAAGTAACCTATGTCTGATACTGGGCTTTTATTTGATAGCCTGTGGTATCTGTAAGAGTTATTTCCCCCCTGTAATAGGATAACTCCATTTAAATTCCTTTTATACATGTATAGCTATATACTTTACTAATCATCTACAGTAATAGGTGTCCATATAGTTTATTCAAAGATCTTTAATGTTAGTTATCCCTCTCCATACTCCCTCCACCTTGTCTTCCTATACTCCACCCCAGTCAAATGTTCTGGATCTTTTATTCCTTGTTTTTTCCTTTGCATCAACTGTGTTCTATCCCTTGAAAGACTCCCCCATGACCTCTTACTAGTTTCCTAACTTCTATGGGTAAATGGAAGTCCATTACTTGAGTAATTGCATCACAAAACCTTTTCAGTGTGTGAAGTTACCAAGAATTTCTGAGAAACTTAAAAGAAAAAACTTTCATTTTCTATGAATAAGCCCAATTTGTGGCTTTTACAATTTCATCATAGAGTGGGGCAAGTCTTCCGAACCTGCATAATAAGTGTATATCAGGAATTTTCAAACTTGTGTTAAAAGGTGTGTTTGCTGTCTCACACTTGTACTCCCAGAATTATGGAGGTAGAGGCAGGAAGACCAGGAATTCAAGGTCAACCTCAGCTATACAGTGGGTTTGAAGACAGTCTGGGATCCATAAGAACTTGTTTCCAAAAAACTGCTATAGAATAGTATTCAGAGTTATCAAGGAGCTAAGCATGTAGGCATAAAGAACTGTGAATTCTAGAAAATCACGGTTCTTCTCTGCCTCACCCTTATGACCTTGCTGCAATAACAAAAGGGAACTTGATGAAATGAAGCTGCAGATAGCCAAGAAGCTTAGCTTCATATTAAGGAGCTTCCCAACTAGAGTGGCACTGAGCTCGCTACCTGGGACAAATGTCATCAGAATGGCAAAGAAATATTTGGTCTTGGGAAGGGTATTGTTGGCCTATTTATTTAGACATGTGTTACTTCTAAAATATTCCAGGTAGTTATTTTCTTATTGTCATATTTAAATATGTGTAATTCATTCTTAAAATGATGGGAGCCTTCCCTGGAACACCTTGCACTTTCACTGTAACACTTTTCCACTTCAACGCTTATTTTCCATATCATAAGTTAGTAACTCAGCACCTGCTACATGTGGATTTGGGAATGAAGCAAACCCATGTCCACATTTTGCTTTGGTAGTAAATAGCTGTGTGACTTTGGGCAACTTAGTTAATCTCTCTGGGCCTCCATATTCTCATTTGAAAAATAAAGACTGTAATAGCCCCTACCTCATAGAGGACTATTTGTAAGAACAGGGTGAGACCAAATGTTTAAAGCTCTTGAGTTAGTCCTGTGATCATAGTGAGTGATCAATAGATTTACCAGTGTTGCTTTATTGTTATTTCAAATAATATATTCATAGACTAGACTATCATCCATTGGAAACAGTTTCCCATGATAGGTGATTACTAAGTCTATCTTGTAGTGAGTTGCAATCCAAATGTTTTGCTTGAATTCAGGGAGTTAATATTCCCCTTTCCCTTGGGCTGCTGGGTGGACACAGTGGACCACTTACAGCTCAGTGATGGAAAGCAAGAGATACTGCCTGATGCAGAAAAGAAGAACAGCACCCATCATGCAGGCTTCCCTCATCCTTTGAGACATGACTGCTGCTAGACACATGTGTGCTTGTCAGGGTACAAAGGCTCCACTGGTCACCTATTTGAGTTTTGAAGCCTTTGCTAATATGAACATCAGGATTAAGTTTATTTTAATTGCCTTGTCTGAAGGAGGTGGATCATGTATTTTATACACTCAGAACTGGCAAAATCTCTGTCTTGTAAAACACGATGGTAAGGGAGCTCATGCCCACACTGGCACTGAAATCTTAAGGCCCTGTCAGGGTCTGGTACAGTGATAGCTGCAGCTCAGGGTTTGGTTGTCAAACCACGATTGTGTGCTCTGTTGTGGGGGTTGGAGGGGGGTGGGAGGGATCCAAATGTGCCAAAGTCATTGTCAATGAGCCAGCTATCTCACTTAGCTTTATTCCTGCTTCCAACAAGACAGTGATTGCTTAAGGAAAGATATCACTCATATGAAATCCTTTTAAGGGCATTAAGTGTTCCCCTAAACCAACCAAAAGTACATAAAAAATCGTTGGTGCACTAGAGAGGAGATGTCACACAGTAACTGCATTTTCTGTGGAGAGAGACCATACCTTCCAACTGATCCTCAAAAGAATCATATGATCCATAGCAAGCTAAGAGCACAAAAATATTTGGTTTTGCTTCCCCAAACCAGTTGATGTTTATAACCACAACACTCAAAGAATCCAAATTAGTTGGTCAGGGCAGTGACAAAGTCAGTCAGAAGCCTTTTGTGGCCAAACAGCTGATGGATTGTTCAATCGGTTGTTGTAGACTCATGTAGACAAAACCTGCAAGCTTGGGGAAGCCAGGCCTCCCCAGGTCAGCCTCGGGCGACATCCCCCATCCCGCCAGGCCCTGGGGAGTGAGTCCTTCCTGCCCGGCAGCTCCTTTGCTCATGAGCTGGCCCGAGTCACCTCCTCGTACAGCACCTCAGAGGCAGCCCCCTGGGGCAGCTGGGATCCGAAGGCCTGGAGGCAGGTGCCTGCTCCACTACTGCCTAGCTGCGATGCTGCAGGTAAGTCACTTCCCCCTGTGCCTCACTTTCCTCATCTGTCAACTGGGGCACAATCCTCTGCTCAGCCTGCCCGCCTGCCTCACGGGGATTTGGGAGGAACTCAGGAGGTGACAGCTCTGAAAAGTAGGCCCTTTGCAACCCATAGGGCTATGCACAACTATGAGGGATTTCTAGTACCTACTAGACTACTTTCTTCTTAGCAGTCTTTGGCGTACTGAAGAACTCAAGCAGGCAGAGTAGTCCAAGCACCTTGGCCTTGCCACTAGAAACAGTGGGAGGTTGCCTAGGGCAATCTCTCCCATCGACAGCCACATTCTAGCACTTCATTTGCTTATTTACCTGCCTGCCTGTTTGCCTGACCCTGTGTCCAGGCTGGCAGGCTGCACCCCAAAATCTCCCTGTCTGATACCTGCCTGTCTGATACCTAATGAGAATTCAGGAACTCCACCAAAAGATAGTGATCTGCTATGGGATCCACATCCCATACCATTCATTCTCCAGAAGTGGGCAGCTGGATCACCCCACTAAAGGATATGCAGTCTAGGGACACATGTTTCAGTGTGTATGCCAAGCCTACTGAATCTATCTGTGAGTTTGGCTCAGCCTTTCTCAGATCTAGAGCCTAGAAGGAATGCCTTGGCATGACTCAGAGTCCCATTAGTAGCCGCAAGAGCAAGGTGATGAATACTAGCCTTGGCAAAAGATTTCATTTGGACCATAGAGTTGTTGTTCTGAGGCATGAAATACCAATGCCCACAGGATGTCTGCCCTATCTGTACAAAAACCTGCAGAAGATGGTCATCGAGCTGAAAGGACCTCCCGAGATTCTGGCCTTTAATGGAAATTCTGCTGTAGTACACACAGCTTTGTTCTATTTATCCTGCGTGTCCTGGCCTGGAAGAACAAGTCGTGCTTTCCAGCCAAGGGCTATTGATTTCTCTCTCCCTCAGAGTCACAGCACTCCATAGCTGCCCCCTCTTTAGCTGAAACCAGAAGAATCTTGTCCACCTTGAAGTTCTCAGGGAACTGAATTATCAACCCCAGGAGACTCTGTCCACTCTGAATGCCATATTTTCACCCAGCCCTGCCCAGCTCTTTTTGGTGGTCTCAGAAGCCACATAAGAAGATTGCTGCTAGCTTTCCTGGAGAATTCCTACTCCCAAATTGCTTAGGCCAGTGCCTTTCATGCTGAAGTGAAGGCACAGTGGGCTCTCCACTTTGAGAGACAAGTCTGCATTGCCCCTCAGTCCCTGATCAGTGGGTCAAAGTGAGCTAGAGCTTTGGGGGGCTGAAGAAACAGAAGAGAGACAGATATCTGCCTGAGGATCATTCCTAGCATTAGTATGAAACACTGCAGGGATCAATCAGCCCTGAAACTACCAAGACCAGATAGGAGGGCAAAAACAGCTCTAGGGTACAGATGACCTACACAAAGCTCTGACCTTCACTTTTGATGACATTTATTTTGTGAAGACCTCAGTGATCTCTTCAGAACACTCTAAGGGTAGCTCCAGTACTGTAGGTGAAGTCTGCAGCCATTTACACCATGAGACAAGGAATGAGCTCAGCAGGCCAACATCACCCTGAGTCTTGCCTAATAAAGAAATGGTATGGTGCATCTGGTTATAGTATGACCTGATGGCTCTGCTCATGCCTGTCCACTGGATGTCCTTCACCTTGCCATAGTGCCTTTAGAAGACAGCCTATTTCCACTGATTGGCTTGTGTCTTTCCAGTTCCCCTGTCTAGTGCAAGCTCCACAGGGAGTTGAGACATTCAGTAATGGGGGTCATCATGATGGAGCAGCCTGGCCCTGAGAATAGCAGCCATAAACATGTGTCAACTGACTGCTAAAAGACCTGGTTGAGCTACCCTGTAAGCCTTATCTTCCCACGGAGTCCTCAGGAAGATAGAATTGGGGGACCTCAGAATCATGAGCGTGACTTTAAGTCTGGCCTCCCAAGTCTACTAAAGAAAATGCTCTTCCTTGTGGGGTAATGAACAAGCCACACCAGAGCTCATTAGCCTTTGGGATGAGTAGCTGAGCGCCTTTGGGCTGTAGCTGTTGCTGTAGCCTAGTGGGCTGGCTTCCCTGAGGTACTCACAGGGCACTACCTGATGTATGAGCAGGTGGGAGGTGCCTTGGAGGAAAAAATAAGTTCCTCCTCTCTCTCCCTTTCCCTTCCTTTCCCGCAAGCTTCTCCTCCTCCTCTTCTTCGTCTCTCTCCCTCACCCCCTTTCCCTTTCTCTATTTTCCCTCCTCCTCTCTCCCTTCTCTCCCTTTCCTCCCCCACTCATCACATTCTCTTTCCCTTTCCCCCACTCTCTTCATCTCTCGCCTCCTGCTCCCTTCCTTCCCTCCTTCTCCTGTTTCTCAGCTCTCTCTTTCCTCCTTCAGTACTTTCTCTAGAGAATCACAGAGTAGTTAACTTTTGTCCAAATCGGGCTGAAAACCAGGCACCTTATGTCCAATTCCTGCTGGCTTCCATGATCCTACCCTCAAGTTAGAACATCCCTTTGTGTAAGTGTTGGCCTGGTAAACCCCTGATTTCCCTCCTTCAGGGGTGAGAGAGAGAGAGGACCCAGGCTGTGGCACTGGGGGCCACAGGAGATGTTAGATGCTGGCTTGAGCTGCTATAGCACAAGCTCACTTCCAGCAGGCCCTTGTGCTGAGATCTGTGCTGCTAATAAGCAATGGCTGCATTGGAGCAGCCCAGGATTCTTTCCTGCTTGGCACATAAGCAAAAGCACTAGCGTCCCCCTCGAGACAAGTTGTGCTTTTCAACTTCTTCAGTATCAGAATGAAGCTTCCAGAAAGACAGGATCTATTAGTGAATCTGGCTAAGTGGGGCTGGGAAAGGGTGTGACAGAGGAAGAGCTAGGGCCTTAGCTGCCTGAGACTTTCTGCTAGCCCCAGCCCTAGGCTTTTTAGCTTGGCCACAGGGGGTGAAACAGTCTTGGTCTCCCACAAGGCCTGCCTGTCAGTGTCCCATAGAAGATTTGTATGACAATTGCAGTTCTAGAAACTTGACTCATTTAATGACCCCTCCATATGTGCTTATGAAAAGCCACCAGCCCTGGGCTATCCTTCACAAGAAGGGCTGCAAGAGTATACTGTCACCGAGTAGCAATTCTCAGCCACCATTTCCTTCTGGTCACTGAAACCATTTGTCATTTCCTGTTTTCTCCATTTTCCAACGGTTCTAATTGTCAGTGTCAAAAGGCAACAACTGTTTTCTTGGGGCTTATCTTTGGAGCACATTGATTCAGAACAAAGGATGGGAGCCTTGTCTGAAAAACAAAGGAAGCAGCCTCCTCTGGAGGCCTGGAGAGAGTGCCTGGCGCCCTCTGCCAGGGACAGCAGGACCCTGGTGAAAGCAATGGGCTCCAGGGCAAATAGCCAGCCTAGGGAGGACACTCAGACTCAGAGGTCCTATGGAGCTGGTTGTCAGGACCCACAGATTTTCCCCAGCCACTTGGGGAACTCTGGAATGTGTGCTTTCCCTGGACAGACTCCCAGTACCATATTTATCTTTGTGAGCCTGGCCCAGGTATGCAGTGTTCTCTTTTATCTGCTAGGTCAGGTGGACTAGGATGCAACCCTTTGACTCCTGCCTCAAGTCAGCCTTTCTTTCTGTTTGCCATACCTCTGAACAGTCCCTGTCCATCCTCCTCTTTGCACTTTTCTGCCCTACACTGATTTCTCTTGGGTCACGCTCTTAGCCTCCATCTGCCCCCTGCCCCACCCCCAGACAACTGTGATACTTGAAAACTAATGAAGCAGACTTAGGGGTGGAATCTAGGTGAACTTGGACATCAGTGGCCATGCAGGCAGAAGTGAGTGGATGCTGGGTCCACAGTTAAGAAGCATTGTGCTTGCTAGCCAAGTTGGTATGAGTAGTCATTTAAAACTCTTTTGAGCTTCACATGTCACACCAGTAATCTGAGTACTATAGATCTTTCTTGGTGTCCTTAAGAGACATCTTTAGAAATGGTTACCTACCCAGAGAATCTTCAGCCAGATTCAAATGGAGTAACCTGGGCTGCTCATGGGACCCCTCCAGACTGTCCCTGAGTTATGGCCTGCTGATAGGAAACAGTGAGTGTGCAGTGCTCAGGACAGTAAGACAGACCCAATCCACCCCAACTCCCTCCAGACCCAGTACTTTAGTAGGAAAAGGGCAGCTCTACTGGTTAGCTGAGAAGGAGCCTCCTTCCCTGCATCCCAACAGCTCCAGTCCTAGAGGTGGCAAGAGCTCTACAGGAAGCAGCCTAAGGGCAGGGTAAAAGCAAAGCCCAGCCTGGGGAAACCGCTTATGCTGGAGTCTTCCTGGTGCCATGTGTGTTTGTCCTCTCTGCCTTGTCAGGGACTAAGGCCAGGAGCTGCTGCCAGGCTCAGGAGCCAGGCACACTCCTAAGCACCGGCCTTCTGCCCCACCCACTGCCACACCAGCCCTGCTCAGTGCAGAGAAGGGCTTCTGGGAGCACTTTCCTGGAGAAACTGGCCCTATACAGGCATCCCATCTCCTAAAATCCAATCTTCTGGCATCTGGGGTCACCAGACCTGCAAATGACCTAAGGGTGTGTGCTTCCTGGCAGCTGCCTTTGATGGTTGGCATACTGGCAGCAGACTATTTGAGATGGGGAGAGAGGTAGAGGTGGTAGCATGTGGTAAGAGAGGGTGAGCCCTGACCTGTGGCAAGCCAGACTTTCATTTCTGTCACAATCTGGCCCTGCCAACATGAGGGGCTCAGAGCAAGCTGCTGCTGCCATGTCTGGCTTCAGGCTTCATCAGTAGCCTGGCTGTATTTTTGCCCTTGGACTCACGAGCTGCTTCCAAATTGAGTGTGGAACCTGAGGCCCTGAAATAGGGCTCCTCCTCCTGACCACCCAGTGTACTTGGAGATGAAGACAGGGAGCTCCTCACACTCTCTATACTGCATCAGGTCAGAAGGAAGGGAAGTGGCCATTAAGTGTCTGGCTACTCTTGGTGTGGAGTGGTGTGTCCATCTGATCATGTGACCATCCAGGAACATCTGGAACAAGCTTCAGTACTTACTCCATGACAGTTCTGTAGAAGCTGGGCAGTCACCACCGAATAGCCCAGAATGTGCTCTGCTCCATCCCTGGCACCCCCAGATCACCAGCCATCCCTTGACTGGGTAATTTGAAGTATTAATCCCTGTTACCCCATTGCTATATCCTCTGGATATAGCTACTTTATCTCAAGCTCCCAGAGTGACATGCCCAGATACCTGTTAGTACTGTGGGTATGGTTTGGCCAAATCAGAGTAGTATAAGACTGTCACCTCCCTCTTCTACATACTCTGCTTCTAATATTTCAGCCTAATGTTATATTCGCTCCTTTGGCAACCATATCTCACTGCTGACCCATTCTGAGCAGACAGACATCCAGAATGCCTAACTGTTTCTCTGTGTACTCTTTCTATTAAGGTCTGTCTCTCCTGCCCCACCCTGTGCTGTTGCAGTTGGTTTCCTTAACCCAGATGCAGACTCTTTTATGTCTACTTGTGTGATCTTGCTTGGGAGGGTGGGGCATGCATGCGAGTATGTGTTGATGTGTCCACTCATGCTTTTGCTGCACCAAAGCCAAATCCTAGGTCCCTACAGAGCAATCCAAGGCTGATGCTTCTTGGTATTTGTAATCTAATATGTCTTTTCCATCTTCTGTTTAGCAAGAGAAGCAGAGATCAGGTCCTATGGCAATGACCTCTAAGCAGCAGAATGCGTATATCGCCCAGCAGATGACTCAATTTCAAGGTAAGCAGAAAAGATCACTGCTCCCAAGGAATCAGTGAGGTAGAGTGCAGGTTCATTTCTGACTCCACAGTTTCTGCATAGGTTGTTACAGCAGTGCTTCTCAGCCTGTAAGTCATGACCCCTTTGGGATCGAAATAGCCTTTCACAGGGGTTGCCTAAGACCATCCTGCATATCAGATATTTACAATTTATAACAGTAGCAGAATTATAATTATGAAGTAGCAATGAAAATAATTTTATGGTTGGGGATCACCACAACATGAACTGTATTAAAGGGTCACAGCATTAGGAAGGGTGACAATCACTATGTTAGAGGGATAGGAAGAACTGTATTAGAGGGATATGAAAGTCCTATCACTGCTGTCTGGGATAGGAATCTAATGCTGAGAGCAGTTCAGCTGCCTCTGAGAGCACAATCCATCCCGAAGGATGGCATGATCACAATAGCTCTGGCACCCTGTATTGAAGAGATTGACTAAACTGAGTCGGATCCTTTATTGCTGTTTGCTGCTCATTGTCATCTGGAGATAGGGTGTCACTCTGTAGCCCAGGATGCTTACACTCCAGCTGTCACTGTCCTTTACACTCCCAATTTGTTGGAATTATAAAAGTACATCACCATCATTCTGCTTTCAATGAGAAACAGACCCCTTGGGGCTCTGCCATGCTCTGCCCTTCCCCTTGAGCACACACATTCCAATTTGTTTCTAATGGGTTTCAGGGCCATTATCTATAAGGCATGGGGAATGAAAAGGGAGTTGGAGATATTCTGCCTTAGATATGGGTTGGGGAGGCATGTTCCCAAAGTCTCCTCAGATGACTAAGGATCTCTACCCTGCATCACAGCTATCAATGGCATCCATACTTATTAGCAGCAAAACCCAGCTCCTACTTCATGGAGCTTACAGCTGCACCGAGGCAACCTGAGTTAACTCTCCCAGTCACTGCAATGGTATGTGAGCCATGAGTCCTGGAGAAGAAATGCTCAGCACTTGCTGTCTGGGCCTCACTCAGGCGGGCCGCATCTTTACTTCAGCCTCATGTTACCTCCACACCATTGTTTCTTAGTTCTTGTGCAGAATACCATGCTCCCTTTGACCTGGTAACAGTTGAATTCATGCCTCCCTGGCCAGGCCAGAGTGGCCAACGAAGCAGGCATGATTCAGCAGAAACAGGACCCGGAGGGCTAGCCTTAGGAAATTCGACTATAACTTTCATAAAACACTTGCTTCATGCTCCAGACAGAAATATCCTAGGCATGGTTACAAGTGAAGGGAGAAAGTGTATTCACAGTGCTAAGAACAGGTTACAGAGGAAGTCACACTGGCCAGGCCAGGACTGGCGGTCCCTACTAGACCTCGAGCAAAGTGCACCATCACCACCTGCCTCAGTTCCCACTCCACAGAAGTCCTAGTAAATATGAGCCACTGTGGGCTGTCATGATGATAAGGAACTCATCCCCACCCTGATGCACTGAGGATCTCGCCTTTCATCTGTTCATGTCTCTCTACCACAGACATTCCAGGACACGCGGCTTTTGAGTTTTCAGAAAGGACTTCCAACTGCAGGTCAGATCACAAACATGTGAGCCTCTGGTCTGGATGCTGAGGCTGCCTAGGCTGTGGGACTTTGGAGGGTGCAAAATGCTGCCCTCACTCCTGTGCATTACATTTAGCAGGTAGAAAACCTAAGACAAGTCCTACTCTCTGTTGTCTAAGAGACTGAGCTTTCTTCCCCAGGCCATCTCTTTTCCTTCTATAAAATAGGAACCATCTGTGGACAGATGGGTTGTGCCAGGATCTTAGGATAAATGTAGTCACAGCCCCTGCCCTCATGGAACCTCCAATACACAGGAAGAGACAAACAAATCAGCTGACATTTCAAGTTCAGCATTATCTCTGCTCTTTGTAGAGGATGCTATGAGCACAGGGTGTTCTCAGAAGACCTGCATTCCAGGCTACAAGCAAAGGAATGATGGGAGTTGGGAGGAACTAGAAGAAAGAAAGCCAAGGGTGAGGGTGAAAACAACACTGCTTGTAGCTCCTGCCCAGTGATCACTGCTCAGCTCAAATTGAGAACAAATCTGTAACTAATCCCTATGTCTTTTTTTTTTATGCAGCAGTACAAGACCAAGTCATCTCCAAACGCAGTCAGACCAACCAGCATATGACACCACCCAAAACTGAGCTCCTTCAGGACAATCTGATTTCAAGAATATTAACCCCCACACATCATGTGGGTATTTTCTCATCAACTCTGAAGAAGCAGCAAATCAACACCGGCCTCTCATTTCCCATATCCTCAGGCTTGGGTCAGGATCCCCTGAATAGTCTTGGCTCTGTCTGTCCCAAAGCTAAGACCATGGCCCGAGAAGTGCCCCTGCCCAAGCTCTGTATCAGCCCCCTGGGCAGCCAACCCTTGACTTCCCACCAACTCAGCCTCCCCAGTGTGCCAATGATGTCTCCAGTGTTCAGTAATGCAGTCTGGGCAGCAGCAGCTGCAGCTGTAGCCATACCAGTTTCCAAGGAATCACCCCTGAGCCAAGTAGATAATAGCATGCTGCAGCATTTCGATGGCAACTCCATCATCTTTGCAAAAGCACCCATGAGTATATGCCCAACGGACCTAGTATTTCCATCTCAGCAGGCTGTGGTCCAGGCCAATCAGATGGCCCCGGAATCCAAGCCTGGCCAGAAGGTGCGCAGTGCTCTGGCCAGCCCCAGATTCAGCCTATTAGGCAATCAGAACCTTGTGCAGAGCCCAGCACAGGGTCCTGTGCCTGTGCTGAGCAACAGGTCCCTCCAGCAGAGCATGGCCAGCTGCTCTCCCATGAGTCCTGTTAAGGGACTAGAGCCGCCAAGCTATGCAGCTGCCACTGCTGCCACTAGCCAGTCCCCAGGTACATTGCTCAGAGCTGGCACACTTCCTGAGCCACAGTACAATATCTTGCCTCAGGCCCAGTCCCCAACAGATGGTCTGATTTCACCATCATCTGCAGGCAGTGAGGTGGAGTTCATGGACGAGCTTTTGGAAGGCTCCAGTGTGGCCCCAGATGAAGACTGGGTGTGCAACTTGAGGCTGATAGATGACATTCTGGAACAGCATGCTGCTGCCCAAAATGCCACAGCTCAGAATGCTAACCAGGTCACCCAGGGTGCTGAGGAGCTATAAATCAGAGCAGGGTGCTCCAAAACAAAGTCCCATCCTATCACTCAAAGGAGTGGCCTGAATCTGCAGCCACCTTGAAACTGGCCCCAGACACCTACACTAGGCTCCTAATTACAATCTAAATCCTGTTGGCCCTGCCCATCCCTCTATCTACCTGATGACTAAAAAGCTGGTGATTTTTCAAGCTACTTGTACATATTTGAAAATTTTGTAAATGGTTTTCCTAATCATAAATGACAGAAGTATTTATACTTGGTTTTGTGGCTTTGTAAATAATGTGGCAGCTTTGGTTTCAATAGAGTTGTGTTTATTATACATTGTTCCAAATATGCAGACTGTGTTGTTCGCTCCAGTAATACCTTGTTAAACCAGGTGGCTGAGTCACTGAGCTTTTCCTGCCACGAGAGATGTGGATGTGACCAAGGGGTGTTGTGCAAGCTGACAGATGCCAAATAGAAAGCCACTTGGTCATTAATTTCCACTTCATTACAAACCATACTACTCGGTGTGACTCTTAATCTCTTGCAAGCCTTTAAGTCTCAGCTAGTTCTTTCCTAATGAGCATTTGCAGCAAAAGTCATGGTAGGGCTAAGTGTCCCTCAGACACTCATGGGAGGCCATGAGGGTCCTTTAGGTTTGGTTGGGAGATGTGCAGAAATAGCCTGCAAGCTGAGTACTGTGTGAGATGGCCACCTCGAGGAACTAGAGCGTTCCCTTCCCTTTGTCACCTATGGTGACCTTCAGATGCAGAGAAAGCCCCAGCTTTAGACAGCTTTGGTGCACCGTCACAGAGTGATGCTTTAAAGTCTGCTTTGAACCGTTTGACACTCATTTTGATGTAAATCTCCGTGGTTTGGGGGGAAAGTCTGTAAACATTAATAGTTGATTTGGGGTTTGTCTTTAATGGTTTCTATTCACGATTCTCGTCATGTATATTTAAGTGTCTGTTAAAGAAAATCCACAGCCACTGTCCTGTAAACTTTTCTCCGTGTCCAAATTTTGTGTGATCACATTTTAATTGCCATCTTTTGATTCTACATTTGAAATCTGGCGTCTGTTTTGGGCCAGTGAGTTTTTTTTTTTTTCTTTGTTCTGTAATAAAAGGCCAGGAGAAAAGTGTCACTGTGTTTTCATTTTCTTCAGGAAGCATCTAGTTCCTACAAACCCAAGTCAGCTACACCTTTGGTGCCCACAGAGGTTGCTCCTATCCCATGCATCACAAAAGTGCTGCATCAGAGTCAGGGATTTGTGTGTGTGTGTGTGTGTGTGTGTGTGTGTGTGTGTGTGTGTGTTGGGTATGTTGCAGGAGTGCGGTATGAGTGTGTGGTATATGTATATATGTGGTGTGTGTGGTGGGTAGGTGCGATGGGTGTGTGTGTGTGCATGGCCTGTGTGTGTGGTAGGTGTATTGTGTGGTGGGTGTGGTAAGCATGTATGTTGTATGTGGGTGTATGTGTGGTGCACGTGACAAATTTCACAGCATTTGCTGTGGAACATTTTATCATTAGGGCCCAGAAGCAAGTCAGTTTGATCCCAGCCCTTCATTTTACAGAGTCAGAAATTGGAAATTCCATGCTAGGAGCAGAGGTGGGGAGATATACTCTGAGATCCAAGGGCTCCCTACTACCCTCCTTCTGCCCTTGTGGGAGCACATACTTTCTCTTCCTGGTCAGACCTGCTGCAGCCCTACAATATGGGCTAAGTGTGGCTCCAGATGGAACTTATTTCCTTGCTTCATCCACTTGAGATGAGGAGGTGGCCCCAGTTAGTGGGGGGAGGGAAGAGATACTGCAGACAGCAAATCACAGAGGGCCAGATCCAATTCTTCTTGCAGAAATGACGCCCATGTGTAAAGGTTGGGTAGGGGCTGACTTTAAGTTGGTGACATGCCTGGCCTCAAAAAGTGGACCTGCACTTTATAGACAGCCCCAAGACCTCAGTGGTACATCCAGGCAACTGTGCATACTGGCAGTGTGCCCAATGGTCTAAAGTCCTTTCCCCTGGTTTGGTCTAGCCTGCACCACATTCAACTCTGTTCATTTAGAAATGTGGAGTCAGAAAAGTTCAGCAAGGTGCAAGAAAAGGTCAACATTGCCTTCCCTTTGGGTCCAGGATGCTAATAGAAAGAGGCACAACAAAGATCTGCCTCACTTCCTCTAGAGGGAGAGCTTTGCTCCCTAGGATCCCAGACCTGGCCCTTTTAAAACCTACTGCCCACAGCAGTGTGAAATAAGACCCTCCCCCTTTCTTCTGCTTGCCCAGGGTGATCAGTACCAGTTTAGACAGCTGCAAAAACAACAAACTTCCATGTGATTTATCCTTAGGCCCTCTCCACAATGGCAAGCGCCTTCTAAAGAGCTTAACCTGATCTTTGCCTCCTCTACTAGGTTGACAGGACCTAGTCATCAGGCAACAGGAGTTTATAAGTGGAATCAAATCTTCCTAAAGGTGGTGGGAAGCCATGTGGCAGGGAGCCAGTAGGAGCACAAATCACATAAACATGTGCACAAGAACACGTGTATATAAACACAAGGGGTGGAGGGGGGAGAGAGAGAGAAAGAGAGAGAGAGAGAGAGAGAGAGAGAGAGAGGGAGAGAGAGGGAGAGAGAGGGAGAGAGAGAGAGAGCAGCTGAAGCAACAGCTGAAACTCAATCCAAAATACTCTAAGATGCCCACACCCCAACACTCAATGCAGTGACTAAGGGCAAAGGTCCTCAAGGATAGAGTAGCCTCCTGAGTCAGTGGCTGGGTAGAGGCTATTCAGAGGAATAATCCTTATCCAAAACCCCTGGTTTGGTTGGGCTCCACTCGCACTGGCATCTGTTGCCACCTGCTGAGCATTCCTTTTAGGTTCAGCTAAGAGTTGTGCCCTGTCAGTCACCACACTGTAAGGATTGTTCTGCCTGAAGTCCTCCATTGTTATAGGCATGGATCAAAGTCCAGAGGGTACCCATTGAGATTTCCAGCACCTTTTTGTTTTATTTTAAAGTTTTTTGAGAATATCTTATGTGAGTACTGTGTTTACATCATATCTATCCCTCTCTGCCCCCCAACTCCTCATATTTTCTCTCCCACTCCTCAAATTCATAATCTCTCCTTTAATTTGTATTAATTTGTATTGTTACATACATGTGCATACATATACGACCTACAGAGTCCATTTGGCTTTGCTTATATATAAATGTGTTAGACCAGGAGCATATGGATTGTCATAGAAATAGAGACAGTTTTTTATTAAGAAAAAAAAAAGGCTCTCCTGAGAACAGAAGTAGGCTAAAGAGCTGACACAGGCTCTGGGGCTCAGGACCTTCATAAGTCATTTACATAGCATGAACCTTCTCCCACAATTGTACATCACATCCTTTCTCATGCATGCTGTCCCTTACATATAGCCCTGTGGTCAGAGGTGGTTCTAGCCCTTCTTTACCATTGATTTCTTTCATTCTTTCATTTATTAGTCACGATGCCTCTTTCTCCTCATGCCGTACTGTCACATCACCCACACACCAAGCAGGCCCCAGCTGTCCATCAGGCAAGCTGCACCTAGAGCTCTTAGGACTACAACTCATCCACCCGTCTCTATCAGTGGGCTCAGGGGCAGCAAAAGTTGGGAGCCAGAAAGCTCATTGGCACTTTCCTGGTTGTGATGAGACACAAGTCCAGTAATAATTGCAGATGGCCATCATATGGTACTATGAGCTAGTCCTCAGAACATGCCAGTCTGAGAGCTAGATTACACACCCTCTAAATTCTCCCTCCAATCTGTCCCAAGATGCCTCCTATGCCTGCCCGAGAGCCTCACAGGTCACAGCTATCCCTCTTTCAGCTCTTCCAGTCCACCGAGATAAAAAAAAAAAAAAAAACTGGAGCTTGATCCACTGCAGTAGTTCCACCTCACATTCCCAGAAGGTCAGTCTTCCCAACTCACCTACCCTGGCAAACTCAAGGCTGAGCCAGGGGGGCCACAAACAGAACAGCCCTCTGATTACTTCCTACCACCTGGCACTCCTGGCCTCATGGCACTCCTACATCAGTGGCCCCTGCTTCTGAGTGACAGTTGCCCCAGGTTGCTCCTTCTTAGAGATGTGTACTCCCACATGCTGCTATCGGTGCTCCCTCTCACCTATCCCATCAGCCTATCCTCTGTAGGGCTCCTCCCAAGGGCACCTGTACAGCACCAACTCTTGCTCTTTACTTCCCTTTCTGAGCAGTGCCAGCACTTACCTCCAAACCCAAACAATCTGGCTCCCACTCAGTTTTTCCTAATTCCTCTTATCAAAACAACTTCCTTGCACCCATAAAGCCAAGGCAAGTTGCTTTCTCCCCAGTAGCAGAGGGGAGTGCCCCTCCAGAAGCTATGATGCCCCTTGGCTCCTGGAGGATGTTCCCCTTGGGCAGTGCAAAGGGCCACTCCTTCTCGGCGGTCCCCAAGGCGTTTTTCCTTCCACTGCTTCTTCACAATTTGCTAGCGTTCCTTTATCCTCTCCTCATCTTCTGGCAGTATTTTTCTGAGATCACATCCCAAGTCACAGCACACAAGTAACTGCTCAGTATGAGAGCATCTCAGCTGAAAAGAGTGCAGTACATCTGTTCAGGGTTCTTACTTTCACTTCCCTGATTGATTGTGTCCCCCATTGGTCCCTGGAAGAAATGATGTAGATGAGTTAGTATTTTCATTGCTGTGATGAAATATCTGACAAGAGTAATTTAAGAAAGAGTTTATTTTGGCTCACAGTTTAAAAGTAGATGTGGCCCACATTCGAGGAAGACATGGTGATGACATCATAAAACAGCAGATCACATTTGAAATACATTATGTATATAAATGAAAATGTCACAATGAAACCCATTGGTATGTATTATTAACATATGCTAATAAAACCTTTTAAAATGTAATATTTTGAGACTTCCCTACACGTGTACTATATTTTCATCATATCTACCACCCCTGCACCCCTCTAACTCCTCCTATGTTTCTCCTACCACCTTTCAAATTCTTAACTTCTTCATCTATAATTTTACACACACACACACACACACACACTCGTGCGTGTGCATCATCATCAACATCATCATCATCTATTGGATCTATTAAGTGTTGCTCATATATATGTGTGTTTAGGACTGACCACTTAGGGTTGGATAATCTATCAGGCCACTCCTCCCCCTGAAGAGAACTGAGTCTCCCTCCCTGCACCACTTCATCTAAGGGTATGAAATCCCTCCCATTCCCATTGGCATGTCAACTGGTGTGGTTATTATGTAGGTCTTGTTTCAGCAAAAGCATCATTGGTATTTTGTAGGTGCAGGATCCCTGTCATGTCTAGAATATACTACCTAGCATCTAGCATCTTGATTCTCTGGCTTTTGTATTGTTTCTTCCTGCTCTGCCATGATGTCCTCTGAGTCTGAAGTCATTCTAAATTCTATCAAATTGACAATTAAGACCAAGAATTGTAGGATAAAAGACCTTGGAGGCTGTTGGATTATTCCCATCAAAGAGCTCAGTGTAATCTCTCCTGGTCTAGAGTCTTACCACCATCACCACCACCTTAGCATCACACCCTTAACACCCCTCCCCTGACTGAAAGTTCTCCCCTGAGAGGACTGTAGGACTGAGATACACAGTGGTTGACAGCTTCTGAAGAATATCAGATGCATGGAAACCTTTTGCCATTGCTACGGAGCAAGTGTTCCTCCAATCCATCAGATCATCTTTCTCTAAGCACTGAGGCCAAACTCAACAGAAACCTAACAGACCTAACAGAAGTCCTCAGGAACGTATGTGACCCACCAGTGTCTCCCTCTTCTCTTACAACAGTCTCAGGCCACTTTGGGGGGTAAAGGGGAGGTGTGTCCAGGACCATCACCTGTCTACAAGCTTTTATCTGTCACTTGTACTACAGCCATAAAAATCATAGGATTGGAACACAGGTTCAAAAGCATATTTGATTGGCTTTTCTGAGGTGTGACCATTCTAATTCAAGCCACAAAACTAGCATCTCTGCATCAGGCATTAGAAAGAAGACAGAAATGATCCCTAACCTTGTTGAGTCAGTTTGAGGTTTGATGCATCCATCAGTGATATATAAAATTTATATTATATATAATTATATATTATAATATATGTTTTTATATATCATGTATAATGTATCATATATTATATATACTAGGTGACCAGAATCAGTGGGAGATTGTATGTATGTGTGTGTGTGTCACACATACACATGGAGTGAGAAAAAAACACCTGGCTAGACAAACCCAGAATTACAGGACAGAGCATCTGAAAGGGCAGGCCAAAACTTCAGGCAGGAATCGCTGATGTTGCAGTCATCTGGCAGAATTGCTTTTTCCACAGGGGAAATCTGTTTGCTCTCAACTTACTCGCTGGGGCCTACCCATGTTTTATAGGATAATCGCCTTCCTTAAATCACCTAATTGCAGGTGTTAATCACAACTGCAAAGTATCTTCACAGCAACAGAGCAGTGTATGTAAATGATGAGCTGGCTGCTAGTAGCTAGCTGTCCTGGCATGAAACTACCCACAGAAAGATCATCAACATAAATGCATCAACAGTAGAAAATTAATCAGTTTTGTTAAGGCCAGTGAAGAAAACAATGAAGGGAAGGGAGGGAAGGACGAAGAGGGGGAGGATAGAGGAGAGAGAGATTGAGAATATGAATGAGGAATGAGAACCCCACTTTGCTGAGGCTAGTTGGAAGTCAGGACCAGTATCCCTCAGATAGGCTAATTAGAGTGCATAGTCTTGGAGTTGTTTTGGCTTTGAGATAGGGTCTCATGTATCCCAGGCTTGCCTCAAATTCTATTTAGCCAAAAATGGCTTTAGGGTCCTGTCTCTACCTCCCAAGTACATAGACAACAATGCCACATGCATGGACAACACAGGCATGGACAATGCCAGATGGTCTGAAGCGAAAGATGCATTGAAGTATGGCCAGCGTGTTCCAGGTAAAACAAACAGCAAGCATAAGTGCCAGGAGGAATGGAAGGAGCATTAGAAAGGAGGCCAATGGGCATGAGTCAAGTGAGGAGTGGAGATGTGAGAAGGCTTAGGTCACCTAGCACTCAGTTCAAGCTGCTGTGAGTCATTCCCATGGCCAGATGATGAATGGCACTCAGAATGTTTGATGGAGACCAATAGAAAAGGCTTCTTCCAGTTCTCCTGTGTATTTCTTTGTGCATCTCTAACTCAGGGGGTCCAAGATCCTCATAGTCATAGGTTCCCCTTCCACGCTTGGGCATCCTCTTATTCAATGCAGGAGTATCAGGAGTTCAAAGCCAACCTTGAGGCCAATCTCATCTATACTAGGCCCTGTTTGGTTAGTGTTTATCGTCAACTAGACACAACCTAGAGTCACCTGGGAAGGGTGATCTTAAATTGAGGAACTGCCCAGAGTAGACTGGTCTGTGGCCATGTGTCTTGATTGATGATTGATGGGAAGGCCCAGCCCACTGTGGTAGGTGTGTCTGTGCTATATAAGAAAGCTAGCTGAGCATGGGCCAGGGAGTGAGCCAATAAGCAGCATACCTCCAAAGTTTCTGTGTGAGTTCCTGCCCTGTTTTTTCTCGATGACAGATCGTGACCTAGACATGTAAGCTGAGATAAACCCTTTCATCCCTTAAGTTGCCTTCGGTCATGGTGTTTGTTACAGCAACAGAAAAGTGAGCTAGAACAAACCCCGTGTCAAAACTGGAGAATAAAAACCAAAAATACCTTGGCCCTGGCTCAGGAAAAGACAAGAAAACAGGCCAGTGGGAAGCAATGGACTTGGGAGTGAGAAAGATGGTGAGACTTGGAATCAGCAAGGAAGCTGGGGAAACTGGCTGGCCACTTAAACAACAAACCAGCTCCTCTGCCTCCCTGTTGGCATCAAGGAAATTCATGTACTGTCAAGGTTGAAATGGAAGAAAATAACATAGAAAGCACTATAATAAAACAAGGGATTTTATTACATCAGGGTTGATCAAACTTCTCTAATGTGAAATAAATCCAGAAGCCGCTATTGGAAAAAAATGATGAAATTGCCCACATAAAATGTTTAAAACTTGAAAAAAGAAAAAAATATATACCCTAAAGTCAAAAGGTAAATTGCAACATTAGAAAAATGTAACTTGTGACAAACAATGGTTAATTTTCCTAAAATTCAAAATAAAACAATAGATTGTGTGAGACTTCCACGGGGAATTTTTTCAAAATACCCCCAATCATAAACAGATATACATCAATAAAAACATATAAGTAAACTCTGGCCAGTTAGTGCAATGCAATGCTACTTATCAATAAAATGACGTTCCTCATGGAAGAGGAAAATGGAAAGAGATGAGGCATCGATGCTGAGACAGATATCTTCAGACGCACTATACTCTGGAAGAAGTCAGACACAAAAGCAGATAGACTGTATGATTTTATTTAAGTCAAGTGCTAGAACAGGTGAATGTAATAGATGGTGAAAATTCTACAATGAGGCCTTCTGGGTAGAAATGGGGGTTGGCTGGAAAGGGAGTACCCTGGGCTGTATAGTGAATTTCAAGTTAGAGTAGAGCTACAGAGTGGGATCCAATCTAAAAAAAAAGGGGGAGTGGGGTACATGAAGGAACTGGAGTAATCAGAGATTCTGTAGGTTTATAAGGATACAAATTACACAGGTGTACGCATTTGCTCAGAGGCTTATGTGCAATCAGGGCATTTCATTGTACGTTTCACCTATAATAGAAGAATCTTAAATACTGAACTTTAGTTAATGGTCCACTTGAGTGCTTAGAAGTAAAGTATATGGATATCTGACACTCTGAAGCACAGAAAATACATAAAGATGGACTGGATGAAAGAATGGGTAGAAATATTAGAAGTGTAACAAGTTGAATCATATGTTAATGTAGAATGGAGGAGTTCAGTCTGTAGGTACCCACTGCACATTTGTTCATAATGCCTGTTCATGGCAAAATGTGCCCACTGGTGTAATGGTGGCACAGATGTTATAAGCCTAACCAGTTTTTAAAATTGGGTTTAAAGTCTGCTCCACAGGAGGAACTCACATATGGTACTGTTAACCAGCCCCGAGACTCATGACTGTCTAGTTCATAGGTCCTAGGAAGAACCTAATCATTCTGCTAAATGTGCATAGTATTAAACTGTCCCCTAAATTCTTACCTTTACACCCATACATTAGTATATTCCTCAACCCTTTTGAGGTAGATGGTGATTTAAAAAACCTTATATCTGGTCAGATGTAGAGAATAAGATACTGTGGAGTGCTCAGTTCCAAATGAGACTGCTACATCACACCCTTTTCTCAAAAATTCAGGGACTACTGTGGAAGAGGAAGTGTGAAGATTGTAAGAGCCATAATAATTGGACATCTGCAGCAAAAAATATTTGCTGGACATGGTAGGGCAGTCACATACATACACTCACAACAACTGTGACTGCATGTAAAAGATCTGCACAAGAGCAAGCCAGTCAAAATTCCAGCATATATGGAAAGGGGTCCAAGAAGTTGCCATCCCTAGCTGAGAAGCTATCAGCAACTGATGGCTACTAAGGAAGGAGTGGTAGTTTTCTTCAGAGACATAGCCCCCAAAAGGCTACCATGTTCTAGTAAATGGTCCTACACCCATGCGTATTACAAGCACCAGTAAGTAAGCTCAGTGGAATTAAAAGAAAGAGAAGTACATAAAGTTGGGTGGGCAAATGGTGGGGAGAATAGGGAGGAATTGAAGGGGAGAAAAGAGGGGAATATTTGATCAAAACACAAGGTATACATGTATGAAATGCTTAATAGAAATATTTTCTTCCAGTTCCAAGTCTGCTGCTTCAGTCGCTGTGAGCCCTGAAGAGTGCTAGTCAGTTGGCTCGGTCAGGCTTCTTTTCTTGGTGTCCTTGACTCCTCTTGTCCCTGAAATCCCTCCTCCCCCTCTTCCACAGGGTTTCCCTGAGTTCTTCCCAATGCTTTGCTGTGGGCCTCTGCATCTGCACCCATTAGCTGCCTTAGGAAGCCTCTCTAACGATGCTTGGGCTAGTCACTGATTTATGAGCATAGCAGAATATCGTTAGAAATCCTCTCCCAGCTATCCAGTCTCTAGTTCCTGGCTAGCCCTGCAGTGTCAGGCATGGGCTTCCTCTCTTGGCATGGGGTTCTGCCTTTCCATTGCCGCAGCAGATCCTGCAGGCAGGATAATTCGAAGGTTTTGTAGCTAGGATGGTGTCCCAGTCCCACCACTGGAAGCCTGTTCAGGATCCCCATCCCCCATTACAAGGGTTCCTCACTAAGGTCACCCTTGTAGATTTCAGCGAGTTTCCAGTTCACTAGGTCTCCAGATCACAAGCTAAATGTCCTCCAGTTCTGGTCATCTCTCCCTATATTCTCTCCCTCCATTCATCTTCCCCAACCTGGTCCCTCCTGTTCCCATGCACATCCTCCCCTAGCCCATCTTTAAATCTGTTCTATTTCTCCTTCCCAGGGAGATCCATGTATCCCCACTGGGGCCCTCCTTGTTGCATAGTCTTTTTGGGTCTGGTTCCCTACATATATCTTATGGTTGTCTGCTTTGGTGTTCTTGTAGAACTCCTGAAGGTTGGAATGGGGGTGTCTCTGACCCTTTTACCTGCCCCTGGGACCCTTTTCCTCCTGCTGCACTGCCTTGGCCAGCTCATGCCTAGTCTTGTTCCATCTTGTTATACCCTATTGGAGTGGTAACCCTGGGAGGCCAGCTCTGTTCTGGGGAAAAGCAGGGAGTGGAGGTGGAGATTGGGGGGAGCAGAGAGAAATGGAGGGAGGGAAGGATGGGGGTCTGGATGTATTATACAAGAGAAGAAAAAATGAATGATAAAAACTAAAAAGATATTTTCTGAACATTTGAAAATTTTCACGGGAAAATAGCAAGGGAATGTTCAAAACACAAACCTGGGGACGTCTAATCCATGGCTCACAGTCACACTGGTCCAAAACACCTATATGAATGTGGCCAAACAGGAAAACAGCAACTTACTTAAAACAATATGAGGTTCTGGGTGGGGGGTTCAGTGGTACAGTTCACAAGTATGAAGTTTGTAAATAACAACATAGGGTCAAAAATGACAAAATATTGGCCATGTCTGGTCCCAAACTTGTGGATCAAACACTGGGACCCCAGTCTTCTTTCCCCTTTGCTGTAGAAGTAGGGAAAACACATACACCTTTCAGGGAGCTACTTTAGCACTTCTCAGAGGAGTTTCCACTTAAGTTTGGGCATGACAATGACCTGCAGAGCTTTGGAAAAATGCACTTGCCCTGGAACTAACTTCCAACACTTAGTGGGCCTACAATAAGACCCCAGAATCTACATGTTATCTCTAGGGTTGATAAATGGTTTGGTAATTGATATGATGGGACTGTATTATAGATAAAACTAGCAAGGATATTCAAAGACATGTAAATAAATTGTCTGTCACAGCACTGTGAGACTTCACCCTGTAAGAGATAGCTACTGGGTAGTTCAGCAAGAAAGACAAGGAGGAATTTTCAGAGGTGTAAACCCTGCCAGATCTCAGCAAAGGGAACCACTATCATGGGCAATCGCCATACTGGGCAGTGGAACCCCGAGCATCTCATCTCAGAGGTTTTTATTGACATATAAGCTCTGCAGGTGTTCTATTGATAGCATGTGCAGATCATGAACAATCAAACATCTTTTACATAAAGCCAACACCTGCAGACAATACAAAAAGCCAAAGCCTAGGCAGTCCTTCCCCCAACAATGCACAAAACAGTCATTTAAGCATAACTAAAAATAAACTATAACATTTTGCCCATTCTATATAAGCCAGTCAAAAAAATTGCTTTATCTCTACAACACAATTTTAACACTACACCAGCAAAACTATTTACAAGAGGAAGGACAGGACCAAATGAAACCAAACATCTATCAAGCTTTTTCACAAAGTCCTTGGACAGCAGAAAAACATTATCAATGTCCAATTATCTGAAATTCACTCACGATCTTCTGGGCTCCTCCAAAGGGCTTGGATTACTTCTCAAGCTCTCCCTCTGCAGCACGCACAGCTGGTTCCCCTCCACCACTACTGCTGTCCTTGGTGGTCTTCCCATGGTACTGCATCTCCCAAACTGCTGGAGTCCCTTGCTGCAACTGGGCTGCACTTTCACCAATGGCCTCCCCTGGGCTCTCTTCATGGTGGCAAGCCTCAGCTTCTTTACATGACCCCTTCATTCTGGGCCTTCAACTGCTACTGAGGCTACGCTTTTACTAATGGCCTTTCCTGGTCTCTCATAGTGACAACCTCTCCATCACCCCTTCATGCCTTTAAAATCACCACCACCTGCGAGACTCTTACACATTACCAGTTTCGGCTGCCAGCATGAGATACAACTTTGGCCAGTTCTGGAAGACAGCTTCTGTGTGCTGACCCTGAGGAAACACTTTCCAGACTTTAAGATAGATTCTGGTTTGCGGGGGCGGGGCACGGGACTGCTCAGTTTAAACTAGAGGCTTCTTGGCACCAAGCTGAGGCTTCCACATCAGGGGGTCTTGGACCAGTGCAAAAAATCTCTGGCAGAAGCATCAAAACAGCAAACTCAATTTGTAGAACAGTACACTTTCCCGTTTCCAGAAACCTGGCAGCTGCCAGTGGCAGGAGGGAGCGTGGCTAGCTACCAGGGCACACTGCACATAGCCATTTCTCTGTGCTGGGGTCAACCCCATGATCAGGAAAAGCACTTGCTTTTTCCATGCTCCAACCAAATTCTTTGTTTTTACCATGAAAATTTAACCAAAGCATTTCCTAGACAACTTATGAGTACTCTGGCTGTAGCCCTGAGCTAATGCTTTGACAGACCCCACCAAGGTTCTCACACTTTACCAGAAGAACTCCTTGCCTTCTCAGTTTCTTTCACTTTGTCTAGAGGCCTCTATTCTGTTGTAGAGATAAAACTGAAATATCCTAGTGGTTTGGCATTCTTTTCCACCACCACCATGGGAAAACATGCAACCTACCTCATAGACCTCAAACACAAGACTCTGAGCTTCACACACACACACACACACACACACACACACAGAGAGAGAGAGAGAGAGAGAGAGAGAGAGAGAGAGGGAAAGAGAGACCTATCAGGAAAGTCAGTTTATAGAACAGTATGCTCTGGTTCCCATTTCCCATGCCCTGGTTGCTGCCAGTGGTGGGAGGGAGTGTGGCTAGCTGCTGGAGAACACTGTACATAGACATGCTGCACATAGTCACGTCATTTGCCTGCACCAAGGTGGCTCCATGACCAGGAAATGGCTCACACCTCAGAGATTTCTTTCTCATTTACAACTCTCTCTTATACAACTTCCCTTTCATTCTTGCTCCCTCTGTGGAGTCTATTCTTTCTTATTTATTTATTAATTTCACTGCCTTTTCTCTTCATAGAGGCTTATTTGCTTTCTCACTCTCCTCTTCCTTCAGGAGCCTTTTCTTTAATGCTTTAATCTCTGTCCTCTGGGAACTTCCCTGAGTGTACTTGCCAGACTCTGTGAGGTTTGTTTCTTTCCTTCTTCCTTGTCTCCATGTTGCATGTGGCTGGTGTGATTGATGTCAGTGCCCCATGTTAGTATGCCATTTGTAGCAGTTAGCTATTTTGGTCATCGAAAAGGAAGAGGTGCAAACCCTGCCAGGCCTCAGCAGAGGGAACCACTATCATGGCAATCACCATACTGGGCAATGGAACCCCGAGCATCTCATCTCAGGGGTTTTTACTGATTCTTAAGCTCCTCAGGTGTCTATTAATACTACATGCAGATCCTGAGCAATAGAACAACTTTTATACAAAGCCAACACCTGAAGACAATACAAATGCCAAGGCCTAGGCAGCCCTTCCCCCAACGCTGCACAAAACCACCATTTTAAACATAACTAAAAATAAACTTTTGCAACATCGCCCTAAATTGGAAAACTCTCAAGTATCTAAAATAGGGCTAACTAATGCCATTCATGAGAGCAATAGACAGCTGTTCACAAAAGACCAGGATTTCTTATTTATTAGAAGTCAGGATCAAACTTGGCTGGAATCATTTTCAGATCAACCTGGGTCAACTTGAGAGTCTTGAGCATTTCTTCCTGTACAGACTTAAAGACCCAAAATGATTGGTCCCTCATGCCCTCACCATAGACATCAAACTCAATTGTGGCTATGGAAACTTTTCAGGTGCTCTTGAAGGTAACTTCTCAGGGAGACACAACAACCATCCTTCTCCCATGAAAACGCTGATCTAGAGGCTCAATAGCAGGCCACTTCACTGGAACGAATGCCCTGTGCATATGACTATGAAGAAGAGACAAGAAAATATACTCAAGCATCACTTGGGATGCTGTGGAGCTCAGCAGCATTTGCAGCAGTGGAATCAATGGGAACTTAACCTTGGCCAGGATCATTTCATGAATTGTTCTCTCAACTGCAGAGTAGGACAAATACTCTCAGTACCTCTCTTCAGGAGTTCTGGTTAAGGGCCAGGAATTTGACCATCAATCCTACTACTATCATTCCCTTTCTGCTGGAAGAGTTGTGTCAACAACTGAATAGGGAAAGAAGCAGCAGAACTGGGACTTGGGTATTTCCTCATCCATAGAAGAGAAACTCTGAAGTCCCTGAGACTAAAGCATCAGGTGGCGACATCAGGATGGATAAACATACGTTGTCAGTGTGACACTGCAACCAAATTTCCTTCAAAGTGAAAATAGCAAGGACTTGACCAGTAGCAAGAAGATGGAGACTTTTCTGGAGAATCTTACTAGCATCAGATTGCATTTAACATCCACGGCAGTACACAAGCTATTCACTACTCACGCAAGGGTCACCTCAAGACAGGCTGGGGAATCTCCCGGACGAAGATCTATTTAAATCGGCCTTCCTTCCTTTCAAGTTCTTTATAGTTTAAAGTTATTGATCTGCTTTGCATGCCTTTGGTTTTCAATATACTCCATCCATTTTTAAGAGGTTGACATACTTTGACATATCATGTGTGTTTTCATATTCTAAAGTCAATAATAAGGGTATGAAGTAAAAGACTTTCAGGGTAAAGAAATGTGGAAAATGACAATTAGTTTTACATTGTATTGTTAGGTAAAACATAATTGCCAAAAGGTGAAAATGTTCAGCTCTGAAAAAATTCCTTCTATGTTGAGTGCCAAGTAAAAGAATTTAAAGGAACCTATCATTAAAATTTCAATTTGCTTTCAAAGAAAGTATGAGACAGAAAATCTCCACCCACACACACATCTGATACCCACCAAAGTGCAAGTCTCTGTATGGCTTCTCCACACCCAGGGTGGCAAACTCACCACCCAGAACCTTTCACTCTTCTTCCATCTTAGCTTCTACTCAGAGAAAGGGAGGTGTACATACTTTCCCTGAGGTAGATTTGCTTGAAGAAGCTAGGCCAGGCTCTATGCTTAACATCCAGGGTGACAATCATTCCAGGAGTCTTACTACAGAGAGATTAGGTAAGGCTCTTGCTACCTTCAGGGAGCTATCACATTAGAGAGGGGCCTAGACCATGGGGTGGGATTCTATTACTATTGGTTTACTAAATGGTCATGCTGTCTTCTAAATATGTTTATAAGCATAGATTAGTGCTGCTCTCAGCCTTGGTCAGAGAATTGGCGGTGGGGGGGCTGGGGTTAATGGTTAATGCACAGACTCGTAACTGTTCAAAGAGCTCAGAATAAATAACTGTTAGTGCCCATACCTAGACAAGACATCTTTATCATCCCCTCCAAGGCTCAAGAAAAAACTTTTCAAAGGGGGCAGAATTAATGCAAAAGCCAGAGAATGGGGAACAATGGCGTGAAACACTATCTTCTGGATATGGCATAGTCACTGAACCCATGAAGTACAACAGCAGTGACTACCAGCAAATGGCTATATATGATTGAACCCATTAATATTCTATCACAGATGGAGAGAGGTGGACAAAACCCTGTCTCTAGTGGAGGAGCTGTTGGCAGTAAATGACTGCTGGGAGAGATAGTAACGTTTTTCTTCAATACTGTAGCCACTAGTAATTTGCCTTTACTCCAGTAAAGTAACTCCACTCCCAGACATAGGCAAGTGATCCAAATTAAACGTGCTGAGTTGATTAGAAAAAGGACATGAAAGTATGGGGGGAACCCGTTGGGAAGAAGGGGTTCAGAGGGACTGAGAGATGGATAATGGGCTAATTGGAGTGAATATAATCAAAACACATTATTTACCTGTATAACATTATCAAGGAATAAATACAATATTAATGAAGCTGGACCTTGAGGCCATTACTTCAGTAGTGGCTTGGGAAGAGTATTCCCCCTTCTACTGCTGTGCATTCCTGCAGTAAAGAGGTCTGCTCTCAGTGGGTTTTATTTATTCCCAACTTACCCAGCCTGTCTTTGAACAGAACTTGGGCTGAGTCTTCAGATTTAGACAGTTTTTCCAAATCCCAAACTGCACATGGCTTTTACCCAGAGCTCCTGAGCCTAGCTACAGATGATTCTCCAAGGGCCACCTCCATAGATACCACCTCCACAGGTACAGGCCAGTTCCATCAGTGCTTTTTTTTCATTTCTTTCTTTGGTTCTTAAGTGGATTTTTCTCCTTGTCCTTCCCATGCTTTTCCCACGTATAACTGCAGGTGCAAACTGCCCCATTGTAATCTCTGGGAGTCTGGCCACCACAGCCAACTCATCTCCAGTTTGTTGAAAAGTGAAATCCTCTGATCATGAAAGACATGAAGCACATGGAAGTATGTCTTCCTAGAAATGAAGCATTGTAGTTTCTGTTCTCTCAGTGGCTTGGTTTTGTAGTAGATAAATCAGTGCCCTAACACTGAATAATCTAGCCCACAATCAGCAAAGAAATGTGTGGCCCTTTCAAGATGTTCTCCAGAGCTCTAACTGCCCTGCATGCTGCCTGTCCAGAGCCCTGTCTCCTTCTGAGTTCCTGTGGCTGCAAAGCTCCTCTAGGGAAAAAGTGAGCAGACTTGGCCCAGTGACTGCCTTGGCCTGCAAGAAGTAGTGGTAGGACACAGCAAGCATGAATTCAGGCCACAGGCAAAAGACCCAGCTACTCCAGAGGCTCGTGGGACCTGGAGACAGACTGTAAGCCAAGGGGCAACACAGGGCAGTCATTAAGCATTGGAGCTCTGGCGCCAGAGCCCCTAGGCTCAAACCATGGCTCCACTACTTGTTAGCTATGGGACCTTGTAGAGGTCAGGAAACCATTTAGCTGTCAATGGCTCAGTGTCCCTATCTGTCAAATGGAAAAAATGGAAATACGATATAGAGTTCTTGTGAAAAGTGGAAAAAAATACATTCTTCAAAATTAAAGATAGCTAGGCAGGGAAGTGGAGAGATGCTCAGCAGTTAAGAGTACTTGCTGCTGTTCCAGGGAACTAGTGTTTGACTCTCAACAATCATACTCACTGGCTTACAACCTCCTGGAACCGCAACTCTGATGCCTTCTTCCAGCATCCACGGGCACTTGAACACATGAACACATGTGTTATACACAGAAGGCGGGGGAGAGGGAAAGACAGAGACACAGCAAGAGAGAGAGAGAGAGAGACATAGAAAATTTTAACTAAATCTTTAAAAAAAAAAAAGAGCTGAGGATATAGCTCAGTTGGTAGAATGCTTGTCCAAGCATTCACAAAGCCCTGGGATCTACACCAAGCACTGCATACATCGGGTGAACTGACTGTTGTGTGTCACTTTTCCTGGGGAGATGAGTCACAAAGTCTACTTATGTCGGATAGGGAACCAACAATAGGCCATCGTAACAATTATACCAGTGTTCAACTTGGTAAGCCAATTAGTTTATTGTGGTCACTTGCAGGATCACGGATTACTTCATAGCACCTGAATTTCCAAAAAGCTCATCCAAGCCTTGATGCCAATTTTCAAAAGTTCATCCACGGTGGAATGCTTTAATTAGGAGGAAAATGCTACACAATAGTGACACCTGCCTATAGTCTCAGTACTGACCAACTGGAGGCAGGATGTTCAAGGTCAGCTCAGTGATCCTCCCTGTTGTGCTCTGTAAGCCTCACTGTTGCCCCAGGAGTTGGGCAGACAGAGAAAATCAGAGAGGATCTTAGATGAAGATTCCAAGCACTTGACTTCTCACTTCTGGACATGGCCTAGCAGTGACTAGCCTGTAAGAATTCAAAGCATCACACTGGAATTTTGGTTTACAGGGAACACTGAGTCACGATAAGGTCAATAGAAGAAGAGATGATACTGTGGTCTAAGGAAGACATCACTAAAACTGTGGTTTAAAATATGTCTGTACCCTTGCTAGGAGATCCAGTTTCCTATGCACAGGTGGCATGATGAACCTTTCTTTAATCTTAAAGCAACACAAGGAAGCTAGCTCACTAAGTCCCTTTTGTGCCACATTGTCTCTGTCAACTGCTGGTTAGTTCCTTTACAACTCAAGATTGTATTTGGAAGAAATAGCGAAACATGAGTTAAGCTCTCTGACCTGAGCATCTGGTCATTTGAAAGCTGTCTCCTTAAGTCACCAGCCTGTCCGTACAAGGCTCACCTAGGCCAAGCAGTACTGACAGCACGGCCTTTGCTTTCACCTCATTTTTTACTCAGTGTTAGCCTTCAGGGCATAGCATTCCTGGTGTTTTCCAATGGTCTATGCCCATCACGCCTGAGGACAGAGTCCCACGCATCACCCCATGCATGTGCTCTTTCCAAGGGAAGCTTGCTGCTGTCACCCTTCTCTGCTGAGACGATTTGTAGTTTGGAAAGTATGATGTCCTCCCTTGAGCAAAATGTCTCAGTAAAAAATTTATTTATGTGTTTTTCTCATTTACATTTTCTTGTTAGTGATATTCTGTCCACAATATTCCCAAGGCACTATTCTCTGAAAACATCCTCAGACAACTTGAAGATTAAAATGATCACAGGAAAGATATAAGGAAAAAGACAGCTTTTGATACCTCAAATAACATTTGCGTGCCTGTGACAAGACGATAGTTTGAAAGCCATGCTTTAACTACTGAGATAAGATGGCCTTTGGTTATGGCAATAGTCGGTTTTGTGTGTCACCTGGAGCAGCCTAAGTCATTCCATCAAATGCTAGTCTATGTACTGTGAAGGTATTTTGTTGCTATAGATAGGATCTACAACTTTTTCATTTTAAGTAAAAGAGATTACTAATCCTCAAGATTAGGGCCTCAGCTATCAGTTGAGAGGACTTAAGAACAAGCTGACAATGCAGCTGCAGCTCCAAGGCAGAATGCTTTCCTGGAATGCACAAGGCCCTGGGTTTGCTCTCCCATACTGAGGAGAAAAAACTTAGGAGCAAGGACCAAATTTTCCCTGTGGTAGAAATTCTGTCTCAATACAGAAGTGTCAATCCCTGCCTGACGCTTGTCTTGTAAGTATTGAACTCGATAAGCCAGTCCTTGCAATCACATAGCCATCCTTATTATCAATACGTGGTACATCTATAAATTCAAATATACATATGTCAGTATCCTCACCTATGTGTACATGTGTTGTGTTGAATTCTCAGCTCCTGTGACTGCCTGCACATGACCTGCATAAGACTGAATCCATCAATATTACATTACAGAAGGGGGAGGGACTTATGAGGTCACAACTCTCCCTGAGGCTCTGTAGGCAGTCAGTGGTGAGAAATAATGTAAACACTGGAAATGTATCCATGATCCTATTAAACAATCCCTTACCCTGTAAGTAGCCCTAAGGGAACTCATTGGGCCACCAAGAAGAAGGAGTATGAAATAGAAAGGGAGCTAATTGGGAAAAGGAAGGGGATCAGTGGGAGTGCAGGAGGTTCAAGGGAAGGTAAAGTGGGATTAATAGGATCAAAAATGTAATGATGAAAGCCACAATTATGTAATTAATACATGCTGTAAATTTTTTCAAAATGCAAATGTAAGGCTGTACAAGGAATGTTGAAGTTGTTCTACTCTTTTATGGCTCAGTGTCCCAACTCATAGCACATGAAAGACTCCCAAGGGAGTGTTCCACCTTCCTCAGGATGGGTAAGGCAAGTGGATGGGGAGTGGGCGGAGGCTCTGCCAAATTGTCTGCCAACATGCCATGGTGCTAACAATCTGAGATAGGGATGTTATCTGTCTCACTCTATCCTAAAGTGAAGGAGTTGTATAACCCCAAAACTTCAATGGCAATGGCACCTTCAACAGCAGCCTGCCACATCTGCCGTCATAGCAGTATTGCTGGGATCCTTGATATGCAATTACCTGATCAGTTGGGAGAGGGCAGACAGAGGATCCTTCTGAAACCTCTGCCTCCACTTGAGATGATCCCAGAAAGACTTCCCTTAGGATGTTGCACAGTAGAACCTACAACAAAGCAAGCTGGCTGCTTACCAGGCTTCAATGTTCCCCTGGGACAATATACATCAACTAGACATCACATGTTAGCAAAGAAAAAGCCCAGTGACAAGAATAGGATACCTTTTTTGGAATTTTTGTCCAATGGGGTCCCAAAGACCCTCCTAAATGCTACAGGCTATTTTCACTGCTCTTGATTGCCCTCCAGAACTTGATAGCAAGCCCAGAATGCTGAAGACTCTACTCACTTGCCCTAAGCCTAGCAGGCAGCTCAAAGATTGCAATGTGAGAAAGTTGTCCCTAAGCCACAGTGGAGCAGAATCCCAGCACAATCATGATGGAGAGCTGTAACTCACAAAACAGGCAGCCTCAGCACACCAGAGACTCCAAGCACATTCTAGAAGGGCTTCTTCATGAACATGTGGATCTCTGCTTCACATTGAAGTCAATCAGCATTCTGTGATTCTTTGGGAATCTGCAAGCCTGTGAAAACATGGAAGACATATCCTCCACATCACCAAAAGAGATTCATATTGTCCAGCAATCATTTTAGTGGCTTGGGGAATATGTCTGCCATGGTCAGGATGTTGATGTGCTTTTCTCTTGAGTGCACCACAACCATTTGGAACCATCACCTGAGAGAGAGAAGGCAGTTTGTCTTTTCCTCCGGAAGTTTCCCTTAACACCAGTAAAGGTGTATATGCTGGTTTCCATGTGTATACAGGACCTCAGGCTGAGTATTTTAAATGAGTTTCTGATATACTGCAGCTTTAAAAGCTGTGTGCCTCTGCCCACAGTCACCCTATCTGAGAAAGTGAAAGGAAAATCCCACAGAGCCTGACAAAGAAAGTTTCTTTCAAAACCCTTGATGCACAACACTGAGCTAGACTGGGTTGGCCTCCAGGTCCCAGGAAAGGGGCTAATAGGCACCAGGGAAAAACTACTCAAAGGTTGCAGAGAAGACAGAAGCAGAGCCCAGGGAACATTCTATGGTATCTCAAACCTAGGCTTCAGGAGCCAGAAATGAGTGGAGAGCAGATAGCAGAACACCCAAATCACACTTTCCCAAACAGCATCCTCATATCAGGCATGTTATGTTTTCTTCTTGATATTTTCCATTTTCTCAGTAAATGCAGAACCCTATGGTGAGGGAATGGGGAAGAGTCTGAGTTGCTTTCTGGTAGCATTATCCTGGGAAACCTAAGGGAGTTGATCAAGGTTCCTCAAGTAGGAAGCCCTAATTTAAAAAAAAAAGTTCAAAGCCTATTGCTCTAAGCCATGATACCAGAGCCCTGTGAATATCCAATAGCCATTCTAGGGAGGGAACTCATTTTTTGTTTGTTTGTTGGTTTGTTAGTTTGTTGGTTGATTGTTTTTGTTGCTTTTGTTTGTTTGTTTCTTTTTGTTGAAAATATTTTTTCATACAATATGTTCTGGTTACAGTTTACCCTCCATGAATTTTTACCAGATGTTCCCTACCTGCTCAAATCCACAACCCAACATCTAAAAGTAATAATAACATAAAATTAGATAAAATAAAAACAAATAGACCAGAATGGGACAAAACAAGCAAACAATCAAGGAAAAACAAGAGTCAAAGAAAAAGCAAAAGAAACACAAACAGACACCATGACACACTCAGAAAATCCATAAAAATAAAATCCGAAACCATAACAAAAATCAAATATTTGTAAGGTTAAAACATATGCCCAGGGGCTGGAGAGATGGCTCAGTGGTTAAGAGCACTGGCTGCTTTCCAGAGGATCCACATTCAATTTCCAGCACCCACATGGCAGTTCAAAACTGTAACTCTTGTTCCAAGGGATCTGACACCCTCATGCAGATATACATGCAGGCAAAACACTAATGTACATAAAATAAGATATATTTTTAAAATGCCCAGACAAAGCATATCCAGAGACAAAGAACTCCCTAAAAATACCATTGATAGTTTTGTGTTGGCCATCTACTACTAGGCATGGGATCTACCATTAAGTGTGGTTTCTATATCCAGTGAAATTCCATTGGAAAAAAACTATTTTTTCATTTGCAAATGGTTATCAATTGGAGATAGCTTCTGAGTTAGGATGGGGACTTATATCAACCTCCCCTCTCAGCACTGGAGACCCCATCTGACTTAAACCTGTGCAGGCCCCGTGATTGCTGCCTCAGTCTTCGTGAGCTCACGCATATGTCAGTCCTGTTGTATCTAGAACTTGTTTCTTTCGTGTCTTCCATTACTACTGGATGTTATAGTCTCTGCCTCCTCTTCCATAGTTTCCTAAGCCCTGAGAAGAGGGACTTGGTGAAGACATCCACTTAGGACTAAGTATTCCAAGACCTCTCACAGGTGTGGGTCTCTATTTGTTCCCATCTACTTCAGGAGAAAGCTTCTCTGATGATGGCTAAGTGTCTTAGCTACTATTTTATTGCTGTGAAGAGACACCATAACTAAGAAAACTATTATAAAAGAAAACACGTAATTGAGGGCTTGCTTACAGTTTCACAGGGTTAGTCCATTATCATCATACCAGGGAGCATGGCAGCATGCAGGCAGATGCTGGAACAGTAGCTGATAGCTTTACAACCTGTTCCACAGGCAGAAAAAGAAACATTGGGCCTGATGCAGGCTTTTAAAACCCACTCCCAGAGATACACTTCCTACAAAAGCACATATCTCCTAATTCTTCTAATTGTTCCAAATAGTTCCACTTCCTGGTGACTAGTCATTCAACTATATGAGCCTATGAGGGCTATTCTTATTCAAACCACAACACTAAGCAAGATACTGATCTATGAGCATAGCAGAATGCAATTAGGAGTCATTTTATTGCTATGTTCCTTTAGCAGAGCAGTAGTATTTGGTTTTCCCCTCCTTCCATGGCCTATATAGTGTCAGATTTTTTTGACCACGTGGATAGTATCAGACATGGGTTCCATCTCATAGTGTGGGCCTTAATTATAATCATATAGTGATTGGTTACTTGGTTACTCTCAAAAGTTTTGTGCCACTATTGCACCATTATATCTTGCAGGGATATCACCATTGTGGATAGAAAGGTTTTGTACCTTGGTTTTTGTTTACCTTTCTCCTCTGGTAGTATACAGAGTACCTTTCTCTACCATGGACAATAGTCAGTAGGGATGAGGGCTCTAGGTAGGCACCCGCTCAATTTCTCTGTTTTCAGTGAGTTGTGTAGGTGTTGTCTTCAGTAATAGATCCATACCATTGTGGGTTTTCTCTGTCTGCCCAAGGGGTTCTGCTTCCCTCCCCAGCAGGTGGCTAAGATATGGGCCAGCCCCTTGGGAGGAAAGCACAAGGCAGGGCTTGATACATCCAGGCAGGTCCCAGATAAGAGAACTAAGAGCTGATGAAAATGAGATCAGGACTCTCTGGAGAGGTTGTCAGAAGAATGTCTCTCATTTTATTAAAGCAAGGGTGATTACATTTATAGGGTAAAGATGGAGGAGAGTCTTTGGTACCCAGGCACAGGAACTATTGGTTAAGACAGGGATACTGGAATAGCCCTATTTGTATCCTGGGGTGTTTTGGGCATATTCCAGGGAACAGGGACTTAGTTGTAACTCTAGGTAAGCAGCTCTGCCAAATTGTGGCTGTGCCCACCTTCAGGAGGGGGCAGAGATTTGCTGTGGCTTATGGTTATCAGAGACTGCAAAGGGGAGGGGCCAGATTCCTGCCAGTTCCTTAGAGTGAGATCCTAGGTTCTAAGCACCCTCAACCCATAGCTGTGTGACCGTTCCACATTTCCACAGTGGCATCACATACCATCAATTTGAGGAAAGCAACTAATAGCCTTGGCAATAACCTGGGTTGATTTGAGGTTGCCATGGGGCCCCTTGGGCCAACAACTCATTTAGATGTAACATATTCCCAGCAGAAGATGTTTGATTTGTTGGCAAAAGATGTCTAGATGGGGCTTTGTCTCCCCCCTTATTTGGTGAGTCCAATTTAGATTTCTTTTATGTATGTATATAATTTAAGAAGGTTCTACAGTATTAGGTTTACATATGGCCCCTCAAATGGTCCTTCCTTTTAGCTGTCCTTCCCAATATTTTTGCCCTTACCCACCACTTCCCGCCCCTCCCCGTTTGATCCTCCTAGTCCCTTACCCCCAGCCATACATAACTACCAATTCTATTTTCCCTTACTAGGGAGATCCTTCCATCCTGTCCCATTTAGAGTTTCTATTGCTATGGTGAAACACCATAACCAAAGAAACTTGGGGAGAAAAGGGTTTATTTGGCTTATACTTCCACAGCACTGTTCATCTTTGAAGGAAGTAAGGTCAGGAATTCAAGCAGGGTAGGAACTGGAAGCATGAGTTGGTTCAGAGGCCATGGAGGGGTGCTGCTTACTGGCTCTCCATGGTTTTCTCAGCCTGCTTTCTTATAGAATCCATGACCACCAGCCCAGCGGCGGTACCACCCACAATGGGCTGGGCCCTCCCCCACAGATTACTAATTAAGAAAATTCCTTACAGACTTGCCTACAGCCAGATCTTATGGAGGTATTTCCTCAATTGAGGCTCCCTCCTTTCCAATGACTCCAGCCTGTGACAAGTTGACATAAAACTAGCCAGCATACCTCCCCACTAGACCCTTATTCTGCCCCTAATCTCTGTGATTATGCAGATTATAACCTGTTTATTGAGGACTTAACAGCGAATTATACACACATAAGTGAATATATATATATATATATATATATATATATATATATATATATATATATATTTGCTTTTTGTGTCTGAAATACCTCACTCAGGATGTTGTCTTCCAGCTCCATTCATTTACCTTCAAATTTCATGGTTTCATTTTTTTTAAACAGCTGAGTAATAGTCCATTGTACAAATGTACATTTTCTTTATCAGTTTATCCACTAGTGAACATCTAGGCTGGTTTCAACTTCAGGCTATCATGAACAGATCAACAAGTGTCTCTGTAGTAGGATATGGAGTCCTTTGGGTATATTCCCAAGAGTGGTATAGCTGGATTTTCAGATAGATCTACTCTCAGCTTCTGTGGAACTACTATACTGAATTTCACAGTGGTTGTACCAGTTTGAACTCCCACCAACAAAGTATGAGTGTTTCCCTTACTCCACATCTTTGCCAGCATGAGCGTTACTTGTTTTATTGATATTAGCTATTCTGCAAGATGTAAAATGAAATCTCAAAGTAGTTTTGATTTTTATTTTCCTGATGACTACGGATGTTGAACATTTATTAATTGTTTCTCAGTCATTTGAGTTTCCTCTTTTGAGAACTCTGTTTAGATTTGTACCCCATTTTTTAATTGGGTTATTTGTTTTCTTGATATCTAGTTTCTTGAGTTCTTTATATATTTTGAATATTAGCTCTCTGTCAGATGTATAATTAATGCAAATCTTTTCCCATTCTGTAGGAGATCACTTTTGTCCAAATGATAGTGTCCTTTGCCATGCAGAAACTTCTCAGTTTCACAAGGTCCCATTAATTGTTTATCTTAGTGACTGTGCCATCAGTGTTCTATTCAGAAAGTCTTTTTCCTGTGTCAATAGTTCAAGGCTATTACCCACTTTCTCTTCTATCAGATTCACTGATATATCTGGCTTTATGTTGAGGTACTTGGTCCATTTGGAGTTGAGTTTTGTCTATGTGATAAATATAGATCTATTTGGATTCTTCTACATACAGACATCCAGTTTGACCAGTACCATATATTGAATATGCTCTCTTCTTTCCAGTGTGTATTTTTGGCCTTTTAATAAAGAATCAGCTGTCTGTGGGTGTATGAACTTATGTCTGGGTCTTCAGTTTAATTACATTGGTCAACATCTCTGTTTTTATCCAATTCCATGCTGTTTTCATTATTATAGCTCTGTAGTACAATTTGAGATCAGGGACGGTAATACCTTAGGAAGTTCTTTTATCATTCAGGATTGTTTTAGCTACTCTGCATTTTTTGTGTTCCCATATGAGCTGAAATTTGTCCTTTCAAGATCTGTGAAGAATTGTGTTGGAATTTTGATGGGGATTGTATTGAACTTGTAGATTGCTTTTGGTAGAATGGTCATTTTTACTATATTAATCCAATCTATATATGAGCATAAGAGATCTTTCCATCTCCTGATATCTTCTTCAGTTTCTTTCTTTAATGTCTTAAAGTTTTAATTATACAAGACTTTCACTTGGTTGGCTGGAGGTACACACGATATTTTATTGGGTGTAGGAGCTATTGTGAAATGTATTGCTTCCCTGATTTCTTTCTCAGTCCATTTATCATGTGTATATAAGAAGGCTACTGGCTTTTGTATATTAATTTTGTATCCTGTTACTTTTATGACAGTGTTTATCAACTGTAGAAGTTCCTAGTGGATTTTTTAGGATCACTTATATATACAATCATATCATCTGCAAATAGAGATACTTTCACTTTTTTCTTTCCTATTTGTATTACCTTAATCTCCTTCACTTGTATTATTGCTCTAGCTAGGACTTCAAGTACTATATTGAATAGGTATGGGGAGAGTGGACAACCTTGTCTTGCTCCTGGTTTTAGTGGAATTGCTTTGAGCTTTTCTCCGTTTAGGTTGAGGTTGGTTGTGGGCTTGCTGTAAACAATCTTTATTATGTTGAGGTATGTCCTTTGTATCCATAGTCTTTCCAGGACTTTTATCATGAAGGGGTGTTGGATTTTATCAAAGGCCTTTTCTATATCTAGTGAGATGATCATGTGGTGTTTTGTCTTTCAGTTTCTTTTTATGGTGGATTACATTTATTGATTTTTGTATATTGAACCATCCTCACATCTCTGGGATGAAGTCTACTTGATAATGGTAGATGATCTTTTTGATGTTTTCTTGGATTCAGTTTGCGAGTATTTATTGAGAATATATGTTGATAAGGGAAATTGGCCTGTAGTTCTCTTTCTTTGTTAGGTCTTTATGTGGCTTAGGTATCAAGGTAATTGTGGGCTCATAAAAAGAATTAGGCAATGTTTCTTCTGTTTCTATTTTGCAAAATAGTTTGAGGAGTATTGGCATTAATTCTTTTTTATAAGTCTGGTAAAATTCTTTGTTGAATCCATCTGGCCCTGGACTGCTTTTAGTTGAGAGACTTTTAATTACAGCTTCTAATTCACTAGGGATTCACTAGGGATTATAGGTTTGTTTAGATTGCTTATTTGATCCTGATTTAACTTTGGTAGCTGGCATATATCAAGAAAATTATCCATTTGTTTTCTTTTTTTTTCAATATTGATGGAGAACAGATTTTTAAAGTATGTCCTATGATTCCCTGGATTTCCATGGTGTTTGTAGTTATATCCCCGCCTTTTCATCTCTAATTTTACTAATTTGAATCTTCTCTGTCTTTTACTTGGCTAAGTGTTTGTCAATCTTGTTGACTTTCTCAAAGAACCTAAATCTTCATTTCATTGGTCCTTTGTATTGTCCTTGTTTGTTTCTTTGTTTGTTACCACTTTACTGATTCTAGCTTTGAGTTTGATTATATCTTGTCATTTACTCCTTTAGGGTATGATTTCTTCAGCTTTCAGGTGTGCTGTTAAGTTACCAGTTTGAGATCTCTCTAATTTTTATATAGGCACTTAGTGCTATTAAATTGCCTCTTAGAACTACTTTCATTTTGTCCCATAAGTTTGAGTATATTGTGTGTTCTTTTTTATTCAATTCTAGAAAGACTTTGATTTCTTTATTAATTTTTGTCTTGAAACATTTTTCATTCAGTATTGAGCTGTTCAGTTTCCATGAGTATGTAAGCTTCCTGCTGCTTCTGTCATTGTTGATATCTAGCTTTAATCCATGGTGGTCAAATAAGATGCAGGGTGCTATTTCAATCTTCTTGGAACTGTTGAGACTTGCTTTGTGTCTGAGTATGTGGTCAATTTTGGAGAAAATTTCCTGAGGTGCTGTGAAGAAGGTATGTTGTTTCATGTTTAGTTTTTATCTAGATGACCTGTCTATTGATGTGAGTGGGGTATTGAAGTCTCACTATCACTTTGTAAGGTTCAATATGTGATTTAAGCTACAGTAGTGTGAATGTGCCTCTTGGTTCCATTTGCTTTGAATATCTTTTTCTATCCTGTTAACCTGAGGCGATGTCTATCATTGATAGTAAGGCATGTTTCTTGAATGTAACAAAATAATGGATCCTATTTACAATTTCATTCTGTTAATCTCTTGTCTTTTTATTGTTGAATTGAGACAACTGATGTTGAGAGTTATCAATGAACAGTGTTTGTTGGTTTCTGTTATTTTGTTGTTATGGTGTGAATTAATTTTCCTCTATTTTGATTTGCTTGTGTTTTGTTTTCCTTGTGTTTTCTTGAGTGTACTTAACCTCTTCCAATTGAAGTTTTTCTTCCAGCACCTTCTGTAGAGCTGGATTTGTAGATTGATATTGCTTAACTTTGTTTTTATCATTGAATAACTTTCATTCTCCATCTATTGTGATTGAAAGTTTTCTGGGTATTAGTAGTCTGGGATGGTATCCACAGTCTCATTCTGTTTGGAGAACAATCATTCTGGATTTTAGAGTCACCAATGAGAATTCAGGTGTTTTTCTAGTGCATCTGCCTTGATACATTGATCATTTCCCCTTGCAGATTTTAATATTATTTCTTTGTTCTATACATTTATTGTTGTTATTATTATTAGCTGTCATGGAGAATTTCTTTTCTGGTCTTGTCTTTTGGTGTTCTGTATGCTTCTTATACCTAGATTGGTATCTCCTTCTTTAAGTTTGGAAAAATTTCTTCTATGATTTTGCTGACAGTATTTTTGGGGACTTTGAGCCGGGATTCTTCTCCTTCTGGTATTACTATATTCTTAGGTTTGATCTTTTCATGATGTCCCAGATTTCCTAGATGTTTTGTGTCAGGAGCGGTTTTGTAGATTTAACACTTTCTTTGACTTAGGTAGTCATTTCTTCTAACTTTTCTTAATGCCTGAGATTCTTTCTTCCATCTCTTGTATTCTGTTATTGAGTATTACATATGACGTTTTTGTTTGACTTCCTAATTTTTTTTTTCATTTTCAGTTTTACTTCAGTTTGAGTTTTCTTTAGTGATTCTGTTTCTGTAGGAATTCCTTCTGAAATTACATGCCAAGCCTAGTCTCCTCATGTAGTCAATGTTATCACTTCTTTAATCCTTCAACTCTTCATTTACAAAGGAGTTGACAGGATGTTAAAAAAAAACACAGGCACCTTCAAGTCTCTGGATAGAAGATAGGAAAGGAGAAGTTAAGAAGAAACCCAATCTATATGCCAGTGTGAATAGAGTTAGAGTTCATAGAATTCCCTGAAAGATGACTTCCTGTTCATAAAGTTCTCTGCACAGAAGTAAAACAGGGGCCAAGAGAGAAGAGGGTGATGTTGGGGCTCTTAAATTTTCTCTTCCTATGTCTCTAGAAAAATCTGGCATCAGTGATAGCGAGGCCTTCCTTAAAACCTAAAGAAAAGGAAATCCAACATCCTTCATAAATCTACCAGAAACAAAGAGTCTGTGGAGCTTGGGTGAAGCTCACAGAAAGGGCTTGATCCAGAGGTTCTGCAAACCAAGCCTGGCATAAAGAGAGGGTAAGAGGACCTTACTGCTCCCATCATCCATGGTAAATAGTGACAAGGAAAAGAAGTATGACTGGGACATGTGACTCCGGTCAAAGGTAACAGAAGAAATAAAGGACAAGCAGATGATTTTTCAGAGATGAAGAAGACATCTGAAGATACCATGCCCATCTTTCTTTCTTTTCAAGTTGGTGGCAGTTGGCTCAGAAGTTTAAATTATGTAGTTATTCATGCACACACACACACACACACACACACACCTGTGTCTATGCAATTTATGCATAAATATTTTGCATGTGTATATACATTTATGCAAGCATATCTGGATGATGTGCATATAAACTCCAAAACTGAATAAAGCTATGCTTAAAGACTAGTGAACACTTATTCTGAACCATGTGAGGCAAACATGGCCTCCATCATCATGGAGCTGGTAGTCTACAGCAAACACACTCCCCAGGATGAGTAGTATTAGTTTGAGCAGAGCTGAAAATCTGAAGTAAAGGATATCCAACAGGGCCACCTGATCACTGCGCACGAGGTGGTCCAGGAAGACTTCTCTGAGGAGGTGACCACCTGAGCTGTGATGTGTAGGATGTGGTGGGATTCCCTGGGGGGGAGGGGAACGTGCATTCCAGAGCTCTTTCCAAAAGAATGTACAGAAAGGCCCTGTGGTGAGAGTGTAGGTGAGAGGACCAAGGCCAGTGGAGTGAGAGTAGATAAAGCAAGGCTGAGTACAGTGTAAGATGAGGAGATCAGAGCAGTGAAAGGAGCTTGGGCTGTATCCTGAAGGAACTTGGGAGCATCAGAAAGGATTTAAGTAATGAGTGTCAGATTCAAATAGCTACGCCAAAAATAAATTTTCTCCAGACCCAAAGCAGAGATCAATAAAAGGTTATAGGTGTAATTCTAGGTCAGGACATTAGTATTTTGAATGAGAAGATTGGAGACAAATCAGATGGGTTTGAGAGATCAATGAGAAAAAGCAAATATATATTATCTATTGCATGAGTGGAAGGGGAAGAAAAATGCAGAAACTCATGGGAGTCAGACAAATGATGGTAGTCAGGTTCAAGGAAGACTATGTGATTGCTTTTGGCAATAGTGCTGCATAAGTTTTAGTGAAAAGTTGCAATGAGATCTCAGACAAACAGATAGTTTACTGGGCTTTATGCTCAGAGCCAAGGTCCAGACTTCTGGTCAGCATTTTGGAGCTGCTGGCACAGAGGTACAGATTAAAATCAGGTGAGAATGTCATCACTCAAGGTGGACTGAAAATGAATTGGAGTCTAGCAAGGGGGAGGTAGAAATGCAATGGAGAAGAAAGGAAGGGAGGAAGGAAGGAAGGAAGGAAGGAAGGAAGGAAGGAAGGAAGGAAGGAAGGAAGGAAGGAAGGAAGGAAGGAAGGAAGGAAAGGAGAGGGAAGGAGGGAAGAAGGAAGCAAGCAAGCAAGGAAGCAAACAAAGCAATGGATGTATTATGGAAACAAAGAGATTAGAGGGCTTTAAATCAAATATTGTCAGAGCAAGTCAAATGAGTGTAATGGTAAGATATATATGATCTCAGCACTCAGAGGGTTGTGGCAAGAGGATTGCCACTTGTTTGAGGATAGCCTAGGCTACATAATCAGATTTTCTCTCAAAAACAGAAAAGAATGATTAAAAAATAAGGGCCTATCCATTGGATTTGATAGCATAAATGAAAGTGAAATCCTTGAGTAAAATATTAAAGATAAGAAACACTCTGGTGAGATGGGTGATGAGGGCAACGGACGTCAAGTGAGGACTGCCAATGTAAGCAACCCTTTCTGGAACTTTATGAATGGGAAGAGAGGGTTGTCATGGTATATGGAGGAGGGAATGGAGTTGAACAAAGAAACAGACTTGAGCCAGCTAGAAGGACACAGCAAATGGGAGCCTGAGAGCACAAGCAAAGGAAAGAAGGCTATGTTTCGCTTGATGTTAGTATCTTCTGGCAGTCACCATAAGCTTCAAATTTGCACTGGTATTGGCCAACATCCTTCTCCACTCCTCAAGCACACATATTACCACATTTCCCTAATACCTCCCTCACCTTTTCTCCTTTCGTCTGGACCATTATTATCTCCTGATTTCCAAGTCACCATGCTTCTGCCTTCCTACAACACTGCCAGCTGCATCTTCCCAGGGTAATCTGTCAGTTTCCTGCCTTGTCAACTTCTAAATGATGGAATGAACTTGTGCTGTATCCTCCTACCTCTCCCCTCCTCTAACTATATTCACACTCTGGATAATCTCCTCCAGTTTGATAGTCATATCAAAAATTGCATCTCTACACTTAGAGTTCCCCACAAGAGTATGTTCCCAGTAAAGCTGCCTCATCAAGCTCACCAGGTAATGGTACAGGCCAGGCACCTCAAACCAATCCTGACAAAGTACCCTGCTGATTGGCTCCCCCAAGTCTTCCCCTCCTGGCCTTCCTCATCTCGGTACACAGCACTGTTCTTCTAATTACTCTAGGGGAAAGAATCCAAAAAGTCTACCGGGACAACTGGGTAGAATGGGGTGTTTATTTCAGATTCTCTTCAATTCATTAACAAGTTCTGTCAGTTCTACTTTTCTAATAATACCACAGCATAAGCCTGTCTGTACATTTCCATCTCCATGGTCCAAACCACCATCATTTCTTCCTGACTTATTTCAATTGCATCTATATTAGATTCTTGGGGCTGTCATAAAGATCATCAAGAAGCAAATGACTTAAAATATAGTAACATTTTATCTCAGTTTGGAGATTAAAAATCTGAAATTAAGGGGTTGTTGGGGCAAAGCTCTCTAGGAAGAACTAGAAATCCATTGTTTCTTACAGCTTCCGGTGACTCAGTCATTCCATGCTTATTGCAGCCAATATCTATCCATCCCCATCTTCATAGGACCTTCTCCTTGTCTCTCTGCTTATTAGGACACATGTTATTGGACATACACATGCCCAAGTAATCCAGAATGTTCTTTTGAGACTATTGACCCCATAACACTTGCAAACACATAAGGTCACATTCACAGGTTAGGATCTATCTATATCTATTTTGGGGGAACAATGGAACATTCAACCAATGACTGAATCCAAATTTGTCTCTCTGCTTCCATTTCTATCCCTGTCAAAGTCCTCTCTTCTCCAGAAAGATCCAAGTGAGTTACAAAACTCCACAGGCCCAAGCCTTGCTTCTGCCACTTTATCTGCCCAGCCACCACCATCCCATCCTCAGCATACTCAAAGGCACTTGGGCCTGCTTGTTTATTTTGTTTTTCTACATGCCAGGTTCATTTACACCCAGGACTTTCAAGCCTGGTGGTCCCTCTACCTAACATGCTCTTCTATGTCCTCATACCACTGCATTCTTCATGGCATCCATAGTTGTTTGACTATCTCATCAAAGGCTTTTCTAACCAGTTAACCTACTTATTTTCTACCATATCACATTCATTTTCCACTTGGGAGCTTTATTTATTCTCATTTTATTGTTCATCTCCCTGCCAGTGTATAAATTCATAAGAGCTAGGTATAGTGATACATACCTGGAATTCATGGAGTCTGAAGGAGGGATATCATGCTTCTGTGCCATCCCAAGTTATGGAGTTTGTGCTTTCCGTTTCCCATCAATGCTTCCCTACTATGTGAAAATTGTTCTTGGGATATATTACATGCACTGCAATAGCTTGAAAGGTGAACAAATTCGCCAGTATAAAGCTTGGGCATGCCTTTTGTCCTTGAGTAAGCACAGATAAATTTTCAAGGCTTTAAGAAATTATTTGAAATACATAGAAATATTTGTAGTAGAGACACCTCTGGAAGCTAATAACCTCTCCTTCAACACTCTTGGCAGTTTTCATGGGGCAGAAGATACATCTTTATGTGGTTACAGCAGCCAGGATAAGGCAAGGTAATTTTCTCAGGAGAACTCCATAACAATGGCAGTTTCCTGAAAGAGGCAGTTCCTGCTTCTGCTCTCAGAGGTGATGCAAAAGAGAAGGAATAATGCCATAATAAAATACAAACAACCCAATTAGCAAATGGACAAAGAACTTGATTAGACATTGCTCCAAAGTAGCTATGCAAATGTGCTAAGCACACAAAAAGATATTCAACATATGAGAGAAATACAAATCAGAACAACAATGAGATACCACCTCACACCCATTGGAGTAGCAGTTATTGGAAAATAACAAGAGAAAATAGAAAATAATAAGTGTTGGCAAAGATGCAGAAAAATCAGAACCCTTGTACTTCACTGGCAGAAATGCAAAGTGGTACAGCCACTATAGAAAATGATTTAGCAGCTCCTGAGTGAATTAACGTAGAACAACCATATTATCCAGCAGTTTCTCTCTTAGCTGTATATACAAAAGAACTACAAATAGTATCTAAACAAATCTTACATGCAACTATTAACGGCAGCATTATTCACAATAGTGAAAAGGAAACGACCCAAATACTGACCCATAGATGAATGAATAAATGCACAAACCTGTCATATCCATACATTGAAATATTATCCATAAAGTAGAATAAGGTAGTGGTACATGCTGCAATGTAGATAAACCTTGAAAGCAACATATTACATGTGAAAAGGCAGACATGAAACTCTACCCGGCATATAATTCCACTTATAGAAAATACCCACAAGAGGCGAATACACACAGATTTAAAGCAGATTGGCAGTTACCGGAGTTGGGGAGTAGAGATTATAGAAGCACCAAAGCTAATGGTTGTAAAATCTCCTTTGGGAGTGACAAAGTGCCCAGTGCTTAAAGAGTAGTGGTGGTTAGATAGTGCTGAGAATGTCCTAAACGTCATGAACTGGATACCTTTAATGGTTAAAATGCTAGGTTCTGCTTGTGTGTATCTCAGCATGATAATAAAACAAAAACAAAAGGAATATGAAGAAGAGCTGAGAAGGGTCACAAAGGAAGGGGTGGTGAGAACTCTGTGACTTCCTTCCTCAGATGCCTAATCCTGGATTCCTAGCACTTTACCGTGCATTGAGGACAGGGGAGAGTTCCTGCTGTGCTCAAATTCTAGCTGCAGGTGAGACCCAGGAGGGCTTGGGAAATACTATGCACTCTCAGTGGGAAGGGGGCAGCTGGCCCTCTCCTCCCAGTAGAGATAAAGCATCATCTGTGATGGAGGGTCAGCTGCCACAAGTTAGTTCTTGTTTCCCTCTCCCACTCTGCCCCCAGCACTGCCAACCACATCTGACAACTGTGTTGCTGAAGGTGTACTTGAAGGAGCACTAGTGAGGGTCTCTCTCATGCCAGAAGGGTCCAGTAGAAATGTGGATCTCCCCTAGAGAATTCCCCTATCGAAGTAGTTCCCAAGGGCCCTTCAACAACCCTCTCCAACTCCCGCAGTGGTAACTAATAAAATTATACTGGCTGTACTTCCTGCTCTGTGAACTTGGACAAGTTCCATTCCTCCCCCTGTGCATTAGTGATTTCATTAAATCCTCCTTTCCTTCTAGTGGGAACACTTTGCTCTGGGGAGTGCTTCCACTCCATCATCCTAGAACCAGACCTCCTGGGTTCAAGTCTCACTGCTGCTACTTACTAACTGAACTTTCTCAGAGCTGTTTCTCTCCCCCCACCCCCACTCTCCATCTACAGATGGCTAAACTGACTTAAGATCGGCCTCACACCTGCACTTACATGCACATACCCACACAGACACACACAGTACTTTTCAAAATAAAGACACTTCAGTTTTAAACTTTGGAGAATGTTTACCTCTTTTTAAATATTTTTAACTCTTTGAGAACTTCATACATCATGTTTTGATTGCATTCACCCCAACTCCTCCCATTAACTCCTCCCAGATCCATCCTACCTCCCACCCCAACCCCACTAACTTCATGTCTTCTTTTGTTTTTCTTTACAACTCATCATCAGCTCCAGTTTGTGTTTCCCATATACTCCTGGGTGTGGTGCCATCCACTGGAAAATGGTCAACCTACCACGGCCACATCCTTAAAGACAACTGACTTTCCCGCCCCAAGAAGCCACCAGCTGTAAATAGCTCACCAGTTAGGAGTGGAGACTACTGAGTCACTCAAACCTCCATGCTAGAATGTTGACTTCCCCGATATTGTGCAGGCAACCCCAGCTGCTATAAGGTCCTGAGTGCAGTGGTCCTGCTGTGCCAACAAGATTGGCCCCAGTTCTCCCTGACCTATAGCTCTTACAACCTTTTGACCCCTCTTCTATGATAGTCCCTGAACCTTGGGGAGAGAATGTGACACCACTGACACACTTTCTCTGCATTCTGATCACCTATGGGTATAAAAATAAATCTCAAAAAATAGAGCGGCTTCAAGGATCAAGTGAGCTATCCTACTGTAGAGAGAGCAGCCGGCCCATGCCTGGCACATAGTCAGTGTTCTGAGTGTTGGTCACTGGCATCTTATCAGCAGACACTCCTGATCGTCCCTAAGTGTACCTAATACCACCAAGATCACTACAAATACTGACAAAATTTGCACCACTCCTGAAGCTGTTATGTCTCCCATCACAAATGCTCAAAAGAACCTGACCCAAATCAATTTCATTCTTTGCCATGGCAAGGTCTAGGGATTGGCACACCCATTACCCACGGTTGTGCTATGATCCAGGAGGATGCGGCTGGAACAAGAGGTCTAGCTGTTTTCTTGGCATCTGGACATTTGGCTGGATTCTGTATTCCTGGGGAGGCTATTTCTTTAAACAGAATTGGCTATTCTAATCAAGGCGCCTCAGTGCTCAAACTGTTAAATATAAATAGGTTAGTGTGAACGTGAGTCTGAAAGGAATTAAATGGGAGCACGCTTTCCTAAGAAGAGTCTAAAATAAGTGTGTAGTTGTTATACAAAAATGGCAATAATAGGAACTCTGGGCTATGACTGACACAACTGTGCCAAATGAGACTCCACATGGTCCCCAAAGCAATCCTCCTTCAAGACACAATCTGGAGGCTGCTGACAAATCCAGACACCAAGCCAGAATGAAATTTCTTAGTTTAGGGAATGCTGTATGTGGGCGGGGCAATGAAATGTGGCATAAATGCCAGTGAGAACTGACTCTAGGTATCACCAAGGGAGGGCACTCTGGATTTCTTCAGAAAAGATCACGGGGAACCTCTGTGTGGGGACTCTTAAGCTTCCTAATGGGAGAGGCTGTAGAAAGGCTATAGAAACTAAAGTTAGAACTCTTAGCTCAAAACTTCTTTGAACTTGGCCAAGAGCACAAGAAGAAAGCCTACAGGAAATGAGATCGAGGCATGTGATCCCGAGCAAAGGTAGCCTTGGTGGGTGGCACCAGAGGCAGTTTTTCCAGGTTTCATTCCCCATGACATTGTGGGAATGCAAAGTGAGAGTCTGCATACACTTTGCTTTGTTCAGTGAGGCAGGCCCGGTGGCAAAATTTGAAAAACATCAGCATGTTTTAATAAAAAGTAGCCTTCGGCATCCCATGAACTTGAATCAACTTTCTTTCCATTTCTCTTATTGGTTGAATTGTGTCTTCCTAAACATAGAGATGTTCAACACCCTGCCCTAATATCCCAGAATATGAATTTATTTAGAAATAGGGTCTTTCAGATAATGTTCCATAATGGAACAGAGTGGGTCCTAACTGCAATATTACTGGTGTCCACCTAAGAAGTTAGGGACACAGGGACAATACCATGTGTGGGTTACAATTACACTGCCAAACCTGAGGAACACCAAATGCTACCAGAAAGCTAGTGCAGAAGCATGGAACAGATTCTCCTGCCCAGCACTTGGAGTGAAACTACCCTGTCAACATCTTCATTTCAGAACCCTGGCTTCCAGAACTGGAAGCCAAAACATGTCTGTGGTTAAGCCCTCCGTTCATGGTACTTGATTATAGAAGTCAAAGCGGATAACCATCACCAGTCTCCAGAGCTAGGCCAACTCAGTGGGACAGGCTGTCCTGTACAGTCAGCCCATCTCCTGAGGTCATGGAGTGGCCACGCAGGGAAGGCTCACCCAGAAGCTAGGATGGCTATAGAGGGAGGAGAATGGTGCTTCTCCAAGAGTGGCAACAGTACATTGGCACACAGTGTCCACAACATGGTTCTCCTGGGGCCTCTTCTTCACTGCCTCTTTTTCATAAAAACCCAGAGGCTCCTGAACTCCTGCAGTAGCTGGAGGGAAATTGTGTCTGGCTGGGTACACTCAGTACAGATGCCAGCCTCCTTTTCCTGTGTGGGGAGGTGGGTGTAGGGAGTCTAGCAGAGATCTATAATCTGTTAACCAACAAACCAGCTTCTTCAGCAGGGCAACTGGGAAGAACGTGATGCAGACCTCAAGGACAGTCCTTTTGTATTCTTTTGTTCTTGTTTTCAGCTTTGTTTGTCAGTTCTGGGATTGTACCCAGCACCTTGTCCACACTAGGCAACTACCCTATATCACTGAGACATATCTCCAGCACCAAAGTTGCCTTTGAATCCTTGTACTCTAGTTTCAAACCCCATTTGAAATGTTCATCCTAAAATACAATACACCCATGTTTGTCTAACTGTAACAAAAGAATTTTTGTATTTCTTAGCCTTTCCTAAAAGTTTAGAATAAAATTGACCCTCCAGGAAGATCAGCCAAAGGCTGTAAGAACTCCAGCTTGCAGAGACCTGGCCCTCTACCAGGATGCTATTTAGCCCTAACTCATGCTCACCACTTCCTCTGCCCCAGGGAGCAAGGGGTGCCTGGTGTGCATTGCCCCCAAGGGTTCAAGCCACTCTTCACCTCAGGCTCACACCCACACCAGAGCTGGCACTGTTTCTTCCAACTGGCCCCATGCCAATGCTAGCAGGTCCTGTATGTCCTTCCTGCCCATGAGAGGGCCCAAGGCCTTATAAACCTCTACTAGGTAGCAGCCCAGCCTGTTCCATTCTCCCAATGCCTGGAAATGAGCCCTGGCTACTACCATGTGGGACTGTAGGGCCATGCCTGGGAGACTAGAAATATGGAGAATTTTGGCATGGCTTATCTGCAATGACCTTGATATTCTATTTTTGTTGTCATTGTTACATGTGTGCATATGGAGGCCACAGCAGGGCATCCACCTTATTCACTTAAGACATGGTCTCTAGAGCCAGTGAAATTGCTCAACAAGTCAAAGCACTTGATGTGCTAGTCTGACAACTGGAGTTCAGTCACCAAATCCCATGGTGAATGGAGACAACTAATTCATGTAAGTTGTCCTCTGACCTCCACACATATGCCAAAGTGTGTGTGCTCTGCATTTACACACACAACAATAATAGAAATGTTATCTTTGACAGAAACAGAGACAGAGACAGACAGACACACACAGGCACACACACACGGGTAGGGGAGGGAGAGGGAGAGGGAGGGAGGGAGAGAGAGGGGGGAGAGAGAAAGAGAGAGAGAGGAGCATTGAACTGGAAGCTCACTATTTTAGCTAGGCTCCAAGGACCCACCTATGTCTGACTCCAACTATGGAGTTACAGGCATGCACAACCTTCCTCGGAGGTTTACATGGGTGCTATGGATCCAAACTTGGGTCATGCTCATACTGCAAGTACTCTTACCCACTGAACCATCTCCCCAGCCTCTGGAACTTTGGTAGTCTTAGTGTAAGTTTAAGAACACATTCATTCCCTAGAGCATCTGCTGTGTGGCCAAGACTTGTGAGAACGCACAGGAAGTAGTAACAAGGTTGTGAGGAAAAGATGTAATATTTCAGGATGGTAAGTGCCACGATCAAGGCAATCACAAGGAACATGAGACTACAAGATTAGGAGGCTCAGTCCAGCCAGGGGCCAAAGTACAGGGCCAGGAGGTGTTGCTCTTAGAGAAAGTGAAGAGACCTGAGAGATTGCAGAAATCAAATCAGGGATGGAGGGGCATCTCAAATGAAGGTGTGCATTTTCATTCCTTTTTGTTTCTTTTTCCTGTTTGTTATTGTAATAATATAAGTGGAACCTGTGACCTTATGCATACAAGTGCTCTACCACTAAACTACCACTCCAACTCTCTTTTTACTTTGAGACAAGTTCTCACTCAGTTTCTCAGGCTGGCCTTGAACTTTAGTCTTCCTGCCTCCCCCTTCAAAGGAACTGGGATTATGGTTGTGAACCACCAGCGCTGGCTAAACTTTTGATTATTAAAGAATCCACTGTCCTCTATATTAGGTGGGGATTCAAAAGCACCTCCACAAATCCTGGAGGAAGCGATTGTGAGCATATGAACTCTATTCCTCATGGCCGAGCTTCCTCACCTCAGATTCAAGAGTCTCAAGTAGAAGATGGAGTACAGCTTTTGTTGGGTGTGCCTCTCTACCCATGTCTATGGGTTCATGGCAGAGGAAGCTGGGGAACGAGAGGTGACTCCGAAAATAAAAGCTACAGGTCATGCTCTTAGCAAGTGGTTTCTGTAACTAACATACTCTCTTCACATTGGTTCTAGTGACTGACATCAGAGACATTTTAGAGGGAAGGAAGGTAGAGGGAAGGCCTCCAGATGGCTGAAGCCTACCCACAGTGGCCCTGAAAGAACCCTAGGAAGAGCCTGGCAAGGAGGGTGGGCAGGAAACCGGCATCACATTGCTCATGTTCTCCCAGAAGAATGTGGGAGTGCCCTAGATCCTACTCTACACTAATAAGCAAGGTATGGGTACCGTCTTCCAGTTCTATGTTGAATGGCTCCTAAAGAGATATGAATGAATTATCTTGTAGCACTTGGAGAAGAACACTAGCCAAGCTAGCTGTCCTGACCTAAAGGATCATAACTGCCCTGTGAAGGCAAAGACTTCATGGATGGATGGATGCATGCATGCATGCATGCATGCATGGGGAATTGGGGCAGTAAAGGGCAGGCTGACAGAGCATGGGAGAAAGCTGCGGAAAGAGCAGACTTCCATTCTGAAAGAGTCCTTAGGAAGCAGTGGGATACTGAACAATGATCAGGTACAAGCAAAAGTCAAGAGCTTCCTGTGCACGGGCCGCTCATTCCCAAGCATCTCATACATAGCTCACCAGAATCCACAGAGCTAAGGACTCTCATTCATCACTCCTATTGTGTTATAGGTGAGACAGGTGGGGCTTTGAAAGCCAAGGTGACTTGCTTAGGGCCCAGGCTACTAAATGAGAAAGTTGCAATTCAACTCCAAGCTGCCAAGTCCACTGAACAGGGTATGGAAAGAAGAGGAGGTAAGGCTTCAGCCTCCAGATCGAAGCCAGAGCAATTTCATTGTGACTCATTTGCCTATGGGGACATCACCTAAGTCTTCCCTTAAAAGAGAGATCACTGCTTTAGCACTGCACTGTACCCTACCTCAGTTTTCACCTAAGATCCTGCCTCCTTTGGCATAGCAAGGGAGCCACAATGCCCTAGGCTGGACCTCATTGCCTGTGTTCCCAATCAAAGCCCCTCTGAGAATAGGGATAATTCCTAGGTTGCTACATTTGAAAGGAGATCCAGGGCCTGGCACTGAGAAAGAGTTCCTGGAGCAAGCACTAATTAGCGTAACCCTTGAGTATTATTAATAACCAGACTGAGAGTACCAGTGTGTGCCAAATCTAGAAGGTGAGACAAGGACAGGCAGGCATAAAAGTGTGAAGGAGGGAAAGAAGATGGCTCAGGACTGCTGTGGACCCAGGTGGGCTGGCCTCCATCTGCTGATCAGGGCTGCCCACTAGGACAAAGGTTCTGGGACTTGAGGCCGCTTTGGTATTCACACACGGGCACACTCTGCTTCCACTAGGCCTTCATTGGCAAGAAACTCAATCCCTTCCTATCATAAGAAGCACTCCTACAACTTTTACCACCATTGCCCAACCTGCCCACTATTGCCCCAATTCCTTTCCCACCCATTCATCCTTCTATCCATCCATCTACCCACCCAAACATCCATTTATTCACATGACAAACATTTGCTGGACACCTACTGTGTGCAGGTACATTGTAGAACAGAGGCCATTGGTTGAGATCTTTGCCTTTATGGGACAATTATGATTGTTAAGTATCAGAAAAGCTGGGCTAGGCAAAGATCCACCAAGCTCCACAAGAAAATCAGTTGAACTTTGTGGATGTCAGTAAGAGGAGGCTAAAAATCTTTGGAGTTTAGTTTAGTAATAGATGAAGCTACCATATATTTGATCGTCTCGTTATAATATTAGGAGATCATAACTTCTCTTGTTAAGTTTAAATTTTAATTATTGCCAATAGCTTTCCCCAACCTCATTCGTATCCCTCTGCCCATACTACTCAGGTCGGTTGTCCGCACTCATTCCCTTATCCCCCACACGACTCGGCAAATACTGCACAGCAACTCTGGTCCAGTCTCTGAGGCTGCAGGGGACCCAAGGCAGCCCCTGACCTCCCAGAACTGACAATGACAAAACCTCACTGACCGCATATTAGCAGTAGTGCTATACGTATATATGTATATGGCAAAGGAAGCATGGGGGCTGGAGAAGCCCCAAGAAGGAATTACCCACCTTGACATAAGAGTGCGAATAGGGAGTGGACTAGCGACTCACATGCCCTAATAAAATGCAGGAACCTAGGTATAAGCCAAACAATCTGTGGCTTTTCCTTCTGTCACTTATCCAGGGATGACCAAATGAACTAAATGGTTCCACTGAGACTTTTCCTGGCTCTCTTGTCTAGTGCAACTAAAAATCATATAGTCACAATGGCTATCTGCAGCCACATTAGTGACACAATGGACACCAAGATTTGGATGAACACTGTGGGTGGCAGTAAGGCAGCAGCTGGGTCTACCATATCTTTGAACTTTCTGTTATTAGTCCATAATTTTCCTTATTAAATTTAATTTTTAAGTAAACATAATATTTGGGTGGGCTTGGCGCATACCTGTAATTTTGGTACTCAGGAGGCTGAGGCAGGAAGGTCACTGCCAAATTTAAGGGTAGATTGGACTACATTGGGGTGGCTACATAAAGGCATTGCAAGCTGAAGTGACTGACAAAGGTGAGAAAAGCATGACAAAAATCAGGAAAGAGGAGACAAAGAAATGGCTCGTCAGGTAAAACTATTTGCTGCCAGGCCTGTTGACCTGAATTCAATCTCTAGGACCCACAGGATAGAAAGAGAAGCAATTCTACATACACACCATGGTACATACATGCCCTAGGATGTGCAGGTGTGTGCACGCATGTGTGTATACACACATATAAAAGATCATGAAAGACTTGTCAAGATTTGCTCATCAGCAATGTGACACGCTCTGAGAACAATTCTAAGATGCCGCAAGTCCAGGAGTTGCCTCTCCCCCATAGTCTACCATGAGCAGCTCAGAACAAACCCAGTGCATGCCTGCTCTGCTTTTGGGACAGCGATCTGATGTCCCAAGGCTGGAATCCTGAGCAGCCTATAGTGTGTTCCAGAATCTTGTGCTTCCCTTTGGGCTCCAGGTCTGGCTTCTCCTACCAAGGCTAGTCCCTGCTTCCCCTACCAAGTCCTGGTTGGAATATTGCCAGCCCCATCTGACGAGGGAACTTAAAGCAACAATGCTGGAGCCAGTGGGAGGGAACAGAGATTCAGATGTGTTTGGTGGATTGTGTTTGATTCAGAAAGCCACTGAAAGACCAAGGAGACCTTTAAGCAGAAACAGGTGTGTTTGCATTAGTGCATTAGAGAGCCCTCTCTAAGATTAAGAGACATGAGTGAAGGCTCTGGAAATTATGAATTAGTCTCAAATGCTTCCAAAATGAATTCCCATCATCGTGAGCAGAAGCAGCAGCCTAGCTTTGTGAGACTTTAACTTCAAGGCTGTTCTAAAGATTCTGCTGGAGTCTGGTTCATAATGAAAGTGTTTCTAAAGCCAGTGTGAAGCCCTGAGATCTTTGGTATCTCCCCAAAGCCTACTTAACTCTTTTTGAGGTCTTTAGCAGTTTACAGAAGCCTTGGCAAATAGCCAGACTTATCATAGAAGCATGGTGTACCTGAATATCCCCTCCTAGAACAGACCACACTTGTAGACAACTCTCCACTCTGCAGACCTAAAGAAAGAGTCTTTTCTGAAGTGACAAAGCTCATCTTCTCAAAGAGCTGTAAATTGCTGCTTTTCTCTGCCAGAGTAAGTGGCAACCACACCACATTTTGGCTCAGTGCAGCCCTGAAGGTCTCTTAGGGGCCATCCAGATGTGAAATAATATAGGGATGCCTCATTACACAATTTCTGGACACTGGATTAGATGGATACAAACAATGGTACTTATTTGGATACTCATCTCAAAGGGTAAAGTGCTAATGGAAGGTACTGGAGAAGAACATTGGGGACTTATGTGAACTTGTAGACACTTGTGCCAAAGCCCAGTAATTCCTGGCATAAGCTACTACCATTCTCTGCCTTTGCCTGAAACTGATCCCTAATGAGGGCTTTTAATCCTGAGGCCTAAATGGGCATTAGGTACAGAGGACTATCTTCTAAAAGAGAGGTAAATTCACATAGCATAAAATTAACCATTGAAACTGTGTGATTTGGTGGCATTTAGTACAAATACAGCACTGTGCAACAAACATGTCCACTTGGTTCCGAAACACTTCCATCACCCAAAAGGATACCCTGCACCCCACCCTCCAGCCCCTGGCAACCACTAATCTTCTTTCTAGTTCTATAGATTTCCATTCTGGACATTTCCTATATGTGAAATAATACATGACTTTTTGTATGTAGATTCTTAGATGGGATATTGTTCTGAGTGTCATTCATTGTCCTCTTTTGCTTTGCTATTTCTGTGATAAAACACTGACCAAAAACAATTCAGAAAAAAAGGTTTGTTCATTGTACACTTCCATATCATGGCCCACAACTGATGAAAGCCAAGGCAGGAACTCAAATAGAAAGCTGGAGGCAGGAACTGAAGCAGAGGCAATGAAGGAACACTGATTGCCAGCTTGATCATCATGGCTCACGTGCTCAGTTTGTTTCTTACACTGGCCAGGGCCACCTGCCCAGGGGTGACACAAATCTACAGTGTGCTCAACTCTCCCACAGCATCCATTAATCAGGAAAATGTCCACACAGGACTTTCCTACAGGCTGATCTGATGGAGGCAACTCAGCAGTTGAGTTTCCCTCTTTTCAGGTGACTCTAGCTTGTGTTAACAAAAACAACCCAGCACAGGACCCATATTATAGTATACATTGTTGCAGCAAGCCTTTTTATTGCTGAATAGTATTCTTCTGTGGGGCAGTGGCCATATTTTCTCCATTCATCTGTTTGTTAGTCATTTGTGTTGTTTCTGTCTTTTGATAGTTGTAAATAGTGCTGCTACGGGCATTGATATTTTGAACTGAACATGTGCTTCAGTTCTTTGGGGATTATTCGTAGGGGTGAAATTTCTGAGCCATATGATATTTCTGTGCTTGTATTTTTGAGAAAACATTAAAGAGTTCTCTGAGAGCTGTCCTGGAAAAACCTGTAGAATGTGTGCCAATGCCTGTGACTGTGGTCACAGAACAAAGACCTAAGATTTTCAGTCTTCAAGTCCTGCAATGCCCCAACCTAGAAAAACTGTGGAAGACAGAATAGAAGCCTGAGTACCACATGCTCCCATCATGCTCTCCCTTTCCCATGCAGGCAGTAGATAGATTTCCTCACCTCTGAGGCTGTGTGCAATAGATGGCAATTGCCAGAAGCTGCACCTGAAGATATTCAGTCTTCAGAGTCTGGACTCCAGAGCCAAAGGATCAGTGGGTGGGGACTTGGCAGCTAGGTGAGGCTTCCCAGCAGGCTTCTCTAGGGAGAACCAAATAGGGGATGCCAGTGCTTATAAAGGTGCTTCAGCCATGTTTAGTCAACTTCCTCTAAATCCCACTGAGACCAAGAGCCCTTGTCATGGGCAGAGCTCCTGCATGGGTCTCTTGGGAAAAGGTCTGCTATGCTGAGTCCCAGCCCACATGTCTGGATGATTCTGATTGCCTTTCGCCATTCAGGGCTAGGCTGTGTTCTAGGGACAGATGTAACACGTAGCCACTCTGAGCCTTCATTGTAGCAAACCCTGAGCTAGGCACCAAGGATTCATCCAATGAGAGTATGTTTACTGAGGTATCAGCTTTGTCTCCATGAGAGGAAGAGCTAGACACTGAGCTATCATTAGATGTGGCCATTCTTCTGGGTATATACCCAAAGTAACTGAAAAATTATGTTCACACCCTAACTTCTGTACCCATGTTCATATCAGTAGCATATACAGTAGAACAGGCACAAGGTTAAAAAATCCAAATCCCCAACAACTACTTAATGGACAAAATGCAGTCTAGCTATACAACAGAATAGTATTCAGCTAGAAAAAGAAATGAAACATTGGTGCATAATCCAACCTGATTGGCCTTTGAAAACATTATACTAAGTAGAAAAGGCCAGACAGAAGATATTCTATTACAGGAATTCATTTATGTGTAATTTCCATAGAAACAGAGAGCAACTTAGAGGGTGCCAGAGACTGGAGTAGGAAGGAATATGGAGTTCCTGCTTAATGGGTGTAGGGTCTCATTTTGAAAAGATGAAAATGTCTTGGAACTAGATCAAAGTGATAGCTGCACAGCTTTGTAAAAGTACCAAATGCCAACGCACTGTATATTTTAAATAGTTGATTTTGTATTCTGTGGATTTCATTTTAATGAAAAGCAAATGCATCGCTTGAGGGGTCAGTTTTAACTCAGGGAGGTCAACAAATGCCTCTACAAGGAAGTGACATTGAAGATGAGGCTTGGAAGTAATGAGTGAGGGATGTAGAAAGATGGGAGGAGAGCACTGTGGGCTGATAGGGTGCAAACAGACAGGGACACAATTTGTCCAGCCAAGCAAGGGACACAGATGCACCAAAAACAGCAAAAATACCACCCTAAGAAAAATAGGGAAGCCATAAGGGGGTGCTGAACTTTCCCTGAGCCCCAAAGAAGGGAAGGATCATATGATCCCTGAGCTGGGCCTTGAAAATGAGGCAGCATTAGCTGAGGGAAGAAAGGGAAGGGGAAAGCCATAATTGCATAACTCCCAGGGATCGCCTCTTCAGTCCTCTTCATTGAATGAATGGGGAAACCAAGTCCCAGAGCAGGAACAGAGCAATCCCTCTACACAAGACTCACAGCACAGAGTAAGGGGGAGGGGCCGTTTGGGTTTTGAGAACAGAGTTTGGAGATGAGCTTCACTTATCAAGGCTGTTCTATGTCTGAGCTTCAGCTTTCCCATGTGTAAAATGAGAAAAATGGCATGGCTTATCAGTCACTATGCAAATTAGAGGCTTGTAGTGTGGAAAACTCTAATAGGGGTATTAGACTATGTATTGCCCATCTTAGCTCTTCCTTTTCTGCTCTGCAGCTCAGGCAACATAAGTAAGTGGCCTTTGTACTGGGAGCATACAAGTTGTCTATCAAAACAGTACCTTCTGGAGATGCAAATGGCTACTACATACCTCACCCAAATAGGATTCAGGGTAGTGGGCACCAAGTATTCACAGGGGCACTGAAGAGAATCAAAGCATATTGCATATTCAGGCTCAATATTCAAAGCAGAGAGCTGAAATGGCCTCTCAGTTTTCTTTTGAGTGACATGGAATTCTTGTTTTTCATGCAAAGAAAGACAATAACTAGTGATGTTTTGACAATTCAAAGTTTATTCCCTTTCAATCTCCAGCAACTGGACAAGTTCCAGTTAGGTTTGCCAGACAAGAGGCATGAGATTTGCCATACACACACACACACACACACACACACACACACACACACACACACACACATATATATATATATATATATATATATATATACATATATATATATATATATATATATATATATATATATATATATATATATATATATATATCTTGTAGTGTATGTATGTATGTTCCAAAGGTTTCATGGAACATACTTATAATAAAAAAAACTCTTTGTTGTTTACCAGACATTCACAGTGAACTGAGTATTCTGTGCCTATGTTTGCTAACACTGAAAACCCTAGCACCAGCTAATGCAGGGGTAGTTAGACCAATGTCTGGCCACAAGGCAAATCATAGGGGAGGGGACAAAGCCTGTCTGAGTTCAGCCTAGCTCTGCTCAGACTGCTGAAAGCAGCCATCTGGTGGACAGTGCTGAAACAAAGAGGCAGCCAGACACACTTGATCTTCCCAGTTGAAAGGATGGATCTCTCTCTCCATGCCAGTTCTGAAAGCAATCGATACTGGTGGTGGCTACTTTCCAAACCACTGCCCAGATTAGCAGTGTAAGTGTTGCAGCTCTGAGGTAGAGAAGGTGTCCCCAATGCAAGTATTACACAAGTGTTATGGCTCTGAAGTAAAACGCATCCTGGCCATTGGGAGCCAAGGAATACCATGAAGTCACACTGTAACAAACCTCCCACAAACGATTTATTTGTAGGGGAAAACCCAGGAAGGTGGCTGCTTCTGCTTGGGTGAGAATCAGCAGAGAACTGAGTGGGGAAACAGGCTTTATATAGGATTTCTTGTGGGGATGGTGGTGGAGCTTTCCAGGGTGGCCTGAGATTGATGGAATTTTGTGGCTTGATCTTGGGGCAAGCAAAGTGATTGGTGGGATTTTATGTCCTGACCTTGAGCTTTTTTTCTGTAGGGTGAAGCTTGGGTACACTCCCACCTCAAGGGGCATACAAAGACTAGTTGCTATTAAATATCTATGTGTCTGTGATAGCCATAATAGGTTTTAATTAGCTTTGAATCAGTGAGGATTCAACTTGTTCTGGGTTTTAGTGACCATAAACTTAACAAAAAAATCTTGAGGGGCTTACAATCAGCCCCTGCATCTCTCCCTCAGAACCATCTCAAGCATTTGAGCTCATCCCTACCCAGTTTGGGGAACACTCCTATCCAATCATAGCCCCACAAGAACACTCACTTAACAGAGTTTCCTAATGTCCACTGTGCACTATGCTGGCTGTTGGACATTAGGCAGTGACAAAGTCGTGAACAAAGAAGTTACAACTACTATCCTGGAGTAGGAAATCTGCCTTTGCTAGGTAGGAATCACTTCTGTGCCAGAAACTTAGTAATGTGTCGTTGTACACAGGCCTCAGTTACTGCAGTGCCATTTTGACCTTCCTATTTTACAAATGCAAATAAAGGAGCTCAAATGTAACATAAAAGTGTGGTAGTTTGAATAAGAAATACTCCCCACAGGCTCAAATATTTGAACACTTGGTCCTCAGTTGGTGGTGCTGTGTTGGGAAGGTTATGGGAAAAAAAACCCAAAATTTTAGTTTAATTAAATGGCTTCTTCGCTCCAAGCTGCAGTTTCCACAACAGCAGGGAGTCCTGGGCCAGTGGGAAGAATATCTGGCCTAAAAGTCCTCGGAGGTTGGCATTTCCCTCTGCCACCATTATGGAGAAACATGCAACCTTCATTATAGACCTCAAACACAAGATATTGAACTTCATGCACACACAAAAAAAGTTATCAGAAAACTCAGCTTTCTTTCTCATTTATTTATTAATTTCACAGCCTTTTTCTTCATCGAGGCTTATTTCCTTTCTCTCCTCTTCCTTCAGGAGCCTTCGATTAATACCTTAATCTCTGTCCTCTGGTAGCTTCTCTGAGCGTACTTTACCAGACTCTGAGAGGTCTAGAGGTTTTGCCTCCTCTTCCTTGTCTCCACATTGGATTAGCTGGCGTGATGTCCTGTCCCACATTTGGTACCATTTGTAGTAGTACATTGCTATGACTGCTCAGTAAGGAGACAAGGAGGAATTTTCATACACAGAAGCCCTGTTAGACCTCAGCAGAGGGAACCACTGTAATGGCCAATCTCAACAGTGGAACCCCTAGCATCTGAGCTCAACTGTTTTTATTGATTCAGAGCTCCTTAGGTGCAGATCATAAGCAATCAAACAACCCCCACATAAATCCAACTCCTGCAGACAATACAAAATGCCACAACCTAGGCAGCCCCTCACCCCAGCAGTGCACAAAAGCAATTGTTTTGTATATAACTAAAAGTAAACTTCCACAACAGCTTTGCATGTATAAAAATGCCTCACTGTCTTCTTTGGGGAGCCACCACTGTATGTGTACTACTAGAGAATTTGTTTCAGGAACTCTTTCCCTGGGAAGATGTAAACAAATATTTCTCTCTCCTTATGAAGTTCCCCAAAACTAAGTACAATTCCACCAAAATCTAACTTGGGGGACTAATTCCTTTATTGGGATTATTCACAAAGCATGGATAAGGAGTTACTTACAAGACCATGGGTAACCCTTAAGCAACCACATCACCAGAAAGTCTCCCTAGCATGGATGATGACTTCCTAATAACTGCATAGATGGAGTCTCTCCCTACAGTTAACCTTCCTCAGTCTACACACTCTTCTTCTGATCAGCAGGCACAGAAGGGAATGGCTGAAATCTCAGGTGAGGGTCCTGTGAACCTATCCCTCCTTCTTTGAGGAAACACAAATAATCAATAAACTGGAGCTTGAGGATCGTAATCACAGGTGTTCTGATGCAGGGGAGTAGGATGGTGTTGTACAACATGTTTTCAATGCAGGTCTCTCAGATTTCAGGAGATAAGGAGTGTCCAGAGTTTAGAACCAGAACACAAGACACTGGAGATATCTAGGGGAGGGAGGGGTCCACCATCACTGGTGTAAGGAGGCAGGAGACATTCTAAACGGCCCAGACCTTGGCCGAACTGAAGAAGCTGTGAGGCAGCTAGGTGAGAAGGATTTTGGTAGAACTAGCCTCTAGTGTGGCCAGGACATCAGCCAAAGTGCACCACCCTGGCCCTAGAAGGAGTGGGCATCCAGCCAAGTATGAGGATTGTCTTATCACAATATTCAGACATCACTCCCAGGTAGGTCTTGTAGTGACTTGACTTGAAATCACCTCATTTTGTTGGTAGAATACAAAGTGTCATCTTGTACGGTCCTACACTGGGGAATTGTAGAAGCTCCTAGATGGGGACACTTATGATCAGAAGATGTCCCTGAAAGAATCAGAACCCAGTAAACTGCTAGGCTTCATTTGTTTGCCCATTCATTTCTTCAGCAACCAACACTTCCTTACCACTTTCAATCAGTGAGGTCATGGGTTGGGTGTGGGTGAGTCTAGGGGTGATGAAATCCTGTGTATGGATGGTGAATGGCCCTGGGTCTCCTCACTAACCATTCTGTCTGCTCCAGGCATTTGGGATAGGACATATGCTGAGAAGCTTGTATCTGTCACAACACAAGGGTAGCCTTTGGAGTTGATGACTGTTCATCAGTCCTCCTGGAAAAAGAATGAGCACACGGCTTTGATGATGGTAACCTAAGAACAGTAGGTTTCCATCCTAGAACTCTCCTTAGTTGACCTGTTTCTTCTGTACTGAGAAGTCCCAACGAGGTTCCTTGAATTCATTACCCTCCAGGCTCCCACACAACAACCAATGGGAAACTCTGGACCTCCAAGGCTGCAGCTTGTACCAGATGAGTTCTTGAAGTAGAGCAGAGACCCTGGACATTTCCCTCACAACCAGGGATCACCAGGGAGCCCTCAAACCCTTTCATATTTAAAGCAGCACTGGAGATTCTCAGGACATTCTTTCCCTTGATTCTGTGTCCCACCACTTTCCCAGCTGGTCACAGAGCCCCTTCTGTGTTGGGGTTACTGAAGTTCTCACAGTCCCTGTGACTTCCCAGTCCCCAGTTCCAGTTCAGTGTCCCTCCCATCCTGTCCACATGGTGTGAGGGGGGGACACCTGGACTCTAGCCACCTCCCTGGTCCTGCCCTTGCCGCAGACCCAGACTTCTTCACAGTTACACCTTCCTTGCCTTGCCCAACTCAGTCAATTGTTCCATTGGCTGCCAGCCTAGGTCACAGTTTGCTTCCCTTTTAAATGAACTCCTTTCTCCTCTCCCTCGGCCAATCTTATTATCACCTGTAACAGAGAATGAAAATCTCTCCTGCTGGCTGCCTTGCTCCTCCCCATAGTCACTGTCTACCCAGCCTGGCACTATGGTGCAAGATGAGGACAGGAGCCTCTGAAATGCTAATGGAGGTAGGAAAAGAGATTATTGTGTGAAATATGATAGTAAATTGGTCAACTGTGTGTACATAACTGCTGATTTATGCCTTACTTGTCCACTGAGAGCAGGAAGCAAAAGAGGTTAAGATCCGTACCAGCAGGGACCCACCCTTCTAATGCATAAAGCAAGGGCAGCCAGGCTTCCCTTTCACAAATCACCCCCTTTGAACTCACACAATCTGAGGCATCCACTTATTTATTTATGTGTGTGTTTGTTCACTAAGATATTTCTGGGGCTGTAGCTCAGTTAATAGAGTGTTTATGTAGCATAAAGGAAACCCTGGGTTTGACCCCTAGCATGACATAAAATCTGATTATGATAATGCACACCTACTATCTCAGCATTCAGGAAGTAAAGGCAAGAGTATCAGAAGTTCAAGGTCATCCTGGATGACATTGTGAGTTCAAAACCAGGCAGGCTACATGAAATTCTGTCTCAAAAGCAAAACAAAACAAACACACAAGCAAGAAAAAAACAACACCAATATTTCTGACTTCTCCCCATTCATGCTCATGGTAAGGATTGAGAATTATCAGTCCCAGCCATAGCATTTAAGAAGCTTAAAGCCCTATGGGAACTAAGACATGAAAACCCATAATTACAGTGGAAGCCAGTAAAGACTGCACCCTGAGCATGGGTGTGAACATGAAGGACTACACCATCTGAGCGTTCTACAGCGTGTGAGATTGGAGAAGGGCAGAAAAGCTCCCCCACTGCTGCCACCTCCACAGTCAGCTCATTGGTCTCTTGCCCAGCTGGGCTTTATCTTGTTGTCTAGCCCAGGGATCGTTAAGCTGGGTGTGGGAAGACAGGTGCCAGATTAAACACATGAAGCCCAGTCACATCTGAATTGCAAACAGTAAAAGTACAGTCCAGACATTGCACAGGACATATTTATACTTACAAGTGGGCTTGTATTATTTTCAAATGTAACTTGTCATGCTGATTTTATTTTTTTTAATTATGGAAATTTGGGGAATAAAGTATGGGGATAGACTAAGGTGAACTTGTTTGGGAACAGTGGTGCCCTATTTACCAGGTTCTCTCAGATACAAAGTACCTTGAATTCCTTAGTTAGAAATTGGTGTTCAACATATTCTTTGTTCAAACCTGCTGCAGGAGTGGACCTGAGTGATGAAAGCAGGGAGCCCAAAGGGGCTCAAGGCCAAGTATAGAAATGCATGCCTATAATTCCAGCACTCAGGAGGAGAAGAAGGATTCTTGAGAGTTTGGGGGCTAGCCCAAGCTGTACAGCAAAATCTGTCTCAAAAAATGGAAAGAAATTTAGCTGGTATTCAACTGGGATCTTCATCCTTCCTGACTAGTGTTCATAGTGCTGAAAGAAGCTACACATGGTACTAGAGGAGAAAAGTATTCATCAATCTCACCCAGCTGTGAAAGATTCTAGCTACAATAAAGAATTGCATGTCAAGATATGCCTACTAGTGCGAGTGGTACGAATGCTATGAGAGTAACCAACCACTTTTAAAAATTGAATTTAAGGCCTGGTCTATGAGAATCCACACTTTAGAGGGAGCCCTACTATTATTATACTGCTAAATGGATACAACACTAAAACAACTCCTAATTACTTATTGCTGTACTCTAATCAGAGAAGTTTCTTACAGTAGTTGGCAATTAACACAGAAACCCACAACTAGTCAGTATGCAGAGAATAAGAGATTGAGGAGTCCTCAGCTCTGTACGGGACATCTGCATTACATTTCTCCCCTCAACACTAGGGAATCTATATGGAAAGAGTCTAAGAGCCACAAGTGGTGGGTGACTTCAAGGAAACAGTGTTCCAACACAAGACAAATGTACACATGAACTCAGTGATTGCGATAACATGCATAAGACCAGCAGAAGCTCAAACCAGAAAAAAAAAATCCTAGCATTCAGGAGGGGATGTGGGCATGAAGTCCTACCCTCTAGCTGAAGAACTATTGGTATTTGACTGATCTTGTGACAGAGAAAGTCAGTTTTCTTTAATGTTGTCATACACTCCAAGGCAGGCCCCCAGCAGAGAAGTATCCAGCAACACAAACCAGACTTGTTGGATTTTTTTAATTAAATAAAAAAAAGAGAGAGAGAAAGAAAGAGAACATGAAGTTGTATTGGCAAGGAGATGAGGCTTGATCTGGAAGGAGTTGAGGAGGAGAATCTACATGATCAAACTACCTTGTATGGAATTCTCAAAGAATTAATGAAAATATTACTTTAAAAATGTAGAGGACAGGAAAAAAGAGAAAAGAAAAGAGGGGAGGGGAGGGCAAGAGGGAGGCAAAAAAAGAGAAGGACTCAAAACATACCTTTACCTTCCAGGAACAACGACCCGAGAGCTCTCAGAGGTAGTAGAATGTGTCATGGTGTAGGCTGCCTCCCCATGGGGGTGAACAGTGAAGATTCTGAGGGTAAAGCAGAGAAAGATAGGATCTAGAAACTGCCCAGATTCAGCAAAGGGACAAAGCTTGAAGGGGTTCAGTTGTCACAGAAACTCAAGGCTCCAGACAAGCAATTGTGGCCCTCTGGAGCAGCTGCCTCAGTCTGAGTTCCCACACCTCATCAGCACTTGAAGAAGCTCACCCTTGTCGAAGAAACATAAGCTGAATAGGCAGCATTGCAAACTCACTCACACTGGGGCATCGCCACTGAGGGCTGAGCATTTGTACACTGCAGTTAAGCCACTACACCCCATATCTAATAGCATGCTAACCCCTAGAATCACCAAATCAGAATTTATATTTGAAACTTAATTTCACCCCAGATATCATGTAGCCCAGGCTTGTCCCTAACTTGCTATGTAGCCAAGGATGATCTTTGTCTTCCTGTCTCCACCTCCCAAGCACTGGAATCACAAGTAGCATGCATCGCCATGCCCTGTTTATGCAACACTGGGGAATTGTGCAGTTTAGACAAGCAAGCACTCTGCCAACTGAGCTACATCCTCAGCCCATATGCACATCTATATAAAGGTTAGGGGCATTTGAGAAAAAATTTTAAGGTGTAGTGCTCTCCTGCAACAGGGAGTGTGGAGCCAATACTTTCTTTTCAATCTCTCAGTTTCCTGTAGGAATTAGTGGCCGGGGAAGTAGTGCATTAGTCTTAGAAGCAGCAATGAATGCAAGGAACAAGGAGCTGCAGGATATGGACTGGATCATAGGGGAAATCCTACAAAAAACATCTGCAAACAGGGAACACCATGGGCAAGGAGCAACCAGAATGGCTCTGCAGTTCAATAGCTCTAGGTTCAAATCTCTGAGCCTCTTGAAAGCCATAGGATGTTGGGAAAGTCTCCACACATCTCCGCACCTGATTTTCCTCATCTCTGAAATGAACATGATTGTGTAATTTTTGCAGGTTAACTGTAAGGAGTCAAGATCATATGTTGGAAGATAAGCCAAGCTAAAATGTTAAGGAAATAGGCAGCCTTGGCAAGATAGGGCCAAAAAATGGTTCTAAGGCCGGCAAGGGAAAGATTTGGGATAAAATACTTTGTTCACAAAATTACTCCTCTCCATGCTTCACTGACAGAGTTATCAAAGGGTTTCCCTACCCCACAATAGCTCCCATTCTTGAAATGACCACAACTCCTTACAACAATACATTCCCATAGGTCTCTAGAGACTGTGACCTAAGGAATTCAGAGTGGACATTAGAGGAGATGAAGAGGTGCTGCTTTTATTAATGTTTCTCCACAAAAGCTGTGATGCCTAGCCTGGTTTTGTTTGATTAGCAAAGACAGAGGAGCCTGGTTTGGTTTGGTTAGACATATTTGGAGAGCTTGGGAGTTTTGTTTTCTTTTGTTTGCATTGCTGCAGACTCAACCCAAGAACTCATTCATAATCACTGTCTTTTTTCTTTTAAGGACAACTGTTCTATGTAGGAAGAAGCTTGGGTCTATGACCTGAGACGCCATGGTTCTGGTCTCAGTGCTATGCATCACAACACAATTACCTTAAGATTTTCACAACCTCTCTGAGCTTGCTTTTCCTCATCCATGATAGAAGGATGGCCACTGTGTTAGTTACTTTTCTACTTACATGATAAAACACCATCACTAAGGTAATTTATAGAGTGAAGAACTTATTTGACTTCTAATTCCAGAAGAATAGGAGGCTGTCATTTGAGGAATTGTGGCAGCAGGTGGTGAACTGGAACAGGAGGCTGAAGGCTCGCAACTTGAACCACAAGCAGGAAGCGGAGAGAGTGAGCTGGGAACAGTGCATGGCTTTTGAGACCTTTACATTCTTCCTCCAGCAAGGTGATACCCCCAAACATCATAACAAACTGTGGCTCAAGTGTTTAAACATCTGAACCCATGTCGGACATTCTCATTTAAACCACAACAGCCACCTTACATAGCTGCCTTCTAAGGACATAATATAGAACAGATAAGGAAAAAAAGTAGCTCAGCTATATATATAAATTATAGCACAGGCTATAATTTCAGTTACTTTGAAAGTTGAGGCAGGAGGAACACAATCTAAGGCTTGCCTGGCCTATAGAACTGGTTCAAAGCCAGCTTAGACAAGTTAGTGAGACTCTACCTCAAAAACGAAAGACTAGAAAGAAAGGCTTCAGATATATTTGATGGGAAAGCACTTTTCCTAGTATGTGTGAGGTGTTAGACTTCTTCCCTATTGGTGTGTGTGTTCCATGGAGTGGGCGGGGGGACTGAGATCTAAACTGCCATAGTCACTTGAAAACACTGGATATGTGATAGCGCACTGAAGGTGCCTTCTCACGAAACTCAGAGAGGAAGTAAGTATGGAACTGGCATTAAGATAGACATATAGACCAATGGAACAGGATTGGGAGTCTGGAAATCAGTCCCTATATTTATCATTATTCAAAATTTGACAAAAGTGAAATATGATTTAATACAAAAACACAGTTTTTCAACAAATGATTCTGGCATACCAAATACCCTATACAAAATATGAAGTTAGACTCCCCACCTCCGTTATAAAAGGCATAAGAATGAACTCAATGTAGAATATAGATCTACATGTAAGAGCAAAGACTATATAATTCATAGGAGGAAATGAATATTCATGATCTTGGATTTGACAATGGCTTCTTAAATATGGCATTAAAACACAGAGATAAACATTAGAAAATAGATAAATTGAACTTCAGCAAAATGAGAAAATTCTTGGGATTCAACAGAAACCATCCAAAAAGTGAAAATACAATCACAGAATAGAATTGGAGATTTTACAAATAATATCTCTAGTAATGGACTTCTATTCAACATATATGAATAATTCTTATAACACAATAATTGAAAGAAAATTAACCAGTTTAATAAAATGAACAATTATTTTACTAGAATTTTCTCCAAATATATATACAAATAGCTAGTAAGAAAATAAAAACTTGGTCAATTTTATTAGCTTCTGGAACATGCAACTCAAAAACACAATTTCTCACCAATTCCAGTTGCTGTAATCAAAAAGATAAGAAGCTAAAGTATACTGCTCAGTTGTAAAGTGCTGGAGCACTGCTTGAAACCTCTCAGAATTTTCATGAGAAGCAGAATTCAGTATCCAGAAACCATATTTTTAAAAACCCATTCAGGTGAGGTAATGGACACTTCAAATTCCAGTTCCAAGAAAGCAGACATATATGCATCCCTGGGGCTCACTTGCCAATCAGCCTAGACTAATTTGTGACCTGCAGGCCAGTGAGAGGCCCTGTTTCAAAAAACAAGACTGAAGAATGCTCAGCCCTAAAGGGAACCTATATACCACACACATCCTCCCTCAGCTCCTGTCCTTAAACACAAGGAAGAATGGTTGGAAAGAGAGTAAGACCCAGAGGCAGTGGATGACTACAAGGAAACATTATCTTTTGAACACAGCAGGACAACTGCACATAAGAACTCACAGTGGTTGGTACAAAACCTCTGCAAGCCCAAGCCACACCAAGTTCCAGAACGAAGAGGGGAATTGGGCATGCAATCCTACCTTTAGATGTGGAGCTATTGACAATTGTTAGCAGAAGAAAGAGAGACAGAGAGAGAGAGAGGAACAATATTCTTTAAGAGTATAACCATTGGTAGGCTGACCATTCTCCAGTGGAAGAACACACTCAAGAATTTTTATGTAGCACAAATTGGTCTTTAATGACTTAAGAAAATAGGACACAAAGTTGGGTGAATAGGGAACAGGATTGGATCTGGGAATTGTTGTAGAAATATGATGAAAACATTGTATGAAAACGTTGTATGAAACTGTTAGAGAACCAATTAAAGAAAAGAAATAAGGTGTATGGCACCTGAGAAATGACATCCAAGGTTATCCTGTAAATTCCAAAGGCCCCTGTACACACATGTACACCCATCCTTCTTCACATACATCTGACACACATAAACACACTCCACAAAGACATATCCATGTGCATACACATTTACAAGCTCTCTCTCTCACTCACACGCACACACACACACACACACACACACACACACACACACACACACACACACATCAGAGCTAGGTGTGTTGATGCAGACCTGTATTCCCAGCACTTGAGAGCAGGGGAAGAAGAATAAGGAGTTTAAGGTCATTCTTAACTCTATAGCAAGTTTATGGCCAGACCAGGATACATGAGATGCTACCTCAAAGAGAATTTAAAAACCTGAACAACAACAAATGTTGACAAACACACAGTAACATCAGAACCCTTACACATTGCTGATTGAAATATAAAATGGTGCAAACAATCCAAATTTCCACAAACAAATAAATGCACAAGAAAAAGGTGGTAGGAATATGCATGTGATGGAATACTAGTCAACTAGAAAAACTAATGAAGCACTGATTCATGTTACAACACAGATGAGCCTAGAAAATATGTCAAATAAAATAAAGCACAAAATTCCATAGATGTGAAAATAATTAAATCCACAGAGAAGTGGTTGTCAGGGGTGAACAGGGGGAAATGAGGAGTGAATCTGGGGTTGTGTTAGGGCAATGGTTCTCAACCACCCTAAGGCTGTGACCCTTTAATATAGTTCCTCATGTTGTGGTGACCTTTAACCATAAAATTATTTTCATTGCTACTTCATAACTTTAATTTTTCTACTGTTATGAATTGTAATGTAAATATTGGATATGTAAATGGTCTTAGGTGACTCCTCTGAAAGGGTCATTCGCCCTCCAAAGGGGTTATGACCCATAGGTTGAGAACTGCTGTGTTAGGGGGTAAAGAATTTTCACAGTTCTGTGAATATACTAACTACTAAACTGTATACTTAACATAGGTAAGTTTCATAGTATTCAATCAATAGCTCACCTTCATCATCATCATCATCATCATCATCATCATCATCATCATCATCATCATCACTGACATAAGGTCTTGATTTGTAGAACTTGCTAGCCTGGTATCTGCTATTAGTGTGTGGTAGTCTGAAACTCATCAAAATCTTCATGTGTCAAGCTCTTAATTGCTGGAATCACAGGTGTGTGGCACCGTTCTCAGTTTAGAAATTCTATCCCAATGACGTAGTTGAAAGATAGGGCTTGTGCAAGCTCTGCATTGAGGGAGGGGCAAGGAAAGGGGTGGACTCTTGGCTTGGCCTCTTCAGCTTTCCAAGTGTATCCCTGAGCTGACCCAGCCTCTATTAGCAATGGGAGGTCTCCAGCTGTCATTGGTAATGCTACTGCCAGAGGCTTTACCTGTTGCTCCTAAGGGCTAGCATAAACAGGGGAAGGTGCCAGGAAAGGGGCCAAGACTCTGCACTGTTCACAAGTAGCTACTCCTGGAGTGTCCCACTTGGAGACTCATAGGGTTGGCAGACTTCTGTGTGTGGGTGCATATGTTCTCCCTTGGCTGATGGTCTATTTGAAGCGATTCCCAGAGGCTGTAGGTGGGAAAAGAACATCCTCATCACACACTGTCTGGAGTGCTCTATCAATGGACTCTACCCAAGCTTCCCACCTAAAGTTGGGGTCCTCAGGAAGTGATTTCTTGAGCATGGCTCGGGGAAGGGAGGCTCTCCTGCTGCACAGTTCTCAGGAAGTTCTTGAAAGAAGCAGCGGGGGAGCATTTCTTCTGGAAAGGACGTGCTCTTTTTGTTTTAGTTTCTTTTGTAACACAGGATTTTGATATGAATCCAGCCCAGACTGGCTTCAAACATGCCATCCTCCTGTCTCAGCTTGCGAAATTCTGGGATAACAGGTGTGTGTGATCACAACATACATCCTTGTATCCCACATGCTTCCAATTTCTCTTAGTAAGTCCTGGTACTCTATGCAGAGCTTGCTTTCTTATTTTAACATTGTTCTATATTTATTTATTGGGGGGGAGGTGGGGACATGCCAGTAATACATGTAGAAGTCAGAGGACAGCTTACATGGGTCACTTCGTTGCTTCTCCCACGGGTTCTGGGGATCGAATGCTGGCAGCCAGACTCTTCAGTTAGCACCTTTATCTGCTCAGCCATAATATCTAATATACCCCAAGCTGATCTCAAACTTGCTATGTAGCCAAGAGTGATTTTTGAATTTATGATCTTTTTATCTTCGACTTCCAAGTTCTGAGATTGCAAGTGTGTGCACAATGTGTGGTGTATGTGGTTCTGGAGACCAAATCTAGGCTTAGTAAATGCTAAGCAAGCACTCAACTAACCAAGCTCATCCCCAGCCTCAAGACTTTGTTTCTGAAACAGGACATGAGACCTATGTCCTAGACTGAACACTACCTTGAAAAGTAGGTACACATTAGAGGCAAAGCACAGACACCATTGTCACTGAGTCTGATTTTTGTTCTCCCAGCTCCCCCTACTTGGGAAGGCTTATTCCTGTTGCTTTAATTCTGGTAAAATATACATAATATCACACTATTGTGCAATTCACCTCCATAGAGTTTTCTATAGCAGGAATGGCCCTTTGCATTCCCCTCAGTGGTACAGGAAAGTTCTAATTCCTTCTCATCCTCATTAACACTTGTGATTTCTGGTTTTTTTGTTTAAAATCTGTGCTAATTATTTTTGTGTGCTTGTGCATGCACTCATATGCACATGCCAGAGCATTCGTGTGGAGGTCAGAGAACAACTTTCTGTGGGTTCTGGACGATCTAACTCAGGTTGTCAGGCTTGGTGGCCGACACTTAGCCATTTTTTCAGCCCTACATTGTTTTGATTACAGTAGCTACGTAATAAGTTTTAAAATCAGGAATATTGGTTTGGATTTTTGGATTCTCTTGGTAGCTATATGAATTCTATGATGGGTTTTTATATTTCTTCAAAACACCATTTGAACTTTGATAGGAATTTGCAATGAATTTATAGAACACTTTGGGTAGTATTACTATATTAACCGTGTTGAGCCCTCTAACCCATGAACCTGTAGCATCTTTCACACATTTTGTTTTTAAATTTTTCTGTCAATAATAGCATAGTGTTCTTACTGTACAACGTTTTCTGTAAATGTTATGTTTTTTATTAACATTAACCCATTTTCGTTCAGATTCAGTGACTGTTCACTGACAGATTTTTCATGTTATATTTTCCAATTTTCATTATGTGTTTGAATGGTCTAGTACTCACACCACCATGAAATAGTTAGATAAAAAGAGAAAATTCTTTTAATAATCTGTTTGGAGTAAAGCGCATTTGACTATTTATGAAACATTTCCTCATCGGGCTTACTTCCTCAAAAAATAATGTAAGAAACTGAGATTTAAAAAAAAAAAAAACAAACTCAGCTGGCTGAGGTGGTATATGCCTGCAACCCTTCACTTGGTAGACATAGACAGGAAGACTGCAAGCTCAAAACCAGTGGGAAGCATATATTAAGACACTGTCTCAAAAGAAAAAAGATTGTAGCTGTAGCTATGTTCACTAGGCTAATATATGTGAGCTGTTGAATTTGATCAACTGCACTGAGAACAAAAAGAAAAACAAAATTCCTTTTAGGATTAGAAGCACAGAGAGTAGGAGAATCTTGTGACTTTGACTTTGATTTGTAGCTGAACTTCAGGGCAAGTTTTTTTTTTGTTGTTTGTTTTTTGGTTGTTTTGTTTTGTTTTATTTTGTTTTTTTACCATGTTGCTTTTCTAGATTGGACCTCAGAGTCATGTCCTCCACTACCCCTCCCACCTGCACTGTGCGACTCTACCTTGATGTTTCCTGGGAAACAGTGTGATGTCATAACCCTGTGCCCAAGTACCTGTGAGAACAAAGAAACTACATTTGTCTCTGGGTGAATATTTTCACACCCCATTACTTGCTTTAAACTTCCATCTAGCACCTGGGAATAGAGCTTACTGACCAGTCAGGCACCCCCAAGGAGACTGCATGTCAACTTTGAGTTCTGTGAGAAAAGCAGGAGGAAAACAGCATCAAGCAGCAGCACCGCTATCATGTGCATGTGAGACATACCCTCACCCTCCACTGTGCTCATGGCACATCCTTGCTAAGTGTGTAGAACAAGTCTCTCTATCCTTTGTTCTTCCACGCTCCCCAACTCCCATACCACACTGACTTCAATTTTTTTTGAAATACAGATTATCTACACTGAAATTCACTTATATGTGTCATGTTTTTATTTGTAGTTTGGGCAACTGTACATAGTTTCATAATTACCATCGCAATTAAGACACAGTACATTTCTAGCATTCCCTAAACTTTCCTGTTGCCATCTTTGTAGTCAGTTCTCTCCCATTCCTCTGGTTGACTTGTGACCCCACTCAACTAAAATCTGACTTTTCCAAGCTGTAGTAAGGAGTTCGGAGTGCTGCTTGGTGGTTGAGCACTTGCCTGGCACATTGAGACTCAATTTAATCCTCCGTATCATAAAACAAACTATAAAATAAATGGAATAGCATAGTATTTACGAATTTGAAAAGTTTATTTCACTTAACATGGTATTTTTGTGATTTATCCATATTGTAGCATATATTGTAACTTTATTCCTTTCTATTGCTGAGTAATATTCCACTATGTGCATATAGCATCACCGATATAGCCATTCATTAGCAATGGGATTTTGAGCATTTATCTTTTTTATTAATGTTTGTAGTTAGCAAACAAAATAATGTATTTGGGTATTTTTTTGAGACAGGGTCTCATGTAGCCAAGTCTAGCTTCATACTCCTTTTGTAGCCAATGATTTTAAATGAACACATGGTGAACAAATGGTGACACATGCCTGTCAACCCAGCAGAGAAATACTCTCACTTGACAGATAAAAAAAATGGAGGCGTATAGAGCAGAATTTGCAAATGATCGAGGATTTGAACCCTGGCACCTTGATTTCTAGCTCTCTCTCATCTGTCTTTCATGACTATCCCAGTTGCTTGGAAACACTACTTCTTTGATATACTTTTCTTAAAACCTGGATATACAAGGATGCAATAATCCTCAAACATGTTCTAGGACCTTTTTTCAGAGGAAGCAGTTAGTGTTTGGAGAAGTGAAAAGGTTTTCTCATAGCCAGTAGCTTGCTTATAAAATTTCTGGAATCCAAGTCACTTCCTGGGCCCAAGTGCACCCTGCTAGGACCCTGCACCTCACAGGGATACTCCTGCTCAGTCCTTTGTTCACAAAGGTGCCTTTTCCTTTACCCCACCTTTCCCCATCCTGGCCCACAAAGGTCAGGAAGTGAGAAATGGGAGATGGAATCTCAGGCTCTCTCACAGCCCCTCCTGGTTCTGCCTATACCACTCCCCCAATTTCAGTGAATCTAGTAACACTCAGAGGGCAGGAGCCACTCAGCCCAAGTCTTAGAAAAAGCAAGAATTTCAAGGAGCCAGGTTGGTGGAGGGGGACACTAGATATAGGATGTGCAGCTCTGAAAGGTTGTTGAAGAAGTAGCCTCATGTCACATCCATTGCCCACATGCCCCAAACCGACAGGCCAGTCATCTCCTCATAAACCTCCTGCCTCAGGGGAACCTGAAGGAGTGCATGGAAACCTGAAGAATGGTTTAAACGCACCTGCTCACATGCATACATGCATGCATACCCTACCCTGAACAAAGGCAGGACTTGGTAAATAATAAAGTTGCTTCACTAACGGGTCAGTAGTAACTCCTCTGTAACACACAATATTTATAACTTTCAAATTGTCATCAAATCTGTGCACTCCTAGGATCTCCATCACACTGTGAGGCAGGCATGGCAGGGCCATTGTGTCTATTTTCTGGCCTAGGGGTAAGTCTTCTCTACTGCCTCTTGCTGGTTGGTTTATATCCTTCAGCAGACAAGGCTGGGCTGGGGCTGGACCCAGATGGGCCTTGGGGAAATCTCTAATGAGATCATCCTTAAGATGAAGACCACCCGTTGCTTCTCAACCCCTGTCTTCCGGCTTAAGCAAAAGGTTTTAGCCCCGTCTTGGACACTTAAAGCATGCTTAATATATATGAGTCTCCATGCAAGCTGCTGCTTTCCCTCCTCCCATCCGTATTTTCCTCTATCCCTCTGCCCCCAAGATTGACAGACATTGAGAATCCAGTTATTCCGTAGCCACCAGGGAGCCTCTCCAGCATGCAATTCTAATGAGCATGCTTTGAAATACAGCACAAATGTGAATGTAATTCAAAGAACTTCACAGTCTGGGGAGGGGAGCTGGCAGACCAGACATTCAAGCAAATGATGACATCAGTACAATGAAAAGGACTCTTGGGGAAGCTTTTAAGTCTGCCTGGCCCAGAAACAAGTGTTTCTGCTCTCTGTCCAAGAGTTTGACCAGTCCAGAAGAAAGAAATAAGTGGAGGGGGATAAAAGGAAAAAAATAAACAAGAATATCCAAAGAATAGAAAGATTCCTGTCAACTTGGAGGACTAAGAGAGAAGCAGACAGAGAGAAGAGACTAAAGAATGAATTGGATTCACAAAGGTCTTGTTGATTATGTCAGAAGCCTCTCTCTTCCTCCCCCCCTCTCTCTCTCTCTCTCTCTCTCTCTCTCTCTCTCTCTCTCTCACACACACACACACACACGCCTTAATCTCTGAGGAATATAGCTTCCAGGATCCCATAGTAGAGGCTTGAAACCATAAATGGTAATCATGAATTAAGCACAGTAAGAAGTTAATAGCATCAGCTAGCAATAAAATAGAATAAAATTGTACTATTCTTGGGCTTTGAGGGAATCAGGTTAACTTGAACACATATCCTGAACTACCACTATAGTCACTCTGATAACTAAGACAGCAACCAAGTGACTAATAGGAAGTATGCAGACAGCATGAATGTCCTGGAAAAGGGATGATTCACATCTCAGCTGGGATGGAGCTGGGTAGTGAGATATTTCATCACCTCAAAATAGTGTAAAATTTAAAATTTATAAATTATTTGTGGGCTTTTCCATTTAATGCTTTTAGACCACAGTTTCAATAGTGCATAACTGAAATTAGGAAAGTGAAGCTGAAGATAGAGTTTAGGTGCTTCATAATGATATTTGAATATGTGTGTGCATATTTGAATGCTATTGGGCCAAAGAGTTGCTTTTAGATGCTTGAAAACCACCCAATAGAAGAAGAGGAAAAAAACTCATTATGGTGAAGTAATTCCTGTTTACCCAAAGTTCTCATGTATGATTAATATGCAACGCAAAACCAAGAAACATTATGCACATTCTTTTATGAGCCAGATTAAGTGTATTTATTTGATTAAGCACGGTACCGTCTTCTTACATTTGTATCCTCTCCCCACTTTCACTTTCTATTTACTGTTTCAATGGTCAGCTGATCCGAACCTTGGAAAGCAGAAGGAATTTTGACCTATTTCCTTTTACAGGTTCAGTAGTGCTTTTTGGAACATGCTGGCATAGCATGAGGTACACTCCCAGCTATATTGTGGGCTTATGAGTTGCAGATATTGTACAGAATCAATGATATTTTTCAACTTCAAGCACCCAATAGTAACAGTTCAACTTCGTGACGTCTGCTACAATTTAATCTAGAACAGTTTTCCCTTTAGATTTTCCCTCTTTTTGGACAGACGTAGTGTCAAAGTACTGGGACTAAGCTTCCCAGTAGCTTCTGCCTGACACTGACTCCTACTTTTCTACAGGGATGGACCCCGGCATCTCGGCCCTGCCCATTTCCAGCACCATGTTGCCAACTACAATTCCCAGATGCCTCTACGCTCTGGACCCGTCAAACAGGGTTTCCCAGCAGCCTCACGAGTGAAGAGCTAGAAGAGGCTACTTAGGTCACCCAGCACCTTCCTGCCACCCTCAAATCACGTGTCCAAGCTCAGCCAATGAGAGATGGGAAGAGACAGACCGCCACTGTGACCTAAGACCCGGGAGGCCTCGGGGGCGGAGCGAGCGTGAAGTGGGAGGGGCGAGCGTAGAGGGGGTGGAGCGGGGCGCCTGAGCTGAGCAGCCTGGCAACGGCGGTGGCGCCCTGAGCCCGAGGTGGGTGCGCGTTCTCGGTTGGCCTGGCAAGGAGCCGGGTGCTGCAGGAACCCAGGATGAGAGGGTCTGAAGGAGGAAGTAGGGACTCCATGGGCCGGCGGGTCGCGAAGGGTCTGGCCACCCCCGCCAGGGTGGGGGTGGGGTTCGCTGGAGCGCCTTTGCTGTCCCCGCGAGGCAGGTCTGAGGCCCGGGAGCCACGGGCAGGTGCCTCCCTCCGGCTTCCCGTGTTCTCCTTGCCCTAGGTCCTCCTGTGGCGGCGGGCGAAGGCTGGGACAGGAATCAGGGAGTGCTGAGGGTCGAAACCACTGCCTGTATTTTGCTTCCCTGTCCCAGGGTGGCCAGCGCGCAGAACAGCCGCCCTGGCTTCCCGGCTACCGCTCCTTGCCTTGGCCCTGAGCTCGGGGCGGGCACCCTCTGCATCCCCCGTGGCCCCGCCAAGTGGCAACACCCTGGCACTGGCCGTGAACCGTTCGTCGTCGCTCTCTGCCAGTGTTTTTGTGTCATACACAGGAGGTTATCTGCTTTTGCAACAGTTGAGAGAAGCTTTGAGAAGGAACTGTTAGTTTCCCCGATATGCAGTCGGAAGTATGCTAACAAGCGCCCTTGGCCGGGTTGCCTCCCTTAACTGTGTTTTGCGCTCAGGAAGTGAAAACTAATTTTAGTATTTGCATAAGCAAAAATAAAGTGAATCTCCTGCGAAAAACGTATCACGGGCTTGATGGATGCCTTTGAGGTATGAGACAAGTGGTTGTAACTGGTTTCCTTCGCAAGAGTGGAATCAGCATTTTAGAACTGACGTTCACATAGTTCATTTGTTTTCTGATTGAGAGAACTGAGGCCCAGAAGAGCTTGATGTGACACGGGCTTCAGGCAACCCAATGACAAAAACTGATGTGACAAGCCAAGTCTCTGGGGATTTCTTGGTGTTGGTCTAGTCTGGGTTCCTCTTACCACAGCTCAGTTCTGTTCATTGTGAAGTATCCACCTCGGAGTATTGAGACTGAGCCTGAAGTTTTACTACAGTTAAAGCCATTTTGAATTTTCTTAAAAACCAGTTTACTAGCCAAATGGTATATGTTATGCTTTCATCTGTCACATATACTGGGAAGGATCTGTGTATTTGTCAAATTTGGCTCCAAATGACTTCAGGTCATTTTACAGGATCAGATCTAGCCTTTAGGAGATCCCATATTAGAGGAAATTCAAACTGGTGACTCTGTCTGTAGCAGTGGAACAGGCTTCTGAAGTATTCAAAAGTAGTTAATAACTACATGGGATTATAGATTCTGGTGCCCTCATAATACAATTGGTCTCCTCACCTTAAAGTTCTGACTTCTATTTCTCAATTGTCAGAGAGTATGTTCATTCATGAAACACTGCTTGTGATGTACCTGTAATGTATGGCCTAAGCACCAGGAAAGCAACGGGGAAACACATTGTTAAGGCCTTATGTAGTTCATCCAGGGGGGTGTCAGACATAAAGAAAAGAAGCAATATGTGTTTACTAGCAGAGGTGAGTTGTAAAGAGTAAACTTTGAAAGTGTAAAATAACAGTTAAACAGGCTGGCATCATTGAGAGTGCCTTCCTCATCACTTTGAATTTCTAGTTTTTGATAGTTGTTACTCCTGTAAAACAAACACACTGAAAATGAAACATGTCAGAATCCAAGAGATTTATTCTTTGGAGATATCATTTCTCCCATGAGTACCTCTTAGGTAAATTCATCACATCATTTTTTTTCTTTACATTTTCATTGCATTTGCTCCCTTCAGTGCAGATAGTGATTTCAAACACTTACGATGATGGTTTTCAAGTGAATTTCTGTCTCCCTAGTTAGATAGATCACTGTTAACTGTAGAAGTCTCTGATGAAGCCAGGATTGCATGGTGATTTCTGGCCATGGTCTGCTGGACTTTCAGCCTACCTTTCACGAGGCTTTGTATTCTTGCATGGAGGCTTGTACTGTGAACCTGTTATCTGAAATGATCATCTCTCTGTGCCTGGCTTTTAGACATACTAGTTCACTAGTTCCAGAGTAAAGAAACACTCAAGATCTGAGGAACAATAGCGATCACTAAGAAAATGGCATTAAGGAGAAGCCACTGTAAAAGTTCATCTATTTAGTACCACTCCTTTTAATATTCTATATGTTTAGTGTTTTCAAAATAATCTCTATGGTTTCTGAAAATGACTAATGTTACAAAAAGTACTGTAATATTGCTTCAAAAAGAGAAGAGGATTAATAAAATGTAGTTGCTTTAGAAGTCACTGAAAACACATGGTTCTAGCTTGAAAATAAAGAGAAAAGCAGAGACTCTTAAAGAATCCCTAGATGACATTTCTAACCAGTAGCCAGATGATTACAAAGGCTGGAGTTTATAGTTATTTCTAAAGATTATCTACCTTTCCAATAGCATAATGGGTGTCATTCATTATTCTTATTTATTCTCTCATTATTCTATTTATGACCTTTTGGAAGTTCTGATTTCCTTATTTCCTGGTTTCTAGATCATTTATTCCTTTTTGGCAGATCTCAGAGTGGAAGAACCTGGTATTTACTTAGAAGGTATAGACTTGGGATTGAACAGTCTAGAAGCCATAGTGAATGTGGGCAAGCTACTTACATAGATGTCTCAGCTTCTCTGTCTAAGAAGTCAAAACAATAATAATAGTTTCCTAAGGGTTGGTGGGAGGACTGAGTGATTCCTCTCCATTTAGTGCTTCAGTCTTGTACATAGTAAGCATTGTAACATAGTAAGGAAAGTTTACTGTTATTGACTTGCACTGTATATGGAACCTCTTTCTGTTATGTTCTGGTTTGTGGTTTTGAAAGAGAACCTATGTAGTCCAGACTGGCCTCAAAGTCAGGACAATCTTCCTGCCTCAGGCTCTGGGGATTACATAAATGTGCTATCACACCAACTTTGAACACTATTTGTGAAAAATGAGAATAGCAATGCTCTAATAAACCACTAGAAATTTAGTAAGGTGGATTTTTTTAGACCTCTCCCTGCTTTCCATTGTTGGTGTGAGCCTTTAATTGCAGGTGGCAGTGGCGTCTGTGTTTGTAGATCTTGGGGTACTAAATTCCCTTTGCCATGTGGAGTAAAGATTCACTTGGAATCAGTAACAAAACAGGAGGGGCCTTCCAACTCCAGTGCTTCGTAGTTAGAAGATGGTCTTTCATTGCCAGTGCTTGGGATACCTTTTCCCATACCGAATAGCACTGCAGTCTCATTCTTTTTAAGAATGTGGAAGCATCTCTGTAGAGAATTGACATTGTACACAATTTTTTTTTGTCATTTCACCATTTCACAGAGGACCAAGAAATGGTAAATGAGTCTGCTGTCTATGTGAGGTAGTGGAAAGCTCCTTGCATTTGGATTCTATACACAGGTTGAGGTCCCAGTTTCTCTTAACTGTGAGACTCTGGACAAGTTATTTTAACCTCATTGCTGGTGGTTCTTCTGTTTGGAAGATGGAGGTAATAAAACCTGGCCTGCCAAACTTCCAGAGACCTACTAAGGGGATTCAAATGTGTATAAGAACCCTTTGTAAAGCATGTGGCATTATCATTGCACTGAAGTGTTACATAAGCCGTTGCTATTTGGAGAACTGGTGTAAGAGGGCAGTTTGTTTTCATGCTCTTGGCTTTCTCCTCCCACCCCAGCTGCACATGTGGCCTCTGCCTCAACTCCCTCCTTTGTCATCATTGAAGCATGCGGTATTTTATTCTGATGCTCTAATGGACCTGGGGCATCAGTATCCCTTTTGAGTTTCCACTCCATTCATTCCTAAAACAGTAGCACTGTGTAGCCAATAATTAAATAGCAATACCAAGGCGACTTGGTGTCATGGAGTTTTGCTCACCTCTAATCCAAGTGTGTAGGCATGGAAGACTTCTTTTCCCAATCAAGACCAGACCTTGGCTGCTCAGTAGGAGAGTGGATGTTAATAATTCCATATGAGGATGAAAAGCAATTATGATCTAGTGAAGAGCTCCAAAGATGGGATTGTTTCCTATATCACTGCCACCCTATTGTAAATGACAGGGTCTGGGTTCCCTTTGCATGGCACATGGCTTTGTTTCTCAGTATCTCAAGATGGCTCCACAAGGACTTTGCTACATCTTATGCTTCTAATAGTTTAGTATTGTGGTTTCTTGGCTGGACTTGACAATAACGTCTGCATGCGTCTGAGGAGTGTTGAGGTCCAAGATGGTTTATACACTGTGAATGAAACTTAACCTGGTCCAGAGTTCATAGTAAGTATTTTGTAAATACTTTTGACTTGAATCAGAAGAGGGACAACTTAGAATTGTTTGAGCATGTTGGTTTGAATAATTCTGTTGTATGCCTACAGGTCATGTTCCTTAACCATGTTAAGAAGTGGAGCCTATGTCTATGCCTTCTGCCCAGGTTCTGACAGTGGATCAATAAGAAAAATCTGAATGTAGTGTTGGGAGAGACTTCATGCACTGCCCTGCCACCCCTTTCTTCCCAGATTCTTGATTTTTGGACTCTGTCATGAGTATAGGGTTACTTTTGTTTTGTTTGCAAATTTGTTAGGGGTAGGAGAGAGCTAAGGGAAGTTGAAGGGCAGTAATTAATAGTAAAAATAAAGTTACTTTGTTTGTAAGATGTTCAGCTCTCATTGAATTGTACAAACATACAGTGACAACATACAGTGGTGCCCTTTCTCTAGCATGTGATAATGGTTCAGTTTTGAGGTCACATTCAGTGACTAGGAAGCACTGTTTCCTGAGCCTCTTAAAATGGAATACATTGCTCTATCAGCGTCATCCTTTCCCGTTTGTGGGAGTGACTGGGACAGAAGTGAATTATAAGGACATTCCTAGCATTGGGTGGTGGTGCTTTCAATTCCCTTTGTTGACCTTTACATTTCTTTATGGCGCCTAGATTGCTTAGGTGGGGACTTAGAAGAAAAGAAACTTCATTTGATTTCAGTATTGCCAAGAAATGACCCCAGTTTACTCAACCAGGAATAGTGGATAGATGAGAGTGACCCCTGGCTATGACTCACAGTGTACCTCCTAGTTAGTGCTGGTCAAGGGTAACAACCTGCAGAAGCTTGACTTCATCTTCAGGAAGACCTCAGGAGAATAGGCCCTTCACACTTGGCTGTGTGACTGGCAACAACTATGTAGAGTTTCATGGTTCTAAGATGTTCCTTGTGCAAGACAGTGGTTGGGGATGTGAGAAAGCATGTGTCCCACCTTCTGTCAAGGAGGCTTGTTGGAAATGTCCTCCACCTCTGGGTTCATTGCTGTAAAGGAAGTCTGATGGCTTTTTAATTATAGGCTTTTTGCTTTTCAGTTTTTCAGCTAAGGTCAAGTGTAAAGTGGAGGTTGAGGCTAGCCCTGCAGGGCATTTCCTTTCTTCTTGTTATCAACTCTAATCATTTCTCCAGGGATTCCCATCATTTCTGTGTCATCAGTTTCCCTTTGTGGACCAACATTGTCTGGATACCCTTAGCCCTCAGCAGCTATGCTTGAGAGCTTGCAACCAGTGCAGAATCTCAGGTCAGTTAAGAACCCCTAACAGAATCTGAATCTGCATTTTCATGGTGTCCCCTGAGTGCCTGTATGTCAATGAAATGTATGTATGTCTGAGATGTCTGATATACCCGGTTACACCTTGGCTTCTCAAGCCTTTGAAACAACACTAACCAATAGAGAGTACTAGATTGAAAAAGTAAACAGGCAAAATGCAGTTTAACATATTTTGTGTAACCAATTATATGTAATAATAGATGTAAAATACTGTCATTTTTACATATAATTACCATAATAAAGAAGTAGTGCCCTTTTTTGTACTAGACTGGAAATCACTTGTGTATTTTGCATATAGGACATCTCCATTTCGACTAGTCACATGGTGCATGTTGAAAAGTTGCTTGTGCCAGTTGCTACAGTGTGGGACAGTAGGGCATTGAGAAATACCTTTTGGCTTTGATTTGCTGATGATTTCATCAGGTTGGTTTTCAGTGCCAACCAGCTGCCTCGGTAATAGCTTACATTAATGTAAGGCTTAATCTTTGCCAAGCTTTTATCCCATTGCCTTTACATAATGTCTCCTTTGAGGGTAAAATTATTACTATAAGTGCCAAGTTTCTTTCTGAAAGGTTAGGTCGAAAGCAACTTTTTAGAGGGCAACATCACGATTTGAACCAGGGGTTTGTGACTTCAGGGTTCACAGCTGCGGAGCTCTCCTGAATATGGTGACTCTGTGTATCATAGTTAAGAAGGCAGTGCCAGACATGGGTGTGGTGGTACCTGTACTCAGAGCTCAGGGGTTGAAGCAGGAGTGCAGGCTAGCCTGGACTTTATAGTGAGATACTGTCTCCAATACATAAGTCAAGGATGGAAGGAAGAGATGGGGGGGGAAGGATAAAGCGAGTTGTTGTAGAATACATGCTTTTTTTTGCGGGGGGCAGGGGTCTTTCCCTGGCTCTTCAGAGAGGATGCCAAGTCCCTAAATAGAAATTTCCTCACTTTAGGAATACTGCAGACTGGTGGCTTACCAGGCTGGCTACTCATTAGAACCACCTGGGGCATTTTAAATACCAGCTGCCTGAGCCCCACCCACAAACCTCCAGGTTTACTTAATCTGGGTGAGACCAGCATGCTCATTTTTGAAAAGTAGTCTTGTGGTTGCAGGATTCTCCAGCTCCACTGACAGCACCTGCTTTAGGATCACTATGCAGCTCCATTGTTGGGAGTCACCCGGACTGCTAGGGCTAGCGCAGGTTCTGCCTCGGTGAGTGTGAGAGGAGGCAAGAGAGTCCAGTACAGTCTTCTCATTTGTAGGCAACTCCTGAGCGATACCCAGGCTGCTGCTGTGAAGGTTGTACTTTGATTAGCCAAAAGCACCAAAATCACCTGAGGGATTTTTTTTCCCAGCAGCACAAGTTCCCTGGCTCTGTGCCTGGAGCTTCTGATTCAGCAGGTCTGGGCCAGAGCCTGGGCCATGTTTGAGAAGTTGTGTTGTTTTCAACATTTCATCATCAAGGACCGAGTTTCCGTTTGGCTTTGCACAGATGTGCTGCTAACACACATTTTGGGGGTGATAAACAGAAGTTGAGTGAATTTTATCCAACCCCCTTTGTAAGGGATAAGATGTCTCAGAGGGTAAGGATATACACCCTCACACAGCCCTCTTTGAATTTGTTGATGTGGAGGGCTATTTTAAGAGATTTTTCTAGTCCTACTGCAACATTAGCTGATTTGTGCTGTTGGGACAGACCCAATGTGCACACGCTCTTGCTTACTGCTGCTTTTGATTTTAGTGTCTATATTTGTCACTGAATTTTCGCTTCGGTTTTCGTCTAGTTTAATACCTGGATTGACAATGCTAGCCTTATGAATCAAGTTGGGACGTTCCCCTTCTCTCTTTTTTTGGAAGTCTGTGTAAGGTTGGAGCTTACCATTTCCTTGAATGTTAGTAGAGTTTCAAGTAGAGCCATCTGGAAGATTTTCAACTGTCTGTTTGCCCATCTGCCCCTTCTCCTTGATGTCATGGTCTCATTTAGGCTGGTAAGCCTCAAGCTCACTCAGTAGTAGAGCTGGCCTTCTCTTGATCATCCTGCCTCCACATTCCTAGTGCCAGAATGACAGGCGTATGCCACCACACCCAGCTTTGCCTTTTTCTTGGTTAGTTTTACTAAGTGTGTCAGTTGTAGCAGTAGGACCAACCTGATGATGTGATTTTGAAACTTTAAATTATTTTAAGATCAATTTCATAGCAAGATACATTCAGAAATCTCTTGCGTCTATCCCAGTCTCTGGACAGGCATGTTTCTGCTCCATCCAGCAGATAGTCAGCCTTCTGAGTTAATTTCTTTTGGAAGCTTGAGCAACCACAAACAGATGCTATATACTTGCATCCCTCAAGTTCTTTCACACACTATTCAGACCTTTGCTTTCTCCACTTAAAAGCTAGTCCAGAAGTTACTCTCCTCTTTGTTTTCCCCTCTCTGTGTTCATCCCACTTTTTGGGTGTTTCAAAACATAATGATTTCTTTAGTATCATGTTCTAGCATATCCTAATTTCCATTGTAATTCACTTGGTCATCTTTCGGGTTTCTAAAAATATAGTTTTAAAATCTGAAAATATATTTTCTAGAAATTTTCAATACTGATTCCTAACTTCCCAACCGTAGAATGTGGGGTTAATGATAGTAGTTCTCTGACACTTGGATGCTGGGTTTATCTGATCTTGGTGATTGGCTGCTTTGCTGTGCTTTCCATCCTCATCTTTATGTTGTGTATATCAGTAACACCTACGTTTTATTACTGAGAAGCATCCCATGATTCACTAATTGATAATCATTTGAGTTATTCAGTTTGGGGATGAACTTCAACCAATTATTGCAACTTTGTGTTGGTTCCTGTTTTCATTTGCTTTGTGGAAACACTGTACTTTAGCAAGACATTATTGGGTTTTCTACAAACACAGGTTTGATTTTGTTTTTCATTTCTTTTTTATTTTTGAGACAGTCGTGGAACTCACTTTGTACATCAGGCTGGCCATGAACTCACAGAGATCTGCCTGCCTCTGCCTCCTGAGTGCTGGGATGGAAGGTGTACTCCATTATACCTAGCTTACAAATAGAGTTTTATTTCTTACTTCCATATGTTATACCTACCATTTTTTCTTGTCTTATTCAACTTGTTAGAATTCCTAAAAAACTCTAACTTCATGTAGCAAGACTGGCTGTTCGTAAAAGCTGTAGGTTTCCAGAGGTAGCATCCTACTTTACTGGACACTTTTTAAAATCATGTTTTGCTGGTGAGTTATATTTGTAGATGCCATGTTTCAGATATAGTCTTCACAAAAACAAGAGGGACAGTTGAATGTACTATAACACCTATGCATGTTCTTCAGCCATCATACCCTAACTTTTATTCTTAGTGTTAATAACATAATTTGTATCTGGAACCTGGGAATTCTTTTTATTGATCTGATAATAGTCCCTATTGCTTGTTCAAAGGGCATGAATGCTGTCAGATTCATTGCGTGTCTTGTTCTTGAACCGTAATTTCTTCATCCTGTCATTTCCATTCTGTTAATGGTGGTTTTGGTTCCTCTTCATCTTCTTCCTGTTGTATTTCTTCTCTTCCCTTTATATTATTTTTTTTCACATACATGAGACTTTCTCTTCCAGTGATGTCAAGGTCTAGGAATGGTCAGCTCTTTCACTTTGTTCTGTGACAGGGATGAATGGTGGCTTGTATTTGTGCCTGGATAATAGGTAACTGCACAAGTAGGAAATGACTGTTGTCCATACTCTTTGGGTCACTGTAAGCCTTTCTCTTTATGAGTTTCCAAATATCTTAATTAAACCAGTCTTGGCGGATTCCCTTTGGATACTTTTAGAGTGGCAAGCTGCCTATTGTGCAAGTGACTACTCCTATTTCTGTTTTTTGTTAGCCTCCAAGGTCAACTTGCTCTTATAAATTAGGACTGTTTAATATTGATCAAGTCCAGCATTTTGAATAAATAAGATGCCAAGCTGTGTTCCCTTTGCTCCCTGTACAGGAGGGTCAGGAAACACCAATTCACACTTTTCCTGCCTCTTCTGAAACTGTTCTTTGGAATTAACTTCAGAGAAGAGGATGCATTTAAAAGAATATCGTTAGTATGTCTATTTGAGCAAGGATTCAGCATTTGGCTCTAGGCCATAATCACTGTGAGGCACAAAAATAGGGTGGCACTGGTGTCGTCGGAGCAGCGTTTTTGGTTTGAAAATTTAGATACAGCTAAGTTTTATAATATAGCATATTGTGCAGCTTTAACCTCTGAAGGCAATTTTGTTTCCAGCCAGGGTATCACCATAGAGACCTAGTTGGCCTGGGACTTGCTAGACAGACAAGGCTGGCCTGGAAATCACAGCTATTCTGCCTGGGCCTCTCTAAACGCAATTTCCAAGGAAGGTTTTTGTTGTTGTTTTTTAAAGAAATACTTGGAACAGAAGCAGTATTGCTGGAATGACTGTACATCGTTGAAGAATAATTCATTTAGCTGCATATGCTCTGAGTCTTTTTCAGAGCTTCACTATTTCATAGATATGCCTCATGGGGTATTCATTCTGTTTATTTGTATCCACCAGTAATAAAATATCCTTGTTTTAATAAAGACTGTTACAACACAAAGTAATACTGCCGTGGACAAATAAGGGGAATATTACTGTTTGAGTGCCTCATAGACATAGATTTGGTGGAGGGGATCTCTATTTGTTTACTTCCCTTTAAAATGAAGGCTGGGTTTCTTTCTGACTGTCAGAATTTTAAATTTTTTATATGGGTGTAATCTAATACTTTTTATTACCTGGTCAAGCAGAAAGCATCATATCCTCATTTTCACTTGCTCATCTATTAGAAAATAGTGGGGAAGAGGACTAGGCTGTCTCAGTTTGATCACTACAATTTTCTGTGGACAAGTTGTTCCTGTTCATATTTGTCAGTTGTTGAAGGTACTAATATTTCTTGCCAAATGATGTTGTTGGTGGAAATTAGATGACTTAAAATGTGCTTGTTGTCATGACTGATAGGGTGGCAGTCAGTAAATGGAAACTCTGATCATTGCCCACAAGCAGATGGGTCTCTTTTGCTTCAGCCATACTGTATTACCTTTGTTATTGTCTTTATTCCCATATGATTTTCATTTTCTCATATACCTACTCATTATCTTTGCTGACATCCAACTGGTATTTGCCCACAGTCTCCGAATTAAGGTAACTTCTTGAAGATCTATCTCAACATTTTTATTGTTGTTTTAAAGATAATTTATGTGTATGGATATTTTGCCTGCATGCATGTCTGTGTGCCACTCTGTGTCCCTGGTGCCCACAGAGATACATAGGTAGAAGACCATAATTGAAGTGCTTTCACAAGCCAATGAATGCCAAGGACTGTAGGCACCACTGAGTGCTAGCTATATGTTTCAGAGGACTTGTGTCTTAGCTGACACCTACAGAACTTGGAGAGAATCCCTAGCTGTTATTCCAAGTCATCCATTTTGTGGTACTTTGTTATAGCAGCCCTAGAAAAGGAAGAAATTGTTCAAATGATTAGATAGTGTTGACAAGCCTAGATTATGCTTAATTTAAAGTTGTTCATTTGCTTACATTATCATCTGCCACCTATCTTCTCAATATAATTTGATTGTTAAACTAATTTGCTGCTTTATCAGGAAAAGTATAGGAAAACCTGTCTTCAAAATGCTACTTCCTCCAAGAAGGCCACACCTACTCCAACAAGGCCACACCTACTCCAACAAGGCCACACCTCCTAGTAGTGCCACGCACTATGGGACTACGGGGCCATTTTTATTCAAACCACCACAGACATGTATCTGTATTTCTGTTGCTCACAACAACCTGTGTGAAAGGAGCAAAGAGCAGAAAATTGTGCACTTACATTTCCACAATAGCTCAGAAACACATTAAGACTGACATAGTATTTACCAATACATACATATTTACAAGACGATGAGGCTATGCATTGCAATTAGAAACATACAGATCCATCTTAGGGAGTACCTTTAGTGGCTGAAGTCCAACTTCTACAAAGTCATGGAAATTTTTGAGGGTAATGCTCTTTACTGGGTGCTAGTAACAGAAAACATAGCTCTTGCCTTTAGGAAGCTTTAACAGAAGGACCCAGAAGGTCACGGGGGTTCAGTGCCATGTGAGATGTGAAATATTAGAAACATATGCAGTGTGAAATATGAAGTGTTTGTGTGTGTGAGAGGAGCCTGAGCAAACTCAGAGTGAAAGCCTGGAGGAACTAGTTTCAATAGCAGGTTCCACCCAAAACCTTTCCTCTCATTTGTTTCTAGAAATTGCACATGTGCTCGAAAGCACCTTGCTGTCCCCCTCTTCATACCACTAATTCTGATAGAAAGGCTGCCGTTATTGTCTAATCTCTGGGCTCTTCTCTGAGGGTCCCTTAGCCTGCAACTGAGAAGGTTCATGGAATGGAATGTAAATAGAATATAAATGTTGTAAAGTGGCCTTCTCCATTTCTGTAATAGTTATAACTCTTTACTTGTTTTTACTCCTTAGCAATTGCCATTTGAAGTTTTTGCTTACAAATATGTCTTTTAATTATAAATTTTACATGTACTTTTGAAGAATAGTTCTCACTGCAGAAAACAATTCAACAAAAGATTTTGTTTTGTTGTGGAGCAGATTAGCTGAGTTCGTGTGGTCAGGCCGATGGGAACTTAATCTTGCTCCTATTTAAAACTTTGCTGTCAAGTATTTGTTACAAGTCCTGTTGGTGATTCTGATGGTCTACTTAAACGTCTGCCTTATCACTATGCTGCCTTTGTCCATTAAAAATGACGTGATAGTTGTTGACTTTTTAATAGTTTATTTGCCATACCAGTTTCAGCTTATGATATCTTAAGTTACCCTATTCAATGGCCAACAGCTCATGGCACTAAAGCCAGACAACTGTCCTGAAGATGTACCATTTCTCATGAAGAGAACAAGAAATAGAATAAATGAATCTATCCAACGTCCATCACTGGCTGCCAAAAAAAAAAAAAAAAAAGATTCAAACTGTCTTTTCAGCTGCCTCTGATTTGGTTTCAGCCAAAGACCTTTGCAACATTTACAGCTATAAAAGTAGATGCATCTTTGAGCTGAACTCTTATAAATGATAAGAAGAGTGAGTTTCAAAGTGAAAAACGACTTAGCACTTTACAATTTGTAAAACCCTCGTTAAACCAGATGACTTTTAGTCCTGAGACTTGAAGTATCCAAGAGAAGTCGCTCTAACGCTGCCAGTTACATATTCTATTTGGACAATTAGCCATATGCTGAGATTAGATTATCATAAGAGCCACCATCTTCATCAGAGCAGGTATGAATACTCAAGGTTGGGTTCATTGATTTTTTTTTTTGACATTTCCCCATTGAAGGGTGTGAGGACAGCAAGGAGGTCAGGAGCGTTGAGATCAGGACTCTCACCTGCTCTCAACCATTCCCTCCTGTCCCTGTCAGCTAGCTATACGCAATTCTGTTCTAATTACGAATGGGTTCTTGGTTGGGAAGTGCTAGAGCATATGGAGGATAGAAGGTTAACTGAAGGGATGACTTCACCTATGCAGCTGTGGAAAACCTGTCACCTATGCCAGGGTGAGAGTTTGTGGTGGAACAGCTGCTTTGGGATCAGTTGTGGTCCTGTAAGTAAGCCCTCCCCCATACTCTGTAAGTTAGCCTAATCCACAAGCTGGATATTTATTGACTTTTACTTTGGTTTGTTGGTGGTGCTGTTTAAAGAGGGGGTAGACATTAGTTTGAGTCCCCCCTGGGAAAAGTTTTCCTCAATACCTAGTTTGAGGAATGAGTTAAGAGTTCATGGAAAGTCTCTGGTTGGAGGAGGGAACTGGTATGTTACATCATTTGTTGTGGTATCATTTTCATGATCCTCCTCACCTTCAGCCAGGGCAAGTGCTGTCACGCCTGTGTTACAGGGAGGGAACCACACCCTGTGCAATATTGCAGGACTATTGTTACTAAGTGACAGAATTGGGATTGCTAACTCAAATTTTTCAGTATAGAGTTCTGTTCAACTGTGTCACACCATTTAGAAGCTGAGCATAGTGGCATCTTTGATAAACTGAAAGGTAAGATTAATCATTTACTTTGCAATTTAAAGGGACATGGTTATTATTTGCTTTGGCTGGGGAATATTCATTTGGAAAGAAGTTAATAGTTTAAGGCAGGAGATAGCAACCTGTTTCTTTAATGAAATTGTACTAAAATGTGTTGTTCTTGTGTCACTGTTTTGGTGCTACATTGCCAAGTTGGGTATGTGCAACAGAGATGTGTGGCTTACAGGCTCTGCGTAGCTACTATCTGGCCCTTTACAGGAACAGTTTGCCATCCCTGGTCAAAGGACAATGGATAAAAATGATAAAAACTCCCACTGTTTCACATCGTAGTTTATTTTCTTGTGGTAGATTCCAGCTCAAAATGGCTGGAATGTTGAACAGTTCTGTTGTATCCCGCTTGCAGTTTCGTTGAGGACATTATGAGGTCTGTTTTTATTTTCTTATCTCCTAAGTGGCCCATGGTCAAAGTACTTTTCATGTAAGAAGGTTGAATGATTGAATCTTTCATAAATTGTGCATTTATTAGCACTCAGATACTGAACTAAGAGTGGTCCTCATTGGGATTGATGCTTCCCAAGAGGCTAGGTTGGAAATGAGGGGGAGGAGTTCACTATAAAAATCACAGCCTTTTTATTTCTTTTTAGACTAGCGCTAGGGCAGTATGTTGGAAACGGGGGACTGACGAGGAGAAGGTAGGAACCAGCAGAGAGATGGAGGAGGCCGGGGTCAGGGAACAGATGAGAGCAAAGTATATAATGACACATGTCTTCACAATGAAACCCACTGCTTTGTATGCTAATCTAAACAATGATATAAAGATGGCTCATTGCTTGTTGTGCAAATGTGACTTCAATCTCCAAACCCCATGTCATAAAGGCAGGTGTGGTAGCACACACTTGTAATATCAGCACTAAAGAGGCAGAGACAGGAGATCCCTGGGACTTGCCCCGCCTCCTCTGCCAGCTCCAGGCCAGTGTAGACCCTGTCTTAAAAACAAGGTGGATGGTACCTGAGCAATGACACCTAAGGTCGTCTTCTGGTCTCCACACACATGCACACAACTGGGACGCACAAAGAGGAAAAATGTCTTTAGATTGAAAGCATCTACAATTCTCATCTTAAGCTAGCAAAGGGGTTTTGCAGAGTTTGTTTTTATAACAAAGGGAGTATTGGATCTAATAATATTGTACATCACTGCCTGACCTTATTCACTTTGTTTTCAAAATACACTTCCAAGCAAAGACAACGATCTTTAAATGACAGGAATTCTAAACTCAGGCAGCCTGTTCGTGACTCCTTGTTGGCTGGCAGACTTTAGAAGTGCTGTTCTAAGATTGGATAGGTCTGTACAGCAATCAGCAGCACTGGTGAGGAGCAGCATCTCTGAATTCATTTGAATGCCAAGGCAAAGTAATCACGTCAGGGAAGATCAAAGGAGAAAAGCATCACACTCCTCCTCACTGTTCTGTTTGTACACAAAAAACTTCAGAAAAAGCACTCAGCAAGGACCATTGATTGTGAACAGGTGACCCTGGAGATGGAGCTCCCTCCCCTTGGTGTTTAGATTGTGCTGGCAAAGGCCTTGTGAGGTCCAGAACAAAACGCCTTTGTAACCATGCTGCTTTGAGACCTATTCAATAAGGATAAAGATGGCCCATGCTTATTGTAAAGTGTCTGGTATATTCCAGGTGTTTTGTTTAATCTGTAAAGTTTTAAAATAGCTTCTTGGTCTGGAAAAAGAATGTGTGTGAGAAGAGGTTCGGGTGCCTTAAGTTGTCTGCTTCATGGGAGAGCCTATAGAAGAGGATAAAACTGTCTCAGTTCTTTGATGCAAATTGTTTCAGAATAGTATAAGCTAACCCCAGAATATTGTGCTGAGAACATCCTGATAAGCCAGGGACTTTGTTGTATGTTTTTATTTATTTTTATAAGCTTGCATGGGTTTCTGGATTAGGTTAAATAGTGTCAAAATCCTTGTCCAAGACATTGTTGCCGAGTTAACTCATTTTACAGATACCTATTAAGCACCTATGAGATTCTAGTACACTGTGTCAAGTGCTTTAAATACAGGAGTAAATAAAACAGATGAATTCTAGCCTGCAAATAGGGGCTCCTTTTGCCAGAGGGCTCTTATCCTTTTGGAGAGATGGGTAGTAACCACAATGACTATTTGAAAAAAAAGTACTGGAATGAGACACAGAAACAGGGAGAAAGACCCACTGAGGTTGTCTTGAATTTCAAGAGAGATAGTGAAGTCAATGTTGTGCTTAAAACTAAGCTTTATTCAGTAAACACCATCATTCTATACCTTTTTTTGAGGGAGCTAGTGGTCTCAGCAACTGGTAGGCTGGGTTATTAACTGGTTATTTTTTGTCTACTAAAACACCTCTTTCACTGAGATTAGAACCAGTCGCCACTTCACTTAGGTTGCTTTGGGAAACTGCTTAGAAGACTTTTCCCCAGATGAAAAGTACTCTATGATGTTAGGAGACCTAGACTAGTTGACCCTGCCAACATCTCACTCCAGGAACTTATAACCCCTCTCTTGTCCCTATATCCTCTGTAACGAAAGGATATTTGGATTTAATTATAAAAATATCTTCAGGGGGATCAAAATCATACGTTTGTATGTGGAATTTTCAGTTTTTGCATTAAAGGCAAGATAGCTAAAAAGCAAAACAAATGTTTATTATTTTGATTTTTGTGTGTGTATGTGTAAAGCTTCATGAGTTTATGTGCACCGTATGTATGCAGATGCCTACAGAGGCTAGCGGACATCTGAACTCCTGGAACTGGTTATAAGCTGCCTTGTGTGGGTGCTGGGACCAGAACCTGGGTATTTTGCAAAAGTAGTCAGTGCTCTTAACCACTGAACCATCTCTCCAGCCCCCCATCAATGGCTTTTTTAAATGAAAAGGATTAACATTTTATTGATTGGGGCTTTTGGAAAAATGCTTTGTAAACCAAGTAAGCAGCTGCTTCTATAAATGCCTTTGGATACTTGGTCTGTTTAGGGCATCTTTCACAAGGGCACATTGCTTCCTGTTGCAGTCATTGTGGACAAGTACAATTTCAAAGTTTATAATTCAGTCATCAGTAGTCAAACACTGTCCATGCAATAGCTTGCTTTCTCCCTGGTAGTTCTAAGGCGAGGGCTGATTCACAGAATCGACTGTGTTGACTACAGTGAATAATTAGCCTTTCATAATTAAAATGCTGACATAGAGTGGTTATTTTCTTGAATTAACTCATTTTACCCAACAGTGATAAAATAAAGTAGTGACAAGAGCTCAGATAAACTAAATAACCTGCCCAAGGTCAAATAGTTCCTCAGTTGCAGAGTTGAATTTGATTGGCGCCAGCTCCAAAATCTAGCTCTTGGTGTCTCAGGGTTGCAGCTTCTGCACACTGTGGGGGTCAGCCATCACATTTGACACAGAGGCTCACTGATGAAACTTTAAAGGCAGGGTTACTGTGGAAATTAATCTTATCATCACCCAGGCCCTTGAATCTCTGAGGATTATGTTCCAACCAGCTTTTAATACTAACAGTGTCAGTGTCTGGTGTAATTGACAAAGTGAAGGCTTGAGACATAAAGACCATGTTATATGATGTTATGTATATGAAGGGCTCAGAGTGGGCAGATCTGGAGAGGTAGAAAGTAATCTATCTGGTTGCTGAAGGGCTTCAGCATTGGGAGTGTGGAGTGATGAGTGATAGGATAAGGCTTCCTCTCTGAAATGATGGAAATGTTCAGAAAGTGTGATGATTTTCACAATTTGAGATCAATACTTTTAGGTGATTTTTTGCTTTCATCTTGTTTTGAGGTTTGTGTTTTGGTGTTCCTCTGGGGATTAAACTCAGATCCTTGTGCATTCTGAGCCACACCTTATGATCGGTTAGATAAGACAGGTGTGTGTGTGTGTGTGTGTGTGTGTGTGTGTGTGTGTGTGTGTGTGTGTGTGTGTGTGTGTGTGTGTGTGTGTAGCCCCAACTAGCTTGAACGTGCTCTCCTGACTCAGCCCAAGTGCTAGGAATACAGGAGTGTACTCCCGTGCCTAACTAATGAAAGCCTTCAAGCGGCACACTGGGAAAGAGGAAACCATAGAATGAATTTTTATCTCTAAAAGGAGGTGGAGATGGCTTTCTTCATCTATATTTATTTTAGGCTAACCCTTTTCACAAATATTAAAGATGATAGGTCTCTGTCTCTCCATCTCTGCCTTTCTGTCTCTGTTTCTCTGCCTCTCTCTGTCTTTCTCTCTGGCTCTCTGATCAGATATACCTTCCCTGAAATTAATTCTTCTGACTAAATAAGATTATATAAGAGAACAGGAGAAATTCTTCAGTAAGATACAAAATTAGATTTTAGTAATAAGATACTTGAATATCTAATAGGCCATTGTTTTCAAACTAAAGTTATTATTGCTAAGTCAATAAAGAGATTTAAAATCCAAAGCTATATAGCCCTCTCTCCGTCTCTCTCTCTCTCTCTCTCTCTCTCTCTCTCTCTCTCTCTTTCTCTCTCTCATGTGTGTGTGTGTGTGTGTGTGTGAGAGAGAGAGAGAGAGAGGGAGAGAGAGAGAGAGGGAGAGAGAGGGAGGGAGACAGAGAGAGAATTTGTTGTAGCCCAGGCTCACCTTGAACTCCCAATCCTCCTGCCTCCACCTTCCAAATGCTGAGGTTACGTTACCACATTTGGCTTTGTTCACCCTGGCTTGTGAACAAATGCTGTACTGATCTGCCCTTTCTAGTTCATCTTTCCCATTCTGCTATTATGTCTAAGAATAATATTTTGTGGTGTGTGAACATAAGGTTAGAGGAGTCTTGCAAAGCACAATGTAATATTTCATCTGAATTTAAATCATTTGGCAGTTACTCTCTGATCTTCTTTAAAGTTTAATTCCTTTGTAATTAGACTACTACCTAATTCACTTTTTCTTTTTCCCTTTTTTTCTCACGTAGCACTTCTTTTTTGTTTTCCCTTACCTCTCCTTTCTCCCTCTTTCCTTCCTACCTCAGGGTCTCACTGTGTGTTACCCAGATTAGTATCAAACTATGGACTAAAGAGACCCTACAACCTCTGCCTCCCCAGTTGCTGGGAGTATGGTGTGTGCCATCAGTGTGGGTTAATAGTTCATTGTCAAGCTTTAATGATAGTTCCTAGTTCACGTGTTGTGGAATTTGATAAATCAGTATCGAAGTCAGTCGCATCATAATGTCTCATGATAGTGTGTATTTTCCACACAGTCTTTCACTCACTAGACTTACTAATATCATTGTGCACCAGGATACACCCATGAGCCAATTGGACACAAGCTTTGCTCTTGTCAAGCTGACCTCTTGTGGGAGAAGCCTGGCGGTCTTAATTCTGTAAGAGTCCCTCACCTCTGTATCTCTCTACCTCTTCATCTTGATGTTTTTCTCTCAGGTCTTTCCTAAGGACAGTGACCAACACTGTGACGGTGTGCTCCATGTGTGCTTTGTTAGGAAATGACTGTTCCTTTGAGAGGTGTGTGTGTGTGTGTGTGTGTGTGTGTGTGTGTGTGTGTGTGTACACATGCGTGTGTGCGCGCGCGCGCGTTACTGGGATTGGCCGGTTGTGTGTGTGGTATGTGCAGATAGTATTCCTCAGAGTGGTTTACCTTGTGTTTTGAGGCAGGGCCTCTCACTGGTCTGGACCTCACAAAGTATGCTAGGCTAACTGGCAAGGACAGCAGGGTCCCCAGCAGTGGGATTACGAGCAAAAATTATACCTGTTTTTTTAAAAAAAAAAAAAAAAAAGTTAGTTCTGGGTCCACATGACTTCAAGGCAGACATTTTACTGAATGAGCTATCTCCCAGCCACCTTGACTGTTCTTTTAATGGAATATGTCCAAAAGATTCCATAGATCTCCACAGTCACCTTGAATTAGATATTGCTTACTTGCTAGTGGCTTCATCCCTGTCTGTATTTAATGTTGATAACTAAAATAACTGAAACATTTCTTGTTTTCTGTTGTTGCTAACATCTTCATGAGTCTAAATAAATACTTAACATTGAAATGGTTTTGTGCAGCCAGTGAGATGGCCCAGCAGATAAAGGTACTTGCCTTGCAAGCCAGGTGAGCAAAGTTTGATCCTGGAAATCAGATAAAGGTGGAAGGTGAGAACTGACCCCACGGAATTGTCCTCAGACCCCCACATGTGCACTACAGCATGCTTGCCCACACATATACATTATGCACACAAACAACAATTAACATTTTAAAAATAGCTTTATATATGCTTTGAATATGATGCTTTTGTCCATTGCAGACTTAAGGAATATGCATTATTTGCCTGGAATACATACTTTTGCTAGAAAACAATTAAATAATTCCTATGAATTTGACTTCAGTCAAGTCTATTTCACATTAAACTATTTAATATGGTGAAAATAATTCTTGAAAGGGACTTGTATGAGTGATATTATCCACTCTTTCGTAATTCTGCTTGGATGCCTGTAAATTATCTTTAAAAAATAAGTGGTGTAGAAGTGTCACACTTGTCATATATGGATTGGTAAACATTAAAGTTTTTTTTTTAAGATGACAACTTGAGCACTTTGAATAAGATTTCCTCGAATAAGCATGATGCCTTTTATGAGCTTCCCCTTTTAATGTTTAGCTTCTGTTTCCTCTTTTGTGTTTTCTAAACCTTTTTTTGCAATTTTTGAGACATAGTCTCAATCATGAATGCAGTGAGTCTTTGTGCTTAATGATTCTCCAACCTCAACCTCCCAAGAGCTAGATCACAAATGTGTACTGCCACATATGGCCCTTAATCATCATTTGTCATCTAGCTATGTATCTGCCATAACACCTTCTTATGTTAGATAAAACTTTTGAAATGTATGACACACCTCTAGCCTCTCCCTACCAAACCTAAAACCAAGAATAAAAGACAGTTTTGAACTCCTTTCTTCCATGAATATTTACTGCTTGTGCTTTGCCTAACTCTTCTTTGCTTTTTATTCTGTCGGGCCCTAGGATATAAATAGGGCCTACAAAGTGAAGTACTGTTTGACTCTTTGATGTCACATGTTTGAAATAACAATGCAAGTTCAATTAATAGAGAATTTTCTCTTCCTTGGTAGCTTCCAGGATGGCTTCTGCATCAACAACTAAGTATAATTCAAACTCCTTGGAGAATGAATCCATTAAGATAGTAAGTTGAGTTTTTACATTTATTTGTGTCTCTCTACATTTCTCTCTCCATATTTGTATTAGACAACTGTTTGAGTGTTATTGAATCATGGATTTCATTATGTGTTCATATAGCAGAAGGTGATGGTGATATGGGTTTATTTATCATCGTACCTTGTTTCAGGAACCATATAAAGAGAATATGTGTTAAGTAATTTTTGCTTTTGTAACTGCTTTCCTGAAGTTTTTGTTCAGGAGTTTCAACTTAAAATTAAGGAATAAAGCAGTCTTGTGTCTCAGACAGCTGTCTGATGGAACTATAGGAGGGTCAAGACTGACTAGACTAGCTACCTCACTGTCCTACATACAGCATTGTTTTCAAACTATGATGATAAGGCTTACAAAACCCAAACATATGCAAGTTGAACATAAAACGCTTCAAGGTAGCCAGAGGAAACTATTCCATTAGAATGAGATGTTTGGAGCATAAATTGAAAAGGAGGGGTAAATTCAAAGTAAGTTTTATTCATTGCCTTTTGCGGTTTTAAGATGATCCACCAGAAAGGTTAATTTATTCTCCCAACCCACAGTGTACAAAAAGGCTCAATCAGAAAGGTGGGTGTCTTTTTAATTTTATTTCTTGATTACTGACAAGGTTGACCTTTTATTTCTTTTGAAAGCTGCATTATTATTCATTCCTGTTGAGTTGGTGAAGTGACCATTCATGTTCTTTGCCTGTTTGCCTGGGGAGAGAGGTGGGGGATTCTTTTCTTAATGGTTTATAAGGATTCTTCATAGTGTAATAACTCTTTATAAAGCACAAATCACTTCATTTCAGCTTTTTAATTTTATAGCATTCTATTTTGATTTTGAAATAATGAGGTTTAAATTTGGGTGGACTGGTCAGTTTCTTTTGAGACTGGATCAGGCTGTCTGGCCCAGGCTGGCCTCAAACTTGGGATCCCTCTGCCACAGTTTGCCGCTGGCATCGGAAGTATGTGCCACCGTACTTGGTTCCCTGAGTTTAATGGCTAATGCTTTGCCTGCCTGTCAGAACTGCTGAAGTGAGTAGAGGAGGCGCACGCCTGAGAACAAAACAAGAGACCTACAGAAAAGTAAATCAACGACGGACTTGTCGAAATGTTCCAGAGGCCTGACAAGTTCTCTGATGACTACTCTTTTTCTTACCTAGAATGAGGTTCCTAATAAAGGTGAAAAGTAGGCAAGATCTTAATAAAATAATAGGTCAGGAAACGTATTCTTGGGTACTATGATATGATTCTGCAGCAATTGCATAGGAACAAAAGCTGTGACCATAAAGCATACTGACTTTAATGTTTGATCATTTACTGAGAGAGGTTAGATTTAAAGTACTTAAAAGTATTTAAAACTTTGGTAACATTATTTAAATGCAGACTAGGAGTTAGCACACCTAATAAATGTTGCAGCCAGATCAGTCTTTTCTCTTTCTAATGTTCTATTGCTAGGGATGGAGTGTAGGGCCTCAACGTGAGCTAGGAAAGTCCCAGTGATCTATACCTTCATCCCAGATTGTCTTTCCCAGTTTGAATTTTCTGTTCTACTTTCTTAAATGCTAAACTTATATTTTTTCTTTAAAAAATATATTTCTGTTTTCTACCATCTGTGCAAAGATAACTGTCACCTCTGATGCCCCTTTCACTTGCAGGTGTCTCAAGATGGAATTAGTCAGTATCTCAGTGAGCGTGTTCCTGGACTCCCTGGGGAAACACTAATTACTGGTAAGGGGCTTTTGAGGCTGAGGGTGCAGAGCTGGAGGAGCAATACAGCAAGATCAGGTGGCTTGAGCTCCACTTGCTCTGTACAAGTCAGAGAGGACGAATAGGCCAGCTTTGTTTAGGGGTGTCAATACAGAGAGAGTGCTGCATGCCTTTCCTGATCAAAGAGTTCTTTCAAGAGCTTGGTGCTCACAAAGCTAGTGATATTCTTGTCTCTGTACCAAAGAGAATGATTTGAGCGGAACAGAATAGGTTATCTCTTGAAAGTCTCTAACTAGAGGTATATACTTCATAGCTTAAGGTTATAAGAATAGAATTAGATTAAGGCTTTTAGTCTGTGATGTATGTTTCAAAATGTTAACAGCTTAAAGACTCTTCTGTTTGACATGATAGGAGATCCTTTGCCAGAAAATAGAAAATAAGTAAGGTTGTAGTAACATTTTGATATGTTTTTTTCTTTCTTTCATGATAAGGCCATGCTAAGAGGAAGATATCTACTTTGACAGGGCCAGATCATTCTAACTTAAGAATGTGGAAGCATCTAATAGCTTCTGAGTCAAGGGCTGATGATGTGGGGGCTCAATTTTTGTGTTAGGGTTGGTCCTTCCTGCCAACATGCCAGTATATTTGGGGCCAGTAAATCAGCATTGTTTCAGGGAACCATTCCATTCATTGAGTAAGATTCATCTTTTTATTTTAAATAGCTAGATCATTGTGCTAATTAAATGGAGATTTTAGAAAAGGACATTTGTGAATTAGTACGTACCATGAGAACAATGAGAAACTATTTGGTGCCTTTGGACTCACACTCATAATTTTAGTCTTGAAACTGAAACCAGAAAAATATGTCCTTCCCAGTTTCTGGATAAGAGCAAAGAAAGTTTACATTTGATGGTCTTCATATATGATGTCTGAGTGCTGAATATCAGCAGACAGACCTTAACTAATTTAGTAAGTAATTGAAATGGCATGAAGTGACTTCAGTGTATAGCTTCCATTTAGTACCTGAAGAGAATGAGATTTCAAAGTCATTTTAAAAAATCTAAAGTCATTAACATATTCAAGGATATCCTTGAAAGAGAAGAGAAAGACATTTTTATTATAATTGAAACTCTGATTTAGTTTCTCCTTACATCAACTCTACCCAATATGTATTTTTTCCTTGACGATCTATTTTTATTGTCACTCAGATGTTTTATATAGACAGATTTCTACCGCTGGCATTATATCACTCCAGTAATCCCAGCACCTGTGAGGCTGAGACAGGAGGATCATGAATTGAAGCTCAGTTAGGGGTACAGAGAGAGGAGACCCTCTGTCAAAAAAGCAACAAGGAATTATGTGTACATTGTCGGAGGTTGGCAGCTTCAGCACCCAACCTACTGGTTAGTCTATCCTATATGGACTTCATCCTTCTTTAAAGCAGCTCAAGTACTTTCTTTTACAGTTGTGAGATGTTACCAACAGCAAAACCCTCATTCACTTGAGTGCTTTGGCTCTTGTCAGCTTGTCTCAGGTGGTGGCAGCATTGAGAACTTAGAGAACACATGGGCCTACTAGTTCCCCACTGCCCTGATTCAGCCTGGCACAGAGATGTGGAAACTTTGCCAGTGTCACCTTTAACGTTTTTAGTCATTTTTATTGTAGTTAAACATAGCAAAGTAGTTAAAATTAAGTTAGTACCATTTGTTGTGTATCTTGGTATATATTTCCATTATTTTAGGGTACTTTTTTTATCTTACTAGACAAAGAAGTTATTTACATATGTCCTTTCAATGGCCCCATTAAGGGAAGAGTTTACATCACAAATTATCGTCTTTATTTAAGAAGTTTGGAAACGGTAAGTAGATTATAAGACCATAAAGATGACCCTAACTGTTAAAAATGATGCTAAACTGTTTCTGTTCTACCTTGCAAGATTGACTGTGGGTCTGATTAACATGGGGGATATATTTGCTTCTCAATTCTTGGTTGTTCTTTTTTCTTTTTTGCTTCTGAAAAACTGATACAACACTAACATCTGTTTTTGTAGGTTTTATCCCTCAGAATAGAGAGGAGAGGTGATTAGAGTAAATTGGTTATAGGACAGTGCTTTTTAACTAGCAGCACAGATGGGAATGAACAACTTAAAGACTTTTAACAAGCTATACAGGTGCTTCAGATTCACTGTATCAGAATGTATCAGGCCTATGGATAAATTTTCTAAAATATCACAGAGGAAGATGTTGATGTGAATCTTTGGTTAAAGTCTACCACTCAGAATTATCTAGGTGTCCTTTTACAAAGTATTAAAGAGCAAGGTAAAAGTAGAATGAGTATGGCATGGCTTGCTGCTACTTACTTTTTCAACCCATGGCTGTAAAATGTTTGTCACCATATTTCAAGGAATATTCCCATTGATGAAGCAGCAACATGGAGCCGAGATACCTAGAAGGACAAGGGAAAATGTATAGCTACTGTGGCTATCACATAAGAACTTATAATAGGTGGGGTGGGCTATCATAGCTCATATCATAATGCAGCAGCAGGTATATTTCCATATACTCCTGGCAAATAGGAGTAGGGTACATAGAAAGAATAATCTGTTATTGCCTCACTAATAGGCAATTACGAAACTGACTGAGGAAATCTAGCTTTTTGTTTTTTGTTTTTGTTTTTGTTTTAGTCATCCATTTCTTTATCACAGTTCCAATGTAGATTAGTTTGTACCTTTTGCTGTTTTTCTTTTATTATGTTTATTATTATGTCCTAATTTCAAAAATGGTATTTAATATTCCTGCTGCCTTGGGTTCTTGTATGTCCTGTAGCACAGTTCTCATAGGGGTAGGTACAGGGGCAGCCCACAACAACCTACCATTGGACATTTTACCCATGTGAGTCAATTCAAACTTAAAGAATGGACATAAGTGAATGCTTTTGTTTTCCAGAATGGGAAGAAAGACGCTAGAAATTTACAGCAAGCTGAGTGTCAGTCTTTGGCAATTGATCATTTTAGTGTTTGATGGTTTAAGTATATAGGAAACAAAGAAACCATCCGGAGTGTTGTTGACATTATTTTTATGGAATCAAGGAATGACCCAGTCCATGGGAAAGACAAGTTAAATAAATGGCGGCAGTATATTCAGATGGGGTTACAAATTGTCTACTAAAAGTTTAATGACAGCTGGGAAGGGTGATCACTAACACCTTGCTATGTACGGTGCTTCCTCATTGTCCATAACGCAATGCATGGCTGAGAAGTGAGAAGCAACAGATTAGCCAGTGTGCTAGATGATAGAGTCAGGGTTTAAAATTAGGTAATTGTCTAGAATATTGAGCACAAACAGTGAAACGATATTATAAAGTATATAGATAGCATCTACTTAGTAAAAAAAATCAATTGTACCTCTAAAGGATGAAGGTCTGTCTTAACAGGAATCTAAGCTTTTGGAATCAGTCATGTTTAAAAATAATTTACTTCTATTGTGAATTAACAGAAGTATAATGAATGCCTAGACAAAATGAGACAGTAGTCCTGTGTGTAGTGATGATGTAAAATCTCAATGTTACTTTTTAAGAGAGAAATTGATAGAGTTTGAAGATAACTAAACTAATGAGGGGACCAGTGAACCAGCAATGACCAAAATAAATGCTGGTCCATAAAGGGGATTTTGCCTTTTGTTTGTTTATTGTCATTGTTTTGTCACTGTGAGTAAGTGACACAAGCTAATCACTTGGGAAGCGGAACCTCAATTGAGGAATTGCCTATATCACATTGGCCCATAGGCAAGACTATGTGACGTTTTCTTGATTGCTGTTTGGATGTAGGAAGGTCCAGCACCCTGTGGCCTGTGTAAGAGAATGAACTGAGCAAGTGAGTGGCAGCACATCAGTAAGCGTCATTTTCCCCATGGTCTCTTCAGCTCCTGCCCCATGTTCCTACCTTGAGTTCTTGCTCTGACTTTCCTTTATGATGGACTTTAACCTTCAAAGTGAAATCAACCCTTTCCTCCTCAGGTTGCTGTTAGTCATGGTGTTTATCATGGCAACACACAGTAAACTAGCACAGGAAACATGACAGAGCTCTTGAATATTAAAGTGCTTTTCTGTGAACCAGTGGTTAGACTTGGTTTATACAGTTTCCAGGAATCTTATAGGGATATATGAGATACTTGCTGCTAATATATAAGAATTATCAAAAATTAAAATTAAAGCTATATCACAGGCCCTTTCACCTCAGAGACTCCTGCCTGTTGACTAGCTGGTTTCCTTTTATACTGTCCTTGGAAATGAATTGGGAGAATTATTCAAATTGTGGCGACATGACAAGGCTTTCTATATAGTGTGGTTTTGACTACATAAAACAATAAAATTAGTTCTAGAGAAGAATCCATAGGAAATACATATGAAAAGTTTCGATTCTTGGGATATCCAGAGTGGAATGAATATGCATGCTTTCTATTCTTTTCACTTGTTGGTATTTCCTAAAATACCTAAAATGAGTATATATTACTTTTATAATTTAAAAAATTTAGCAAGCTTTATCTCTTTTTTTTCTACATTTTTAGGTAGACTTTGTACTATTTCTTTTGCAGATACTTTCAATTGAAATAGAATTACATGCCTTCCTCTGTTTCCTCCCCCAGCCCCACTCCCTCAAATTCCTCTCATATTCCCCAGGATCAAGTTGGCAGTCTCTTACTTTATTTGTTGCACACACATATATATGTATGGCAATTGATATCACTATTCCTGTCTTGTTTATGCAGCTATTTTTACAATGACTGCTTCATAGCAGACTTCCAGGTATTCTGGCTCTTACCATCTTTCTACCCCTTTTTCTGTGATGTTCCCTGAGCTATAGTGCAGGAGCTATGATGTGTGTGCATACTTTGGGGCTGGGCTCCTCACGATCCATGATTGTATCCAGCTGTGGTTTTGTGTAATAGTCTCCATTTTCTGTAAAGAGAAGCTTTATTGAGGAGGAATGGTAGTTGGACTTACCAGTGGGTATAAGGATAAGATTCAGAATGTAATAAGGGGTTTTGCTGGTCTAGCAAAGTGGTGGCAGCAGTTTCTTTTCTAAGGTCCTTGGCCTCATTCATTCCTGGAAGCTGACTAGGTTCCCAGTACCAGGCATGATTTCATTTTTTTACTCATGGCACCCTATAGGATAGGTTTTTGGCATTCAATGCATAAAAGAAATGCCTATCTGATAATGAATGCTACTTTCTTTCTTCTTCTATGATATTATTTAAAACCTTTTAAGCAATTGGCCATGCAACATTTAGTAAAAGTCCAAAAGGAAGTAGCCATGGTAACAGAAAACAGAAGGAATGATAACAAAATGGTTATGTTCAGGAGCTGAAAAACAGTCATGAAAGTGTTTCTTAACTTAAGTGGTCTAAACTAGAACAGCAGTTGTGGGTTCTGTTGCAAAACAGCAGAACTTTTTTTATATTTTTGATAAATTGTCAAGTCACTGGCATTTTAAAGTGGGCAACTGTTTCAGATATGTAAACATTGTAGAGGGAATGTAGAGGGAATCCAGATGTATGTTGTCTGATTTTGGGGTCAGCTTACCCATTTTGTAGATGTAAAAGCTGCATGCAGAATGACAGTCACAGTGGCTGATTTCTGAGTGGCCCCTTTTTGTATATGCTATACCTCTCAATCTGCCCTGCCCACTGCCTCCAGCGTGTTCCCTCTTAAAGCTGGCTTCTCAGTTCTTTGAGCACCACTGGCTTTCTGTTTACCAAATAATAGAATCCATTCTCCTTTGTGTAGCTCCTTCTGATATCTCCAGCCTTGATTCACATACCAAGTACTCTGTTCTCAGACTCCTTCCCTTTTCCCATCATGTAAAGGCCCTACTCCCTGGACCTGGATGCCACTTTCAAAAGCTGTTTTGTTTTTCTGTCCCTTCAGAAGCTGCCGTAAAAGTCATGTCCTTTCTGGAGCCCCCTCTAGCTTTCCTCAAAGTAAGCACTGCATCTCTGCCTTCCAGCAGCCCTTTCCTCATGCTTTCAATTAACACTCAACTGCTTTGAACCCATCCATAACCAGCTTTGCTGCACTTTCATTACCCCCTTTCCATGGTTAGTTTTTCTTGTGAGCACTGGCCACTGTCTCCTGTCTTATGCTTCTCTGGTTCATCTTGTTTATTGTTGGCTTGTTCACTGGCATTTTTTAGCTCCCAGGATGAATCCTAGTGCACTGGAGATATTCAATCAGTAGTGTTGAATGAGTGCATTCTGTCTTATGTAGATACTGCTATTCTTGTGACTTTAACAAGTGCTAAATCCTTTTGATCCTCACTGGTGCAGGGGCAATATACTTTCACTAAAAGTATATTCTGTGAGTCAACCTGTATGTTGTTGGTATTCCCTAGAAGTTAAACGCCTTGGCACAGGCCTCCGTTGTTTGATCACAGTGTGTAGCCTACTAAAATGTGGTATCCTGAATTCCATTGCCTCTGAAGTTTATATATTCCATAGCCACTCTCTGACCTTGAATGTGCGAGGGAACTTGACTTTGGTTAATATTGTGACCAAAACAGGAGCAACTGTAAGCATATGACTCCTTTTAAGCCAGTAGACTTTCATAAAGTAGACTTTCACTTTCACTTTTCACTCCAGATTCCCAACTAGAAGCAGACTGCGTTCAGATACTATTGTGAATGAAAGTGATAGCCTAACCTGTTCTTTGATCATGTCTTTGACCCAGAACCATTCTCTGTATACAATAGCGAGTCTTAACAGCATGCAGGGGTGAATAATAGGACAGCATTCCTTGTGGAATCTAGAGGATTGACTGGGAAAATGTGACACAAGCCATGACAGCACTTTGTAATGTTGAAGTTGCAAGGGAGAAAGTGTTGAGTCATGCAGGTTTATAAACTTGAACAGGAGGAAGGAAGAGAGAGGCCTATTCAGCAGAGGGTTTCCAAATCCTCATATTTTGCTTACCTATACCACTATGCAGACATCTGTGCTGGGGAGATGGTTGCATGATCTGTGGGAATTGGGCTACCAGAGAGAGCAGAGGGGCTAGGAGGAGGCTGGTTGGAAGAAGATGCATCCTCAGGATCAGAAGTCACAGTTCAGTAGAATACTCTTCTCATGGAGGACCACACACCACATGCACATTTCTGAAAGAATATCAATTGCAGCATGGACAGTTGGGGCAGGGACTGAAAGTAGGGTGACCCACTAGAAGATTACATTTGTTCTCCAGGTAAGCAAGACAAGCCTAGTTGCAATCATGGTAGATATAGGGTGGATGAAACAGGCAGTGGACAACTTGGGAGGATTTGGGTGGGCCATTACAAGAGGGGACTTAGAGAAGCATCCAGTCAGAAATGACTCCTGTGATTTGCTTGAGTGATCAGAGCTGCCCTCATTCAATGGATCTCACTGGAGAAGGAAGTATCATTCATGTAGGTAAAGCCCAGTAGAGACACAAGTGAGATTTGGACTTAAACTGAATAACTATAAGGTGGAAACATCTCCAATGGGGAATGTATGTTAATACCACACTGGAAGTGAAAGTCTGTGGGGTTCCCCAGGAAGAGGGTGTAACTGAAAAAGAAATGTTGGCTGAGTTGAGATGCACCCTGGGTGGTAGGGACCTAGTAGAAAAAGCAAAGCAGCATGACTCAGAACTTTTGGAAAATTCTTGAGTTTAGCCTCTGCTACAGCTCTGGAGGAGAGCAGAATCTGGGGAGGGAGAGAAGGACAAAAGGGAGCTGGCCAAGATAGGAAATGGTACAGGAGTTAGAGGGTAGTGTGAGAAGAGGTCAGGTCAGGGGTGGTTGCCCTGCCGAGTTCATAGGAACTTTGGGGAGCACAGATTGTGAGAGAGGGGTCCAGTCTTTGCTCCTCTGCACATTGTCCCTGCATGGAGCTCTTTAGCTCCCAGGCCTTGGTGAGCCCATCTTCATCTTTTACATCCTTGCCATGGTTCCATCTACCATCAGCTGTGTCTCTGCAGTAAAAGTCTTATGTTGCCAGTGTTCCTTAGGGTTTATTAGGTTCCTCTTGTATACTTTCTAGTCAGAACCTAACATTTGGTGGGCAGGCAAAAGCAGTCGCTTCCTGGGCCCATTTTCTAACTCCCCCAACACACTCACATACACACTCTGCCATGTTGACCTACCTTTCGTTTTTATTTAATTTTGTTAGTGTTTATATGTTATGTGTGCCCACATGTGTGGAGTTCTGAAGAAAACTTTCAGGAGTCAGTTTCTCTTTCCAGTATGGGTGTCTAGAATCAAACTCAGGGCATCAGGCTTTGGTTGGAAACACTTTTACGCACTGAGCCATCTCATGTCCCATAACCTTTCTTTTATGCCCCGGTTTCTTACTTCTTAACTGCCGTTGGAGACCCCTTGTCTTTCTACATGGCAACACAGACTCATAGCCAGTTCCTCCTCAGTTCCTTCATTAGGTGCACTCGGTTCTCTTAAAGGTGCCCTCTTTTCTTCCTGTCATCCTAAAGGCACCTGTGTCTTCTTGACTCCCCTGTACTCCTGACAGTGCCCCCATTATAGGAGATCTGGGGACTCTACCCTTCTAGGAGGTTTCTCTCTTACCTTGCCCCTGGGCCATCACAGTCTCCCTGCTCCCAGTCTTCCCCATTGTGTTCCTTCCAGCTCCCCAGACTCATTTGTTGTCTCTTCAGTCCTCTGCTTGGAGAATGTCTATGTAGACACTTCAGCTACGTATGCAGGGACTGTACAAGGTGCTCCTGACTAGTCCTCTCAGCATGCCTCTTTCTCCCTGATGCGGTATGTCTACCCTACATTCTGGCTCTTGTAAAATACCCTCACTGTTCCCTAAGCCCATGCTTCTCCCCTGGGCTTTCCTTCAGGCCATTTACTCCAACTAAAATGTGTTCATTTGCAACCTATCCCCACCATCACCTTTCTCACCTCTTTAAACGTGATGTGGGCATATTTGAGATGGAACATTTATAAAAGATCTACCACCCAACTAAAGAAATCCTATCACTTGCTCATCCTTTACATCAGGGGTAATTGTCATCTTCAAGTGATGCTTCCCACCCCAAGTCATTCCCACATCCTGTTGGAAACCAGAAAAGAATATGGGGGGAGGGGTGTGAGAAACTGAAGGAGTCTTCCAAATGAGCAGATCACTGCCCTTGTCAGTAGACTGAAGCTTGGGGTTTTCAACTGCTGGTGATATGAGAAAAATGTTGACTAGAAAGTTTTCATTCTCTGATAAACCAGAAACAGCATGTTTCTTCTTTGATTAAATTCAAGGTGAAATCTGTAGCTTTTATTTTCTCTAAAAGATTGTAACATAGTGATTCAATTTTCTCTTACTTGTTTGAGTACATGGTGTCCTGCCATATAATCCATGTTTGCCTTCTGCCAGTGATTCTGCCTCCGTGCTATACTGGGAGTACAATTACTGCATATCGCCATTCCCAGCAGTAAATCTGTTCTTGTAGCATCACCCAAACATTTTTGAATCTTATTCTGTTGAGAGGGTCTTCAGTTGAGCTTCAGTGACAGCAGAGTACACTTTGACTTTTACTTTGTAAAGGTATTTGTGTTCAGGTCTAACCAATATAGTCTGTCTGCTTCATTTTCTTCTTGAGTTTCCTTTCAGTACAGAGATGTAGTGCAGAAAAGCAAGACTGGTAAAGTATCTACATGTTCTTCTCATTGCCTCTCAAATAGCTAGCTGTGAAATGATCTTCAGACAGGAGCTGGGTATCATGTTGCTTAATTGCTGAGCACTGTGCTTCCTTAACACCATTACTGGCTGCCACTGAAAATGGAAGCTCTGGGTGCAACAGGGAGGGGAGGTGAAACTACCTTCTTCCATTGTGACCATTTGAAAGCCAGACCCATATTGTTGCCTGGAGAGAAAGCTAACCTAGTTTATTATAAGCAAAAGTAAAAAATAAAAAAAAGATTCTTTAAGTATTTTTCTCTTCAAGAAATGCATTGGAAGCTTAGGGCTGTCCTTTTTACAGTTATGTCCGATGAACTTGTTATGCCCTCCATTTAGTTGTCTGTTTGCTTCATTTACTTTTTTTGAGATAATATCTCACACTGTAGCCCAGGCTGGTGTGAAACTATGTTACCCAGGCTGGCCTCAAGCTTGCAGCAACTCTCTAGCCTCAGCCTCCCAAGTACCAAGATTATACATGTAAGCCACCAGGCCTCCCTATGCCTTTTCATTTTCAAGGCAATTATATCATGCTATGTACAGTCTAATAATGTAAGACCCAAACTGTAGGTTGAATATCCCAATGCAAAGATGTGAAATGTTCTGAGATCCAACATGATGCTCAAAGATCTTCAGCTTTTGGTACTTTTTTGGGTTATAGATATTGAACCAATAAATTCCCTATTCCAAATCTAAAATATTCTAAATCTAAAAATCATTCAGGTCTGAAACACTTCTTGTATCAAACATTTTGATAGAAGATAATCAACCTGTATGGGTGTTCTCTTTTTGAAGCTTATATCATATCCTTATATTGCTGCTACAAAATGAGTCCTATTTTCAGGTTTAAAATCCTCTTGGATTCAGAATATGGTCATTTTGTGAAAATATCTGTAGAGCACTTGCCTAGCATTCCTGAGGACTTGATTCTTGGCACCACAGAAAACAACAAATCCTATTCCTACCACCAATTCCTTTACTCCGTGTTCCCATGCCAATGCCCAAACTGAGGATGTGTTGCCTGAATCCTGGTGTTGGCAGTTACATAATAGATTTGACTAATCAGGTCCACTGTAAGTTAGGTTTCCAGCCCTCAGAGTAGATCTGATCATTACTTTGGCAGTTCTTTTATTCTCACATTGAGTTCTCTATCTCCATCACATTCTCACATCTCTATCAGTCCTTTAAATGACCCAGTTTTTCATGATGCATACTCCTTTTTTCTCCCCTTTTCTTTGCTTCTTCCCATCTTTATTTTTGGTAGAGAGGTGTTGAGACAGGATTCCCTATAAACTCAAGCTAAGAATGGCTTTAAACTTTATTTTTAATGAAACTGGGTCTCACTATGTGACTGTGGCTGACCTGGAGCTCTCCGTGTAGACCAGCCTGGCCTTGAACTCACAAAGATCTCCCTGCCTCTGCCCACCCTACCCCACCCCATAGTTCTGGAATTAAAAGTCTTGGGTCAACACACCCAGCTCAACCTTGCACTTCTGGTCCTTCTGTTTCTATCTCTCAAGTGCTGGGGTTACAGGTGTGTGCCATCGTGCCTGTCATGTTCCATACAGTAGCTGACTTTGTCTCTTGTTCTGTTGAAAAGATGTCAGCCTCTCTGAACTTCCATGCATTCCCTCTCCCAACCTCATGACACCTAATATTGTCAGCCTTTCTTCCTTCCTTCACATGGGAGAGGAAGGAACTAGATGTCCACTTTGCCAAAGTGTATACCTACCTCTCTTGGAACCTTTCCCTACATCCTTTGGAGCCTTAGCACCACTTATTTTGAGTATTACAGTTTTGGTTTTCATAAGTTTTGTACCCTCTCCACTGTGTATAACTGCTCAAGACTCTTAATTTAATTTAAAATCTCTAAAAGGATTTATTTGTTTATTTGTGTGTGTGTGTGTGTGTGTGTGTGTGTGTGTGTGTGTGTGTGTGTGTCTACAGGTGTTTTGCTTGGCATCCATGGAGGTGAGAAGAGGGGGTCAGATCTCCTGGAACTGGAGTTACAGATGGTTGGGAGCCACCATGTGGGAACTGTTAATAAAACCCAGGTCCTCTGGAAGCACAGCCAGTGCTCTTGTTTGCTTAGCTGTCTCCCCAGTCCTTCAAACTCTTTATCTTAAAACAGTGTTTTGCTACCATCTTCTTTCTTCCCCTTCTTGGAATGCTGCTTCCATTTTATGACAACTCACTCCTTAGCCTCTCAAGGTCTAGCTTCTGCCTGCTAGTTAAACTATTCATTCACTGCTCAATCTCAAAGCTTTTCTAAGTTCTCTAAAGTTGTTAATACTCTTCACTCCTTCTTTCCTTTTCTCCAAGCCTTTGTGGCCCTTCACCCACTTCTGCCTTTTATCTTCTATGCAGTTTACTTTTTCCTTCCTATTGCCTCAGTCTATGTTTTCCTTGGAGTTCGTTCCTCCCTTCTTTCTCAACTGCCACTGGGTCTCCAGTCCTATGGCTGCAGATCCAGTCTTTCCTTCCTAACTCACAGAAGATCCAAAAGCCTGCTGTGTAGTGATTGTAGTGCCACATGTCTGGGTATAGCGGGGGTGCAGAAGATCCAGTGCCTCCCATGTGAGCTTATGGTTACTATGGGATAGAGGGACATTCCATGCAGAAACACAGCTGTCACCCATGCTGTGTGGACTTGCAAGAGTAGGCAGAGCCTGGGAAGTTGTCCAGAGAAAAGGATGTTTGACTTGGGGTCTGAAGACTGAACATAAGGTACGTGGATATATGGCAGGACTGGAGAGGCCAGAAGCAGCTAAGAGAGTAATGTCTGGGAAGACTTTAGACCAAAGAGAACACAGAAATGTGATAATGAGGCTGAATGAGAGGAGGGAGTATGGCAAAGGATAAGACAACTGAGGGTAAGTAGAGGCCAGTTAACTAGGCTTCAGACTCCCTTAAAGATTTGGTTGTTTGGTGTGTGGGCCAGTATGACCTGAACTTGGAACACTTCATGCTTTAGCTTCCCAGTTGCTAGAATTGTAGGCGTGTATCATCATGCCTGGCCTTTTTGCTTTTAATTATTTTAGATTAACTTTTTAAAGTAATGCATCATGTTTTGAAACATGTCTGCATTATGGAATGGCTTCATCATGCTGATGAACACAGTCATTGCCTCACACACTCATAATCTTTTATTTTCTGTAGTGAAAACATTTATCCTATCCTCTCAGCAGTCAAGAATGCAATGTATTCATCTAGGTACAGTTCCCATGCAGTACAGTAGATCTTGAATGTATTCTTTGCATCTGAGTAGAATTTTGCATGCTTTGATCAATAGCTGCTTCTGTATGCCTGCAGAGATATTGGCTTCCAACATTAGAAGTAAGGGTAAACAGAAGAGGAACAGCCTTTTAAATGCTTCTCCAGAAGTTGGCCCTGGCTGCTGTGTCAGTGAAGCTCATGAAAGAAACAATGTTTGATGCAAAGAGACTAGAACAGTAGCTATAAGAGTGGCCTAGAGGAGTTTTTTTTTTTTTTTTTTTTTTTTGGCAGAGTTGGAAAGATGTTGACAGATCAAAATTGGTTTAAGAGATGCATATGGAAAAGTGAGTTAAGGGTAAAAAAAATGTCAAAGATGACAGGTTTTTAGGTAGACAATATTGGCCACCAAGATAGGAAGCATGGGAAGAGGGCATGTTTGTTGTTTCATTCTGGATGTTCTGAGTGTGAGGTGTCTCTATATTTAATTAATATTTATCATACTCTCCATCCAAGTAATGTATCAAAAGTTCTTCTGGCCCTTCCCCATCCTATGTCCTTCACATCTTTTGGCAGGGTCACCACAGTCCATCTGAGATCTGGTAGTAGCTCTGAATTTTGGATCCCTCTTCAGGCTGGTCATTGCCTCTGCTTTTCCCTATCTACTCTCAGATCCCCCTGGCCCTCCACTTGCACTAAAGCCTAGCTTCCATGATGCTGAGAGTTGGAAGCAGCCCTCTCCCTGCTAGTCCATGGTGTGCAGTTCTGCTGCAGTGAATCTTCTTGAAGCACCAGTGGATCATGCACACCTCAGCATTCTGTGCTTATCTCAGGTAAAACAGTCCTGCCAATGATCCTCAGGGAATTCTGGGTGTGGACTCTTAAATCTGGGCTATGTGTGTGTTTACAAAATGCCTAGCTTTTCTCAGATCCACACCTGATACAAGTTGAGGTATTTCTGGGCAGCCAATCTCCAGTCACAGTTAATTCATTCAGTGAAGTTATCAGCACAGAACTTGGACAGAATCCAAACAGTAAGGCACCAGCTTGCCCATCTCAGACATCCTATTCCATTGTGTGTGGCTCTTGCCACTGGCAACCTGGGGTCTTGCTGTTTTGATACCTGTGTCTTATCTTCCCCCTAGACCTGTGCCCTAAGATCCAGAAGGGCAACTCTGCAACTTAGCTTTGCAGATCTCAGTGCCCACAGTTCTCTGTTCTCCTCATGAAAGAGGATGAACACATTATCTTTGCTGGTTTATCATATTTCTTCTCAACTATTATAGAAACTTGAAGAAACAGAAGCACAGGATTGTTAGTTAGAATAGATCTTTGAGACTCTTTCAATATTTAACGATATTTAGATAGTGATGATTCAGGGTTCCTGAGAGGGGCTAATTTTCCTATTCCTGGACCTTCCTATTTAGCCTGCTGAGTTATTAGACCTAGAACATGTCATTCAGGAAGACCGTGGCAAGTAGCCTCAATAGACTGTGGGTGCTTTGGGTAAGGAGATCACTGATTCTCCTCATTGCCTCATATTCTGCTTTCTATTGGACCAGGGCAGTCTGAGATCTAGAATTTCCTCTACATAATAATTAGAGAACAGTGATGTTCTCTCTCATAGCTGGTCATGGGAGTTTGCATCTATAATCCCAGCACCTAGGAGGTGAACTCACGAAGAGCACAGTGAGTTTGATATCAGTGGTCTACATAGTAGGTTCCAGGCCAGTCTGGGCTGTACAGTGAGACCCTATTTCAAACAAGCAAACAACTATCTCATCTCACTTTTAAAGCTTAAGTCTTTTTTTCCAGGGCTTGGGAAGCACCTGTGGGCCACTTGAAGGAGTCAGGTTCTCTCTTTCCACCATGTGGATTCCTGAGATGAAAATCAGGTCTTAAGGCTTGCCAGTAAGCACCTTTACCCACGTAGCTAACCTGCTGCTTCTTGTGTCACTTTTAATTTTCCTGCTTCCATGTTGATAATTGAATATTAGGCTTTTATGAAGCATGTAGTGCATATTCTTAGGAATCAGTTTGACACTAAAGAATGCAGTTCACAGACATTCATAAATCTCAATATAGTCCAAGAATAATAACATACTGCATGGTAATGTGCCTTTACATAGACTGCAGTAAAAAGTGAGCACATTATAGTAAACAGCTATTTATGTTACTAAGCCAGAGTTTTCTCTTTGGGCATTTGGCTTTCAGTCATGTTGTAAAACGCATAGTATTTCATAGGAACACATACAGCAGCTAATCATGTCTCCTCACAGGTGCAAAGTCAAAGCTCTGCCAGAACATACTGATCTGCTACGTGTTAAGAGAGCAGTCATGTCTTCCAAATGCTAAGCTGCACTTTAACTTCATCACAACGATAACAGTAACAACTCCCATTATTTTCTGGCTCCCATTAGCAGGCATTGTGCCAGATCCTTTAAATCCATTATCTCATATCATCACCACTGTACTGATAAGTGTGACCTAGAGATAGCACTAATTTGTCCAAGTCCCCCAGCTAATAAATGTCAGAACTCAGATTTGAGCCACTTTTGTCCATGTTAAGAACTTGTGTTTTTTTCACTATATAATAAGCTACCTTTGTTGGGAAGGGTTTTTATTGTTGGAATAGATGGAAAGAGATAGAGAGAGTAGAAGGATGTAGAAGCTCTTTTGTGATGGCCTGGGGACCACACAATGCCAAAGGGAGAAGCCTCCCTGTAGAGGTGGTGCAGTCCTGAAGGGAGAATATCCCAACAGGACTGATGAGTTGCTCAGCCCAGCGAAGCTGAGGTGAAGTGTCCAGCTCTGCCTCTCCTCGCCTCCTGGAGATGATGCAGTCCTGAATGGAGAGTACCCCAACAGGACCAAGGAGCTTCTGGCCAGGTGTCCCCAAGGCTGCAGCTCTGTAGAGAAATATCCCAGAAGAGCTGTTCTTCTTTCTTCTTCCAGTGCAGCTCAGTAGGGAAATATCCCAGGAGAGCTGTTCTTCTTTCTTCTGTCCGATGATCTCAGCAGGCCAGTGACTGTTTCCGCTCCGAAGAGAAACAGCGAAAACTGACGGTTGCTCAGTCCTTTTTAAAGGGTTCTGGAGGGGGTGGAGTTATCAACATGGCCTGTGATTGGTGGAATTCTCAGTCCAGAGAGGGTTGGGGGACCCCAGCTCAGGGTCATTTGTGTTTGTTGGGACCCTTTCTATGCTGTACTGTCAGGTTGGGGAACCCCTCAGCCAGATGAGAGTTGGATCCCTGATAGTCTCGGGGGGGGAGCTTTCTTATGAGGGGTTTCAAGTCCCAGAGCTCCCCAGCCTTGCAGAGCTAGATTCCCCCAAAAGGGAAAAATGCTGGCTCCTCAGTGGTCTTTGGCATCATTTGGGGTTCCTGGTGTGCATAAGGAATAGTGGCTGGGACCCCAGAGTCCCCAGCAGGGTAGCAAGGGAGGCAAGCATTAGTCTTCAATAGCCGTTGGATAGTAGGAGAGGCTAGGTTTACTGGTAAAGTCAACTTTGCTTCCTGGAAGAAACACAGATGGCTGTGAGGGTCCATCTTGGAGGGGAGTTGTCAGCCAGGAGTGCTGATGGCTGTTAGGTTCCATCTGTGAGGGGAGGCGTCATCCAGGAGCCAGCATAGTCCTCAATCAGTTCCTCCTGTTTGACAGTTAGCCGGCTGGGGGTTGGGCCTGGCAAGGGGGCGGAGCTAAGGCAGAGCTGCCTTCACAGGGCTGTGGAGGCTGATCATAGATGAATGTGGAAAGGCATGTCAGAGCTTCTCACAGAAAGTGGGAGTCCCACACTGTAGACTGGGGTGGGGCAGAACCCCTCAGAGGGAACCCTGGACTGTGGGCTCTGTTTGTGGTCAGGGGTAGGGGGCAGAGCTCTCCAGTGCAGAGCCGTGCTGTAGACTTTGCTTGTTGCAGAATCCTAACAACCTTATTATTTTTTTTTTTTTTACTTTTTATTTTCAAATAAGTACAAATGTTCAGGATCCTGTACAATAGTACAGAGGGGTCTTATGAGCCAATCTTCCAGCCCCCAATAATGATATTGTTCGATCAACCATAAAGTTGTTTGGGAGGCTGGAGAGATGGCTCAGTAGGTAAGAGCACTTTCTGTACAATCAGGAAGACCTGAGTTTGGATCCCAGCACCCACCCCACTACCCACATAGAAAGCCAGCTGTGGCTATGCATAGTCCAATAATCCAGAACTGCAGGGAGAAGAGACTCAGTTCAGTAAGGGAATCTGTCTTATACGAATAGGTGACGAATTATAGAACAGGACACCTGATGCACCCCTGTGGCCTCTACACACACACACACACACACATACACACACACACACACATACACAAGCACTTACAAATAAAGAGGGGAAGTAGGGTGTGAGTGGGAGAGGTGCTCAGCACAGTACAGCTAACCAGTATGTGAATATTGACAGTTTTGTGGACATTCATATCTCCTCCTCCAAGGCTCAGAGAACATAACATGTCTGTGGTGCCCTTGAACTCACAGTAGCAGAGGCGACTTGCACAAGACTGAGCCCATTGACAGTCCAGTAGATGATGGAGGGGCTCATATGGCCCCATCGCTCCCAGAGGAACTATAGACAGTTAATGGTTGCTAGTGGAGGGAAAGTGACATTCCTCAATGATATAGTCACTGATAAGTTGCTCATTGTCTCGTAAATTACCACACATTTATACTCATGGAAGCAACTCTAAATTCAGAGGTCACAAAAAAAGACATGGAATTAGGAAAGGGATGTGTTCAAAAGAAGTAGTTGTTCAATGTAGAGGAGAAACGCAGAGGAGGAGAATGTGTGTGTGTGTGTGTGTGTGTGAGAGAGAGAGAGAGAGAGAGAGAGAGAGAGAGGGAGAAAGAGAGAGAAATTGTGAGAGAATAAATGTTAGTGGGTTTGTGGCCCTTCATACTTCTATCCATTTGACTGCATATTTTCTGTTACGTCAGTCACAGTGTATTTTTGCATGTTGCTTATTCCTCTTACCTTATTTGTCCAGATACCATCATTATCCTAATAGCTGAATACCTGACCCATTGAATTGACTGATAGTCTCCTCTCTGCTAGTCACCGCTTCCCCCATTGAACATCTTCATTTGTATAGATTTTTTTCTCCTGTTGAATGATTGCTGTAAATTCTTTAGGAGTATAATGATTGGGTCAAAGAATTGGATATTTTTATGGCTCTTCTTGGTGTATATTTCTAGTCTTTGGCTTGAATATCAATCAATGAAGCAAGTGCTTGGGTTCTAATGAAGAAATTCGTGGACAGAAGACAGAGAAGCAGGTGATACAATGGGAATCTCACTTAGGTGCTTCTTTAGAGGAAGAGATGATTAGGTCTGCTTGATCCAATTGGAAAAACTAGGCTTGTGGAACCAGAGCTACAACTATTGGAAGAATTTTGGTAGTTGGGAGAGACGGATCATTCTAGGCAACAGGAATACCTTGAGCAAAGTGCATGGTCCTGACTATAGAGGAAGTATCTGAAGAATGGGAAAGGATCTGACTTCGCTGGAGGTCAGAGCAGTGTAGAAGAGGACCTACAGAAACTGACTGTGAATGCCGTTCCCTGGAATTACTGGCAGTACACAATGCCACCAGTTTGAGGGTGCATTTTGATGTCATGGTTGCCTATTGTAGTGCTTGCTCTTCTGTATGTGATCTGTATGCTACTTCAAGTAGCTAAAGTACCAAAGTAAAAAAAAAAAAAAAAAAAAAAAAAAACTTTGAAAGCTATTGATTATTTTTATGGTTTTTTTAAAATGTTTTCATTATACTGACAGAAATACTGACTTTTGTAATTTTGTCCATTACAGGATTCTGCTCTAATACTTGATGTTCCTCTGGGTGTGATATCAAGAATTGAAAAGATGGGAGGCGCGACAAGTAGAGGAGAAAATTCCTATGGTCTAGATATTACTTGTAAAGTAAGAGATTTGATACTTTCTTACACAAAGAAAAAGACACATTAGTATTGAGTAATAGAATGTTAATGTGGACTTAATTTTCTGGGGTAGTGATACATACTTTTATTGGGAGGCAGAGACAGGCAGATCTCTGTGAGTTGAAAATCATCAAAATCATCTTGTTAATCCAAAGTTCTAGGTTTGGGTCTTCCCTTATGATTTGAGATTTCAAAAAGTGCGTGGGGAAATAGTTCCCACACAAGGACTCCCCCTAGTAAAGAGTGCGGCTTCCTCAAAGAAGTGGTCAGCTTATTAGCTTTCTGGGGCAGAAGGAAGGTTTATAGATAACATTTCTTAAACCCCAGTTTCACTCCACACCTTCTTAGGTGGCCAGGGCACCATAATTGTCTTAAAAGCATGCCTGTTACATGGAGTTGACTCATACTGTCCTCCTGCTTCCTCTGGCCCCATGACCATCCTCATGTGCATCATTTTTCTTCCTTCTGAATGATAGTTATGAGTTCTCAGGAGTAAAGTGATTGAGCTGAAGAGTGTTTTTAATGTTCTTTATGGTGCCACCTATCACCATTTACACACCTTCGTATCAGGAAAGGAAGGACGCATAGGAAAGATTTTGCCCTTTGTGAAAACAGGATGCCTCTTTACCTATAACAACCATTTTCAGTGGCAGTGGCCTAACATTTTATTTGGGAATCATAAATAGGAAAAATAGTTGATAAAGTTTAGCAATTGATATAGCAAACATTTATTGAGCACCTGTGTTTGCCCTATCACACACTAGGAACTTTACATTCTGTCCTCAACACAGCCCTCCCAGACAGATGTGGTATAGATGGAACATTTCAGGAGAATTAGGGAGCTTTGCTGGTGTGGTCCAATGAGTATCAAAGCTGAACTCCAGATAGGAGGAGGTAACCATTTTGTGAACAACAGAATTAAGTATTCTAGAAAGGAAACCTACTTTTCACATACAGAGTATCAGAAGATCACTGTCTATAGTGTTATGTTGGGTTCTAAAAAGAGCTAGAAGGAGTTTGGAGGTCATTTGTCCCAGTAGATCTTAAACATGTACATCAGGCTGATCCAGAAAGCTTTTGAGAATTGTAGATCTTTGAGTCCTATCCTAGATCAGACTGTAAGGTATGCTCTAAAGACCAAGACTCAGAAAGTGTCCCAGGTAACTGTCAGACATCTTGCTAGTGCAGGGGTAATCAAACTTCTTCTAGAAAAAGGTCCAGATAGCACATATTTTAGATAAGATGTCTGTTGCATCTTTTGCTGTGTGTTTTATAAAATATTGTTCTTGTCTTGAGGACTATACAAAATGGCCTGGCTGAAGTTGCTGAGCCTTGAACACTCCAAGCCCATTATTCTGTGTGGATAGGGAAATGAAGACTTCACAAAGTGATGTGACTTGCATAGGTGTTACTGAGAATCAAGAAACAGCGTATTTTAAAGCCTATGTCATTTCCTAATCACTGGTGCTGTAATTTCTAAACGCCAAACTCCTCTACTTAAGTTTGCATTGGGGATACAAGACACAGTTTTCCTCTCCAGTTTGTAAAAGAGTAACACAAATACAAGCAACCAGAAACCAAAGCAGTATTCTTGCAGTGATTCTCTGCTATTCCCCACCTCAGCTGCTTTTGTTTCTGTTAGAGTCTGAGCTGTTTTCATGGTCTGTTGGCCATCCCAGCTGCTGGCTACAGTTTGAGGCCTAGAAGTATAGAGATTGACTTTAAAGAAGTCATTTTGCATCAAAGGATTCATGGGAAGGGAGGGGCATTATATTAAACAGTCAAGGCAGTATGGTTGATAATTTGGTGATATTGAAGTGACTGCCATCCCAACAAAGGCACTTACTGCCTCATCAATAGGAAAATTCATATTTAAATATTAATCCCCCCAAATGAATAAGACAAAGTACATTCTTTAACAGCTTGCCAGGAAAAAAACAATCTCAGTTATTACATATATCAATTGACTTGTATCCAAAACAGATGAGGCCTTAGAGCAGTGTTATAAAACAACCAACCTTCCTTCCTTCCTTCCTTCTTTTCTTCCTTCCTTCCTTCCTTCTTTTCTTCCTTCCTTCCTTCCTTCCTTCCTTCCTTCCTTCCTTCTTTTCTTCCTTCCTTCCTTCCTTCCTTCCTTCTTTTCTTCCTTCCTTCCTTCCTTCCTTCCTTCCTTCCTTCCTTCCTTCCTTCCTTCCTTCCTTCCTTCCTTCAGGCAGGGCTCATGCTGATTTTGAACCCCTATGTAGCCAAGGCTGGCATTGAATTCTTGATCTTCTGTATTTTACCTCAAAGGTGCTGAGGTTACAGGCATATGCTGCCTAGCCCAGCTGTAGCACAATGTTTTAATAAAATTACCTTCCCAGAAACACTGATGTCCCAAAAGGCACACTCCATTTTCCTGGTAGCAGACCTGGCATTGATATAAGAGACATCTGCATCAGTGGGATAAACACTTGTCATCCTGTCGGCATAGATCACCTTGCACCTATAGTCAAGTAATCATGATGCCACTGCATTTCTCTCCCCAAATAAAGACAAACCTGTATACTTGGAGCTGTTTTAGATGTGCATGCGTGAGTTTCGCTCATCAATACCATCATTCAAAGAGTGGATCTTGTTTCCGAAGGACTTTGTGCAGCTACAAGGGGAGAAAGTAGTTGTGAATGTGGGAATTACGACCCTGCAGGTCCTATACCACACCTGATAACAATTTTAAGTCTTTTTGTAAAGAGGCAGGGCAAACGGAGAGTCTTTGGCTCTGAGTTTGCCAGAGAGTCTTCTTGGTCTCCTCCCCCATTTCTGTTTACCTTGTTGAAAAACAGTGTAATATACTGAGGTAGACAGTCACATGTTTTCTTTAATAATAATTAAGCCATTGAGTGCCACCATGAGATTCAGTTGGTAAGCATGTTGAGTCTGACAGGGAGACTCTCACACCACAAGGCTCTTTCCCAGGTACCCTTCCCTAATGACTCAAGCTTGGAGGAGACCAGGTGAGACTTACAGTTTGCGTATACTCCTAGTGTTCTAGACTAGGTGATAGGCTGCCTGTGAATCATGACTCACTGCAATTTTCTTGTTGGCAAGAAAGACTTTTTTAAACTGTAATTGCATCTGAATCACATGGCAGAAAGTGGCTTGAGTCACTCGTGCTTTGACATGTGAAAAGTATTCCTCTTGAGTCACTGGCAGATCACAATAAATATTGATTTGGAAACAGTCTAATTTGGAGCAAAGTGCTTATAAGAATGATGTTGTAGCATTGCCAGTGCCCTGTGGCTGTTAGAAGGAAGGTTCCTCACAGGTCCTTGTTGCCTGACAGTTAGCAACTATCCAGAGTTATGCCAGTGGCTGCTTGTAAACCTGTTGGATGTATGTCATCCTATTGAATTTTCTTTTCATCTAACTATCATGAAATAACTAGTACCTCAAAATTTTTTGGAATGTGATAGAAATTGCTTTTTGGACTTTGTTCAGTAACATGCTTTTCACATGGGCCTGAACTAGAGCTAGGTGGTGAGCGCTTGCCTGGCATGCATGAAGCCCTGGATTCCATCCCCAGTGTCACAAAAATAAAAAGAAGCAAAAAACGGAAGCACAAGATCCTGGGGCTGGCAAGGCTCAATAGATGCCTTCTGTATTCAGAGTGACTGATCTCAGGTCAGGTGTTACTGGTCTTGGAGTCTCCTTCATACATTTGCCTTTTGGAATATCTTGTATATATAGCAAAGCCTTCACTAGCCCTTCAGACTGAAGAATTGTGCAGCTTAAATTTATTCCTGGGTTGGTGAGATGTTAGCAGTGCTTGCTGCTCTTGTAGAGGTTGAGTAATTCAGTACTTAGCACATACTTTGGGCTGCCTACACTCACCTCTAACCCCAGGGGATCTAATACCCTTGTCTGGCCTTTGCAGGTACTTGCACACATGTGGACACACACACATAAGTAAAAGTAGAACAAATCTTTTGAAAAGTATTATCAATAATCAAAAAACCCTTTGCAAATATGAACGTTTTAATATGTAAGATGGCAGGGGCTGGGTCTAGCTCACTCCTTAGATAGTCCCAGAGTCCATGATTGATTGTTTAAAAGATAGACAACCTATAAAACATTACAAACAGATATTAGAGGACCCTATATCATTTAGATTCAGTTTAAGTCTTTCTTGCCTATTAGAAAGATGTATATGGAGAACTACCATTAAAATCTGGTTTTGATAATTAATTTATAGTTCCTGAGAGTAAAGTGATATATAATGTGGAGTATGTTAATGTGGTTTATATAGAACTCTGTGAAAGTAGAATTGGATAGTAAAAGTTTATTACTTATATGACTTGTATGAGAACATAAAATGCCCATCATTTAGAGAGAGAGTGTTTGTATTTTAATGACACACGAGATTATATTTGTTGGCAGGTTGTCTTTTGAAATGCTATATGATTTAAATACTGTTTAATAATTAAAAATTCCTTGCAAAGCAGTAACAATAGGTATTGTCAGTGAACAGATGAAGAGCAAGGCAAGGCTAGGTGTTTTCTTTCCTCTAGAATGTGTTCTGCTGTCTTGCCTTCAGCACTTTGACTTGGAAACAGCCTCATTTCTGGTGAAATGGTTTCTCCGTACTTGCTTGGCTACACTGGGACATGTCATATAAAGCATGTCATCTTCTAGTTGTTTAGATAAATGGCCCTTATATGTAAATGAATCTTCTTCCTTAGTCGAAGAGGTTTTTTTGCTAATTGTCATGATTTTCCTTGAAAACTCAACTCTGCTTTCTCTTTTACCTCTAGGATTTGAGAAATCTGAGATTCGCTTTGAAACAGGAAGGCCACAGCAGAAGAGATATGTTTGAGATCCTCACAAGATACGCCTTTCCTCTGGCACACAGTCTGGTAAAGTCTAGGGCTCCCCTAAACATTGACATGTTCTAGGGTGTCTCCTCTGTGAATACTGCCTGTGAATGAGGCTTCTCTCTCTTGGATTCATTTTCTGGAGTGACAAGTTTTCAATATGATTTACTCAGTTCCAGAAGGATCTCCTCCATGCTAGTATGCATGAGCCTGGGGTCTTGTGTTCTCTATCCAGGAGTGCGCTCTTTAAAACCTAGTCTGTGATAGTAAGGAGATACGATGGCTTAGCTGAGTACTGTTAAGGCTCTTCCCAGAATTCATCCCTCTTCACTTTGGTACTAACAAGCAATGTGGGCCGGGCTTTTGTGGCACCAGTTCAAAATGGGAACAGATCCTCTGATCCGAAAGACCATTTAAACAAATACACACTTTTCCTTCTCCTTACCTCTTTCTCCCTCCCTCTCTTTTCCCCTCTCTCTCCCTCTTCTGTCTGTCTCTCTGTCTCTCTCACTCTCTGCCTCTGTGCCTCCCTCCCTCCCATGAGACAAGGTATCACGTATCACAGGCTGGCCACAAAGTCTCCATGTAGCCAAGGATTACCTTGAACTTCGGATACTGCGCCTCCACCTCAACTGGGATTCCTGGCATGTATCACCGTGGCTGGTTTATGTGGTACTTGGATGGAACCCAGGGCCTTACGCATGCCAAGTGAATACTCTACTGAGTTGATCTGAATTTGCCTAAGCTAACCTGAATCTCATGATTCTATCACCTCTAACTCCTGAGTGCCTGAATTACAAGTCCATGCCACCAGGCCCAATTTCTTTCTACCATGCCTTGCTGGCAGCCTCTTACCCCTATCTTCCCCCTCTGCTTCACTCTCAACAAACTCACAGATGAACACCCATTGAGGGGAGAACAAGGAAAGGAATTCAATCTTTCAAAATGTATAAATAGTCTTACTGGTTAGCCATGATTTTGAAACAAGATCTTATGAAGCCCAGGCTGGCCTAAACTCACTATGTAACCTAGAATGACTTTAAACTTCTAATCCTCCTTTCTCCATCGCCTCCTAATCCTCATGTCTTCACCACCTCCCAGTGTTGATGTTAAGGTGTCCATGTAGGTGTCAGGTTTATGTGTCACTGAGGATCAAACCCATGGCTTCATGCAAGCTAGGGTAGCACTCCCCCAGTTGAGCTACATCCCAGCCCACAGCAGCCTTGCTGTATGCAGGAGGTAACTGTGCTACAGACTGAATGGGGTGTGCGGGAGGGATCGTACCACAAAACTGTCTTGTATTGTTTCTCTCTTTTTTGTGGTATTTTGTATTTGTCGTGGTAGAGGATTTTTGTTTTGTTTTGGTTTTTCTCCTAGTCAGACAAGATTTTTCTCTCTGATTCTCACCATCAGCCGTTGTTTGAATCACAGGAAATGCCTACCTGGTAGAAGGGAGCAGCCATTAAGTAATGAGTGTAATGAGTGCTTCATGCTCTTACACTGATGGCAGATGGAAATGTGATATGTTTTTAGAACAATTCTACCAAAATTTTCTATGTTCCTGATCAAATAAGATTTTCAAAATACTTCTATATAAATATTTTAACCTTATTAGGATAAAAAGTTTACAGGAACAGACCTTTCAAACTATTATGGATATGAGAATGAAATTTTTCTTTTAGTCATGAAATGTGTTGTATCTAGTGTGAATTATCTATATCTGCATCATTAGAAATTTAAGGCATGGCTCACAAGCAGGTTTGAGAAAGCCGAGGCCCTAATCCATCTTCTTTCAAAACCTTGAGCCATCAGCTTTCTCTTTCTCTGGCATCGTTTGTGTCGTACTCATTCACCCATTTATCCCCTCACTCATCCATCCACTCCGCTAGCCCCTGCCAGGCTTTAGTGCAGGTTCCTTGACAGAGCTGCTCATGGGTAGTGTTCACTGTCAACTGGACAGAATTTAAGATTCTCTGGGAAACAGAGCTCTGGGAACACCTCTGAGAGACTGTAGATTAGTACCTCAGAGGGACTTATCATAATAAAATTTTGTAATTTTGAAATTATATCATTTCTCCCCTTTACCTTTTCCTTTCTTCAGCCACTCCTATGTTCCCCCTTGCTCCCCCCTCTCTCAAGCTCATGGTCCCTTTTTCTTTAAGTGTTGCACACACACATATGTATATATGAATACATAAATACAAAATAGAACCTACTCAACCCATATAATGTTACCTATTGTGTATGATCTCGGAGCTGACCACCTGGTAAAATTAGGAGGCTCTTCCCCTGGGAAGATCATTTCTCCCACTCTCAGCATTTCCTACTTTCCCATGACTCATTTTCTAGGAGACCTTATGACCTTTCCCATTTCCATGTTAGCATGACCATTGGCGTCATCATTGTTCAGGTCATTTGGGCAGCCATGTTGATGAGACTTTACAGATATAGGTTCTATGATATTTCTTGGAAAAACAATTTCACAGCAAGCTTCCTGTTCCTCTGGCTCTTCTAATTTTTCTGCTCCTTTTCCCCAAATGAGTCCTGAGCATTAGGTGCAGGAATTGTGTTGTAGATGCATCAGTTGGAACTGAACTCCACTGAGCTCTTGTTCTCTGCATTTTGGTCAGTTGTGATTTTCTGTAATAATCTCCATCTGTTGCAAAAAGAAGTTTCTTTAGTCATGGGTGTAAACTACACTTACCTGTTGGTATAAGGATAAACATTTAGAATGTAGTTATGAATTATATTGGTTTAGAAAGTGGAAGTTGGAGGTTCTCCTCCAAGACCATGACTTCTGTGGCCTGGGTTGTTGGTTAGGGGTCCAGTACCAGGCATATTTTCCCTCTTGCTGAGCAGGGCTTCAGTCTAGTTAGAGTGTTTTCGGTTATCACCAAGGTATGTGTGCTAGTATTGCAACCTTATGGTTATTGTGCCATGCTGGTTGTTGCTCTGGTTCATAGGTGTCATAGCTATTGTTTTCCTTCCTCCCTTGGAAGTGTGCATGTGTGGATTAATTTTGGATTAATTTTGATCAGGTTAATTGTGAGAAGGTCCACTTTAAAAGTGATCAGTACCATTCCCTGAGCTCGGGTCCTAGAGGGCACAGAAAGGAGAAATCCAGTTGAGCTTAAGCATTCGCTGTTCTCTGCTTTCTGACTGCAAATGTGATATGACCAGCTGTCTCTGGCTCCTACTGCTGCAACTTCTCTGCAGTGATGGACCTTACCTTTGCACTGTGAGTCAAAATAAACCCTTTTACCCTTGAGTTGCTTTTGTTGGGATATTTTATCACAGTGATCCAAAACTAAGGAAGCCCTGGCCTCCTACTGCCCACTATCATCTGATCTCCACCTGCATTTTGCTCATCTCCTCTAGCATTCAACAAGATTGAACACACTTTTGTATCTTCGCCAATATGTTCCTGCCTCATCTTGACCTTTCCTCCTCAGTCTTCACTGCTCTTGTCTTTTTCTTCAATGTAAACATCTTGTCAGTGTTCCACCCTCAGCTTTTGGTCCCCCTTATGTTCAGCTTTGCCATGGTGATTTCATTTATTCCATCAATGGAGTTACCACCGCTGTGCACATGGCTTCTAAGTCTAGTCCTGACATTGCCTTGGAGTAAATGTAAATGCCCTAATCCTGGAGAACTTCCTTCCAGAAGCCCATGTGCTTTATAAGCTCATTGGTACCCTAATCTCTTTGCATTTCATCAGATTTGTTTTTTCCTTTGTGTCCTCCACACTGGAGGATCCTCAGTTGCTCACATTCAATAACCTGAAGTCACCTTTTTTACTTTCTCCTGATGTTCCTCTCATCAGCATGCTGGTTGTAGCTCCTGTAGTTCCTCCTTGTTGCTCAGGTACTTCTCCCCATTTCTATCTGTGCTTCCTTGTTTAAACCAGACTTCCAAATCAATTCCCCACCCTTCACTGTCCTCCCTTTCATTTGTTCCTGTACAGTGCTGTTGTCCCTTGGGCTTTTTTGTTTTGAATTTAAATATAATTATGCCTCCAGACATGGCGGTGTATAACTTTGACCCAGCACTTAGGACACAGAAGCAATGTGTTTCTGTGAGTTCAATGTTACTCTGGTCTACGTGCCAAGTTCCAGGTCAACAGGGCTATGTAGTAAGATCCTGTCTCAAAAAAAGAATAATTATACCACTGCTCCCACAAAAACTCAGGGACCTTTCATGGTTCATACCCTATACCCTTACCATGTAAGACTTCTTGTAGCCCTCTTTCTTCGATTAAATTAGTCACCCCTACTACAATCCACTTGTCTCTCTAATGCCTGTCCTCCACAGTCACCCTTTAGCATCTTACTCAGTCTGAGTTGCTGTCCCATGCCATGCATGGTCCCCTTCAAGTATTCATCTTCTATTTCATTGTTAGGTCCCTTGGAGTACATACCACAGCTTCCTTATGTGATAATTATGTTGTAATTTTCTTTACCAGCCCTTCCTGCCTACTATTCTGTGAGCTTATCAGGGCAGGCATCACCCTTTATCTCTCTAGCTTCTGTACAGGAAGGTTTTGTTTCGTTTTGTTTGGGGAAGTGCTGGCTGAGGATGGAACCCAGCTAGACAGGCCATCTACCACTGAGCTACATACGTAGCCCACACATGGGACTGTTATAATGACAGGACTTTAACTCAACTGTTCCATTAGAAAGTGATGATATGGAAATGAATAGACTAGTTCTGTCAGGACCTAGACTCCTGTGCCTGTCATTGGAGGGAGGCATCCACAGAGAATTTGATTAGTCAAAATTGTGTTACTTGGGTGTGTTTTTCATGTCTATGCTGGAAATCCTTTCTTTCCTTAGGATGTCAGTAATGTTATAAAACACTAGGGAAAAATGTAAACTGAATTGCTCATACGAAGTTTTTGGAAAACTTCATTCTCACAACTTTAAGTACTAAAATTTATTCTTCCAAATGTGTGGATCAGCCACTAAAACAATGCAATAAACAGAGCCACTATTGACACTACTTTCCTAAATTGAGTTCGTTTCAGAGTCCTGTATAGGGTAGCATCAGGGAACAACCAGAGAAGTTGAGAAATAGTGCAGGATGAATGATACGAGTAGTCTAGCTGAAATGACATGCCAAATAAGTGTGGCTCCAATGTAGGATAGTTTACATTCAGTTGTCCAAGAGGAATGCAGAAATTCTGGAGCGTGGGGGCTCTCAGGAAGAAGGCTGGAAGAGCCTTATGAATTTGATAGCCAGTAGGTGTTGGGCCTTAAGGGATGAATTTAGTTTCTAGTGGACCACGCAAGTGGAGGAAGTCGGATTCTGGGCTACAGGGAAGACCTGGCCCTCGATACAGAAGAGGGAATACTGGCAGCATTTCAGGATGGAGCCAGGTGTGAGATCTGGGGTCACCTGGCAGAGGCTAATGCTAGTGTGTAGAGCTCGTGCCTCTCGAAGTGGCAGAAGGAAATGGTGACTGAATGAAGACACTCTCAGGCATAACAGATAAGAGAACCAAAGACCTGGACTGGAAAATCATGGGCCCTAGACAGGCCTGGGTGGGAAGGAGTGGGACAGGAGACTCCACACAGTTGGGCAGCAAATTGGTCAGAAAGCATAGGGGCAAGGGTGCAGTCACTCTGGTTCTCAAATTTGAGTGATGGGAAAGTTGGCAGTCTGATGAGAGAGTAAGGAAGTCCAAAAAGGATTGCCTTTAGGGAAATAGTTGAAGAAGCCTCCCCTTATCCTCACATGCCCAGTGTGTATGCCAATGCCTGGCTTAACTTGTTGAATATTTATGAGAAGACATAGGTCGGTTTGCAGGCATTTAAAAGGGAGACTAGTTTTTAAAAGAAAGGAAAAAGGAGGGAGAGAGCAAAGAAAGCAAGGAGAAGAAAGAGAAAGGAAAGTTGGAGATAGCAGCCATATTCAGGAAACTTTTACCCTTTAATGTGTGAGAAAGGTGAACAAGTGTATCTGTAGACAGAGGAAAGCAAAAATATTACAAAAAGAAAGAGGGACAGCCTTTCTAGACCTGGATCCTAGAGAAGGCAGAGGGCGAAGGCCCCTATTCGTAAGATAGACTTTAGAAGGGAAAAGGGTCGATAATTCCAAACTGCCACAGCGTGGCAAAAAGAGACTGCCTGGAAGCGTAATTTACATGTGATTGCATTGAACAATAAAGGGCCCTGCATGAAAAATACCGCTTTGTGAATATTTGTGAAACTGTTAAACCAATGTGGATTAGCTCAAGTGATTTTTGTCACTATTTGAAGTCTGAAATAAACTTGCTGTTGAATGCAAGACATGGTATCTGGAGGCCAAGAGAGCTGGGCTGCAAGGCCAGCCATGAGCTGAATGGACTGTGAGTGAGTGTTCTTATTCAGACACCCCTTTGGCCCTCGGTTGTCCTCTGAGCCATTACTATTTTCACCGTTCAACATGTTCAAGTCAGGACTTAAACTTTGAACTGAACTTGAGCTACTGTAGCACAGAATCCATCCCAAACCGTTAACTTGGTTGTCTCAGTCCAGTGCAGGGAATATGGCTTTTAGGTGGCATTTTTTGTTTCATTTCCTTGTTTGATCTTTGCTTTTCAAACATCAGAAACTCTCACAGGTTGCATGTAGCTCAGCATGGGTTTTAGGTAAGCGATATGGCTTTGTTAGAACGGCTGCAGTCCTTCTGGCACTGTGACCATTCATCCGAAGGGAGAAACGAGAAACGTGTATCTGTGTGCACTGCAGTTTGTCAAGATAACAAAATATGGCCAATGACGAAGTTCAGCTTTTGATTTCCTTGATCGTTTGGTCATTTTGTACTCAAATGAGGTAATCAGAAGTAATATAATTTTAGTTGAGAGTTTCTTAAAGCATCAGCTCCAACCTATTAGTGAAGCATAAAATTAGTGTGCCCTTTAAATGGAATAGAGTGGAAAACCCGAAGAGCATAGCAGAATAAGCGTATATTGCTGAGATGTTTCTTCTAAGGGTGTGTACATGTTGGGGGTGATGTGCTGGGTCCTGGTGTTACAGTTAATGCCTTACTTACAATTATGGTCCAGAAAGGTTGAAAGGCACTGTTTAGATAAGAAGCATAAGGTTCAGGTGCCAGGCTCAGAACAGCTACTCATGCAGAGATCTCTGAGGGAACTTGATTGCAGAGCCCCTCCAGTGTGCTACTGCTAGCATAGGCCATGGGTTCAGTGACCTCTGTCAGAGTGAGGTTCAGTGTGTTTCCTACATAGTGACTTTGGAAGTCACATAATATTATGTGCTTCAGTGTTCTCATCTGCAACAGGGAAAATAACAGTTCCTACCCCATAGAGTTTTTGTGAGTTTTCAATGCAGAGTGCTTATAACACTGCCTGACAATAAGTACCCAATAAATGCCAGCTGTTCTGTTATTAGCCCACTATTTTCCCAGCAGGTGTAAGAAATAAGGATGACTACTACAACTCCCCAGAGACTATTAATAAAGGAATTGTGATAGTGTGTGGGAAACTTTAAGCCTTTTAAAAGAAAGATGCTATATAAAGATTAGTGGTATTATTAACAAACCATGGGTTGTACTTCGATAAAGGACTCACTGGAAGTCTTCAGAGTATTAAATCCAGAAAGCATCCCAACCAGCAGTGCCGAATAGGAGAAGTGATGCTATGGAATGAAAGGAATCCTTCAGAGAATGCTTTCCATCCTTTTCTTTTCATTTTTTCAGCCCACATAGACTTAACTGCTTTTAGGAAAGTATGGTTCGTTCAGATTTGTGTTTGCACTTTCCATTTTTGGTGCCATTTTGGATTAAGGTTAAGAACCACAGTATTTCCCACTTGTTCCTCTGTGGGCTGATGAGCAGTTATGAAGGTGCAGCTCTTGTTTTCATCTGGGAGCATGGCACATCTGACCTTGTATGTGTTGATGCAGGCAGGAGTAAGGGCTCTTGCACTGGCTGTCTCAAATTTCAGGAGGAAAGCAGCTGACTGGCTTGCCCAGCCTTCCTGTGGCTGCTGTAGTGGGATATTGCCTCCAGAGAATGGGAACAGTGTCTTTAACAGCATCTCCTTGACATTGGCGAGCATCAGTTTCCTTGGTCACTACTTTTGGTTTTCATACTATCTGCTGCTTATTTCTTCTTTCTTAGCTTTTTTCCACATTATGTGTTTCTATTTTTAGCTAACACATAGTAAAATATATTCTTGTGGCTAACACTGTGATATTTCACTTCATATATACAATGGCTATTGATGACATGAAGGTCTTTTTCGGGGGAGTCTGGTTTTGATGTGATCAAACGCTGTCACGTGACTTAAGCCCTGGACCTTTTTACCTGTGTCCCTTCCTGGTCAACTCTAAATGTGCTGCTTATGAGAATAATTACTTAAAATTAATGAAGTGAGTTATGCGTATACACATTCTTTTGATCATTTGAGAGGTACAAATGAGCCTGTGAATAGGGAGTCCAGGGGCAGTTTGATTTTCTTCCTCTGATATTCATCTCAGAAATGGAGAAATATTTCTAAATTGTATTAAAATTTAAATGAGACAGATTTAATGGTGTCTTCCTTTTTAGGTTGATTACAGAATCAACAGATAAAAGGAAATAGCATTTTGAGGTTGGAATTCAAATGAGACGTGCCTATACACATATCCCTGCTTTTAGCCTAGATATGGCTTAAGAACTATAAAGTATGTCTTGAATTTTCTGTTTCTTTGTGACCATGACTTTCTCTCCTTGAATAGGCAGTAAAATTAGCTAATGAAAGACCTGCCCATGTTTTCAGTCTCCTGTCTTGTCTTCTCAAAGACAGCCCACCATTCTCTTTGATCCATCCCCTCCACTGCTGTCTCTCTCAAAGCCTTTGACCATGCTTGGCTCTTCTCGGCACTGTCCAGCTCCTATAATCAGTGTCTCATCTTGATACCCATCAACATTGCTATCTGCTTCTAAAGCACCAAGTTCCCTGCCCGCCTGTGCCTCATCAGCATCCATGCCAGAGCTCACAGCTACCTCCCTGTAGCCTCCCTATTCATTCAGAGCTAGTCTAAAAATGACACTAGACCTTACACAGTATAAAACCTGGGCTGGGGAGATGGCCTTTGTCAGTAAAGCATGAAAATCTGAGCTCAATCCCCAGAACCCACATTTATAAAACTGAACATGCTGATGTGTGCTTATCATCCCATTGCTGGGGCAGGGGATAGGAAGATCCCTGGAGTTTGGCCTATTGGTGAACTCCAGGTCAGTGAGTGAATTCTGTCTCGAAAAATGGGGGGAGGAGGGATGTGGGATTTGAGAGATAAACATTAAGAATACTTAACTGCTCTTTCAGAAGCCCTAAATTTAGTCCCTAGTACACACATCAGATGGCTCACAACTACCTGTAACATTTACTCCAGGAAATCTGATGTCCTCTGCTGGCTTCTGTGAGCACTTCACACACACACACACACACACACACACAGACACTTTGGGAGTCTCTTGGGCCTTCCCTTTCACTCCACACCCCTTCCTTTCAAAGAGTATTTAGAAAAATACGTATGGTATATAAACCATTTCAGGAACTAATGCAACCATTGACTATCAGGACTCAGGCTAGATAATTTTTTCTATTTTATCTTTTACTTCAGCTACTGCTAAGTTTTATTTGCTGGGGTTTTCTTTCCAGTGTGTGTGTGGGGGTGTTGTTTTGTCTTGTTTTTTTTATTATTATTATAGAAGTTGATTTTCATTCTGTTTCAGACAGAAAGTTTGGCCAATGTTTATAGAACATTTATGTTTATGTGAATAGAATTATAATTCTATTATATGTTCATTTTCTATAATATATACTCTTTGGTATAAGTATAGCCCAACACAAAATCATAAGCTTACTTAAACATGCTATGAGAAATTGGATTTGAGATTTTGTGGTTTTGTGGCAACTTGGTTGCCCAGTTGTCAAGTATGAACTTTGTAGATGACAACATTGTTTTGCAATGTCAAAGGATTGGACATACTCAAGCATCATATTTCTAGATAATCCTCCCTCTTGGTTTGAAGTTTAGTTTTCTCCGTAGCTTCTGAGACCTAAGTCTCTTTTTCCTTCTTCTTCCTAACTACTTTTTTTTTTTTTTTTTTTTGGTCTTAATGTGAGTTTTCTAGAAAAGTCTGTTTTCTTCTCCTGCTTGCTGGGCAATCTCTCTCATGCCCACCAGGATTGCCTTATTTTTTTTAAGCAGGATTCACAAATCTATAGTGTCATGTTTCTCCTTAGTGGCTACATAGCTTCAAGTACTTGTCTAAGATGACTCTCATATTCCCTCAAAAATATGCCCACGATATGTCTTAATTATACCTGATGTCATCTCCCTCCTCCTCTTGATTGGAACTTCAAGATCACAGACATTTTCTTTGCTGCTTAGTGATTACTAAATCTAAACAGCTCTCGTTCTACAGCCTGACTTGGTTCAAGATTTCATTCCCTCCATCAGAAGTGGGCTTTGGCAAGTGTTCCTATGTCTGTTTGGTCTGCTTTCCACCAGTACACATATCTTCTGCCAGTCTGTGCTGTCTGGTTGCAATCCTGATTGTCTCAAATCCTTGCCCTGGAAGCTTCTCCTCACTGGCAGTTTTAATGCAAACCTCTGTCTCCTTCACAGGTTGGGCTTGTCTCTGCATTTTACTTTACTCTCCTAGACTCTTTTAGTCAGACTGAGGTATTTGCTAATGGCCATATATTATTCTCTGAGTTTGGCTATCATGTGGCCTTTTTGTTACTGTTATGGTTGTACTGTTCAAAGTCATCCTTCCAGTGTCGCTCAAATGTCATCAGCATCCCCCGGACACATCTGTCAGAAAGTCACCCTGCTGTTCTCTGGAGCCCACTGTCCCTTCTCAAAATGATCTACAACTGTGCCCTCTTTGTCTGTCTCCTGTGGAGGATTTCTCACTCCTTACAGACAGTGATATTGTTTTTACCACTTAATACCTTGTTTACAGTCAACCTCTGGCCTCCATATAGTGAGTGAACCTGCATATACATGTACACTTACAAAATTCAAATAATGTTGAATAAACACTTTCCCTAAACAGACTGTTCAGATGGACTGGTTGCTAGCAACTCCTATTTATTCAATTTTTTTAGCATTTGTATATTCATTGGGTCAATATTTATTGAGGGTTCCACCTTAGTCCTTTGAGACAGGGTCTCTCACTGGATTTGGAGCTCACCATTTTGTAGGTAGGCTGGCTGCCAACAAGCCCCAATGATTGTTTTGTCTTTACTTCTCCCAGTGCTAGAGTTATAGACAGCTCCACATCTGACTTTTTACATGTATTCTGGGGATATAAATTCAGGTCCCTGTACTTGTACAGCAAGTCCTTTACCAATGAGCCATCTACCTAGTCCTCAATTTAATTTTTAAGTAGCTGTTATACATTCCTGATGGAAAACCCAGGAAGTATAAAAGAGTTAAAAAATATAACTCCTTTCCTGTACAGTTTACCACCTTACCCTGTTTCTTCTCCACAAACAACCAATGTATTCATTCAGTGAATTATGTACCCATCTAGTGCTAGGGGAGACCCTGAGTATCCCTTATCCAAAGTGCTGGACAAAAAATATTGCCAATGTTGATGGCTTTGGGATTGTGGAACATTTCCACAAAGTTTATAGGCTAAGCATTTATTATGTGAAATACTCCAAAATTCAAAATGTGTTAAGTATTTATGTTATAGTCAAAACATTTCATATTTGGAACTTGGGAATTTTGGGTTTCTAGATTACAGATGCTCAACCTGCATGGTTACTTACAGCCTTTGCCCCCTTGGACAAAGGACGCGTGCAGTATCCACTGTCTATGTCTTGCTTTTGTGTTCACCTATAGAGATTATATAGTGAATGGGCTTCTTCACTGTTTAGAACTACACAGTATTCTCTTGACTTTGCTATAATTTATTAGTCTTTTCTTAATATTTGAAGGCTTCCATTTTTGGCACAATAAATGAACTGCCTTTCATATACATAATTTTGTATATAGTCACATGCCTCTTAGGCTAATTACTTTGAAGTAGAATTATTGTTTCTGTCAAATTCCACTTTATGGCAGATCTACTAGTATATAGTCCTGGTTAGAGTGCCTATTCTTAGCCTCTCCAATGTGTTATTTCCCATTGTTACTATGATGGGCTAAGTGAATCAAAAATGCAAGTCTATTATAGTTGTAGAGCTCAGAAGTTTAAAAAAAATCGAGACTTTGTGGACTACAATCAAGTTATCTAGAGAGCTGCATTCCTTCCGGAGACTCTATGCTAGAATTGATTTCCTTGCCTTTGGCCTTCCAGAGGCCACCTGTGTTCCTGTCCTGTGGCCCCTTGGCTTCTATCACCACATCTCCATTCCCTCTTGTACTCAAAGTTCTTTTAATCATAATGGCAACATAACAAAGATTCCAAAGATTAAAGCACAGCTGTTTGGGGTGAAGGTACTTTTCTAGCTATGAGATCAACTCAGTATGTCTTCTAACTTTTTTATCTTTGCAACTTAATAGGCAAAAGTGTAGATTCATAGTTCTGCTTTGTATCAAGTGAAATTGAATGCCTTTTGATACACACCATGTGTATCATGTTCTATCTTCTGTTCGGTTTCCTTTTTGGTCTTGTTCAGTGGAGTCACTCCTTGTTTCATAGCTCTATTAACTTGTAATATGAGCCATAAGTGTTTGCCTCAATATGACTTTGGACTGTACTTACAGTTATTTTTCTATGAAGGACTTTCAGGCATTCATTTGGTAGAATTTATTGACCATGTGGTAGGGATCCCTAAGACCACCTTCAGATGCATTGATTTCACTAGAAAAACTTCCAAGCCTCAACATTTATTTGTATGCACAGGTATGATTTATTATAGTCAAAAGGTACAGAGTAGAAGCAGCGAAGGAAAAAACTGCACATGACAATGTCAGGGAAACCAACCCCAAGTTTCCAGAGTTCCTTTCCAGTGGTGGGGGCAACAAGTCTGTGATGACTCCAACAAAAGAAGCTCATTCTGGGTTTATCAGAAGCTACTCAAAAAGGCACCCATGTTTTAATATATATCAAAATTCTAGAGTTGCTGGAAGAGGGGAGCATGTAAAACTCGGGGTGCAGGCTTTTTAGCAGGAATTGGTCATTAAGGTCCTTGCTCTACCGTGTACCAGATTCTGAACTCCAAGAAGGAAATCAGGGGTATAAAAACCCATGTTTATACAGAGTATAGTTTCAGCATAGGAAACTACGGTGGTGAGTAGTTTGGTGAGAATGCTGGGAGTGCTCCCCAGATCCAGGTTCCTAGATGAAATCACAGGCATTCCAGGTAAGCAGGCCCTCCTAAGGAGAGCCATCTCAGGCCCATGAAGTCAGCTCCTCTCCGTACAGTTTGCTTGTATAACTTCTGGGGTGTGTATTCCACCTAGGAAATGCTCCCCTGATCAGAGCTACAAAAGAATTATCTCATGTTCTTCTAGGAGTCTGATTTCTTTGGGGTTGGAATCTATTTGTACGGAGCCCATGTTGTTGAAATGCTATTTGTTGACTAGTCCACTGATAGTCTGTGGTGAGTTGCTGTGCTTCTCTTCCTGCTTCAGTTCTAGCTATGTACCAGTTATTCTTTGATAACCCAGGTTCGTGTGTATACTGGGCTCTACCACTGAGCCACAGAGCCAGCCTAGTACTGTTTTAACTGTTGAAGGCATGGGTTTTTATTCACCTAGGGGAGAGGGCAAGGTCTCATGTAGCTCAAGCTAGCCTTGAACATTCTGTGTAACTGAGGCTCTCCGTGAAGTCCTGATCCTCTGAACTCTACCTCCCAAATTCTAGAAATAGAGGTATGTGGCACCACACTCAGCTCTTAGCTGCTCAAGATTTATAAGATGTTTCACTGTCTGGGATGGCCAGCCTTCCTTTGTTCCTCTTCCTTTCATCTCTTTCCCCTGTTGTTTTGCTTGGGCATTCAATGCCTTTATTATGGGGCCTGCAGACCTAGAACTGATCTCTACTGTCTCCAAGGAGTCCCCAAGGATCACCGTTACCTGAATGGTGTAGACAAGCAGATAAATAGAGTTGTACATGAGTTCTCATGGGAACATTCAAAAAGGGTTTCCTAGAAGCCAGACCGACTGCCAATGCAGGGGGTTGTTGCCCAGGGCCATGGTATAGCAATAGATGGTACTGTAGCACAATACAAGCTGAAGCTTGCAGAACCTGTCCTGTTGGAGGAAGTAAGGCCTCCCTAAGAACGGGCTGCCAGGATTTAAAACAGGGGCAGTGGTCGCACAGATGTGAAAGCTGATACCTAGGAACAGATGACGTCAGGATAGCCAACCAGCAAAGCACATTTCATCAAGATTGTGCTCAAGAGACAAATGGGAGCAGGATGGAGGGCAATGAGGGGTCATAGGGGGTATAAAGTGTGCCCTTTGTCCTGAACAAAGAGAGTTTGCTTGTCCACTCATCTCCCGGAATCTGGTCTCTTGATTCCGTGCTGGCTCATCCCCCAGGCAGCAGTAGGGTGGACAGGGCCAGAGATTCCAGGCAGTAGCTAGGAGGGCCCCCCAGGGTGCCCCCAAAGCTACACTGTCCCATCATTTTTCTTTTTAAAAGTTAATTGTGTGTGTGTGTGTGTGTGTGTGTGTGCGCGTGCGCGCATATGTGTGTGTGTGTGTGTGTGTGTGTGTGTGTGTGTGTCTAGTTTAGTCTTCATAGTACTGGAAGGTGCTATAACATGCTACTGAAGGGGAAAAATAATCATCAACCTTACCCACCTCTGAACCATATGAGCTACAGTAATAACTGGCCTGGCAAAACTTGTGCATTGGTACAATGGTGGCAGAAATGTTATAGGATTAACCACCACTTTGTGATTGAATCCAAAGTCTGCTCCATAAAATGGAATCTATACCTGGCACTGCTATTAGGCTAGAAACCTGTGACTAGATAGGGTATAGGCCCTAGGAGAGAAACAAATACTATATTTTGCTAAATAGTCATAATTGTAGCAAGACAACTCCTTATGACTTATTGTTAGATGCACAGATTAGTGCATCTTGCAACCCTCACTAGAGAAGCTTTTTCTTCTTACAGTAGATGGCATTTAACACAGAACACATAACTGATCAATGTACAGAAAATAAAGCACTGTCATGTGTTCATCCCTAAATGGGATGTCTATACCCTCACCCCAAGGTTCAGGGATCTTTATAGAAGGAAGAGAAAGATTTTAAGAGCCAGAAGTGGTAGATAGCTATAAAAGAAACAGTGTTTTCCAGACATAACAGGACAACTGTACGTATGCACTCAGTGATTGTGATGACATATGTAAAACCTGCGCAAGTTCAAGACAGACTAAATCCCAGAATGTAGGCTGTGATGTGGGCATGAAGTCCCACTCCTCACTGAGGAGGTCCTGACATTTGATAGCTGCTGTTTGAAGGACAGTCTGTCTTCTTTTAGGGTGTGACCACTGGTAGGTCCACCCATGCTCCAGGGTAGGACCCACACCCAAGGGAATTTGGGCAGCACATATTAGTTGTGATGACTTTTAAAAATAATATTAGGAAGTTAGAAGTGTGGGGAGATGGGGGTGAATCTGAGAGGAGTGGGGGAAGGGAATTAATACGACCAAAGTACATTGTATGAAATTCTCAAAGTATTAATAAAATTACTTTTAATTACTTAGACTACAGTACCTCATGCGCCTTTAAATTTGGGAGTTCTTCAGAACTTTCAAGAAAACATTTTCTAAAATGAAGAAACCTTATTTCTGAAGTGTAATCTAAAAGGTACAAAGGAGGTCATTGTAGACCCTAAAATGGTAGCCTGGTAGTGTTTACAACAGTCATCAGTTCAGAAGAATGGCAGAAATTAAAATCAGAAAAAAATGATCCCTTAAATTCTTGTTAAATGGAATAAAACTCAGGCATAGAGGCATATACTTGTCATCTAAGCACTGGGGAGTCTGAGGCAGGAGGATTGCCACATGCTGAAGCCATACAGGCAAGCTGTAATTCCAAAGTGGGACCGTGTTTCCCTGTTTGTCTAAAAAAAAAAAAAAAAACAAAGTGTCAGGAAAGAACCACTTAGTAAGTGGTTCCCTAGAATCTTGAGGTTAGATATTCAGAGAAATAAGTCTGTTTACTTTATCAAAGGAGCTGACCTTCCTAAAAATCCATGAGTATGCTGCTATGGGATGATCACACCATTTGAAGGTACTTCTAAATAGTTCCTCAGTTTACTCCTTGGGGTACTGTTTTTTTCTTTGTTCTTCTGGTGTTAAGGATTTGCACCTAGGCTCTTATGTATGTTAGGCAACCAGTGGTAACCCATTGCACAATATCCAGGCCCCAAAATATTACAGACATGATTTTCATGGAACTGCCTTCATTGAGTCTTTACCAGTCTGACTCAAGCATCTAGTTCTGAGATGACAATACAGATTCCATGTGATGGAGGAACCCTAGTCAGTCAGAGGAAGCATTTAGAAATCTCAATAAAATTTTAATCACCCAGTCTAAAATTAAGACACAAGTAGTAAGATACTATAATGAAACCCATTACTTTATATGCAAATATAAATTGAGGATTAAAAAAAATCTTATCTACATGCTTTAAGCAAATCTTTATATAGGTGCCATTTTAAAATAATGGCTAAGCAAAAGCTAAAATCTGTTGTTATTTGGGAGTTTTTACTCCTCAAGACACAACAATGCTAAATGTAGCTAAACGAAAATGACAAGTTATATTCTGTGTGTCCAAGCTGATTTTTCCCTTGGTGCAAAATCAGAGATTTTCATCTCAACTTTGTCCTTTAACATTTTTCAAATGTTACATCGTGCTATTTTTAATGTAGAAAAACAGCACATGCTCTTTTTGTTAGTCTCCACAACTTGACTAGTGGGTATTGGCACTGATGGAGTGCCCCAATATCAATAAGGGGTAAAACAAAGGAAAGCTTGTGCATTTGCTGAAGCCTAGGTCAGGCCTGGATCCTCTAATATCCTGTTCCAGTCTTGACATTGTTCTTTTACATAAAATATTATTGAGAGAAACTGGCTGAAGGGTACATGGAGTCCACCTGTACATTTTCTGTAAGTCTATGATCCAATGATTATAACTTTAAATAAGCCATTGTTCAGATCGCTTGAGTACAGATTCCTAAGAATTCTGCTGGGTCTACATGCCCTTCTAGGGCCTAGAAGAAGGGAAGTTAGCTTCTAGAGACCCTAGAGATTCCGATTCACTAGAGGTGAGGTGGGACATGGTATCTTGAAATGGAACATGGCAAGCATATCTCAGTTCTAAGGCAGAACCCTGGCTGGGAAGGACCACACCCCAGGAAGAAGCTACAAAGAGCACACTGATCAGTCCTGGTGAAACATGTCACTGTCTGACTTTGCTAGGTTAGGGCTGAATCCTATTTGAGTTTTCCCTAACAAAGAAACTGAATCAGTGCTTAAGTAGTCAAGACAGTAGATGCCATCCTCGCCTACTAAACAAACAACACAGCTTGCTTGGTGCTTCGAATAGAAAATGCTCTGGACCTGGCTTTGTTCTCCCAGTGAGACTACACTTCTCAGACCTACCCAAGGTTGCATTTCGGAATGTCAGTTCATTAATGAAATGTTAATGACCTCAGAGTTCTAAAATGCACTGTCTAGAAGGGAAAAGAAAATGCAAGCTGCGAACCTCAAGCCAGGTAAACCCATTCACCTTAGGTTAGGACATGTTTAGCCAGGAGCTTGGGTTACACTGCTAATAAGTTACCACTTGTGGGGGACTTTGTACTTTTTAATGGTGTACTGGTATATGGATTTTGTTAACTTTGATTTCCTGCTTAATATTTGTTTTCCTTTCTGTAATTATCTGCCTTTATGTTATGCGACAGTGAGCTTACATTGTAAAATTCTTGCTTCTTTCTCATATCTAAATCTTTAAGAAAAAAACAAAAACATCTAGAAAAAGTCCCAGTCTGCTCTGCTTTGAAAGCTACAAGCATCTGTTGTTCTAGAATGGCTGCTTTAGTTGAGCCAAATGGCTTATGGCATGCGTTTTCAAACACGTTTCCCTGTAATTAAAAGCTAATTTGTTGGAATGGTGAAAACAGTGCTTTAAGCTCCCTGTGTCTTCCACCCTGAGCTTTGAGACAGCACTACATGTGTTGCTGTTATTTCCTGAAGAGAGTTTTTCTAGCAATTATGTGATTTCATTCCTTTTTCCAAAATATTGGAGGTGTGAGCCTGGCTCTTAGCCTCAAGAGTTCCCTAGGAGCTCTTCCTGTCACCAGTTCTTTGCTTCCTCCTACAGGGGAGAGAAGGAGTTGACACTGAGACAAGATGTTACCTCCAAATGCGTTAGCCATTTTGGTAGCTATTGTGTGACACATGTACAAGCTGCAGGTTGGATACACCTGTGACCCAATTCACAATGCGAAGTGTCATTGGAGAAGCGATTTCTTAGAAAAAGCCATCTGATAGATAGCTAATGGATACCATGTCTTGTTTTCATACAAATGACAAAAAAAAAATGTCATTGCCTGTACTTGATTTCTCCTTAGTCTAAGGTATTGAGGAAAATACAGAGATGGTAGTGATTTGGACCATATAACTTTAATCTTATGATGACACTTTTACAGTGATTTTCATATAAGATACACAAAGGAATGCTCAAGGGAATAGATAAGTGTTAATATCAAAGATTGAGAAATAGTAATGTACCTAGAAAGTGCTACTGGCCTATTAAAGAACATCCCTATATCTTATTTCTCTAGGAAAAACTTTGTTTAAGCCATGATCAGAAATGGCATCTATTTTGAAAGTATTTCCGTGTTCACTTGTGCTTGATGGAAAATAGGCAAATAAGTAAAAGTGAAACCACTAAAGTCGTGTAGAGGTCAGGAAGTTATTTCAAGAAAGCCAGAACTGTTTTCTTACAGAGTCCATAGCCACACATCCTTATTCTCAAATTATCTGCCATCCACAACTCTTCCCAGAACATATCATTCAGGGACAGTGAGTGTTTACCAACACCAAGTACTGACCAGAATGGTATCAGATGTTCAGAGCAATGATATGTCACCAATAGGCTGCTTAGCTGTAGGCCAGATTTCGACTTATGATGAGAGAAGCTCACCAAGGTTATTAGTACTATTTTCACTAAAAATCTGAGGGTAAACATCAGTTAACAGACCTCATTTCTCCTCCTGCTGGCACCGAATAATTAAGCATTTAGTTGGTGTCAAGCTGGGACCTTGGTTAGTTTCTTAGGTGCTGTGTGTCATGGCTAATGTGTGAGATACATGCTATCTACTGGAATATAGCACTTGGGTCTGACACTGTCAGACTTAAGACCCACTGAGAGTGCTGTGTACTTGAGAAAATTCAAGACAATTATGGGGCCCCGCATGTTGATGATCAGTTTTTACTCCAACTCTGCTGATATTCAAATACAGAAAACTGTTGCTGCAAAGACTTTCCAGAAACTCCATGCGATGTGGAGGACACAACGCTGGCATTCAGAGTAATAACAGAGTAAAATAGATAAGGAGATAGATGCCTTTGGGAAAATATTCTGCCACAGCATCTCCAGGGTTTGCAGGGGCTCTGGGGCTTCTCTGTGCCATTCAGTCAAAAACTATGTGTGCTGGACCAGGCTCTGTTTTAGTTACTATGTGTAGAGGGATCTAGAGGTAGCCCAATGGCAGATAGCCATGTGGGCCATTAGAAGGACTTCTGCTTTTGCCATGAGTCAGATGGAAACTGTGGGATGATTCTGGCAGGGTAATGATTTGATCTAACTTAATGTTATAGCATTGCTGCTCTGACCTTAGAGATGTACAACTGAAATGAGAATAGTTCAGAGTTACCGTGATAAAGAGACCAGAGTGGTAGGCAGGTGGTCAGTCACCTAGGAAGGATGGGTTCTTACTGACTAAACTGAGGAGGCTGGGAAAAACTGAACTGCAGAAGTGGAGCCAAGGATTTGGTTAGTGGTGGTAGCCTCAGAGCCACCGTCACCCTGCCTCATGCCTTTGAGGTGCCTGTGGGGGTTATAGAGTTGACACTTAGATAGCCACTTCCAGAGCATGGAGCTAGAATGGTCACTAGGGAACAGATGGTATTTGAAGCTAGGGAATTCATCAATAGTGCCTTGAGAGGTCAGAGTCCTCTCGTTTCAGAGGCCAGAACATTGATTCAGAATTCACAGAGAGCAGTTAATTAAAAGTTTCCTAATGTTCTGTCTGTCTTTAAATAGATAAACATGTCATGACACTCTCTGTTTAATAATCATCCCTCAGTTCTTCTTATTTTGTTAGTGGCTTTTAACTGATCAGTTGATAATAACATTAAAATTCATGGGTACTTTGTGGACTGCAAATCTGATGTGTGTGTGTGTGTGTATGTGTGTGTGTAACATCATTTAAAAACAAAGGTGATATATATAGTCATAGAAAATTGAGGTTTGAAAAGTAATTATTCTGGAGATAGAAGTTAGTATAAGACTGACCTGAATTTTCAACAGTTGTTTCTGTTGTCTCAATTTGGGTTGCAATTTCATGGTTAGCAAATTTATGAAGTTTATTTTGTGAAAAATGGAAGTATGAACTATTAATAGACTATTGTTTCACACTGAACTTTAAATTCTTTTCTTTTTGGCCTTTTCTAGCCATTATTTGCATTTTTAAATGAAGAGAAGTTTAATGTGGATGGGTGGACTGTTTATAACCCAGTTGAAGAATACAGAAGGCAGGTAAGTCAACAAATAGAGCTGTCTGTTGTGTGTTGAATTGCAAACATGCATAGGGACATTTTTTTGTCAGTTATCTTTTCAGAAGAAATAATTGCCTTGCTGCTTACTATGTGTTCATGTCTGTGGTTTCATCCACATTTTGTATAATATAGCTCATTCTTTCCCTCTTGTAACTAACACACTCATTTTGTAGCTATATTCAAGCTGCATTTTTGAAAGCTATATGGCTGAATTCTGCTTCCTTTCCTAGATGAGGAACATCCATTTTGTAGTGTTTATGAAATGAGTCAAATACTTAAGGTCTAGGAAAGTTAAACTTCTTTATGTTACTTTGGGGGTGTGTGTGTGTGTGTAATCATGTAAGCTTAAATATTACTGACCTTTTTATTCAAATTATATAGGTTCTGAATTACAGATTCAAATGAGTTAGAACTGCTGCCTTATGATGTGTAGTGTCCACAAAGAGCTTTATTAGTCTCTCACATAAACGTCATATGCATGTATGTTCATTTGTTATAAGAAGAGCATGAGGTTTGGGCTGAGGAAATGACTAGGGGAGGTAGAGTACTTACAGCATGAAGTCCTGAGTTTGGATTCCCTAGAACCCATGTAAAAAGCCAACACTTATAATCCCAGCACTGGGAGGAGATACAGGAAGATCCAGGGACCCTCTAACCAGCCAGTCTAGGCAGTCATTAAGCTTCAAGTTCAGAGAAACTCATTTCAAAAGATGAGGGAGAGAGCAATAGATGAAGAGACCCAACATCAACATTTGGCTTTTACGTGTATGCATACAAGTATAAACACTTGCACATATATATACATGTGCACTCACTCATAAGCACGTGTGTACACACACACACACACACACACACACACACACACACCCTACACACTCTTCACATGGCAAGGAAAAATGTCTTCTAGGACTTTTGTAAAGAATGTCCCAAGCAAGCATATTATGTAATAAAAGCCACAATTTGACCTCTAGTATAACCAATTCTGTGGCACAGCTAATTTTGCAATAGAATGTTTCATATTTCTTCTATGAGGCTCCTAAAATAATTTGGAAATGTCCTGAAATGAGCTTTTGAGAATCAAATTAAGGCCAGTTGCTTTGTATGAAAAGCAGGTGGACATCAAGTACAATTCCAGAAGCTTAAGCTTGTGAAGAACTTCCTAGCCACCACTTCCACCACCATGACCCTGGTTGACTTCCATTTTCAATTTTGATCAGTGCTTTGCACATTTGTAAGCAGATTTTATACCTTGGGTTAGATGAAGGGAGGTTTTGCTCTAGAACACAGTTATGAGGTATCTTGTGAATCAGCTTTAGACTACTGAGTTTTCAAAGACAGTATGCCTCTCATTTTAATGACCTCTGTTCTAGGCTGACTGGTGAAATGGAAGGAAAACCGTTAGAACATTGTGCATGCTTTAGAAATGTCTCTGACATTATGTATGAAAATATTTTACCTTCTTTATCTTTGGTTGACAGTAGTAAGGCGTTCCTTTAGTTTGGGCTACTACCTTGAAACAAAACATATCCTGGTTTTAAGATTTGCATGCATAGATAACTTTTGAAGGTGTTTTCTTCTAGACTGCCATTATATTCAATCTTTTTTCTTGTAACTTTCTGATGGGACTTAAAACTCTAATTGGACTCAGCATCAGACTCAACATCTGTTTGATCGTGGTACATAGGGCCAGACCTAAAGAAAAGGTACAATGTCTGTCCCCAAAGCAAACACCCACCTAGCTCACGTTCACGTGTGTATTTGTGCATTTGTGAGTATGGGGAGAGAATATTCCACCACCTCTGGTTATTGTCCATAGTGGACATAATTTTGTGAGTGAATGATAGGATGGGGGTAGCTTCTGTGTTTCCCCATCATACTAGCAGTCTGCTTAAAATACTAATGACTTGACTCCTCACACAACTTACTGGATGATCTTGGGTCCCCAGCCTCTTGATTTAAACAACTTGTCGGAGGTGGCGAAATGAGCCTCCCCAGAGGGGTTTCCCTTCCCTCCCCTCAGTGCTTTTTCTCATGGGCCTAGCCTCTTTCCACTTGGGAGCAGACTGCATCATTCTCTCTGTTTGGAACAAGTAGAGGAAGTTGCGAGCTCTCTTGCTACCCTCAAGTAGACACAGGTTAACACTGCCCATGGCACTTTTCTTTGGGATGGGGGAGGTGCATGGGTAGGAGATGAACTTGGGCTTCTCTGTATTGCACAAGGAGTATAGACTATGTCTACATGAAATAAAGGAAGATGTCAAATTCCAGAGAGCCTATAGTTATGAGAAATAGTTTAGTCGTGGAAGCCACTGGTGTTTGTCCATGTGCTCATGTCCTCTGGATTATTGATTTGACATCCTTAATGTACATAGGTAGGCTGCCAATCCCTCTGCAGTCAAAGAGGCATGTGCACATAATGTTAGAAGGAAGAAAGAGCCGAGATGTTGCCGAGATAAAGTTATGGTGACTTATGCTTCCTTTTGTCCTTCAGGGTCTGCCCAATCACTATTGGAGGATAACTTTTATTAATAAGTTCTATGAACTCTGTGACACGTATCCATCTCTTTTGGTGGTTCCGTATCGGACCTCTGATGATGAGCTCAGGAGAATTGCAACTTTTAGATCCCGAAATCGGATTCCTGTGAGTACCATGTCACATTTCCCTCATGGAATGCCTTTTCTTTCATAAGAACAGCAATCATGTGATTCAGAGGAGCATTCTTTTCCTGTAGTTTCATTCTGATGAGTAATTACCAAGGACCTACTGCAAGCACCACACCTTGTGAAATGGGAGAAGTAAGATCACCCGCCTTCCAGGGGCTCCAAATCTAGAGTGTAGAAGAAGGGCAGGGAGGGAGCTCTGAGTACCAGTGAGAAGCATGCCTCAACTCAGTGATGTGGGGAAGAAGGGACAGGCTCTTGGTTGTGTATCATTATGGCACAATACCTGGCCTGATGCAGGCTCTTGGTAAATGTTGGTTAAACAAGGAAAAGACTCAAATATTAGAAAGTGTGGTAGCAGGCCTTTATGTGGACTCTAGGATGTGCTTATCCTCATCCTGTTTGCAAACTGTCTCAGACCCCTTAATGAACTTGAGTCAAGTACAGATTATTCCAGACATTATGCTACCATGTCAGTGAACCTAGCTCACAGTTCTTTTTTAGTCCTTAAATATTTATGGACATGTCATACTTTCTACTTTGTACATAAATTTTATTGACTAAAAATTTAGAGATTGTTTTTTCTTCCTCTGTTAATTTTCAAGAGCTGTCATAATAAGTACATTGAGTTTTGTTTCAAATTAGTAGATTTAAAAAAATTTAAAAAAGCAGTGGTTGAAGAAATTAAGATTTAATGTCACCTTGCATTTGACTTCTAAGTGTAGACATTCTTGTCCTTAAAAGGATATTTTTTGGGCAAACTTCATATATTGTCAGCCTATGAAGAGTTCTAATTTTTAAATTGTCTTGCTTCTTATGCTCCACTTGGACATGTTTTTCTGTACCTGAGCCATAGACTATACTACTGCAACCCTAGACACTTGTCTTCTGGTGTGTGTCTTGCCCACAGGCAGAATTGGGCTAGTGTGGTGTCCATGGATTTGGTCCACTATTCAGTCTTCATTGAACATCTGCTGTGTCAGAGATTGTGTGTGTGTGTATGTGTGTGTGTGTGTGTGTGTGTGTGTGTGTGTGTGTGTGTTTCATGGCATATGGGACAGGAGAGGAAATAAGACAGTTGTGCTAAGCACTGGTCTCAGTCTACCATCATGATCCCGTAGTCCCTGTTGCTCTTTCATGAGTGAGTCCAGTGTAGAAAAAAATAATTTAACATGTTATTGTTTTCTCTTACTTTGTGAGGCTACCAACTTATTTTTTCTTAAAAAATTATTAATGCAAAGCTATCATTTTTTTTAAATTTTATAATTATCTACTAGGTATTATAAGCCTGGTCATATGCTGTTTCCAACATACCTCTGATCACGTGACTCTTTACAGTAGTCTCAGAACATTTGTCCAGAAAATGGATATGCCAGTTACATGAAGCTCGAGTATTATGCAATTCTTTAAAAACAAATGTAAAAACAGAAAAATGGTTGGTCAGAAATATCTCATTTAAACATAAATCATATACACTTTAAAATAAAATACCACTCATTAGTGAACTCATCCACATGCATTATATTTCTGTTAATGTGTCCATATTACTTTTCTCAAACAGGCTTGTCTTAATTTTTTAGAAGCTGTTAAGTGATATGTACTCATTTGAGACATTTAGAAAACACTGATAAGCAAAAAACCAGCCTGCCACCTATTAAGAGCCAGCATCACCATGTTGCTGTATATCCTCCGAACTTTCTTTTGTGCACTGAATTATCCTTTAACTTGGATTCCCAATCTACTTTTCTTCCCTAACAATATATCTTAGCCTTAACTTTTCATGACTAACTCATATACTAGTGTCTAGATGTGCAATGATTTAACTAGTTTTCTATTATAAGAGTTCTAGGTCCTTTTTTTCCTTTTGCTCTTATAAGCAATGCTATGGGCCAGGAAGATTGCTCAGTGAGTAAAGACACTTGCTGCCAAGTCTGTCAGCCTGGGTCTGATCCTTGGTTCTGACATGGTCGAAGGAGAGAACTGACTCCCATAATTTATTCTCTGACCTCCGCACATGCCCTGTGATGCGCATACCCCACTCACATGCCTCCCCCTAGAATAAAGAAATAAATGTTAAAAATTCTAAAAAGGTAAATAAATAATGCTGTGTTAAACATCTTTTAGGGACCATATTTTTATGTACATCTTTACATATAGCTTCTCAATATTAATTTTAATAGCAATAATGTAAAACAGATTATTTAAAATAAAGTACTACCACGATTTGTACCTAATCATTTCTACATCAAATAACATTTTTAAAGGTAAGCAGGGAGCTGGAAAGATGGCTCAGTGGTTAAGAGTTTGGGCTATTCTTGCAGAGGACCAGGGTTTGATTCTAAGCACCTACATGGTGGCCCACAACAATCTGTAACTTCGGTTCCAGGCAATCATACACCCTCATCTGAATTCTGAGGGAATCTGACATGTGTATATTGCACAGACATTTATGCAGGCAAAACATACATGCACAAAAAAATTTAAAAAGCCAGAATACTCCTTGTTAATCCCTCCTAAGATGTAGAATTTAAGAGGAAATACAACCTTATAAAGTTACTATAAAGGTAATACAGCCTTATAAAGAGTGGCACTGGCTAAAATGGCAGTGCAGAGAGAAGAGTGGTTGGGGAGAGAAGGCAGGCTTTTGCTTTTGACCTGATTGAAATTTCAAAGTCTCTTGCATGTATCGTATTTTGCTTCTTTAAAGGTGATCTCATGGTTTTCATCACTCTTGATGCAAGAGTCATAGGAAATAGGTGGGAAGATCTGAGGCCCACACTGTGGGTTAGAAGGTGAAGGTTTAAGATAGGCCAGTGAATTTCCCAGGGCTTCCTGAGATCTGAGCCTCCTAGGCATGGACTACTATAGTGTTTCATTGGTCTCTACCATGCCACAAGGACTCAGATATTTGATCTGGGAACAAACACACATTCTTTTTATAATGTGATAATTTCGCAGAAGCAAGAAACTCACAGCATCATAATAAAACTGTATTGTTATAAGCATGCATGTTTGTCACTTGCCATCATTGAGAAATGACTTCAGAGACATCAGAATATTTGATCTTATATTAAGTGAGGCCATGTGGTTATGTTCGTTCATCCTTGTGTCTGCATTTCATCATTTTTGGAAACTGATTTTGCTGGATATGGATCCTGCCTCTAGAACCTAATATGAGTCCATGTTTATTGCATACTTTATGAGCATTCTTCCTTTTCTCCTCCCAGAAGTCATCTAAGGTCATTTTTATTTTCTCCATCCTACCAGGATGGGCCGTGAGTTCAGTGCCTGAGGGTAGAGCCACTGGAGAGCTACTTGCTCTCTGCATTTCCTTCATATTCATAAACATTCACAGTTGACTTTTCAGTGCCACACTGTAGTTATGTATACTGATAGAGCTCAGTGTGCTCTATCAGTATATGGATACAATATGTACTGACCAGATCAAAGCTAACTGCCATATCCATCACCTGAGATAGTTATCATTGCTTTCTCTTAGGAGCACTCAAAATTCTACCAGCTATTTTGAAATATCAATTAAGTACTACTGTTTACTATAGTTATCCAACTGTGCTAAGGAAAATAAAAGCTTAGGCTTCCCCAACATTTTCAGAAGCCCCTGCAGTATACAACTCAGTTCTTTTCAGAATGGTAATGTTATCAGCTACTGGGTAGGTACACAGTTTTTCATGTGCTTTGAGTGAGCTGAGAAGCCCAGCATACATGGGGCAGGTTTGCCAGTCACTTGAAGACTGACTCTGATGGCAGGCCACATATGCCCTTTTAGGCTTTGAGAATCCAGACTTCACAGTGGAGAGTGCATTTTAGAATTGGGACTGTTGGGGAAAGAACTTGTAAACATAAGTTGCCTCCATTGGCAGCACAGTGATTGACTTTCCCCTTCACTTATTGTTCAAGTTGTTTTCATATGATAACAAGTCCGGCACAAACTACCAAATCCCAATCACAGCAGATGCTTTCTACATCCTTTCAATAATTCACCCTTATGTGGTAAGCATTAATTTCTAATATTAATTTTAAAAGAAAGCCTGGTAAAACTGACTGTTCTGGTTGTTTCTAAGCAGTCATAAGTGTTAAATGTGTGTTCTGGTGCCACACAGTGAAAATTACAGGTGAGCAAGTATCGTGTTTGAGCACACATTCGCTCTTTTGTGATTGTCAGTTTTAATGGTTTCTGGAGACTTGTTGGATTAAACTTTCTGAACTAATCATAGGTACTGTCGTGGATTCATCCAGAAAACAAGATGGTCATTATGCGCTCCAGTCAGCCTCTTGTTGGTATGAGTGGTAAAAGAAACAGAGATGACGAGAAATACCTGGATATGATCAGGGAAACTAACAAACAAGTCTCTAAGCTCACGATTTATGATGCACGACCCAATGTAAATGCAGTAGCCAACAAGGTAAGTGTAGTCAATGTATGGACTGCAGTGTTTTCTGTGAATGGTTTTCCATAGTATATTAATATGTGGCTTTATTTTGAATTTTCATGTAATTACTTTTTAAGTCAGGCTCTAACTGGACACATATCTGTAATCTCAGCACTGGGAAGGTAGAGGCAAGAGAATTGGGAATTCAAGCTTATCTTCAGTTACATAATGAGTTTTAGGCCAACTTGACTTATATTAGACCTTGTCTAGAAAAAATGAATGAACAATAACAAAAGAAACCTCGTGTGGTAGTATATACTTGTAACACCCATAGTTCCAAGGAGACAGAGGCAGCAGTAGTTTAAACCTATAATCTCAGTACTTAAGAGGCTGAGGCTGGAGGTTGCCATGAATTCCAAGACATCCAAGACTAAACAGGGAGACCCTGTCTAAACCAAGCAAACAACCAAACAAAAATACAAAACAAACAAGCCAGTACAAGCCAAAGCAAGCCTTCATTAAAAGGTATGTCTAGAACTGTAATGAATGTGGGTCTTGTCTACCAGAACATTACATAAAAGGTAGTCTTTGGAGCCCTTGTGGCTATGTGTGATCACTCCCATTGTATGAACTGGTGGAGTATCTTCAGGGAATTATGGGAAGATGATATTATTGAAATCTGAAGTTTATAATTCTATCTAAAGATTTCCACATACATACCATCTGCACTCATAAACTGTCATTTATGTAATATAGTTGAAGAAATTAGTAGGTCTGTGTATGGATTTTCTAACCAGAAACATAGAAGTTGAGTTTTTGAGTTTTTAAAGAGCAAATGTCAATTGTTCTTTGGCCTTTTTAAGCAGAATATGTGAAATGAATTAAGGTCTTCACTGCAGACATAGTGAGTTTATGATACTACCCCCCCAGAAACTGCTCTAAAAAGAAGCATGTTTGCCCTCTACTAAATAACTTGAGATTGACAGGCCTACCCTGCTTTGGAGGCTTTTGGGGGAGGAGTCATTTGGCTTCTATTGTCTTGTTTGTGATTTGGGTTAGTTGGTTGTTTTAGGGAGGGTCTCACTGTTTAGTCTAGGCTGGCTTAAAATTCATGACCATCCTCCAGCCTCTGCCTCTCAAGTATGAGACTGTAGGCTTATACTACCTTGCCTGGCTCTGACTTTGTATTTTTGAGTCTCCCCTCCTTACCTGTGTCTTTTCCAAATGCTCACAAGTAAGATTTCCCAAGTTACTCACTCCCAGATTCTGTCTTTCAGATTTATTCTCTTCAGCTGTAGGTTTAAATTTCATCATCTTTAATGCTTTGCTCATCCCAAGGTCATTTATATGACATCTTCAATTATTCAGAACCCATCATAAGAACCTGAAAGCAAAGCAAGCCCATGAGCAGCCTAGATAGATGCAGCAATTTTGGAAATGGAGTGTGTGAAGTCTGTCTCCCTAGGGTGTGTTAGACTGTGGATGTGTGTGGCTCAGCTCTTCACCATTTGTATGTGGCTCAGCTGTCGTACGCAGTTAATCCTGGGCTGCCCGCCCTGGCCTCATGTATGCTTTAGAAGAGATATTTGTTACCACAGTTGGGCTTTATGTAGAAATAATTTCAAACTTCTGTGTAAAACAGTCATGGAGTTGAATTGGTAAGTCAATTAGGAATTACAAGTAAAGCATTTAGGAAATTACATCTAAATATCTTCTTGGATTATTCTTAATTTTATATATTTTGAATCCCATTATCCTTCATATATAATTCAGAATGAACACATGTATAAAATACAATATTTCCATGTACTGGAATTATTTAGCCTGAAATAGATATGGTGTGACATTAAAATAAAGTATTTAGAAGGAATATTTTAAAATATTAAAGTGTGTGAAATGAATACCTTAGCTATATTAAACTCTAAAGCTCATTATAGCAACAGAATTCTTGAATGCCTTTTTAATGTTGGGTAAATAAGCCTCTGTTTCTAGTCCTCTTAGGAATGAAAAGAAGGAAAATATTAAGGAAAAAAATCAGAACACCTAAGCCTTAAAGCACTCTGGGTCATTCTTTTAAAACCCCTCCTCCCGGCTCTGTCTCTTCTAGCTGTCTATATCCATAGTAACAGGCCCTTGGCCTTTTGTAACGTTCTAGGTAATTTGGGTTGTTCACTTTTGTTGAAGACAGAAAAATCAAAGGGAAGATCTCAAAACTAACCAGAGGTGGAAAATTTGAACTTTGGGGAACTCAGTCTATGCTTGACTAATTGATTTTTACCCTTGCTGACTTCTGTTCTTTTTGCCCTTAATAATGTTCCTCCTTTGTGGATATTTAGATCTGCAACATCACATCATTTTCAATTAAACAAAACCCAGGGTTGGTAAGATCTAGCACCACACTGCTTCTATTTTGGGGGGCAGAGCACCATGCTCAATTAAAGTAGGGCTGTGTTAATGTCTGGTTTTGCCAGAAACTTTGGCAATGACTAACACATGTATTTTTCCTCTTGATTTTTTTTTTCCCTAACACATCAGGCTCAGTTATTTATGAAAGGAACTCCAGTGTCAAGCATCTCTGAAAATCCCCATAATTATGTAACAGCTACACATTCAGAGGAGCAGGCCCTCTGTCTACAGGAGAGTGAACGTGTCATTGCATTATATATAGGCTTGTAGATCTTGCTAAAAATCATGCAACTCTTACTTCCTAGGTCTGTTTCTGCAGTTTTCAGAAGGGACTTCCAGACAGATGCCAGTAATGCTGGCCTTCCACAAACTGTGGACAGCCAGGCAAAAGGGAAGGTGATGCATTTGTCTGCTGACTTATTAGCAAAAAGTTCTTTTTAAATGGCAAATAGTGACTGGAGAGATGGTTTAGTGTTTAAAAGCACTTACTGCTCTTCCAGATAAACTAAGTTTGGGTAACAGCACCTACAACTGCCTGTAACTCCAGCTCCAGGGGATTTTACACCATCTAGCCTCAGTGATCACCCCAACCACACACACATTGAAACAGTGACAAAAAGGGAAAATAGAAAATGGATGTAGTGGTTCACGCCTATGATCTCATCTCTTGGAATGCTAAGGCAGGAGGATTGTCATGAGTTTGAGGCTAGCTTATGCTACATAGTGAGTTCTAGGCAGGCCCGTGGTACAATGTAAGACTCTGTTTTAAAAACAACAACAACAACAACAAAGAGATTACTTCCCACTAACTTATTGCTTGTCCTCCATAAATGAAGTTTGAAAGAGGCATTCATGCCTCAATATGTTCTCTCCTCTAGAGTGTTTGGAGACTGAGGCCTCTGGCCTGACACAGATTTCCAGGTTTGAAGTTTAAGTGCTTGCCATGCTACAACTGCAAGAAACCTCTATAACTAACCCCAAGGTATCCAGGGGACCCAGCTTGCTTTGCTGTTCCAAGTCTGGCTACAAGCTTATCTTCTTAACACTGTTATAAGGAAGAAAAGGGATATTGTGGGGATGGCACATTTGTCTTCCACTTTTGTCTTCAGTCCCACGCAGGTGTTTCCCTGTGCTCCTCCTACAGGCAGTCTAAAGTTAGTACCTCTTAAAAATCTCAGAACTGTGCCACTTTTTCTTAAAGGGCCCAAATTCACCTATCCCGTGGAATTTCAAAAACATTTAAGCAAAGTACAACCATGTTCCTAAACAAAAACATAATGTCTCATTTCATCATTGTGGAAATGGATACTTTTCACAGTGTTGTGGTGGTGGAACAAAGTATACCCTGGCAAGCGAACACTATGAAATACTTCACAGGGATGAGTTCAAATAGTAGACCACTTGCCTAGCATGTACAAAGCCTTGAGTTCCAAATGTAGCACTACACAAACAACAGCAACAAAACATTGTGCTGTTTATATAGTGAAGAGATGGTTGGGATACAGTGGAAATGTTGAAATCAAAGCAGACTTAAATTCTGTTTATTACTTGCATGACTTTGGAATGGGTAAATCTCTTAGTTTCTGCTTTCCAATGTGCAAAATGTAGATAGTAACATCTGTGTTGTAGTATTCCTGTAAGAGGCAAAATTAGAAAACATAACATCATAGAGCCCTATCAAAAGGTGACTGCTGTTAGCCATTGTAAAGGAGTCTTGCTCTTTATATCCAGTTAGACCTAGGGAGTGAGCCCTGTTTCACAGGACAGGACACTGCTGTTAGTGTCTGACACCAGGGCATGTGGTGAGCTGAAGCTGAGCTGATGGCCTGTCTGACTTCAAAAGTTGTTTTCCCTAACACACCATAGCCTATGGGAATGTTTAAAATGTTGGAGTGCCTGCTGCTGCACCAATATGGCAACCCCTTCCCCTAATAGTACAATAACTGTCCCAAAATTGATGGAGGAGGAGGACTTTTCAGAGCCTGCTCTTGCTTTTCCAGATCTAGAAGAACCAGTAATTACAGAACATTTTGAAGGGAATATTGTCTGATGAATTCAGTTGTCTGCACACACCCCCCCCGCACACACACCCAGGAAATTGCCAGCCTTCCATATTTTTCTCTAGCTCAAAGTATGACTCAGGTTGCTGAGGCTTTCTGTTCAAATAGGAAGTCAAAAATCACATTAACTATTTATATTAGAAGGATTTGGGTAAAATTGTGAAAGTAAATAGCTTCTGAGATATTTTAGACAAGCCACTGATAAAATAGCAAAGCTGACTGATTGTAATCTTCTTGTTTCTTAGGCAACAGGAGGAGGGTATGAAAGTGATGATACATATCACAATGCTGAACTCTCCTTCTTAGACATTCATAACATTCATGTTATGCGTGAATCTTTAAAAAAAGTGAAAGATATTGTTTATCCAAACATAGAAGAATCTCATTGGCTGTCCAGTTTGGAGTCTACTCATTGGTTAGAACATATCAAGGTAAGTATACTTTAAAAATATTTACAGGTATAAAAGAATACTTATTTTGGAAAAGATGAAATTTTACCTTAAACATATAAAAAATACATACTGAAAAAGAAACTATAGTAGAAGATTCTCCATTTGACAGCTTTATACTTCTTCAGAGTCTGGAGAGCTGTCTCTTCCAATCATCTCAGCTGTAAACAGTCTCATGGAGACGTATATAGGAAGAGCTAATGTATTATCCAACTGTTACTAGGTATATCCCTCACGGGCGTAGACAGAGGTTTCTCATTGCTTCATTTTAACCATTTATTACTGACTAATTTTAAAGAATAGGTTTTACATCTTTGTTGTTTGTCCTGATAGATTCATAAAAACAGAAGTATTAGAAAGTATGTTACTGGACTAGCACTTTTGGAAATGATATAGTTTTATAAAAAAAAATCAGAAGCATACTTTAAGCAACTGAGTTATTAAGATATGTTCTCTAGTGAAATTATGCTTTTCAACTAGAGAGAAATTGTATTTTTTTATTTTTCCTGTCTAAATTTCATTTTTCTTAATTTATCATTGAAAAATAATTTCAAAATAATTAATTGTGACAACTAAATATATTGTAGTATCCTAAATGGGGCTCTAGAAAAGAAAAGGGACAGTAGGTTAAAACTAAGGAAATGTGGGGCTGGAGAGATGGTTCAGTGATTAAGATCACTGGCTGTCCTTCCAGAGGGCCTGGGTTTGATTCCTATCACTCACATGGGGGCTCACAACTCTCTATAACTCCATTTGCAGGAGATCCCATGTCCTCTACTGGCCTCTGCACACACCAGGCATGTACATGGTGCACAGACATACATGCATGCAGGAAAAATACCCAACACATAAAGTAAATGAATATCACAAAAGTTAGGAAATGTGAATGAAGTATGGACTTTCAAAGCAATAACTTAATGATAAACTTCTTAGTAATTATGTGTCAATGTAGGTTCCTTAGTTGTGCCAAGTAGCCCTTGCATTGACTCTGATAAGAGGTGAAACAGGGTTAAGTATCTGAGAACCTTCTGTAGTACCTTCACAGCTTTCGTGAAGCTTTTGAAATTAGGCTGAAATTTATATGTTTTTTAAATAACACAGTTCTAATACAGATCATCATGTTAGAAACTGTAAACGAGAAAAGGAAGAAGAAGATGTATGTCTGGCCCTTCAGAAGGCCAATAGATGGTTGAAGAAATTACGTGTAAAAGGAAACATCATATTCTAGGAATCTGTGTTTTCAGTTCAGAGTAGGCCTTCATAGCAAAGTCAGCTGGAAAAACAGTCTTAACCTCCTTTCACATGGCCAGTGGAGCTGTGAGAAGGCTGAGGAGCCCACATGGGCACATGTAACAACATCCACCTCAGAGTTTCTCCTGCATCAGTTAAATCCTAGCAGTTGAGAGCAGTACAGCAGTAGCCTTGAAACTTAATCTTGCAGACTGGGTGCAACACTTGGGCTATACTCTCTCTATATACTCTTCTCAGCTTCTTGTGGCCACTTGGTAAATGTCTTGGTACTATTCCTTGTTTTCATTAGCAAGAATCACTCACTAGAACCTGCTGTGTTCTTTCTCACAAGAGTGCTGAATTACTTGTTTTCAGCTATGTAGTTTTAAAAACAAGATTTCGTGTTATTAGATAATTACAGTTGCTCAAAGTCAGAGTGATTGTGGGAACTCATAATTAGAAAATATTATTATTTTCTAAAATAATTGCCTTTTATTGTAAGTAGGAAATGCATCTTGGGGGACAGCTGCTCTCTGCAACATGGTGGGACCCCAGCTTTATTAAGTTGGGCTCCAGTACTCTAGAATGTTAGCACAGTTCTCAATAGTACTTTCTGTAGAAGTGCCTCAAGCTAAAACTGCAATGAGGATCACAGGGAGTCCCTTCAGAGTGCTGAGTTCTGCACAGGTGCTTCGGATGTCCTGTCAGTCATAGGTCCCCTAACTGTCTTTCTTATTCACTCGTCTCTCATGAGATCATGTAAAAATAATCTTTCATGGATTCTATTTGTCAGAAGTCTCACAGAATCCAGCTTTTCCTTAAGTAGGTTGCAGTGGATTTTTCAGTGTCTTTGAGTTAGTTAAAATGACCATAGTGCATGTCTGAGATGGTGCACTCCACGGACTAAATCTTTGAAAATCGTCTCAAGGGCCAACAAAATGGCTCAGCAGTAAAATGCTTGCCATATAAGCATGGCGACCAGAGTTAAGTCTCCAGAACACATATACGGGTGGAAGGAGATAAGAGACTTCACATAGTTGTCCTTTGACCTCTGCACTTGCACTGTGGCATGCGTACCCTCACATACATGAAGTCATGTACAAATATGCACACAATAATATTTTATTAAAATCAACTCAAAATGACAAAATATATGCAAGTAACTGTTAAAGCACTTGAGAAGATACAGCCCTCATACAATACTGGAAGAAATGTGAGGTGGTTGTAACTATTTTCCTTAAAAAAATTGTTTCTTTAAATAAGCATACATTTTTGCCTTAAGCATACATGTGCCATATGACTCAGTCATTTCACTTATAGGTATTTACCTAAGAAGAAAGAAAATGAGATGTCCTATCAAAAACTAAGGATGCAAAAGTCTACAGTAGCATGGTTTGTAGTATACAAATGCTAGAAACTCCCAGATGTCTATCAGCTGAAGAATGGATAAATAGCTTTGCATACCATAGAATATTATTTGCCCATGCAAAAGACCAAAGCACTGATATACATACATATATATACATATATATGTATACATATATGTATATATATGTATATATGTGTGTATATGTGTGTATGTAGTAATGTGTGTGTATATATATATGTATGTATGTATATATATGTGCGTGTGTGTCTGTGTGTATATATATATCTCCAAACGTGATCTCTACACACAGCATAGAGAGATCCCCAGGATCCTGTAGTTCCTGAAGTTCTGGTTTGTGATGTGCATTGACATTTGAAAGCAGGACTCGGGCTAGAGTGAAGATGGGTAACAGTTTGACATTGGAACAGGATCAGTGCTCTCTGCTGACTTCCATGTTTTTCTCTGCCAGCTTGTTCTGACAGGAGCCATTCAGGTTGCAGACAAAGTGTCTTCAGGGAAGAGCTCAGTGCTTGTGCACTGCAGTGATGGATGGGACAGGACTGCTCAGCTGACGTCCCTGGCCATGCTGATGCTGGACAGTTTCTACAGGAGTATTGAGGGCTTTGAGATATTGGTACAGAAAGAGTGGATAAGTTTTGGACATAAATTCGCATCTGTAAGTAAACACTAAAGCTGTCCTTTTAAATCAGTTGGAATTTTAAGAAATTGGTTTCTGTATTGTGTGTGTATTCAGTTCTGACGTAAAAATCTGAGTAGTTACCAAGTAAGATGGTGCCTGCCTTTAATCTGTGCACTAAGGAGGCAGAGGCAGTGGATCTCAATGAGTTCCAGGCCAGCCTGGTCTACATAGCAAGTTCCAGGATAGCCAAGGTTACATAGGCCCTATCTCCAAAAAAAATCTGAGGAATATAAATGAAAAACCCTTTACGATTTTAAAAACATGTGAGGCCTTGGGCTAATGGAAGTCGTTTTAAGACATATATTTATCTATCTTTGCTATTTCTAGTTGGATTCAAAAGTAATGTCAGAAAGTCTTCAGAGAAATGTACAAATTGAGACTTGGGAGGCTAAGACAAGAAGATTGCTGTGAGTTCAGGTCAAGGCTACCCAGTGAGTTTCAGGCCTAAGCTATAAAACAAGATTTGTCTCAGGAAATAAATGTTTAATTAAAATTTCACAAAAGAAGAAAGGCTAACAGTTTTCTTTGGGCTAATATTATAACTGTCAGGAACAATCATACTTCATGGGATAACAAGTTTTTACTTGAGGCTGTTTAGTATTCTCTGATGCACATTTTTTTAAAAAATCATCAAGAGAGTCCATTGCAGTTAATATTCTTGAGTCTTGTTTCCAGGTGTCCTTTGAATGAGCATCTTTTTAGAAGATATATTTATTTGGGGTGGGGGAGGTGGTGTTTGCATGTTTGCTTGTGCACCACATGCATGCGGTGCTCTTGGAAGCCAGAAGAGGGCATCAAATCTCCTAGACCTGGAGTTAAGAGCTAGTTGTTAGCCACCCTGTGGGTGCTGGGAATTGAACCTGAGTGATCTGCAAGAGCAGCAAGTGTTGTTAACCACTGAGCCATCTCTCCTTTACCCAGCTCTGCAGGGATTCCCAAAGGATGCATCTATCATACTAATAAAAATAGTGTTTGGTCACCTTTTAGCCTTCATCCAAATTTCACAAATGGTATGAGTAACATTTTCAAAGAAGCAATCACTGTTCAGTAAAGACTTTGTGAGGGTTTTGTCTGGGCTTTCGCATTTTAATCACAATAACTGTACTTTGAACATTATTTCAAGCCTTGAAACTTCCAGGCTGCTTCTTCCCTGAAAGAATATGCCATACAGGATCATCTAGTCACTTGTGTCTGCAGGTGTCTGTTACCTGTACAATATTCCAGTCATATGAAATAATTGTAATAGTTACATAGGTTGACAGTACTTGGCTAGCTTTCATTGTTTTGTGTGTATTTGCAGTATTTGTGTGTGGTAATATGTTGTGAATGTACATGGCTGTGTGGATGAATGTTCATGTGTGTACACATATATGGAGGTCAGAGGTCAACCTCAGGTATCACTCCTCAGGAGCTATCTTCCTTTTATTTTATTAAATAAGGTCTCTCTCACAGGGACCTGGGACTTTTTGCTTAGGGTAGATTGACTGGCTAGTGAGCCCCAGGAATCTCCCTGTCTCCACCACCCCAGCTCTGGTGCCACCACCCCAGCTTTCAGGGGTTTGTTTGTTTGTTTACTTGTTTCGCCATGATCAGTTCCTGGTGCTTGCATAGCTAGCACTTTATTGACTACATCCCCCATAGCCCCTCTCAGGAATTGTCATTATTCAGACGGTGAAATGGCTCAGTTGTTAAAGGTGCTTCCCGCCAGGCCTGATGGCAGCAGTTCAATCTCGAGGACTCACTTTCTAGGAGAGCATCAACTCTTGAAAATTGTGCTCTGACTTTCATGCACATGTTGCAGAATTCATGCACATGTGCGCATACATGCATACATACACACATAAATGAATTTTTAAAAATTGCCATTCTTATGAAATCATCTGTTGTTTCTCTGTATTTCCATGATGACATACATTATGTCTGAGAAGCTTGGCATCTAGAAGGCAGGTTGCTGAGTTGCATTGTGACATCTTATAGTGCTATGCTTTCTGTGTTTCGTACCTGTGAACTAAACCATCTTCATCAATTCATTGCAGAGAATAGGCCATGGTGATAAAAACCATGCTGATGCTGACCGATCTCCTGTTTTTCTCCAGTTTATTGACTGTGTGTGGCAGATGTCAAAACAGGTAAAAATGTATTGAATGGATATGTATTCCATGTTGAATAGTGTTTTATAACATCTCAAGTTTGCCTCCAAAATAGTGCAGGGCAGACGTAAAGATGAAACAGGCCTGGCCATGAGTGAATAATGATTGGATCCCAGCAATGGGGACATAGGAAATCATTTTTTTAATTACTTATACTATGTATGTTTAGAATTCTCCACAATAAAGTTTTCAAAATTAAATTTTTGACTGGATTATCTGTTGTAGTGGAGGTTGGCTGGACTTACATTGCCTAAGCATCTGCTAACTCATAACACTTTAAAAACGAAATTCTTGACTACTTTTCCCTTTTATTCCTTGACTTGACACTTATAAGTGCATCAGTCTTACATGAAGTACAACACCACCAAAGCAGACTCTAGGGTATGTGCCCATGGCAGCCTCTGCTTCTTCCCAGAGCTCTCCAGTGTGGCCGTGTTTAGTACTGCTCATGAGCCATCTGTGCATTTTTCTTGCCACAGTGTGTATATGTATTTGTGTGTTCCTTTTCATTGAAAGCGAACAATAATATATCATAAATTCTTACTTTGACACTTACCAGCATAATCTGGTAGAAACCATGCTCTTTGTGTATTTCTTCCTTCTTACTTGAGAAAATAGACTCGATTTTTCACATTCTGCTGCCTTGTTTGTTTTTATCTAGTTCCCTACAGCTTTTGAGTTCAATGAACGCTTTTTGATTACAATCTTGGATCATCTGTATAGCTGTCGATTCGGTACTTTCTTATTCAACTGTGAATCAGCTCGAGAAAGACAGGTGAGCAAAACCCTAATGTTTTTTTGTGAAGGTTTTACAAAGTGAGTCAAAGAATAATAGGAGTGTTTATAAGGCACTGGTTTTGCATTCAAGGAGTAGGAATGATTTTTAAAGTATACAAGTTCTCCATGTGAAGCTCTATGAAAAGCTATATAAAGGGAATTTTAAAATGTATTCTTTGAGAATTTCATACAGTATATTTTTATCATATTTTAGTCCCACTGCTCCTCCCAGTTCTTAGCCACTCTCTTACCCATCTTATTTGATATTCTTTCTCTCCCTTGAAAGGCAGAAAGTGGGGTGAGAAAAGGGCGGAAGGAATGAAGGAACGAAGGAAGGAAGGAAAGAGGCCACTAAAAACATGGGGCTTGTCCTGGAATATGGTCACACTCCATTGAAGAAAACTGATTTTGTGTCCTCTTTCTCTCCTCCTTTCTGGGATTTTGCCTGGCTTGAGGTTATGTAACTGTCTATGACATCATAATTTCTGTGCATTCATATGTGCATCTTCGCTGTTGTGTCTGGAATTTGCTGTTTCACAGAAGTCAACTACCAACTCTGGCTGTTGCAGTCTTTCTGCCTCATCTTCTGCAAAGACGCCTCAGCCTGGAGGGGAGGGTGTGATGCAGACATCCCACTTAGGTCTGAGTGCTCCAAAGTCTCTCACTCTATACACCTTGTCCAGTTGTGGGTCTCTGTGTTAATTACCATTACTATAAGAAGCAGCTTCTGTGATGTGGGCTGAGTGAGGCATTGGTCTGTAAATATAGCAGTATGTCATTAAGTATCATTCTATTGCTATGTTCATTTAGGAGAATAATAGTAGATTCTCCCCTGGACCCATGACCTATGTAGTCTTAGGTTTTGGGCCTCATTAAAAATTTCAGTTATGGGTTCCATCTCATAAAATGGATCTTAAATACAATTAAAAAGTAGAAGGGTTTGAACCTATAAAATAGGAAAAAGGAGAAAGTAACAAAAAAATTTAGAAAGTGAAAAGCCAATAGATGTGACAAATATTGTAGCTTGAGAAAACCAAATCTGAAACTAGCAGCAGAGAAGCCAAACTCCACCTCACTCTGCATTGCAGAAAGCCCAGCTAGCCCAGGACTGAACTCTGCCAGACGTGTTATCTGAGGCAAAGCAGGAAGAGAGAGTAACATGAAAACTTGATTAGAATAAGCTACTCACCTGTCCGCCATCCCTTTATGAGACTGAGGACCCTGACAGAGATTCCTGTTGTGGAAATTTATTTTCAGTTATGTTTGAAATTGTTTTATGCACTGTTGAGCAAGGGGCTATCCTGAGTCTAGGGTGTTTTGTATTGTTTGCAGGTGTTGGATTTCTGTGGGGGTTGCTTAATTGCTAATGATCTGCATGTGCTATCAGTAGAACACCTAAGGAATTCTGAAATAAAAACACCTGAGTTCAGATGCTTGTGGTTCCACTGTCCAGGTTAGCACTTGCCATGGCAGTGGTTCCCTCTGCTGAGGTCTGGCAGGGCTTGTACCTGTGAACATGCCTCCTTGTCTTCTTGGGTGAACTGTCACAGCAGGGTACTACTACAAATGGTATACCAACATGGAGCGTGACATCATGCCAGCTAATCCAATGTGGAGACAAGGAAAAGGAGAAAAACCCCAGACTTCACAGTGTTCAGAAGAGTACACTCAGGGAAGCTTCCAAAGGAAAGAGATTATACATTTGCAAAAATAATGAGTAGAAGTCTCCTGAAGAACGATAAGAGAAAGATAGGAAATAAGTTTCTATGAAGAGAAAAGGCTGTGAAATTAATAAATAAATGAGAAAGAAAGCTCTGAAGTGAGAGCCACAGAATGGAGGCCCTTAGAGATAAAGAATTCAGCTGGGAGCAGGAAAAAGCAAGGTTCTTACTACTTTTCCTGATCATGGAGCTGACGCTCCCTCCTGCTGCTGGTGGTAGCATACTGTCTCATAAACCTGACTTTTCTGATGGCTGCATTGTATTTGTGTGAAGCTCGAGATATTGTGTTTGAGATCAATGGAAGGGGTCATATGTTTCCCCATAGCAGTGGTGAGAAAGAACACCAAACTGCCAGACTGTTTCAACCAGAGATATTTCCCACTGGCCCAGGACCCCCTGCTATCATGGAAGCCATGGCTTAGAGACAAAAGCCCCTTAGTTAAACTGAATAGGGTTTTGTTTGTTTGTTTGTTTGTTTTTCTGAAACATGTCCTGATAAGACATCTGCTTTGGTGATGAGAACTCCACCAATAAGGGAACACTTACTGCAGACAAAGTGACCAGTTATTTTTCTAGCAAACCAGACTCTATGTTAAAACCTGGAAAGTGTTTCCTCAGGATCAGCACACAGAAACTGTTTTCCAGAACTGGCCAAGGTTGTATCTTGTGCTGGTAGCTGAACTTGGTACTGTAAGAGTCACCCAGCTGGTGCTGGTTTTGAAGGCATGAAGGGGTCTTTAGAGAGCAACTGAGGCACCATAAGGAGAGCCCTGGAGAGGCCATTGGTGAAAGTACAGCCTCATTGGCAGTTGAAGGCCCAGATTGCAGGGATCATGCAGAGAAATTGAGGCTTGGCACCATGAGGAGAGCCCAGAAGATGGCTGTTGGTGATGGTGCAGCCCAGTTGCAGCAAGGGACCCCAGCTTTCTGAAGATGCCAGTACCATGGGGTGACCACCAAGAACAACAGCAACAGTGGAGTGAATCAACCAGAACCAGGAAGACAAACTGTGTATGCTGAAGAGGTTAGAGCCAGAGAAGTGATCCAAGCCCTTTGGAGGAGCCCAGAAGATCGTGAGTGAATTCCAGACAATGTGACATTGATGATGTTTTTCTGCTGTCCAAAGACATTGAGAAAGTTTGATAGACGTTTGGTTTCATTTGGTCCTGTGCATCTTAGCAAGCCTTGTAATTGTTCCTCTTGTAAATGCTTTTGCTAGTGTAATGTTAAATTATGTTGTAGAGCTAAAAAACAATTTTTTAACTGGCTTATACAGAAAAGGGGAAATATTGGAGAAGTTTTTTTTTTTTAAGTTATGTTTGAAATAGTTTTATGCACTGTTGGGTGAGGGCTATCCTAGGTCTAGGACATTTGTTAGATTTCTGTGGGATGTTTAATTGCTAATTATCTGCATGTGCTATGAGTAGAACACCTGAGTTCTGACTCAATAAAAACACCTGACCAGGGCCCTCCCTCCCAGGTGCTCCCTTTCCTTGTCTGCTAGGTTATGGAGCCTGAGGATCCCCATATTCTTGGGGCCCGTGAATCCCAGGGTCAAAGCTGTAAGCTGAGAAGGTGAATGTGCACGTGCATACATACACACACACACACACACACACACACACACACACACACACACACACACACACACACACACCTGAGCTCAGATGCTCGGGGTTCCACTGTCCAGTATGGTGCTTGCCATGATAGTGGTTCCCTCTGCTGAGGTCTGGCAGGGTTTGAACCTATGAACATGCCTCCTTGTCTTCCTTAGTGAGACGCAGCAGAAGCAGCAGCGTACAAATACAGGTTCCCCCTGATGAGAGGGCAACAATCCTGGCTCATTCCAAGTATTCTAGAACCAAGTGCTTATTCTCTATCTCTCTGGGAGATATAGAAGTCTCATAAACTGTTAAGGGAATAGATAACAGTTCATCTTAAAGATGAAATGTAGAATTAATATACAGCCCAAAAATTTCACTTCTTGGTTGTATTTTTAAAGTAACTGGGGGGGAAAAAGCCAGGCATGGTAACTCAACCCCATAATCCCAGCAGTTGGGAGGCGAAGGCAGAAGGATCATGAGTTTCAGGACAGTTGAGTTACAAACTGAGTTCCAGGGTAGGCTGGCCTACATATTAAGACCCTGTCTCCAAACAAAATAAATATAAAAAAAATGCAAGCACATTAATATATAGCCTAAAATTAAAGTCAGGATATGTATAGAAGACATATATGAAACATAATTGAATTTTATATTTTGACTGGATTCCATCCCTAAGATCTCTCATTATGTATATGCAGATATTCCAAAATCAGAACAAAAATCCTAAAGCCAAAGCATTCTGATCTCAAAATTTTGGGGTATGAGATACTCATGCAGTATTTGTAAAGAAACAGAAATCAAGACAACTTGGGATTCTTCTATGACAGTATTGCACAGATGACTTTTAAGGAAAGACCTTCAAGCCAGCTTTCTGCAGCTACCAAACTGCCAACTATCTGTGAAAAAAGAACAAGGATCCTGCCAGACACACACACAGCATCAAGACTGTTCTACCTTGGCAGCTGCCAGAGCCAGGATGCCTACAGGAGGTAGAAAGGAGGGCCACAAAGGCCTGGTGTGGCACTGCACAAGCCCTGAGGAGACCAATGCCCAGCTACAGGCTGAGAAGCAGAAGGCTAACAAAGAAGATGAACAAGAAGAAGGTGGAGATGGGGCTGCAGGTGACCCCCAAAAGGAAGAGACTGTAGACTCAGATGAGAGTGAAGATGAAGACGATAACTGCCAGCAAAAGCTAAAAGTGTGAAATGGCTCACTGACATTGGGAACTCCAACCGGACGGCAACCAACAAGTTCACACAACTGAATCTGGATGGGCCAAAGGAGCTTTCAAGGAGAAAATGAGAAGAAATCGAAAAGCAGAAAGCAAAAGAGCGCCACATGAAGATGCATTTGGCTGGGAAGACAGAACAAGTCTGATGATCTTGCCTGGCTGGCAGTAATCCAGAAATAGTGGGAGGAGGCAGCAAGAAAGAAAGTAGAGGAGAGAAAAGCAAAAGATGATGTGACTTTGTCAAGAAGTCGAATGCAGTTGCTCTCCCTGAATAAGAAGCTGGCCTGTGGGAGGATATGCTGGGGAACTAAGCCAGGCCGCTAGGGCCTCTGCTGTGTCTCACCCACCCTGTGTCCTTGCCCTGCTGCAGCAGCCCCTGTGGCCTGGGTCTCCTCTTCATCTTGATACAGAAATTACTCAAGAGATGTAGGCGGGGTGAGGGAAGGGGCAGCTGCTATCTTTCAGACAGCATTTCATACGTAACCATTTGAATGTTTCTGCTGCTTTTAGAATTTGGAACCCTGATTGGGAGGGGGGATGCCTGGGAAGTGGGGTAAGCAGATTCCATTTGTCCATTAGATTGCAGATTAGTGGGGGGTGGAGGCGTAGTACCAATAGGCAGCTGTTGTGGGGTTGATGATAACAAGTCCAGATTTTGTCTGGATGCTCACTCAGAGAGGCTGTCTGGGAGTCTGGGCCCCTAAGGGTCCAAGGTTTGTGCTTGGCCAGTTTCATCAGATGAGACCTCCCCTCTCTGACCTGCTCTGCCCCCTTCCCACTCACCTGATCATGGCTAGTGCCCATTTTTAACCCTACTCATTGATCATTCCAAGAAAGCTCTGGTTACTGTGCATTACCCAGACAAAACTGCTACTCAAATTCAGCTGGTGTATTTGGCAGACTAAACTACATTATCATTTAAAGAAGAAGAAGAAGAATGATCTACCTCATGGGCTGGGGAGATAGCTCACTAAAGTATTTATCCTGAAAGCACGAGGACCTTAGTTCAATCCCCAGAATCCATGTAAAACCCTAAGCAAGGGGGAGGCACATGTTATTCCAGTACTATGCATGTGGAGACAGGAGGATCCCTAGATATAGCTAGCCATCTAGCCTAGTTGGTAAGCTCTAGGCCAATGAAAGACCCTGTCTTTAAAGATATGAAGGGTGTTTCTTAGGATGACAGCTCAGGTCAGTGACTGGCCTGCACACACATATACATGTGCATGTGTACGTACCTCCATACACAAACTCACATTTAAACAATGACCTGCTTCTCCCAACACACCTTCTTATGGAAGTGACCAACATATGCACTCCATGAAAAGAAAATGGAATACTGCACAGAATTCCCAGAATGAGAGGTTCCCACAGGGGTCCTTGATAAGAGCTGACTACAAGGCACAGGAACAGCTGGTATAGGTTGAAGCCTCTGTGACAGAGACACTTGTGGTCATATGATATGTTTAAGATTCTTTAGGGGCATATGACACACTACAGAGAGCTTGGGGTTGAGTTAGTAAATGCTAAGAAAAGTAAACAGACAGTTGTGAAATCAAGAGAAAATCAATGAGTGCGGGAAAAGGAAAGCAATCACAGGACAGACTGGAGAGCGCAGCTGCAGACAGCAGGTGCTTAGTCATCAGAATCAAACTGCTATTCGCTGAGCTAATCAGAACTGTGCTATGGATTGGGGATGTGTGGCAGAAAAATTAGAGTCTGTCTGTGGGGCAGGGATGGAGGAAAGAAAGATATTGTGACCATGCCAGTAGTCAACACCTGCAACTGGATAGCTCCATGGTAGCAATAAAGGCATGTATTTGGGGAATAAGAAGACAAGTACCAGATAAATCAATTAAAAACACACATTGGCTCAGGCTTTTAAAAGACAGTAAGAAAATTCCTTAGGAAATTAAAAACAGAATCCCTCTGTTTTTGTGATCCAACCAGCCTGCTACTACTGCTTGTATATCCAAAGGAAATCAAAGCCAGGCCTGTGATCCCAGCTACTATGGAAACTTAGGTAGGAGAATCATAAATTAAAAGACTGTCTGGGTACAAAGCAAGATCAAGGCTGGCCTGCTGACTGGGTGAGACTTTGTCTCGATTAAAAAAAGGGGTGGGGATGGTGGGGTGGTGGGAGATGACTCATTGGGTGGGTACCTTGAAAGCCTAATGACTTGAGTTCAGTCCTTTCTTAGGGTTTCTATTGCTGTGATGAAACACCATGACCAAAGAAACTTGGTGAGGGACTACACTTCCACATGATAGTTCATCACTGAAGGAAGTCAGAACAGGAACTCAAACAGGGCAGGAACCTGGAGGCAAGAGCTGATTCAGAGGCCATGGAGGGGTGCTGCTTGCTGGCTTGTTCCTCATGGCTTGCTCAGCCTGCTTTCATATAGAACTGGGATCACCAGCCCAGGGGTGACACCACCCACAATGGGCTGGGCCCTCCCCATCAATCACTAACTTATAAAATGCCCTACATGCTTGCCTACAGCGTGATCTTATGGAGGCATTTTCTCAAATAGGATTCTCTCCTCTCAGATAACTCCAGCTTGTATCAGGTTAACAAAAAAAAATAGCCAGGACAGTGGATGATGGTTTCTTTTATTTTGTGGTCCTTAGAACCAGGTGGTTTTAACTTGGCTGATGCCTTGGATGACCGAAATGATCTAGATGGCAGCAAAATAAAAATGCCCTGCAGCCCAATCTTATGCAGGCATTTTCTTAACTGAGGCTCCCTCCTCTCTGATGACCCTAGCTTGTGTCAAGTTGACCTAAAACCAATGTAAAAGGCACAGAGTTGTTTGCTGATCTCTACATTCGAGCTATGGCATACATGTGCCTGCACTCACACACTACACTAAAAACTTTGTTAAAAATAAAAGTAGACTATTCCTGAAATAGGCTGGTCATAGACCTCAGTGGTCCTATATTCAAATCCCAGTAGCACAAAAAGGAACAAAGGGAACCAATTTGGTATGTAGAAGAGATAAGTGCACTCACTTATAGAAACACTATTCACAAAAGCCAAGATACGAAATCTGGAATCATCTTAAATACCTATGGACAGATAAATTAAGAAGAAAATGTGATATGCGCCATGATGTAATGAAATATTATAAAAATGAAATTCTGCCATTTGCAGCAGTGTGGGTGGAATTGAAGTGTTAAGTGAAGTAATAGTAATGGAAAGTTGGACGGTTTGGGGAAGAGTAGTAAAAAGATGCACACCTTCGGTTATAGTGTGAAGTGTTCCCCTGCGGGTTCAGATGTTGGAACTTTTGCAATGTGAGTCCTTTCTGAAGGACATGGTTTACTGCAGGGTAGACCTTGATACTTTCTGCTTTCCTGGTTACTGGGAGGATGGGCCATATCCTCTCAACTGCATGGTGTCCGAGTTCTCATAAAACATTTACAAGTTTCTTGTTTTTTACTACATATATTTTACAAAAATTTCATTATAAATTATGGAAAAAACATAAGCCTATAAGTAAAAAAATGCAAGAAGTATAAATACCAAAATTAGAATTTGAGTCTTCAATGACTTCAATGATAAATCACGATAGCAACATTTGAACCCACTTTATAGTTTATTTGCACTTTTCAGATGCCAGAGTCTGTACTAGATTGTGCTTATTTTGCACATTTTCTATTTTGTATAATATACTGTACATAGTTTTAAAAGTCAGACAGGTTCACAGGGGAAGAAGCAGCTTCTCAACCCCCCTCAGAAAATATGGTTTGACTTTTTCAGCTTGTTTGAGGTCTGATGACAATGCAAATCTACATATTTAAAGGTATCATGATTTATCGCTTCCATAAATGAACTAAATGTGTTGCAGAAATTTTTGTTTAGCTGTTAGCGTCAGCTTCTTTATCTTCCTTATTGAAGTCATTACTAAGAAGAGCCAAATTCTAACTTTGGTCATTTTATTTCTTGTATTTTTTATTTCTCAGTTTTGGCTTGTCCGTAGTTTATGATGAAAACTTGGTAAAATGTATGGAATAAAAAACAACAAACTTTGAAATACTTTATGTGAGCATGAATACTCATTAAAAACTGAAGACTTGCTGCAGCCAATTATCCAGATGGTTTTAAATATCTGGATGTGGCTATGATGATCTGGATGATTGGTTAAAATAACTGTTCAAATGTCTGTTGTCAATTAGACAACAGGTTAAAACTTTGTATTTCTAACAAATAGAAACATTTGGAAACACAGTGGTTCTCCTCATTTTTCTTTGAGTGGAATGAAAACGATGTTGTGACCCATCAGTTCATAAATGTTTTACCTGGCCAGGAATTGTCTCTGTATGACAGTGAATTGCAGTCAGTGGTGTAGCATCCTGCATCCCTGTCTCCCAGCAGGAACAGTGGCTCTGTATTGCCTCAGGCTGCAGGGATGGTTTGTGGGTGTGCTTACCTTTTTGCTTTCTCTCTTTGTAGAAACTTACAGAAAGAACAGTTTCTATATGGTCGCTAATTAACAGCAATAAAGACAGATTCAAAAACCCCTTCTATACAAAAGAAATCAATCGAGTTTTATATCCAGTTGCCAGTATGCGACACTTGGAACTGTGGGTGAATTACTACATTCGATGGAATCCCAGAATCAAGCAACAAGTAAGTGGAAAGACAACCTTGCTGGCCTGAATGGCTCCACCCCCAGCTAATATAATACTATTTACTACGATGGTGGTTTATTCACATTCTGAGGATAGGCATAATAAAGAAAACACTTGCTTTTAAACTAACTCTAATTTAAAAGTGCTAAGCCACGAATTTTGAAGTTAAATTTCTCTGCCCAAATGAATGCTGTAATATTTTAGCTATACTGTAAGCCATTTTAAAATTCTAGAAAATTTCTATGTTTTCCTAGCTAGGGGTTTCCTTTAATCACTTGAAATGTTTCCGCACCATTAGAAAACTCTGTACATAATTTCCTGGTGTTGTGGTGCACTCTTATAATTTTAGCACTTAAGGCAGAAGTTACGAAGTTTAAATTCAGCCTCTGCTATATAGTGAATATATAGTAAGACTGTGTCTCAAAAGAAAAAGTTCTCTGCACTGTCTAGACTTAAGTGATCTTTTCAAAATGAGGAACCATTTTCTACCCTCCAGTTCAGATAGATATATAAAATGAGCTTGTATCAGCATGCTTCTTAGCTGAATATCTCCGTATCTAAAATAAAGACACCAGTATACCAATAGTTAGTAAATTTAGCTAGCCATTTATCAGTCAAACTCGAAGCAGATTTTTGAAGTGTAAAACTTCACATTTAAATAAAGACGTTTCCATAGGCCTTCCTTTCTAACTCCACCCCAAACCAGAAGCAAACTCAGACTATTTTTAAGGGCTCGGAAGACAAGTACCTCTACTCACTCTTTGTTCTGAGCCTTACAGTATCTGTGGTGGCTCTTTGTAGAGTTTTGCTCATTTTCCTGTAGTGTTGGCTGGAGACTACCTGCACAGTGCAGCCTCGCACGAGCCTCAGCTGTAATCTCACCAGTAGTGGGCTAGGGTGGCAAGGCAGGTGCTTCGCTCCTGGATTTCACTGGTTTCTCCACACGTTCTGGCCGTGCACCAACCTGTGCCACATAGTCACCGGGAAATTGCCTGTTTCAACCTGACACCCTCATTTCACAGTCTCTGCTGCTTAAGAGAAAGGCTTTTGTAATATAGTCCTTTCGAAATGTACATTGTGTTTGGAAAGTGACAGGTGCCTATTTGATTTGGAATTTGAGAAGAACTTGGAGGAAATTTTCTGAATTTATTTCCAACATTTAGAATACTGGATAAAGAGTAAATTGATCTTTTCTAACTGCCACTACACAATGCATATTTATCTTCTAGTTAAAAATGTAAGGTGGGCATGGTGGCTCACATCTGTCACTGCAGCAGAGGCAGTTTGACTCCAGTTTAGTCTATATAGTGGCTTCCAGACCAGCCAGGACTAGATAGTCAGACTCTATCTCGATAAATAAATAAAAACAGAACACATTCTGTCTCTCTCTCTCCTCCCTCTCCCTCCCTCTCTCTGTCTCTCCTCTCTCTTACACACACACTGAACAGTGTCTGTCTTCTACTTTGAGCCCTTTCTATATCAGTCATAGCTTTCTTTTAATCATTGGCTATGGGGAACTATTGACAGCAGCTGTGCAGATTCTACAATTACCTGTCCATTTGTACTTGTAGAAATTTGTGAAGTATAAGGAATTTTGAATAATTCATTCTGACTATAAAAAAGTAACAATGATTGTGTAGTAAATAAATCATTTAGTTTGGGGCCTTTTTTGACTGATTTTTTTTTCATTTTGCTGATGAGGCAAGTTTGAAGGGACATTACTAAGGGACATTACTAATCAGGACATTCTATAAAGTTCTTCCCCCCACCCCCATATTCTCCAAGGGTTTAGCAAAATGGGACCTGGAGAAACAGAAATGCTGAATTTTGGGGAGAACCTTGTACTTTGAAACATTAATTGTTCTATTTCATGATCTGCTGGCATCTATTCAAAAAAGAAAATTATCTTCCCTGTGTAGATTTTTTTCTGACTATAGTATTCCTATACAAACTAATGTCCCCAGAACATCATATTTTCTTCTACAAAGCACTAAGTGCTCCTATATGTTCTGTACTGGGAGAATATAGGGATTGGGAAAAGATGATCTCTGCCCACAAGACTCCCCAGGCTGGCAGGGGCAACCAGGAACATAAGCTGATGATTGCAGTGCACAGGGGTGAAGCTGATAATAGAGGTGTGCATTAAGTATGTGAGATGTCTTTAAAGATCTCCTTATATAGAACATTCTTTCATAAAGAGATTAAAGTCAAATCACATAGGACTTCCTAAATTATATCATGTAAAGCTGAAAGAATGTATTTAACCGCTTAATGGTTAAGCGATTATTCATTTGTGTGACCTAGAAAGCACTCAGCTACTGGCCACCTACAGCACTCACAACACAGTGATATGCTACCTATGTTGAGAGATAAAAGAACATGCAGCCCCTCCCTGTAATGATGAAGGCAAGGTTAGCCTGTTCTTAAAAGCAGACTTTGACAGTCCTTGCTGTGATAACAAACTCAGTAACTAAAGGATAATGCAGGGGCAGTGACATATAAACCAGCTGACATGCATGGGATTTAAGTCATTTCTAGTAGAAGAGTTAAAAGGCATATGAATGTGAAAATCTTTTGCGGCTTAAATGCTTCTTTGATGAGCTATCCTGTGGTTTGGATACCATGCTGAGTTCCCACACACTTTACTTCACAGCTCATTTCTAAGTGAGAAGTTCAGGTATAATATTTGAAGTCATTGGACTTTAAATTTCATTGCTTGTTTGCTTGTCTTTACAAGCTATCAGAAATGGACTCCTCTGTTATATTCTTTAAGTGTTTCCTGTGTATCTTAGGTTAATGGCTCCTGTGCATTTTCTACTCATCACTTCACTAATCTTTTTCATTTGTAAGTTTTTTAAATCTCTTTTATTGCTAATAGTTTAGAAAACTCATTCTAATTATACATTCATGCCACTGCAAAATGATTTTGTTACGTCTGATTTCTTTTTCTTCTCTAAGTATATGTGCTGATTCTAGTATTCAAAATGACTGAATTTTAATATTCATATGGAAGATGTTTTTTTTAAAATAACTAAAACAATTTGGGAGAATATCAAGGAAGAATTTGCCCTCCTTTGTCAATAATTATATGCCCCATACTTGTACAAGACTGTGCTTGTATGAATCTTGTCATGGGGTACTCATGAGGCCCACCTCCCCCTGATGATTTATAGACAATCTACAATAGCTAGGGGACATTGTGGCTCATGAGTCTCTATCCCTTCCTTACCCCCACCCCCATCCCTAAGAACTTACAGGCACTTAACAGCTAAGAGAAGGGATTTGTGAGTCTCAGCCGCTCCCTGATAATTAATAAGCAGTAACTAAGCGGAGGGAGTCATGAGTTTCTGCCCCTCCCTGAGAATTAATAGGCCCTTAACAGTAACTAAGGGGAGGGACTCATGAGGCCCCGCCCCTCCCTGAGAATTAATAGTCAGTTAACAGTAGCTGAAAGGAGGGACTCGTGAGGCTCTGTCACTCCTAAAGATTAATAAGCAGTTAACAGTTAGGGAGGACTAACTCATGAGGTCCTGTCACTCTGTTCCCTACCACCACCACCATGGAGTTATCATCAGTTAACGGTTGCTGGGGGAGGGTAAGGTTTTTTTTCCTGTGTATCAGCCACTGTTAGGTACCCATGTTCTTATAAGCAAACCTAATTAAATTCATCAGGTCGACAGGGAGAAAAAGGCATGAAAATGGGAAGCAAAGACTAGTTAGGAGAAGAAAAGGAGTCAGCAGGAGTGGGGAGCAGACAGTAGGATCAAAATACATTATAAAACATTAGGATAAAACTATTTTGTATAATTTGTGCATGGTAACATATAAAACAAAAACTGGTAGGACCTAGAAACAGACTAGCAGGGCTATGGAGACAGTCTAGTAAGAAGGCTGCATAATTTATTCTGTAAATAATGGTGGGATCCCAAATTAAATGTCACACATCTAAACAGAATACCCAAGGGTCCCCTCCAGCTCCTCTTCCTGCTGTCATCTACATTTCCCTTCAAGGCCATTCTAATCACCCTATCAGGAAGGCTAGAGTCATCTTTGATTCCTTTCTCTCTCTCAGCCCACAGTCAATGTGCCAAGACTGTCACAACATATAGGGCACGGGGAGGAGGGTTCAGTGGTTAAGAACACTTGTGAATTTCTTCAAGAGGATCAGTACCCACATGGCAGCTCACTACTGTCTCTTATTCCAGTCCTAGGGGATGCAAAGCCATCTTCTGACCCCTCTGTGGGCATCAGGAATGCACATGGTGTATAACATATGTGCAGACAAAACACCCATCCACATAAAAATAAGATAACAGAGAGAGGGAGAGAGAGAGGATCCCAGCACTTCCCAGGGTACTTCTGCCACCACCTTAGGGTGATCTGTGAGCAGTTTCACTTTTAGATGGACTCCCAGGGCTACCCTTGCTTCATCTGAATCTGTCCTCAGCGTGGCAGCCAAAGCAGTCCTTGTAAAGTAGATCTCTGACTACAATACTTCTCCATAGTGGCTAGGGAGGTGCTCCCTCACCCAGACTCAAGAATCAAGTCTATACAGTGGCTTCTGAGGCCTTATCTGATCCTGTCCCCTTTTTCTTTTTCTGTCTCAATAACTCTTTGTGAAATACTTGTTTAGCCACATTGGTTTCTTCTGCTCTTCCTTTATCCCTCCCAAGCCTTTCCCCTAAGGTCACTTCCTTCCCTAATGTGCCTCATCCCCTAAACCCAAATTAGACTCTCACTGATAGCCTACCTGTCCACTACTCTCCTGTCTTGCTCTAATCTCTAGTATCATCATCTAGCAGTCTTGAGGAACTGCTGTTTGTTGTTCTGTCTCCCCCTGCTGGAAGATATACACCATGGAATCAGGCTTTCTTTATCACTTGACCCCCAGTTGAACACAGAGAAAACTAGGCCGAAGAGAATAGCGAGAAGCACCGAGTGGCTGGTAGTTGCAGCAACAAGCATTCTTCCCCTAACACCACATACGCTTTTTTGAAAACAGTACTGGGGAAGAACAGAGTGGAGAGGGCGCTTGGGTAAACCTGCAGACCCTGAGGAATCCAAGTGCTGTTGAAAGTAGCAGTCCCCATAGAAAAGTGGAGGTGGACATGTTTGCAGCTCTATCTGGCTAATTCACTCTCTGGAAGCCTGCAGGAGGTTGAATGGCACCTGCTCTCTCCCAAAAGGAGATGTATTCAAAGGAGATGTATTCAGACATTACAAACGTGACTGTATTCATTATTTTTCTTGTTGCTGTGATAAACATATTGAACAAAAACAGCATAAGAGAAAGGGGTGTTTATTTTGGTTGAGAATACAATCCATCATGGCAGGACAGGCATGGTGGCAGGAGCCTCAGGCAGCTGGTCACATTGGGCCCACAGTTAGGAAGCAGAGAAGAATGAATGGTGGTGCTCAGCTCTTTCTCCTTTTTATTCTGTCTGGGTCCCTAGCCTATGGCTTGCTGCCACTCTCATTCAGAATGAATCCTCCCTCCTCAGTTAAACCTCTCTAGACTCTCCCAAAGACATATTATAATGTATGTCTCCTGGGTGATTGCAAATCCAGTCAAGTTGACATAAAGATCAACCATTCCAGTTACCTTATTTGGAAATTTTTTGCAGTTGTAATTCAGATTGCCCATAAATTCACTGATACGCATTTTCTTAAAACAAAGAAGGCAGGTATAGAGACCAGGGTGATATTTTCAGGAACCACCAGAAACAGGAATAGAGCAAGGAAGGATTCTTTCTCTGCTAGTGCCTCTGAAGAGTGTGTGGCCCTGGTGATACTTGACCAATAGGCTTTTACCTTGCAGAACCAGGTGAGTAACTTTCTGTTTTAAGCCACCAAAGTTTATATTCACTTGTTAGGGAAGCCACAAGGAACTAAGGCATGCTCTTATCCTCAGGGTTCAGACTTGCTGCTCTAAAATCCAGGTTGTATCAAGTGTCTGGTGCTAACAGGGACCATTCTCAGCCTTTGCCAGGAGTGCTCGCTTTCACAGTTTTGTTGACACTCACAGCTTGGTTAGACAGTTCTGGGAGCCACTATATGTGAATTTACTTCTTACTGTTTCATATATTGCTCAAGCTTTCTGCAGAGCCCCCTCTGAAGGCCTTGGAACAGGAAGCTCCACAGAGCTCTTCTCTTATACATGTTGACTTGGGTGATGATTACCTAAGTTTATCCTTACATGGAAATTCATTGAGCTGAACATTTGAAGATGTGTATACACTGTGGTCTGTATCTCAGAATAAAGGCTTACAGAAATGAACATGCTGGGAAGCATCCCGTTGTGCCTTTATGCCCACATCAATCTCCTGTTGACTACGGAAAGACAGTGCAATTGCATAGACTCTCAGCACTCTCAGAACAACACTGGAAGGGCCATGCTGGGATTTTGCCCATTTGTACAGAGAGATTGATAGAGGCACACAGAAACTTGTTACACAGCTGTGAAGGGGCAGAGTGGGAGTCAACCCCCCCAAGCTGTAGATGTTGAGAGCTATTGCTCTCAGCAGTATGTGCATTTGGGCAGTGAGCTCATGGGAAGATGGTCTTGCAGAGCAGTGTGGACATGGACTTCCATGACATAGCACACTATAGCCCTCAAGCTGGCACAAAGTCTTAAGCTCCCAGTTTCTGGTGAGATTGTGGAGAAGCAGGAAATGCCAGGCATCACTGGCAGGAACACTGGGTATGGCCCCATATCAAGGGCAATTTGGCAACATGTGGTGAAGTCAAAGAGATTGTAGTCTCCTCTTCAGAGACTCCATCCCTAGGAAGATCCATCAGATATGTGTGTGAGTACATGTCTAGAAAGACACTCAATGGATCATTTTAATGTATGTTATTGCATATATTGTGTTTGATTGCATATATAATTGAGGAGCCCTGGAAATTGCTGAGTGCCTTCAGCATGGACAAGACTGTAGTGTGACTGGTTATTCTTTAAGTGGGACTCAGCAGTAACAGAATTTAGAGAGCAGATCAATGAGCCACATACTGATCATTAGATACACAATGTCATCAGCTACATAGATTTTAACAAAATGTAAAGTAATGTATACTCTACTTTGTTTCTGGATACTCACCTGTAGGAAAAGTGTCACACGACTGCACAGAAAGGAAAGCCCCACACCAACATTCAGTCCTTCAGAATGAAAGAGAGCAGTGGATCTGGGGATGGGCAACACAGAATCCTGAGACTATATCTAGGCTGATAAATGTTTAGAGGTAGTGATGTATGTGTAGAAAAGTACTCACTCTATTTCCCAGTGGTGAGGAGCTAGCTGTGTGTTTTAGGACTCTGACTGTTCTCCCCTGTGACTACGGTGCGGTATATAAGGAAGGTATGGGTGTATGTCAGTTCTTAGTAAAGGGGCTTAATCTGAAGGCAGCAGGAAGATGGCATGGCTGGCATAAAACATAACTTGTGTCTATGATTCTTTGTAGCAGCCCAACCCAGTGGAGCAGCGTTACATGGAGCTCTTGGCACTGCGTGACGATTATATAAAGCGGCTTGAGGAATTGCAGCTCGCCAACTCCGCCAAGCTTTCTGATCCCTCCACTTCATCTTCCAGTCCTTCACAGATGATGCCCCATGTGCAAACTCACTTCTGAGGGGATCTCTGCCACTGTACTTGAGCTCTAGATAAGTGAAATAGTTGACTTTCATTTTGGGCATGTGTACAAAGTAGGTTTAAAATATCCACCTGCATTTAAAAGTTGAACTAACATCTTAGACTCTTGAGTATGTGCCTTCTGTAATATGTATTCCAAGAAATTGACAGTGTCTATGTGGCAATCGGAAGAAAGGAGTCAAGAGGGGGTTCTGAAAAATCCCACACTTTTTTACAAAGCACTTTCTCAAAGATAAAATTTAAATTTAATTTACCTCTATAGAAATGCTACATATATAGTATATATTTTGTGAGCTTAATTGAAACATTATTTTAAATCCAGGGGGGAAATGTGTTTGTAAAATGGATTTTCCTCCAGCTGCTTACAACAGTTGCTTTGGATTATCTAAAATGAATCCAAATGTGAAAGATGGGTATGACTGCCAAAGCCGAATTGCGCTCCGCTTCCTTGGCAGATTCCAAGAGCAAGGCGTTTAAATAATTGCCAATTTTTATACCATCATAAGTGGTGATGTAAGGAAAAAAAGATGAGCATTTCATCATTCTGAAATTTCGAAAATAAAAGGTTCTCCCATCATTTTTCAAGAGAAGCATATTTTTTATATTTAAAAATAAAACGTGATGTGGTTTGATTTTTCTCCTTAACTTTGCCAGCCCTGCTATCTAAATTCTCCCATGAGCTTGTCTAACAGTGAGTCATCCTCAGGTTGAGGCAAACCCCAGATATAGCACTGTGTGAGGACGTCAGCTGTGTTCTGCTGCTTAGGTGAATATTTTCACAGCCTCTAGTCAGTGCAGCTTCTCTGCTGAAGTGCAGGTTTTACTGTCTTGGATGGATGCGCTATGGCTACAGAGTCTTTCTTTAAAATAATGCCCCAGGTGTACATTTTAAGTGTATTCTTAAAAGCATTCTGTTTATGTATCTCTGTTGGGTTCCCCTCCCCTACATGTGTGCATAAAGATTGGATCTGCACATTATTACTTGAAGTACTGGGCAGTTTGCTTTTTCAGGTTTTTTTCATTTTATTTTGTAGTGTGAAGTGAAATTTTAAATGCACAGTTCTATTGATATCTGAACTAATTCATTTAGTAACTATATTTGTAAAAGCTAAAGCTAGAGTTAAAGCAATTAATGTTTTACAATGATTTGTAAAGGATTATTTATAGCTAATATGGTTTTGTTTTCAGTGAATTAAGAGAGATTAAGTATATCTTTGTAAATTATTTTACGTCACAGCTTAATGGTCTACCAAATAAGACATCTCAAATATAGTAGTATAATGTATGGATTTTGTAAGTATAAAAGATTTATTAGATATTCTTTTGCTTTTTGTAAACGCTGTAAATATTTCATAAATTAAAAAAAGTGTTACTCCATAAAAGAAAAAAAAAGATAATACTAATAACTCAAAGGACTTTGTGAAATTTCATGAAAACATTTTCCTGGCAATAAACATTAAAGAACTGCTGTAATAAATATCGTATCTAAAGCTCACAGTGTTTCCAGGAACACAGCTGTGTGTCTAAGAAGCGCATGGTGCCCATCTTCATTTGCTTATCCTTTTTCTGGATCTACTTTACATGTTGTCACAGTAGCAACATTTGTTTTCTTGTTGTTGTTTCTGTTGTTGTTGTCTCACCTGAAGTCTCATATAACCCAGGTTGGCCTCCAACCCAGTGTGTTACCAAAGCTGGCCTTAAACTCCAGATCTTCCTGCTTCTATCTCACACTCATGTTCTGCCGTAACCAGCTTATTTCCATTCTGACTGATAAATGGCCAAATGAATTTACTATTGATGGACAGACCCAGAGACCTTTAGGAAAATGCATACTGATGCAGTTTACCTCATATATACATACACCTGGTACAGCACATAGAAAATATTTCACCTTGACAAGATAGACCAAGTCTACTCAGCACAAAACAAAATTAAGATGGAGTGCAACTGAGGATGACCTTTGAACTCTTGATCTTCCTGCCTCCACTTTGAAAACACTAACTAGGATATGCTACCACACCCGGGTTTTATGCAGTTCTTGGGGTTGAATGTAAAGCTCCCTGCATTTAGGGACTCTGCCAATTATCCCCTGCCAGCAGAGAACGGGCTGATGATGTATGTATGCTACATAATTACCCAGGGTGATTAAAGGAAACTATCTATGAAAACAAACTTCTAGAGCTTTAAATAACTTTACATTTACACACCATAGTAAAAAAATAAATAAACCTGTAGAGTAGAGAAATCCAGACATCTAATGTACAGCATTAGGACTTGCAGTTGCTAATGTAGTTGAGTTTGTTCTTAGAGTATATTTAGGAGTCTTGTCAAAAGCAGGATAATTATGAGATTTGCTTGAATATGATAAGCATTTCATTATGAATCTATCACAAATCTACTGAGTGCCTTACATCAATAGTATACAATAAATTTCTTAAATATTATATAAAAAATAAGGAATTCAGAAACACCTTTAATCAGAAATATACATTGAAGCCACAATGAGATGTTCTGCCATACCCTTGTATCACAAGCCTTGTTATAAATACTTTACCACTGAGACACAGCCCCAACATTTTAATATTTTATTTTGAAATAAGATCTTACTAAATTGCCCAGGTAAATTTGGAACTTATAGTCCTTATACCTCTGCCTCATAAGTAGCTGTATTATAGGCTTTTGTTCCCAGGCCTGGCTATGTTGCAAGCATTTCAAAGTCTGTTGATCAGAAGCATTGGATAGTAGGAGCTGTGGTATAATACTTAGATATTACCTAGTAAGTCAAAGTGGTACCCTTTGACATATTTCTACTGTTGAGGAATGCGAAAAATGCACACCACGATCAGAGAAGCATTGTTGGTCAAGCTAGGAACAAGCTAGAAATAAGTTATCCACCTACAGCGGGCACACTGAACAACAGAATACCTTACCCTAGGATATATCATCACGTGACCGTGGCTGTACATCACATGAATTCCACAAGCATGTTAACTGAAAGAAGCCAGTCAGAAAGACTGTATCATTTCAGTCACATAAGTTCAAAAGTAATTCTTAGGGAGAAGCAACTCATCACAAACAAACAGTAGAAGCTTCTAGTGCATGAAATATCATGCAGTGTGTGTAGAATTCAAAGAAAATTGACATTCCTGTATTGTAATCCACCCAAGTCTGGCAGAGGATGACAAAGAGATGGGTAGGGGCTGTGTGTGGAAGGTGGGTTTGAAGGCACAGGCTGAGCTTGGAAAGGCCAGTTTGAGGCTACTGAGTTTGCACTGATGGGGACTGAACTTGATGTAGAGACAAGCGGAGGTACAGATTTAGAAGGAATCAAGAGCTTATGGCTGGAAAGGTGAGATGAAAAAAAAGACTGCACCTTCTGATCTCAGAGCTTTTCTAGGTTTCCAGAGTAGGGGCTGCTCAGCTAGACTAGTAGTTTTCAACCTGTGGGTCCTGACACCCTTTGGGGTTCAAATGACTTTCACACGGGTTGCCTAAGACCATCTGCATATCAGATATTCACATTAGGATTCATAACAGTTCTGAAGTAGCAACCAAAGTAATTTTATGGTTGGGGGTCACCACAACATGAGGAACTATATTAAAGGGTCACAGCATTAGGAAGGTTGAAGACCACTGCTCTAGACTGGAATTTCTACTTCCTGCTTCCTTTTCTGACATAGGGCAGGTCAACAATGAAGTTGGGGTAGTTCTGAGATGAGTTTGAGATATGCTGTATTTGATGAAGTGTCTGATGCAATGCTAAATTTAAGCCTAGGGCTCACAAAAGAAAAACACATAGGGACGAAACCCAAAGAGGTGGATGGCATTGCCCATGTAATTGGAGAAAAGTGATGAGCCTCAAGATTTGAAGATGTATATTGAGGAAGAAGAGACCTGGGAAGAGATGAAGAAAGAAGCTCAAAAAGGAATCATTGCATGGTGACAATTAAGGGAAGAGGTCATTGCAAAGAACAAGTGATCTAGTAAACTACGGATGGAAAATTGTTTAGTTTGGAATCTAGAGTGTCCTTCACAGACATTCTTGAAAAGCAGTTTCGTTGGGGCAGAAGCCAAATGCCAGTCAGTTAAAAGGCCAGGGGCTAGCTCAAGCAACTAAAGGGAACAAGGCTGAGGGACATTCAGATAAAAAAAAAAAAACTGTTGCTTTTGTGCCAGGAGCCACTTTTACAACACTAAACTGGAAGAGACTACCCCAGAGGCCATATTAAACATCACCTTTTTCTGCTTTTCACTATTAATTTGGCTCTTTTGTTGGGGATGGGTAGCTGAATCTGACTTGGGACACACACCAAGGCTTCTAAATCTGGTAACACCCTATTCTCATCTTAAGGCCTCTGCTCTACACTACACTACTTCCCTTAACTCCTCTTCTCATGGTATATGTCCTACTCAATTGAAACTATGAGCTGCATGTCTTTCTTCCTCATTGTGTGTGGGGTCAGATATTCCTCCCCTCTGCTTCTGGGCTGTAGTGTCCAACAGGGTTCCTGGCATATAGTGGGCATACAGTATATATTCATTTGAGTGCATGGATGGGTGAGAGAATGATCAGTGAAATGGGAATAGGTGTAAGCTGCTCTTTCTAGAAAGTTATCTATAAAGAAAGGAGAAAGAATGGATGGCTTCGGAGAGGTTAGAGTAAGAAAGTGGGCTTTAGGGAGGAAGAGAGGCTAGTGGAGAACAAAGTCCCCTATAGGAAAAAGTCCTACTGCCTAGAAGAACAAGGCTCCAGAGTGAAGCTGAGCCACAGAACACAGGCAAAGAGGGACCAAAACCAGAATAGCAGAGCTTGTGCCATCACTACAGTGGGCAGAGGCAGGAGTGGGTTTTTTTTAATTTTTTTCCCTTTATTGAAAATAGATTTTTTAATATAATATATCCTGATGGCAGTTTTCCCTCCCTCCACTCCCCCCAGTACCCCACTTTCCCTCCTATCCAGATCCACTCCCTTTCTCTTATTAGAAAACAAGTTTCTAAGGGATAATAAAATAAAATACAGTAAATAGAATAAATAATATAAATAAAATATAAATAAAAAAATAAAAACAAACACATCGGAATAGGGCAAAACAAGAAACAGAAGGAAAAGAGCCCCCCCAAAAGGTACATACACACACATTAAAACAGATATAGACATAGAGATTCACTAGTTCACACTCTCAATTCCATAAAAACACAAAACCAAAAGCAATAATATATACACACAGGACCTGTAGGGTAAAAAATAGAATAAATTAAAATAGGATTTAAGAAAAGGAAGGCTGGGCAGTGGTGGCGCACACCTTTAATCCCAGCACCTGGGAGGCAGAGGCAGGTGGATCTCTGTGAGTTTGAGGCCAGCCTGGTCTACAGAGTGAGTTCCAGGACAGCCAGAGTTACAACAGAGAAACCCTGTCTCAAAAAAGAAAAGGAAGGAAGAAAGAGCCCTGACACAACATCATGAGACAAGGAACCTCCAAAAATGCTGAGTTCATTTTTTTGGCCATCTACCACTGGGCATTTGACCCACCCTTAAGAGTACTTTGTTTCCCCAGTGAGACTTGGTTAGAAAACGCTAAAATTTCCTCTTCCCCCTTCCCTTCCTCGTCCCACTTGATCCTCCTTTTCCATTCCAGCACCCCCACTTGTCCATCCATAACTGTTCTGTTTCCTAGGGAGACCTATCTGTTCCCTTCTAGTCCCTTAGTTGCACTAGAGAACTGGTAATCTGAAAAGGTAACAGATTCATGTCTTTCTGAAGTGGCCTTGCCTCTCTCATCTCCAGATCATGTAGGGAGAAGGGGAGGGGCAAAGGCAGTCAGTCCTTGTGGAGCTCAGGCTTGCCTTCATGTAGTCAGCCACAGTTCTGAGTGGGAGTTCCTCTTGTTGCCATGCCTGCAGCTTCCTTCCTTCTGTCTGGGCTCCGGCCCATGTTAGAATGCTGAGTCGACTTCGTTTCTGCTGTTGTCAACCTTCTACTCCTTCAAGGGCATCTGGGCTGGGCGAGGAGGTTAATTCAGAACAGTGTGTCTATGCTGACTCATTTTGTACAATATAGAGTTTTCCCAACATTTTACAATATAAGAGTATCTTTATGACACGGAATATCAGAGTCCCATCTGTCTCTTCTGTCCCCTATTAGAACCACAGGTACTTCTTTTCTTTTTGGCTATTAGAAAATACATAAAGATAAAGAAACATTTGTGGATGGCTGTGGTAGGCAGAAAATGGCTCCCCGAAGATGTTCATCTCTAGTCTCCAGAACCTGAAAAGAAGTGAGGGAATCAGATTGCAGACAGACTTAAAGTCGGTTTCATTCAGATCTAAGCTGCTCCCCTCACCCATACACACTTGCATGTGAAAAGCTTGGTCCTAATGCAGCAGTGGTAGAGACCGTAGAGACCGGCATCAGGAAGTGATGGGGCCCTAAGCATGTGCCCTGTCCATGGAGTTGCTCTCTTCACAGGCCACCACCGAATGAGCTACTGGGAGGTTGTGGAAACTTTATAGATGAGACCAGGTCCCTGCAGGTGTATCTTTTCCCCTTGTTACCTTTCTTTTGCTCTCTCCCTTTCCTCTCTTCCCTCCCTATAGCTTCCTGCTCCTTTCTCTGTGTCCTTTCTGGCTGCCCTGTCACCATGAGTTTTTGCTTTACCGCAGGTCCAGAAACCCTAGAGCCAAGTGAGCGTGGATTGAAAATGAAAGGATGAGCCTAAATAAATCTTTACTCCTTTAACTCGCCCCAAGTACTCTGTCACAGTGATGAAAAGCTGACTGAGCAAAGCTAACCAACTGACCTTGAAATGACATTATTCTGGGGTTTTCATTTAGGCCTGACATACATGCAAGTGCTTTAAAAGTACAAGAGGGAGACAGACAATGTCACTGTCTTACCACATGAGAAAGACTTGCCTATCCTGGCTGTCTATGAGAATGAAGAGGGCATGGTCCAGGGAGTTCAGTAGCTTCCAGATGTCAGAAAAGACCAGGAGACAGATTCCCTCCACAACCCCCTAAAGAAGAGCCCTGTAGAATCCTTAACTCTGAGATTATCTGACTTCTGCCCTCCAGAATATAAGATGCTTACATTGCTGGTGGTGATTTGTTACAGTAACCACAAGTGCAATGGGGAGAGACGGAAAAGGCTTCTGCCTGGTTTGCTCAGTGTTCCACTCATCTCCCATCCAACCGCAATGGCAGAGAGGTCGCTGGTGAGCAGAGGGGGAACGTCAAGCTATCTCCAGAAGTACTGCTCACCAATGATCTCTCTGTCATACAGTTAGAATTCAGGTCACATCAGTAGTTCAAAGTCCTCCAGAACCTGGTTCATGGGACATGACAAGATCTCTAGGGAAAGCCTCCTCAAAAACCAGTGGAGACAGAACAGCAAGAGGTATGTAAGGTTTAGTTCAAACTACTGCAGCCACTGTGTGCTCGCAGCCACTGTGCTGCAGTTCTGATGGCTCCATAGGGGCTATTATGACTGCCTCTTCGTACTTCTGTACTGTAATGTCAAGTTGGCACCTGAGATCAGCTGAAACAGCAAGAGTTATGCCACAGAGATGAGCAAGGGTCACAGAGGTGGGCTTTTTATTCCTTCAGCTGAAAACTAAAGCCTTCACTCATTGTCCTTGAAGAAATAAAATCTAGAAACCCCATCTCAGAAACAAAGCCAGCAAATAAATAAGATCTAGACAATCTTGGACTTGGAAATGACAGATACAATAGCAAAACACTCTGTGAGGTAAAGCGAGGCACAGTGAACCCTACTAAAATGAAAAATATAAACAGTTAAGAGAATAACAAAGAAATCTCAGACTGGGAGAAAGTCTTGTGTTTTATATGTCTGATAAGATTATTACACAGAGATTGAGATTCCCCCAACACACAGACACACACACGTTGTTGCCCTTATTAACTACCCAGTAGCTTGCCGTGTATACCAGGCTGGCCTTGAAGTTATGACAATCCTCCTGCCTCTGCCTCCAATAAAGTGAAGTTATAGATATGTGTCATCATGTGTGGTTTACAAAGAACCCTGAAGAGTCAACAATAAGAGAGCAACATGATTTTTTTTAATAGGGAAAAGATTTGAACAGACACCTTACTATCTCACACACATGGTTGGGGTTTATCTATGTCTTCTATATATAACCTGTATACATATTCCACTTCCTTATATTGCAAGTAGCATATGATAATACATTTCATGTGTCATTGGAGAAATGTAAACCACAATGAGATGTCACTACACACATAGTAGAGTGATCAATGGCAAATCCTGGTAAGAGTATGAAGCAACACCAACTCATTTTCACTGCTTATGAGAATACAACATGGTATAACCACTTTAGAGACAGTTCAGTGATGTCTTGCACAGCTGAGCATAGCCTTGCCATATGGATTAGCAATCATATACTTTGGAAGTTACCCAGATGAATTTCAAAACTTATGCCCAGACACAAACCACATCAATGTTTGAAGCAGTTATCACACAATTATCAGACAGTTGCCACATAGTTGAAGGAGCTGTCACACAGCTATCAATACAGTTGCCACAATTTGGTTTAAAATATATAGGTGAAGGAATTAAAAAAAAAAAAAAACTGTGGTTCATCCAGACAATGGAATATCATTAAGTGCTTATAAGAAATGAGCTATCCAGCCATGAAAACACATAAAATCCAAATTAGTGCTGCCCATATGCACTTAAGTGTTGGGTTATCCACTGAAACATGGTCAACCTACCAGGGGCCACACCCCTGATGAAAGCTGATTGGCATCCCATCCCCACCTCCCCTCCTGCTAACAGTCATCAATAACTCCCCAGCTAGAGATAGGACTCCTTGTCCCACCTCTATCCATGCTGGAATTTTGGCTGGCTTGTGTGTGCCTGTGTAGACAACCACAGTATGCTGTACATTCTATTCAGTTTTTCTGAAACCTAAAACTCTTTTTAAAGATCAGTTGGTTATTTTTAAAAGAATTTTGTATACTTAGTCTATCACTAAGTGTTTAGAAATGACTATATTAGATAGTCTTGGTCAAAATCTTAGTCAAAATTCACCTTAAGTAGCGATCATTGAGGGGTCTGTAGTTAGGAATCATTGTCTTAGTTTGCTTTCTTTTGCTGTGATAAAGACCATGACCTAAAGCAACTTAGGTAGGAAAGGGTTTGCTTGACTTACCCTTCCATTTAACTCTCCCTCAGCCAGGAAAGCTAGAGCAAGAACTGAAGCAGAGGCCATTAAGGAACGCTGCTCACTGGCTTGCTCTTTATGACTTGGTCAGCTGCTTTCTTATAACATCTAGGACTGCCTGCCCAGGGGCAGTGCCACCCCCAACAGCCATTAATTTAAAAAATGCCCTACATTTAAAAAATGCAAACCTTATATTTGTGGAGACTTTGGACAGCAGCACTCTTTATTTTCCTCTACACTTGTACACTTGTAGAGGCAGTGCCTAAGAGAACGAAGTGCGGTCATCAAGTGGGTTGGAAATCAAAACGCAATTACCGTAGCATGACTTTGAAAACCTCTACATCTGCAAGTGTCTCTACACCATATCAGTACACTGCTTCTCTTCTCTAAATCCACCCTTTAAGCACTCACTCTTTTATTTTCTAATTAAATCTTTTTATTATATTTTTTCTTCTCTCATATAATACATCCCGACCCCCATCCTCCCCTCCCTCCATCCGTCACAAGTCCCCCCCTCTCCCCTCTCCCCCAGATACCCCCACCATTTCCCCTCAGAAAAGAGCTGGCTTCTCAGGGTTACACTTTTTAATGCTATGATTTTTTATGTTTATTTCTGCCTGATCATTTGACACAATGTAAATCCTTGTCAGTAGAGGGCGCTGAAGGTACACTGGAGAAAATTTGTTTGTCTGTTGTGTTTTTCTCAGACAGGGCCCTTTATGTATGCAGACAAGGCTGGCCTGGAACTGGTAATCCTCCTAGCCACTTTCCTCCATCTCCTGACTGCTGGAATCACAGGCATGAGTCACAACACTTGGCTTGAAATGATTTTATGAGATTCTGATTGCCTCCTTGGTTAGTCTCCTGCAAAGCACAGCTTTCTCCAGTGCTAGGCTCCTATGTGCAAAGTTCCTGCAAGTATTAACAATTGCTGCCCTCTTCCTCCGACTCCTCTCCCCTCTGCTGCCTCCTCTTAGACTTCTTTCAAGACAGAGTCTCACTATTTAGCCCAGCTGGGCCTCAAAGTCAAGGTCCTCCTGCCTCTGCCTTCAGAACTCTGGGATTTCAGTCATTTTCCACTGTGCGTTTTGATTTCTATGTTCTGGGGCAAAACACAGAAGCAACCATGAGGTCTTCAGTGGGTGAGTGGAATTGCAAACTTCAATGCTTTCATACAAAAAATATTATTAATGAAAAAGAAATGAGCTAACTAATTTATTGGAAAGACATGGAAAAACCAAAGTGAGTGCTCAGTTTTGGATAAGTCTAAAAGCACACTAGTAACAATTGTGTGTGTGTGTGTGTGTGTGTGTGTGTGTGTGTGTGTGCGCGCGCGCGTGCGCACGCACGGTCATTGAAAGAGAGAGAGAATATTAAAATGTGCCAATAACAAAGGCTTTACAGCACTTGGTGGTCCCTGTAAAAGGAATAGTATTTCTGAAATGACAGAATTATGAAAGTGAAGAACAGATTGTGGGCATGGGGGTTGAGGAGGGTGGGAGTACGATGGAAGCACTATGTCTCTGAAAGGCAGTGGGAAGGGTCCCTATGGTGATGGAAATATTCTCACTTTGTATCAAGGACAATTTCGTGGCTAACATATATGTTTGCAAAATTTTCCACTTTATCGTTGGAAAGAGGCATACAAAATGTTATAAATTATCTATGTTGGTTATTACAAATATATCTGAATATGCAAGTGTCTTAAAAGTAGAATCAAACAATTGTCTCTACACTGTACTCCCCTTATTGCACCAAGGATGGAATTAACCACTCCCACTGCCACATCCTTGGCAGCCAACCTCTCCTTTACAATGTGTCTTATCAAGAAAGTGGCCAAATCAATGTTGGGTTTGGAATGTCCAAATATTATTTTAGTGCTACAGAGTGCTGTTGGTGTTTGTAATACTAAGATTATGGCTCTTCTGTAAGGCTTTCATTGCTTAGGATTGTAGTGTTGGAAATGAAAAAAACTGCTATGAAGTGAGTGTCTTAGAAAAAATAACTTGGTGTGTTGCTTTTGGGAAGGCGGCTGCTGCTGCTGCTGCTGCTGCTTATGTAACATCACACCCCAGCCAGCTCCATGTACCTTCATGAACACAATGTTCCAAGAGACATTTGCCTTCAGCTCCATATCTTAACCTGGTACTTATCACCCAGTCTGATTCACTTGGACCAATCCACAGAACCCATCTCCCTCCTTTCCCATGCATGTGTGTCCCACTTCCTCTTTCCCTCCCCACCATCAGAGAACACAGACACAAACATTTCCTCATGAGCTTGATTGTATTTTCATCATGTTTAAGTTGGTGTAAAAATTCTCTTCACTTCATAGTTACACACTACCCAGTATGGGGTGAGACCTCAAAGATGCTTCATGAGGTCTTACTTAACCCAACTAGCTGTCCATGTACTCATCAATGGAGGAGGTGAGTGGAGGAGGCAGAGTCCTCCTCCATTGCTTGAATGTCGTCTGGATCATGCTTTGTTAGCTTATTTTTCTTATTGTGATGTTTGTGGGATTTCCTTCTTGGTTAGTGGTCTTAGCTCTAGAAAGCTCTTCTTCACCAAACAGCTTCTTGGTGGGGCACTTTTTGACTTCTTCACTGCCTTTGCCTTATTTATAGCCAGTATGGACACCTGGAAAGGCCACGGGGAGAAAACCAAAAGGCTAAGTTTTGAGGAAGAAGGCACAGAAGGAACAGAAACAGGAACTTAATAGAAAAGGAAGCAGTTGGGGGGAGCCTAGGAGGATGAGGACTGAGGAGAAGTCTGGGGGGCAGGGAGTGAAGGGCAACAACAGAAAAACCTTGGGTAGCTCAGCTCACCTTGGCTTTCCTCTTTGATCCAGAGGACCTTCCTTTTGTAGGTCTACAAGGGACCTTCATTTTCTCCCTCCATAGGTACTTGGATTGCTTTTCTTGCCTTCTGTGTTAGGCACAGGTAGCTTTGTAGCCACCTCCCCTATGGTAGCAACTCACAGCAATCTAACTCAAGCCTCCTGAATATCATACATATACTCCTTCCCAGACAATGAGTGACCACACCATTACATTGTTTGGTCAGAAACCCCAGGAGGGGAGGCTTCAAAGGCACACAGATCATCATCCTGGTACCCTGTGTGGGGAGGGCAGCTAGATGGTCTGGGTAGAGAATTGGAACATTAACTCTCTTAGAGTCTTCCAAACTGACATTCTACATGTTTCCCATGACACCCAATTCAAGTGGTACATTCCGTTCCCTCACAGTCTTCCTCATTAGTGTGGGGTGTGTGTGTGTGTGTGTGTGTGTGTGGTGTGACTTGCAAGTCACCCATGGAGAAATGGCAATACCTAAAAAATCTCTTTGGTGATATGAATCATTCTACTTCACCTTTAACATTTTCTCTCATGTACCTTTATTGTCAGGTCTTATCTACCACTAGGGAACTTTCACATCCCAGTCCTTTGCCCAGCACTTACTGAGGTTCCCTTGCTTTGTTTCCAGTCTGAAGTCATGGCCTTTAGGCTGTCAGACTTTACTAAATTGAGTTGGCTACCTGGAAACCTAATCCAGTTTACAATTTGAAGGGCTTGTTTATATCAGTAAGCCCATCACCTAGGCTTTAGTATTATATTAACAGTTAAAAGAGACAAGCCAGAATTCCATGTGCCAGAAGTTGTGCAGGAAATTACAACAGAAAGACTGTTGGGTTCACACTAGAGAAGTGAGGTGTTTGGCCAACAGTGCACTTGTTGTCAAATGAAATAAGGAAAGAAAAAGTCCTCTAAATCAGCGGTTCTCTATCTGTGGGTTGTGAACCCTTTAGGGATTAAACAACCCTTTCAAAGGAGTCATCTAAGGCCATATGCACATCAGATATTTACATTATGATTCGCAACAGAAGCAAAATCACAGTTGTAAAGTAGCAATGAAAATAACTTTATGGTTGGGGGGTCACCATGACATGAGGAACTGTGTTTAAGGGTTGTAACATTAGAAAGGTTGAGAACTATTGCTCTAGATTTAGTCCATGCAGACAATTTTGTGACTCTAACAAAGAATCCCTCTTAAGCTAATAATTGAACTCAATAAGAGTCACAAAAGACTGATACGTATAACTAGTTATACTTTTTGAGACCAGCAATAAACAATTGGAATTTAAAAGCAAAAATGCCAAAATTTAAAGATGGAATTTAAAACATGAAATGCAAAAGAATTGTCTTGATTTTGTTTCCTTTTGCTGTGATAAAACACATTGATAAAAGCAACTTAAAGGAGAGTTTCTTTAGCGCGTAATTCCAAGTTACAGTCCATCATTGCAGAGAAATCAAGGTGACAGAAACTCAAAGCAGTGATTCACAGTACATCTACAATCAAGAGCAGAGTCCAATGAATTAATGCATCTATATACATGTTCTGCTAGATTTCTCCACTCTTATGCAATCCAGAATCTCCTGCCCAGGGAATGGTACCACTTACACTGGGCAGGTCTTCCCACCTCAATTAAAGTAATCAATATAATCACTGTCATCATGTCAACGGCCAACCTGCTTGCTCTTCAAAACTCTTCCACTGAGATTCCTTTTCTTGTGATTCTAGATAGTCTCAAGTTGACAATTAACAGTCACATGAATAAATTTGATAAACTGCTTAGAAGCTCTGTACACCATAAGTCACAAAGCATTATAGAAATAAACTAATGAAGACCTAAATTAAAGAAGACATGTGCCTCATTGAATTGCCAGGAAAGTCAATATTGTTATGATACTCATTCTTCTCAAATTTCATCAACAAAACAAATCATTCCTAATCAAAGTCTCAAAAGTATTAAAAAAAACAACAGAAACTAGCAGAAGACAATGTTCACATTCACACATAGGTACAAAGAACATAACTTTTGAAGGAGAACAAAGTTGGGGAGGTTACAGAACTGATTTTAAAGTCACAATAATCAGGAGAGTATGAAAATGGCATAGCAGTAGAAATGTATCAATAGAAGAATGCCTAGATATATACTTACATGTAATAGCTTATGTAGATGTAGATGTAAGGTTGATTTTTTTATTATTCCTGTGGGTTCATGGCAGAAGGCAGTTTATTATTTGCTAATTCAATCTCTAGTCCTAGAGGGTTTCAGCCTCTGTACAATCTAATCTTAAGCCTAGACCTAGAAGGCTTCATCCTCCATACAATCTAATCTGCAAACCTAGACTGTTTCAGCCTCAGAGATTTACTACTGACTGAGATCACTCTATCTTCTGAACTACATCTTTTCACTCTGATCTGTATTGTGAACTCTAAAGTGTAAATCATAAACCATCTGCTTCTGATTCTCTGCTTTCTCTCTGCTTATTCTGGACTGGATCTGCTCTTCTCAGATTCTTCTGTGAGATGAATGCCTGACTGAACTCAGCTCTCCAACTCCTTTCTGAACTCCTCTGTCTCTTCTCCTGACCTGAACTGAAATGTCCATGAGCTGAGAGCCTCCTTTTATATCCTGATAGTTGGGCATGTCTTCACTCTGATTCAATTTCAGACTTCATTCTGATTCAATCTCAGGATTTGGGACTAAAGGCATCACTACCATTTACTGTAGAACATTTCATCTGGATCACATAGGCCTCTAAATGTGATCCCTTCATATGAGCTTTTGGATGTGATCCCTTCCTAGTCCTATTACATAGGACTTTCAATGTGATCCTTTGTTAGAATAGCCATGTTGCTGGATTAAAAGATTAAATGTATTTCTACAAGGACACATATGGAGAATCAGCTATGGTAAAGATACAAAGGAATGTTGCAGGCTCGACTTTATGTAAGCTGAGTCTAGAACTTCTGGGTATACATATGCAAACTATACAGTTCAATACATACTTTTAATTTATAGAAAAAATATGGCAGAATGTGCTGGAGAGGTGTTTCACTTAGAGCAGGTACTGCTCTTGCAGAGGAAACCTGAATTCACTTCCCAGAACCCACTATCAAGTGGGTCACAACCATTTGTTACTCCAGCTCCAGGGACTTCTGTAGGCACCTTCACTCATGTGTATTCCCCACTCACATGATTTTTTTGTTAAATAACTTTTATTAGATGTTTTTAAGGGCTACACCATGACATTATGTAGAGAATAATGGTTATTGTGATGAAGCAGATGAATTGATCCATCTCCCATGGTTACTTTTTGGGAGGAGGGATATTAACAACATAAATTTATTTAACAACCCCTGACACAAGTCAGTGTTATTAGCTTTAATCTTCATGCTGTTCATTATGTCCCCAAATTTGTTCATTGAATGCATACATATAATTTTTAATTAAATAAAAATAAATCTTTAAAACAAAAGAGTAAGAATGGATCATGGACTCAGCTTACATGCCACAACTGAAAGAATAATGCATATTAAAAATACATAGTAGAAATCTTTTATTTGGGTGGTGTGGTAAGTTTTCATGATCAGGGAAGAGATAGGACTGTGTGTAAGGGGCAGTAACAGAAGACATTTGTTTGGGATGACAAACTCCTCCAAGGAAGACATGTTCCAGAGGTAGTGGGACAAGAACACCACCAAAAGAGGAATAGGCCAAGGAACCTTCCAGGAAAGAAAATGTCATGGATAATTTTTATTGTCACATTGATTGGGTTAAGAAACAACAAGTGCACTAATAAGGTAAATCTTTGGGTATTTTTTGTGAGTATGTTATAGAATGCTGTTCTCCATGCAACATGACCATTGCCCTCTTGAACCATCAACAGCTATGATTACCCTCAGGAGATCTGCACAAGATTGGGTCCATTTGCTTTCTGTCATGGAGGGAGAGGATGAGCCCACAGGGCCCCAACCCCCTAAGATATACAAGCAATTAGTAGTTTCTAGGGGAAGGGACTCACAAGACTTCTCTGAGGATTTAGACATTTACAATTGCTAGAGGGAGGGGCTCATGAGACCTCCATTCCTAAAAATATGTAGGCAGTTAACAGTTGCTAGGGGAGAGTAGGAGATGTATTTTTCATTTGGATAGCCACTCATAAGTTGCCCCCACCGCCATAAGTAACCCCAATTAAACTCACTGGTCCAGTAAGATAGGTTTCATTGGAATCATTTCTCTGGTCTGTCATTGATGCCTTATCTGGGGTGAATAGACATTTATTCATCTCTCTAGGAAAAGTTAACACAAGACTTGCTACTAGAACAGGGGAAACCACAAAACCAAAGATGAGTTTTCGAGGAGTGTTTGCATCATTTCGATTGTGGGTGATGAAACATGTAATTAACATCAAGCTGTCTGAGCATACTCAGAGCAATCCCAATATGACCACCCTTCCCCATGTGACATGGACTGGCAAGACTCCCTGCTGCAGTAGCAGTTGCATTGTCCCTGTAATGGCTGAAGAAATTTGTGACTCTGACCACTCCATCTGAAGGTAGAGTGTTTGTTAGGGAGAATTCTAGGATGTCTGTCATCCTCTATGTGGTATGGAGTGGCAATCCTCCTTGATGAATGGGGTCTGCCACATAAAATGGAGACATTTTGAGATTCTCTCCAAAATGGCTAACTAGAGAATACATTGTGTTCATGAAAGCATGTGTGAAATAGGATTGGAAGCAGGCTGTGGCATCAGTTCCATGGCTTTTCATGTAGGTAGTAAGATATGCAGCTAAGGCTGAGCTGTCTGCCCAGGAAGAACTTGGCTGCATAAAGAAGGAATTACAAGAAAAAGGCCTGTGAATGCTATCCTCCACACTAGCCTCTGAATTGGCAGAAAAAAATCAGGGAAAAAGACAGAGGACGAGATGGAGTTTCTGACTTGCTGTTTCATGCAACTGGGGTTTGGGATAATGGGAAAAGGGTACAAATTTGATCTGTGTCAAAAAGCCCCTCTAGGGATCCCAAAACATGGAATCTTTGGAAGAATCAGGCAACAATGAGGAAGAGAGCAAGATAAAGGTAATAGAAGAGCTCTCAGATCTAGCCTTTATTAAGAGAAAATTCATGATTTGACACACAGATGAAGGCCTTAATAATGGCCCAGCTGGCTACAAGAAGCTATGACAAAAGGGAATACTCAGCACCTGAACTGCTTTACTTGGTAAAGACTTTTAAACAAACAAACAAACAAACAAACAAAAAATCCTCTCACATCCTGGATCATGAAGCTGTGGGAAACAGATTGGTTCAGGCTGAGTGCTGCGGAAACAGAGAAACTAAGTAACAGAACTACCCCTTGATCCATAAAACAAAGGCTCCATAATCTTAAGCTTTAGGAAGACAATCAGCCTGTGATGCACTTGTTGGCTCATAGTAGCCACTAAGTATACTTGCTTATCACCAACTGATGTCCTTCAGGATTGTTTCAGCTATTCATTCATATTCCCTCTCTCTCTCTCTCTCTCTCTCTCTCTCTCTCTCTCTCTCTCTCTCTCTCTCTCTCTCTCTCTCTCTCTCTCTCTCTCCCCTGTGTGTGTCTGTGTCTGTGTCTGTGTCTGTGTCTGTGTCTGTGTGTTTCTATATGAAACTGAAGATTTTCCTTTCAAGATCTGTGAAGAATTGTGTCTGGATATTGATGGGGATTACATTGAATCTGTAGATTGCTTTCGGTGGGATGGCCATTTATACCATATTAATCCTACTTTTCCATGGGTATGGGAATTGATTCTGATGTCTTCTTAAATTTCTTCAATATTTTTTAAAACTTCTAAAAGTTTTTATTATACAAGTCGCATTCTTGATTACAGTTATTCCAAGATATTTTATTTTTGAGGCTATTGTGAATGGTACTATTTCCCTGATTTCTTTCTTGACATGGTTATCATTTTTATCTAGGAAGGCTACTGATTTTTGTGTGTCAACTTTGTGTCCTTCTACACTGCTGAAAGTGTTTACAAGCTGTTTACATTTCCTGTTGGAATCCTTAGGGACTTTTACGTATAAAATCATATCATCTGCATGAGAAGATATTTTGACTTCTTTCCTGTTTGAACCCCCTTAACCTCTTTCTGCTGTCTTATTACTCTAGCTAAGACTTCGAGTACTATATTGAACAAGTATGGAGAGAATAGACATCCTTGTCTTGTTCCTGATTTTAGTGGAAATGCTCAGAGTTTCTCTCTTTTTAGGATGATATTCGCTATGTATTTGCTGTAAGTTGTTTTTATTAAGTTGAGAAATGTCTCTTGTATCCCTAGTGTCTCCAGGATTTCTCTCAGAAAGGGATTTGGATTTTGTAGGATGCCTTTTTTGCATTTGAGATCATCATGTGGTTTTTGTCTTTTACTTTGTTACTGTGGTAGATTGTGTTTATTGATCTATATATGTTTAACTTTCCTTGCATCTCCTCATCTTAGAGATAGTTCGTAGTGGTTACTATTTTTGGTATGTTCTTGGATTTGGTTTGCGAATATTTTGAGAACTTTTACATCTATGTTGATAAGGAATATTAGCTATAATTTTCTTTTTGGCTGAGTCTTCTTGTGCTTTGTATATCAGGGTAGTAGTGGCTTCAAAAACCAAATGTCAAATACCCATCAGATTGTATATTGCAGACTAATCTGAGGTTGATAGTTATGCCTTGAAAGCCTAATCAAATTCTTCACTGGATTCATCTGGCCCTAGGTTGGTTTGTTTGTTTCTTTCTTTCTTTCTTTTGTTGGTTGGTTAGTTGGTTGGTTGGTGGTTTGTTGGGAGACTTTTAATTAGTAATTCTATTTTATTAGGTATTATGGGTCTGTTTAAATTGTTTATTTCATCTTGATTTTACTTTGACAGGTAATATGTTTCAAGAAATCCGTCCATTTCTTTTCAGCTTTTCCAGTTTGATATAGTACAGATTTTTAAAGTATGTCCTTATGATCCTCTGAAATTCTTGGTGTCTGTTGCATTGTTTCCCTTTTCACCTCTAATTTTATTAATTTAGATTCTGTCTTTAATTTGGTTAATTTGGCTAAAGGTTTGCCAATCTTGTTGATTTTTCTCAAAGAATCAGCTCTTGGTTTTATAGATTCTTTGTACTTATTTCTGTTTGTTTCTATTTCATTAATTTCGGCCTTCTGTTTCATTATGTATTCCCCTCTACTCTTTTGGGGTGTTATTTCTCCCTGCTTTTCTAGAGCTTTTAAGTGTTTTGTTAAGTTATTAATATGACACATCTCCAGTTTTTTGATGCAGGCACTAAGTGCTATGAACTTTGCTTTTAGGACAGCCTTCAGTGTGTCCTACAGGTTTGGGTCTGTTGTGTTTGCATTTTGATTCAATTCTAAAATGTTTATTATTTTCTTCTTGATTTCTGTCTTGACCCAGTTTTCATTCAGTAGAAGAGTTGTCCAGCAACCATGATTTTCTATGCTTTATTCTGCTTCTATTGCTGTTGATATCCAGCATTAATCCATGGTGGTCAGATATCATGTGGGGTGTTATTTCAGTTTTCCTATATTAAGACTTGCTTTAGTGATCCCAATATGTGGTCAAAGTTCAATGGGCTGCTGAGATGGAAGTATTTAGTGTTTGGGTGAAATGTTCTGTACATGTCTGCTAAGTCCATCTGATTTATGAGGTTATTTAACTCAAGCATTTTTATGTTTAGTTCATTTGCTTGGAATACCTTCTTCCATACTTTTACCATAGGGTGATATTACAGGGTGTACACTTACAGGGTGGCTCTGAAAGAAAGACATGGAGGCATTCACGTAGATGTTAACCCTGCCAGACCTCAGCAGAGGGAACCACCTGTCCTGACAAGCACCATTCTAGACAGTGGAACCCTCATTCATCTCAGGGGTTTTTATTAGTACCTAAGCTCCTCTGGTGTTCTATTGATATCATGTGCAAATTGTGAGCAATCAAACACCTTTTACATAAAGCCAACACCTGCAGACAATACAAATGCCAAGGCCTACACAGGCCTTTTCCCACTAGTGTGCAAAATAATCATTTTAAGCATAGCTAAAACTTCTGTATCATTTCTCCTTGATAATGAGATGTGTTTCTTGGATTCAGCAAAAAAGATGGATCTTGTTTTCTAAACCAATCTGTTCCTCTTTGTCTTTTGGGGGGTGAAATTGAAACCATTTCATATTGGAAGTTATTATTGAAAAATGTTTGTTAATTCCTGCTTTTTGTTGTTGTTGTGGTGGTGGTGGTGGTTTTTTTCCTTCTCTTTTGATTAACTGTTCTGGGGTTATTTATACCTTTTGCTCTCTTTGATATAATTAACCTTCTCTTCAGACTAAAGTTTTCCTTATAGTGACTTCTGTGGATCTGGATTGGTGGGCAAACATTGCTTAAATTTGTTTTTACCATGAAATGTCTTTCTTTATTGATTATGATTGATGTTCTTGCAGTGATTTTGTGGTCTCTCGGAGCTTATAAAACATCCTTCTAGACCCTTCTGGCTTTCAGAGTCTTCACAGGGAAGTCAGGTGTTATTCTCATGGGCCTGCCTTAATATGTGATTTGGTTTTGCAGTTTTTAATATCCTTCGTTCTGTACATTTAGTGTTTTGATTTTTATGTATTATGAGGACTTTCTTTTCTGGTCCTTTTTGGTGTTCTGTATGCCACTCACACCTTACTTGATAGGCATCTCTTTGTTTAGATAATGGAAGTTTTCTTCTATGATTTTGTCAAAAATATTTTCTGTGGTTTTATCCTTGGTTTCTTCTCCTTCCTCTATTTCTATTATTTATAGGTTTGGTCTTTCTATAGTATCGCAGGTTTCCTGCATGTTTTGTTCCTGAGTGTTTATATATTTAACACTTTCTTTGGCTGAGGTATCCATTTCTTCTACCTTACCTTCAATGCTTGAGATCCTTTCTCCCATGTCTTTTAATCTGTTGGTGAGGCTTACCTCAGAGAATGTTTTTTGTTTGTTTTTTTGTTTTAGTCTTGTTTTTTGTTTGTTGCTTTATTTGTTTTGACTTTATGAGTTTTTAAGCTTTATTTCATTTTGGTAATTTTTTTTAGAAATTCTATTTATTTGTTAAATTCTACTTTCATATTTTAATTGTTTTCCTTATTTCATTCAACTCTTGCTTTTTTATGTTTCATTGAGACATTCATTCATGTACTCTAATGTTCTTGAACATATTCATAATTGCTATTTTTAAATCCTTGTCTTATGTTTAAGCTAAATTGATTTTATCAGGGCATGCGCCCCTCAGGGAGGCATATTGCCTTGGTTATTCATGTTTCTGTTTTTGTAATGAGATTTAGGAATACGGTGTCATTATGTTTGTGGTTTTTCTTGGTATAGATATCTGTTCATACCTTTGTTGGGTAGGTGTTTGGTTCTTTGGTTGCTCTCACCACTATATGATACACTCTACACCAGAAGGATGGTGTTTGGTTTTCAACCTTGGGGTCACTCTAAGTTTTATGGTTCAGACTCTGACTAGTTCTAGACCTAAAGTTCTGTTTGGAGCTCTGCATTCAGATCCAGGCAGTCCCAGGTTGGTATAGTGGACTTCATGAGTGACAGGTTAGCAGATGGAGGAAGGGAACTCACTCTGGGATTCACTTAAGCAGGACATTACATCTGACTCCTGAAAGACAGCAGAGGGAGAACTAGGAATACCCTGGCCCTTCCCACAGATGGCAGCAAGTCTGAAGGGAGATGGAGGTAGGCTAAGAGGAAAGACTGACATAGCAAGCAGTAGCAGTTCTAAGAGTATTCAGAAGAGACCAGAATGAAGGAGAGGAAGGAAGCCATAGGTCTCTCCACCTGGGTCCCAGCAAAGTATGGCAGCTGTGGGGACCCTGGTAGAGAGTGATTCTGTGAGTCAGTGACAGTCACTTTTTTTTTTGACTAAGGAAGTTAGTGTTGGTCTGGTTGGGCCAGCTAGTTCAACAACAGATGCCCAGGAGGTATCCCTGCACTGCTCTAGTTTCTGTAGTACATCTTCAAGGACTAGTGAAGTATCTGACCACACATAGCTTCCAGGAAGCTGTTCTCATTAGATAGCTGTGCAGAAGAAGAAAGATAAAAAAACAAACTTACAAAAAATAAAAGTAAAATGAAAACAAAACCTTTCTCATCCAGGCTGATGGTTCTCCCTCAAAGAGCCAAGACCACCTTTAAAAAAGTGATAACAGACACGAGAAACCCTCTTTTGAGTTGTCTAGAGATGTCCAGCAGACTCCCAAAATATACAGCCTATTGCTGTTGCCCTTGGATACCCCCCAGAGATGAAAAAATATGTCCATACTTCTTTTTTCCTTTCCTCCTTTTTTTTTTTTTGGAGTTTTTCGAGACATGTTTTCTCTATTGTAACCCTGACTGTCCTGGAGCTCACTCTGTAGACCAGGCTGGGCCCAAACTCACAGAGATCTGCCTGCCTCTGCCTCCCAAGTGCTAAGTCTATCAGACACCATCCTATTTCATTATAACCTTGGGGGTTATCCCTATCATCTGGAATATGTCAGATTGCTACAGGAAATGCTGAAGATAATTTCATGACCATAGGCTGCCTTTCTTTAACCTCAGGTGGTGCTGAGGATTCACAATTAGACACCAGGAACGGCTGCCTTACTTATCTGATCATTCTTCTGTATACACTCTTCCCTTATATTCCTAACAGGACCTTCGTCCTATACAATCTCCTCTCTTTCATCTACCTGGGAGAAAATCTTTTTTTTTTCTGTTACCAGGAAATGAACCTGGTCTCTCCACCCTTTCCAATTCCCCCCGTATTTCTTCTACTAGCACCACCAATTCCTTCCTTTCTAACCCCCCTCCCCATATTTCTTCTAGTAGCACTGTCAATTCCTTAACCTTTTTCAAAGAGAAAGAAAAGATTGAGCCCTTTTATTCTTCCCTTTGCTCTGTTTTTCATCTCTAGGCTCTTTCCATTCCCCTCCCCCACGACTCTCTTAGTTGCATAGTCACTTCCTTAACCGTTTTTGAAAAGAAATAGAAGCCAAACAAGAAGAAGAAAAAGAAAATCACCACTGGGAGCTGTAAGTATTTTGCTAGATTCTTGAAACAAAGTATTCATACCTTCATCTTCCACCTTCCCTCAAAGGCATTTGAAATCCAATTTCCCATTTTTCTTTTTTATCCCTTTTTCCTGAGTCCCATGTTGCAGGCACCACTTGTAGCAGTATGCTACCGTGTAGGTCCCCAAAGAAGACAAGGAGACAGTCTCATGGATACGAACCCTGCCAGATCTCAGCAGAGGGAACCATTTGTCATGGCAAGTTCCATATTGGACAGTGGAACCTTGATCATCTGATCTCAGGGGTTTTTATTGATACAGAAGCTCCTCAGATGTTCTATTTATACAAAAACTCTGCCAACCCCATCCAGAAGCCTATTTGCATAATGAAGGAAACCTGTAGCCTAGTTTCATCCCACATTCCTTTAGCAGCTTAGCTATGCCTCCTTTAGAGTAGGGGAACTCAAGGCCTAAAGAAAGTGTTCTCTCCTTGTTGCAGGAGACTATGGGAGAGGGATTACTAGAATTCCTTTACAGCACCTTTGCTCTTTCACAATAACTCTGCCAGAGAGCAGTGAACAGCTGCAGATCATGAGAAAAACAGCCATCTTATCACAGATTTACATAAAGCCTAGACCTGCAGATTATACAAACTGCCAAGGCTTTGGCAGCCCTTCCCCCAACAATGTACAAAACAATTGTTATAAACATAACTAGAAATAAGCTTCCCCAACAGTCTGTGTTTGTCTGGCTTGGTGTTCTTGCAGAACTCCTACAGGCTGGAGTGTGTGTGTGTGTGTGTGTGTGTGTGTGTGTGTGTGTGTGTGTGTGTTGGGTCTTTGACTCTTTTGCCTGCCTTTGGGACCCTTTTCTTCCTGCTGGGCTGCCTAGTCCACCCTTGATGTAGGGATTAGTGCCCTGTTTGAGCAGTAACCCTGGGAGGACTACTGTTTTCTGGGGAGAGGTGGGAGTGTGGAGTGGGGTGGGGAGTAAGTCTTGGGAGATAGAGGAGATGGAAGGAATGGAGGAAGGGGAGAAGGAGGTGTCAGAATGTATTATGTGAGACAAAAAAAGTAAAGTGAAAAATTAGCTTAAAAATAAAAATGAAACTAATTTTAAAATCAAAAAATAAATAAATAAATGAATGAATAAATAGTAAAAGACTCTTCTATATCCCTCTCCCCTGCCAGAGTCTCACAAGTCTGACAATTACAAAATGTGCATTACAGCAAGAGCCAACTGAGATATCAGTGACCTTAAACAGTGAATATTCTTTTGTAAACAAGAAAAGCAGTGAGGTAGGAAGTGAATTAACCAAACTTCATAATTACAGTTTTAGACACAGAAGGAACAGCGATGCACAAGATATAGAAAGAGGTCATTTCTCCTCTCAAAGTGGACATTCCTCTCAAGGCAAAGTTATCAGAGAGGAAATGCTTGGTTTCAAAAGGACAGCCTCTGCTATTTTCAAATTTCAAACTGTATGGCAAGATGAGCTGTCAGACATGACTAAGAGGAAATGGGTGAGCCAAGGTTCTCCCACTCACAACTTAGTGGTTGAGAGAAATTTGTGGGTAGGGCTTTCCAGATATCCCACCTCATGGTAATTTGAGGTATGAAGGGGAGGCCAAGACTGAACAGAAGGACTGCTATCTAGGAGGAACTCGACAGGCTTTCCTTCAACAAATGTCTGGAGATGACTATCCAAGATATGGACATTAAAGACATTCCCTAGGCTGCTTCGACTTATTTGTTCTATTTTTTGAACCATCAGGGGAGCCTCAGCATTTAGAGGCCTTTGGTAATAGGAACATTTGGATCTCCAGTAGTCTTCCCAACAGATCCAACATGGTTAGAGGACTTTTGTTTTCTCTTTGGGGCATTCTCATTTGAGGTGGCCCCTCTGTACACAACTAAAACAGGCAAAAGCCATTTTCATTTTGTCCACAGGACTTGGGCCCAGGTTAACTTACCATAGTGTGGCCAAAACGAGTATAATTTGCCTCTTGATTTCTTTGTCCTTTTCCTCAATGCCCTCCTCATCACCCTTATAACAGATCTTAGGAGATGCTTTAAGGAGGTTATCTAAAGTGCCTTCAATTGCTAAGAATAACATTATATCCTTCCAGGTTAAATACAAGAACTGGGCCCCTGAAAAACATTTGCGTACTTTTAGGTCATTTAAATTTAAGTCATTTAAAATATTTCAAGTTCAACTTTAATCTGACTCAGATCTCCCAGAGCTAAGAAGGCTAGTATATTGGATATCTAAGACTACTTTTTTTCTTACAAACAAATCTAATTGTTATCTAAGTGTTGTAGTTATTACTTCCCTCTGGCAGCCACTTTTCTCCATCATCCAGTTTATTTTCAGGCCAGTCTTGAGTGTAGAAAAATAGCTAGTGTTTGTTTTTGAAGGTTTGAGGGCCAAATGGATTCCAATGAACTATAATACATTCTATAGGTGCCTTGCTACCTATCTGACAAAAAGAATTATTTTGGCTAATTGCTCTTTGGGTAAAAGATAACTTCCATTATCTCTTTGGCTTTCCTACCAGAGCATTCTTTTGGAATTCTCCTGTCCCTCTCGTCATGGTTGCTTTTTTAAAAATTTTTTTAAAAATGGATGGTGATTCCTGCACAGATGGGTTAGAGTTACCTAGGCAAATTATAAGAACTAATCAATAACATGATGTATTATGGCCATGTCAATGAGGGTGATTAATCCCATGGGTCTATATCACTAGTCTGGCTCTAATACCTGTCCTTTCCTCCTTTGTTAGTGACCATGAGGGGATATAGACCTATGAGATTGGTCACCCTCATTAACATGACCATAATAACCATGTTCATTATTAGTTCTTCTTACAATTTACCTAGTTAACTCTATTCCATTTGTGAGGGGACCATTACCCATTAACAAAATTTCTGGAGCAAATATTGACACTCATTGTGTCAATGGAGTCAGCTCATTTTTACTAATTATATGAATCAAAGAGGTTCTTGCATCCTTGTTTGCCAAGACTCTGTCTGGCTTGCTTGCTTTCTTTCTTTCTTTCTTTCTTTCTTTCTTTCTTTCTTTCTTTCTTTCTTTCTTTCATTTTTTGAGACAGGGTTTCTCTGTGTAGCCCTGAGTATCCTGGAACTTGTTCTGTAAACCAGGTTGGTCTCAAACTCAGAGATCTACCTGCCTCTGCCTCCCTAGTGCTGGGATTAAAGGCATGTGCCATCACTGCCTAGCAAGGCTCCAATTTTCCACTTTTATCTTTCTCTGAACTCCTTTCTCCCCTCAGATTCATAATCTGGCCAATCCATATTATATACTTAAGTCTAGATGAGTACATGAGGATGATAATTCTTAGGGTGAAATCCAAAGTTAAAAAGGACTATCAATCAGGCTGCCTGGATCAAGAGAGACACACTGTAATTTACCACATCCACCTTGGATTTAAACCCCTGTAATCTAGAGAAACACAAGGACATAGAAAAGAAAAATGTCTAAAAAGACATAAATGCTCTTTTTTCTTTAGCCTGTTTATGGCACGGCAGTTGGAAAGCAAATTTGAGGGTGAAAGGTTAGCAGGGAAGTGGAAAATAAGGTAAAATTAAAACAGGAAATAAAGTGATATGTGGTCTGAGTACTCAACCTTCTTGCATTCCCTTTTCTAAGCCAATGTACTAAAATGAAATAGTAGTTGGGAGTCTGAATCCTTAAGAATGATGGACATTTTCTTTTCTCAGGTGGACTTAACCCAAGGAATAGGTTTCTGGATGTTTATAAGTCACCAAAATCTCCAATGAGTCAGTAGCTCCTGGTCCTTTGTCTCCTCAAAATCTACAAATGAAGTTTTTAAACTATGAAGAGTATGTCTGAGAAGTTTCACTTCTACTAACTACTGCTAGCAGTCATAGTGCTGAAAGATACTATACATGGTTCTGGTAGATGATTTTAAGGAAACAGCATTTTCCACACCTAACAGAGCTGTTCCACAGATGAATTCACAGAAACTGTGACAGCATGAACAAGACCTGCACAAGTTCAGACCAGACAAAATTCCAAGCAAGGAGAAGGTGAAGTGGGCACAAAGCCCCATCCCTAATGAAGAAGCTATTTGCAATGATGGCTATTTGATGGCTTCTGGGAGGAGGAAAAGCAGTTTCTTAGAGTGATACTGTGTATATCAACCACATTGCAGGTCAAGTCTTATGTTCAGGAGTAGTTGGCCAACACAAAGTGTGTGTGTGTGTGTGTGTGTGTGTGTGTGTGTGTGTGTGTGTGTGTGTGTGTGTGTTGGTTTGGGGTTTGTTTTTTAAAAGTAGAGGAAGAACAGAAAGATCTGGGAGGAGTTGGAGGGAGAAGAATATAATCAAATATATTGTATGAAAATTTTAAACTATAAAATGAAAGAAAATAAAATGTTTAAAGATAAGTTTCCTTATAGAAATCAAGCAGGGCTTCTTGAATAGGCCCCAAGAGAAGGTTTCTAGAAATAGTAGGCCCCCAGGTATAAGAGTAGGGGCCTCTAAAGGGGGTTTACCACTGAGGGACTTTTGTGTAAGGGTAAAATAGGCTTTTTTTTTTTTTACTAAGGTAGTAAATTTGTCTTTGAAATTATTTGGCTGATATATCAATGTTGGCCTGCTGGTCCAACCACAAATGCCCAGAAGGTATCCATGCACCTCCTATCCTGATGACTGTCCTGGTTTCTGGCATAGACCTTTAAGGTCCAATGGAGTATCTGATTGCACGGTTAACCAGCAGTTGTGCTCATTATGTTTCTGTGCAAAAGGACAGGAAAAATCCAACAACAAAAGGTCATGAACTGGTTCCTCTGTCTGAAACATTTCTGGCATTTCTGGTATCTGTCCAGGTCAAAATTGCTGATAGAACCAAGGGCATTGCTGTCTTCTGGCCAGGAACTGTCTATTTCTGAGGTCTCCAGCTGACTGCCTGACAATTTCTTTCTCCTATCCTCATCACTAACATTTTTCTTTAGTATTCCTTTACCTTCTGACTCCTTAGATCAACTAGAACTTGACAAAGGTTTCTGTTCATAGATAATATAATGCTAATCTTAGTAATTTACTGAGAAAAGAATCTGAAAGACATTCAAGTGCATCTAAAGGCTTAAGGATGGGAAGTCAGTCTCCCAGAGCTATAAGCTTATAAAATGAAAATCACAGTGCCAGGAATGGGCTACTTTCCTATGAATTGTTTGCCAGAAATGTACTTCAGTGTTGTCACTGTCCATACGTTGTCCATGTTCCTCTAAGTAACCCTAATTAAATTCAGTAAGCTTCAGCAAGCTAGGCTTGTGTGTAATAATTTCTTTGGCCATCATCAGTGCCCAGTCTGAGGTTAACAAACATGTTTTTATCTCCCTAGGAAAATTCACAAAATGGAGGGTGTTTTAGAGAGGATTACTAAGGATGGAAGACCCATCCTTAATATGGGTAGCACTATTCCATGTGCTCAGGGTTCTAGACTGAATATAAAAGAGAAAGTTAGTTGAGCAGTGGCATTTGTCTCTGCTTCTAGACTGCAGATTCACTGTAACCAGCTCCCTCACCATCCTGGTACCATGTATTTCCAACATCATCATGAACTGTATCCTCTCAAACTTGAACCAAAATAAGTTCCTCCTCCTCCTCCTCCTCCTCCTCCTCCTCCTCCTCCTCCTCCTCCTCCTCATCCTCTTCCTCTTCTTTCTCCTCCTTACTCCTCCTCCTCCTTCTGTTGCTTCTTACCAAGTAATAGTGACAAATAAGGAAAAATGATCAAGAGGAGTAATCAGGAAGAGGGTTCATATACCTACGAGTTATTCCTCTACAGCAAAGTTGAACTATACAGGCATAGGAGTCCAAAACACAGCAAAAGTTTTGGGACTTTTAAAGCTATAGTGTTTGCCATCTTTACATTGAGGCAGAGGACCAGGAAATCTGTGAGACTGTCTCCTAGGAATGACAGGGAAGATTTACACATGGTATCTCAACATTATGGTTGTCTATACAAAACCTGAACAAGGAGAACATCAACAGAAAGGCTGACATGAAAGAGAAAATCTCAAGGCACCCCACCTCCACCTCTAGACAAAGGCAACTAAAGATTGCTGAGAAAATGAAAATTATTAGTCTTCCCCAGTTAGTTATCCAATACAAAGTAGTCATCCCTGAAATCATGTACATATAAGCAACACTAAATGGATCCAGCAAGTTGTATTTACATTTTTATGTATATGTATGTGTAGCAATAGCAAAGAAAAAGAGGTGATGAATTTGTGAAGGAGATAGGAGGGTGACACAAAAAGGGCTAGAGGGATGAAATTAGAAAATTATGTTAGTATATTTTAATTAAAAATAAATCTTAAGAAATAGGTTCTACATGGGTAAAATATATTTATATAGATTACATTAAAAGCAACTAGATGTGTGAGAATTTTAATTTGGCAGCAGTGGGCTGTGAGTTAATGCCTTAAGATTGCTAGGGGAAGCAGTTCATGAGGCATTCCCTTCCTTAAGGATATATAAACAGTTAACAGTTACTAGCAGGGAAGAGTTCAAGATATATGGGAAATTAACAGTTACAAGAATGCAGGTACTCAAGAGGCCCTGTTCCTCCTTAAGGATGTATGAGCAGTTAGCAGTCAAAAACATTGAGTCCATTTTAGGGCAATGAACACAGGCCAAAATAATATCTTAGATATAGAAAAGGGTAACTTTTTTTAAAGAAGAGAATAACTGAATGCTATGCTTTTGTAAACAAAATTTGCTGGAAAGACACTGCACCTTTAAATGAACCTTCTGCAAAGCTCATTAACTGATTAGGATATCAGTGATTGTTGAGTTTGGAATGTTGCATGCCCAGAGTCAAATTATCTCCAGCAATTTTTCGTCCTCTAAATAGCCATCTATTGCTCTCCTCTGTACCTGGCCTAAAATCTTTGTGACCATTAGCAAATCATTTCAGATGCGGAGACCAAGCACTGGTTTGGGATGTATAAACAGAGCATTAGTTTTCCAACAAAGCAAAAAGCTAAGGATATTGTCAGATAGCATCTGAGGGCTTTTACCAGCCTACCTAATGTTTCCACCAAAGTACTTTAATGTCCTTATTTATGACTTTCTTTGCTCTGCTACTGGAAAAACTTGATGAAACTGCTTCCAGTTTGGAACATGATATTTGAGGTAGCCTAAATCTGTGTTCTTTGGCTATGGTCACCCAATTATGGTGACCATAACTTATATGTGGAAGACTTAGTTCCCAATGAAGCAGTGTTCAGAGATGAGACCCATAGGAACTGATCATACCATGAGTACTCTAACTTCATTAGTGTATTACTATTCCCACAGATTCATAGCTAAATAGCCCATTTGGAAGCATTAGGAACTTTAGGAGGTAGAGAGAAGTTGGAGGAAGTAGACTGCTGTGCGTATGTACCTTTGAAGAGTAGTTTTGTCTGTTTATGTTTATCTCTCTCACCCCTTCCTCTCCTCCTCCCACATCCTCTGCTCTTCACCACGTCCCCTTCCTTCCAGATCACCATGAGATGAGCAGTCTTGTTCTACCATGTACTCCCTATGAAAGTGTCCTTCATTACCCCAGGTGTAGAAACAACAAAGGCAAGTGACTACGGACTGAATCACCTGAAACCATGAACCAAAATAAACCATTCCTTCCTTAAGTTTGTCTTAGATATTTTTACCAAGGAACAATAACTTAACATAACTGGAATTGTTTTGGTAAGTTAATATAAAACATAAAGCAATCATCAAAAATAATATGCATGGCTTGTAGATTCAACTCTGACTGTAAAAATCAGTACACTTCACACTTATATTCTTTTTCCCTCAAGAGGCAGCTTTATTCCATTTCTTTGGGTAAAACTCCTGCCTCTGCACTGGTCTCAGCCTAAGCCAGCCAAGACACCATAGCAGTAGCCAAGGGACCCAACTGCTCTGCCCACCCCTGGTAGAGCCCCAGAATTTGGCTAAAGCAGAATGAGGTAATGTAGCACTGTAGTTGAGTAGGATCAGAGAACAGAGTATGGGCTCAATGTTCCTGTCCCATTCATGTAGAGGGCAGTGGTTTTGGTAAGAGGGGCAAGTGCATCAGTGTGTTCATCCTTATCAGAGAAATGCAAATTAAAACTACTCTGAGATGCCACCTAATTCCAGTAAGAATGGCTACCATTAAGAAAATAAATGACATCCAATGCTGGCAAAGATGTGGAGGGGATGTGGAGCAACTCTTACACACTACTGTGTAAACTGTAGAAATCAGTGCAGAAGTCCCTCAAAAATCTGAAACTAGAACTACCATATCACTCAACTATACTTTCTTTGGGAATAAACTTAAAGGACTCAAAGTTAGTTTACAATGGAGATACAAGCCAAGTTATAAAATTGGTCTAGTTGTCCATCAGCATAGGAATGGATGAATAAATGCACCATATACACACAATGAGGTTTTATTTAGTCATAAAGAAGAATGAAGTCATGTCGTTTTCATGGAGGTGAGTAGAACTGGAGATCACATTATGAGAAAAAAGCTGGCCCCACAAAGACAAAGATTTCCATATGTGGAATTTAGGGTCAGGTAGGGGCATGAAAATAAAAGTAAGACTCCTAGAGATGTGAAAGCAGAAGGGAGAGAAGGAAGAGGAATAAGAGAGCAATAGAGGGAATCAGTGTGCTCACAAGACTTCATGTGCATATATAGAATGTCTTCATTAGCCTCATTGTTGAGTACAACTCATATATACTAATAGGGAGGTGTGGGGAAATCTGGAAGGACTTTGATGGGCGAAGTGTGGTGTGAATATGATTGAAATACATTCTATGCTTCAGTGAAATTCTCAGAGAATAAGAATATTATATTTCATAATATATATGCTAATAAAATTGGGTGTTTTGTTTCCTTAGACTCTCTTTATAAAATGATATAGATTGGGGGTTAGGTCTTAAACAACAGGTATTGATTTTCTTACAGTTCTGAAATAGAAATTCAAAGATCAAGATTCTGACCAGGCTGGTTTCTTTTCTCAAATTACAGATGGCTGCCTTCTTGCTGTGTTCTCTGTGTATTCACATGGCTTTTTAAAGAGCCCCATGCATGCTAAGCACTAGCTCTACCACTGAGTATACCCTTAACCCCTTGTTTTACTTTGATTTCCTGTTGTTGTGGAGAAACACTCTGACCAAAAGCAACCTGGGGAGGAAAGGGTTTCTTTGGCTTACTCTTCCAGATCATGGTTCATCACTGCAGAAAATCAAGATCAGAACCTAAAAGCAGACCTATTTGCTATTTCACGCAGAATTACTTCCACCTAGGGAACTCACTCAAAGTCTATGAAGTACAACAGAATCCGTGAAGGAACACTGCTCGGTAGCTTGTTCATGCTTAGTTAGCCTAGGGAATGGTGCAGCCCACAGTGGGCTGGACCCTCCTACTTCAATTTATGAACAAGACAACCCCCTACAGACATGCCCACAATCCAGTCTGGTCTGGGGAGAAATCCCTCAAATGAGACTCCCTTCTCAGGCTGCTCCAGGCTGTGTCAAGTTGACAGTTAATGCTAACTTGGACATCCCTCTATGAGCTTTTGGTTTTCTTGGTGTATGCATATGGGAGGACAGGACCAAGCATGTGGTGTTCTTCATGATGACACTAATCTATTCGGATCAGGGCTTTGCCTTCAGGACAAAATTAGCATACAAAGTCCCTATCATTGTTTACCAGGAAATGATTTACTCTATCATGAAAATCTGAAGAAAATGTGGCTGTTCAGTCCCTAACAATGAGTTAAACGTTTTGGCTAAGTGCTGTGCTTGCAGTTCCAGCTCTTGGCAGATGGGGGAAGATTGCAGCATGTTTGCAGCAGGCCTGGTGTACACAGTGAGTTCCAGGTCAGTAAGGGCTACATGAGAGACCCTGTCAAAAAAACAAAACAAAACAAAGATTGGATCCTAGACACTTGCAGGAGGTGATTTTCCACTGTGTCTGAAGACTTTGCTTTACCTAGATTACCACTTCTTGGGTGCAAGATGGTTATTAGAGCTGGGATGGGCATGGATTTCTCTGTGTCCATGTCGGTCCTTCATCAAGGAGCCAAGTACTCCCTTTATAAGTCGTTAATCAGATCTGCGTCAGAGGTCTCCTGTCCATGTCTAATGCAACCACAGGCAAAAGGCTCTTGATCCTGTACCCATGTGCAACAAAATCAAGCATTGCCCAGAGAGAATAAGTTCTCGATATTGGAACCAAAGCAAATGAACAGGGCAAATAAGTCTATCCTGGGAAATAAACGTCATAGCTTTATCAGATATTGGATTGATTTTCATAGTGATGATTTGCATAACAAGTTAAATGTTAAACTTAACATAACCAAGGGCGGAAGTTCTGAGGGCGTCTTGGGAGCCTGTGGTTGCCCTACAGATGGCTGGGAGGTGGATTTGTGGAGTTGGAGTGGGGGAGAGTAGGGTAGAAAGAACGGAGTGGGAATTGCTAAAAAACCCACGGAATGGGTTGTGCTTCAAGAAGTCAAGTTATGCGGCACTTAACGACCCTGGAAAGTCGCCACCCAGAAGCTTCCCTGGAACCCAAAATTGAGAGACAAAAAATGTTTTTCAAATGGAGAACTTCCTCAACCATTTTTTTTTTTAAATCCCATATATCCACAGTGAACCCGATTTGTCTGTAGAGCACAGTAGTCATGCATAACTTTACATTCCGCAGTTTCCAAACCTCAGAGGTGGTAGTATCCCTACTGCTCAAAGGGCTAGACGGTCTGGGAGGCCAACCTCTGGTCCTGGGGCAGACAGGTGGGCCGGCAGCTGTCCCGGCCAGTGCGGCCCAGGAGCGAAGCTCGCCGCCCCCCTCGCGCCGACCCCGCCCCCCGCCCCCGCGCGCGCGCGCGCGGCCTTGTGGGTAACTCGGGGCCGCCAGGTGACAGCTAATGGCGGCGGCAGCCTGACGCGAGAAGGCGGGCGGCGGAGCAGGGCGGCAGGGGGCGCGTCGCGGAGCCTGGCCTGCCGCCGCTGCACTCCTGACTGCGGCTCACCGGAGGCGCCAGGCTTGACGCATCATGGACAGGCCGGTGGCGGCCGCGGCCGCGGCGGGCTGTGAGGGCGCTGGGGGGCCCGGGCCAGGGCCGGCAACTGGCTGGAGACCCCCTCGGGTTGCGGGGGGCGCCTCGGCCGGCTCCCGGCAGCCCAGCATGGAGACCCTGGACAGGTAAGTAGAGCCCTGGCCTCCACAGCCTCTCGGTGCCTAGATCAAGGCCCGGCGTCCCCTCGGGGCTCCCTGCCTGGGCCGAGGCAGGGGTGGGCGGCTCCTCCACAGCCACCTCTTGCCTTCCCAGTCCCCAGATTGGGCCGCTGCCCTAGGATCTGCCCCGGGTTTGAGCACCTGCTCACTTCCGCCTGGCGACAGCTCCTGGAGGCGTGGGAGCTGTCAAACCCGCGCCCATGCCTATTCTCCTTGAGGATCTCTTTTCTTTGCCTGGACAGGGCCAAAAGTCCTCTTAAGGGATATGTTGCTTGGCTTCTTGTTTTTAATGTGACCTTCTTGCTTTTAAGATCAAGTTCTGCTGCTGCTCCTTGGGGTGGATACTGGGAGGTGAGACCCCCCCACCCACCCATAGGCAGGAGATCTGTCCCAGATGATGGTAAAGATACACGGATTTGAAAAACTGAGATGGACCTCTTCTATTATGCTCATGAGGCAAGAATACAATTGTGTACTTTCAGTTTACATTCTGAAAGCCACAGTTCTTTTTTTCCGTGGGTGCAAATCTCTTTCTTCTGAGGTGGATATAAAAGAAGTCAGTTCCAGGCATACCTGCCATGTCCAACTGGGAAAGGCCACCACCCGATCGAGTAATGACAAGAGATGGCTGGAACATCCAGTTTCCCCACTTAGACACTTGGGCAACAGCTGTGATGTAGCTCAGTGGGGTTGAGCTGTTTATGCCTGCTTGTCTTAGTCATTCCAGTGTGCTGAACTTTTGGGAGTTTCCAAAGACATGCACAAGAGCAACAAGCAGCACCCTCTTATCTTTCTAGCTCAGTGTAATTACAGTATATTTTAATACATTAACCACTGAGCAGTAGGCTACAAGGACTTCACTCATCCAAAAGTATTCAACAACATATGATTTCTTGTCCATTCACAAAATACCACACCATGACTTCACTTAGGCAGTAAGGGTGATAATTGAAATTGCAGAAGTGCTAAGCTATTGGTAAACACAGAAGTATATTCAGGCATCAGCATAAGCAACAAACACTTCAATCATTGAAGTAGCTGAAAGATATTCCAATATGCCTTATTCAGTGTTTATTAGGAACTAAAAGTGACCAGGTCCTATGCCCAAGGATTTTGATTTGGGAGGTTTAGGATAGGCCCAGGAATTTGTATGTTTCAAGAGCTCTATACCAGCCTCAGTTGTGACCCACTATACATTGGCTATGTGGACACATGGCACATGATTTAATTTGGAGATGTCAGATGTTGGTGATGTGGGAAGTAAGGAAGGAGGCCAGACATTTGAATTGAGGAAAGAATGGAAGTGAGCTAGTACATGGAGTGGGGAGAGCACTTCGGCTATGAGAGCAGAATGTGTGCCTTGTGGGGAATGAATAGGACTGACGGCCTGTTGCCTATGAGAGCTGGAAGACTAACTTCTTATGAAGTTGTGTATCATCCCTTCCTAGGATGTGTATATGGCTCTCTTAACCTGTATCACAATCATCTCAAGTGAAGTTACAGATTCTTGGTGACCACACTAAATCTAGTCTGGGTTGTAAACCTAAACCAGGAAGTCTTAGACATCTGTCTGGGGCTTCAATTCATAAGGCAGAAGGAGGACACAGAAGGTGGATACAGTTCAGGGAAAATAACTGGCATGTTGATAAGACTGGGTGTATTTTCAAGGTGCTTAAGAGAGAAACAAGTGAGTGATAGCCTGTGAGGAGTGTGCCCAGAAGAGTTCAGGCTGGAGAAAACAAGCTTTGAAGCACATTTGTAAGACTGCCATGTCCAACTAGGAAGGTCCAGTTAAACATGGAGGACAGTTGCACAAAATACCAAGCAGGGAGAAAATAGGGCTCAGTTTTGACATCTCAACAAGCACCCATATGCAGACTTCTTTTAGGAGTGACTCCCCTGAAAGGGAAGTTGGGCTCTGTGAGCTTGTCTTAGATGTGCTCCATGAACCTTGAGGCCCTCATAGTCTTCAGAGTATTTCACTTCTCTTTGAGAAGCTGTGGTCCTGTGAGAGGATGTGGCTTCCTGAAGGTCACAGATTTAGCTAGTGACAAATAGGACTTGAACCCAGACCTCTTATTATACCATTCTGTGTAACTGCTCCGAGCCAGGCTACTTCCTCTTGCAGGAGGCAAAAACACATCAACAACAATAAACCTAACCATTTCTCAAAAGAGCACAATCAATTTTAAGCCACAAAAGAGATACTTTGGTTCACAAAATTGCTCCAGAAAGAAAGAGATGGGCTTGGGTACAATTGGAGCCAAGTACTACCTTTGAAAGAGTGTTGTTAGAACTCCCTTTCTCTTGTGTTTGTGTGTTTTTTTTTAATCTCATTTGTTTTATCTCTGTGTGTTCTTCAAAGTGGTAGGAATAGGTCTCTAGAAGCCCTGTGGTAGATCCATACAGCAAAGATCCCAAAGGAATCCTGGAACTACCTAGGCAAGTCATCTACAAGTGAGGGCAGGAAGAGATGGGTCAACTCCAGGAAGCAGTGGATTGCAATTTGGGAATCGTCCTTATTGGAAGAAGTCAGGACGGGCTCTAGTCAGCAGTTGATTTCCTCTAGTTGATTTTATGTATTTGCAATCAGGGATGGGTGCTGATGGGAAAAGGGAATGAAAGAAAGCTTGGTGTGGTGCTTTATACCAATAAATATAGCTCAAGAGGTGGAATCAGGACGATTGCGTAAATGAGGCCAACCTGGCCAATATGATGAGTTCCAGGATAGCCTCCACTGCAGAATAAGACTGTCTCAAAAAAAAAGGGAAAAGGAAAGGAATAGGCAATAAAGGGGGCACTAGCATTTAATCTGAGCGTAGGAGGATCTCTGAGTTTAAGTTTGAGGCTAGCCTGGTCTGCAGAGCAAGCTCTGGGGACTACTTAACTACATAGAAGACCCTGCTTCAGAACACTAACAAACCAAAACAAGGAAAGCAACTTTCTCTGCCTTTTTCTGCCCTCTTCCTCCTGCTCCTTAGAAATTGCAATAGCGTTGTAACTTCTACTAGGATCATGGAATCCTAGTATATCATACAAATTTCTACCTATTCAACAAATAGTTTGCATATATTTTCAACCACAAAGAATGGGCCATGCTAATCAGAGACTACAATTAGGTAAGTCACTAGGACAGGACACCAGTTTTTATTATTTTACTTTTTAGGTTGTTTTGCTGAGGATTCCAGGGGTTTCTCCTTTGAACACATGAGTGTGGATGTAATTCGTGATGGTTTTGTTTGTTTCCAGATGAAAGCTACTTTAATGGCAAAAGATCCTAAGTTCTTGCTCCCTTGCTTGACTTGTTTTCTTGTTTTGACAGACCTGGAGAGGAGCCTGGCTCCTGAGGACAAGTTTTAAATCTCTCATTGCCTAGTTTGCCTATGTGGTCTATTAGGTCAGGTGAGCACAGGCCAACCAATCACCAGTCATGTGACCATGGACAAAACAGGAAGCCAGGTTAATTTTCTGTAAAATGGGTCACTGGGAGGCTGGGTAAGGCTGCCCTTTAGACCACCAGAGGATTCTGTTTTCTTTGCACTGTTGTGTTTTCATATTGAGGCAGTTTTGCAGCATCTGTGGAACTGCCTTGAGCTCAGCTTAGTAAGTCACTCTCACTCTCAGCTGTGCTGGTCCCTGGAGTGATGGCCACATTCCTGGGTATATTGTTGCTCCATTTCCTCATCTCCAGTCAAGTTGGCTGGTGTCTGTTTTGCCTTTTTGTTACAGTTGGTTATGAAACTCTGACATAACAACTGGAAGAAGCTTTTGTAATGTGTAAGACCATTTACAGAAATGGAATGTAGCATTGTTACTTTATGCAAAATACCCTTTCTAGTCTGCTTTATCCTAACTCACCATCCACTTTACTCCATTAAAAGTACTTTTATTTTCTAGATTAAACTGATAACATGAAATTTAGTTGAATGTTGTTTACAAATCATATTTTAAATTTTTTTGAAAAAAAAGTTGATTCATCTAGAACCTGATCTTATTTTCTGTTTTTTAATTAATTTTTATATTAAGTAGAAAGGCAACCAAATAATTTAAGACATTATGCTCCTTGTCTATAATCTCAGCACTTGGGAGATGGAGGCTGTATGGTGGGGAGTTCAAAGCTAGCCTTGGCTACTAGTGAGCTGAGGCCAACCTGGGCTGTAAATGAGACTCTGTATCTCTATATTCCTAACAAGGACACATTTTTCTTACTAGGAGCCTATATTTAAAGATTTTTAATCATACTATTTCTTTTAGTCCTACAGGGTCGCATGTTGAATGGTGTAAACAGCTTATAGCTGCTACAATTTCTAGTCAGATTTCAGGTTCAGTGACATCAGAAAATGTGTCCAGAGATTATAAGGTAAGAAACATTGAGTGTTTAATTCATTATTTGTATATGAGTAGCCAAGAAACTTTGTAGTTTTATTTCATATGAACTTTTGATCCCTTAATGTTTAATTGGCCCTTTTGGGGTGGTGAAGACAAAGGTTCTGTAGTGTTCAATCTGAACTATAGAGGGAAAATATTACCTTTGTTTCTTGTTTGTGGCCATAGTTTTGTAATTGACAGGAAAAAATGTCCTAAGGCTATGATCAATTTTTAAAAAAAGTCAAGCTCTGTTTTATGAGAAATGTGTAGTGAGCATAATGGTGCATGCTTTTGACACCAACACTGACAAGGGAAAATTTGAGGCCAGCCTGTTACAGAAAGAGTTCAAGGCCAGGGCAAGTTACAGAGTGAGACTCTCATCTAACAGCAGGCAAACAAAAGGAATCATGTTCGTTTTCTTTCTTACTGTTTTCTGTAGAAATCACAACTAGATGGACAGTCCCTTACTTTACTAACATGTTTTTATATTTAGGTATTGCATTTGAGTATTCATAATTAACATGGATGCTGCAATTCTAAACCACTTACAGAGCTCAAAATGGGTAGCCTCATTTTTTAGGCCTTACTGGAATGAGAAACCTTTGTTTATTTTAAAAGTTGGATTCCCTGCATAGTCTAAGATTAAGAGTGAGTGGCTTCTTATTGGCATAAACTGATTCCATAGCACTGTCCTGGAGCTTAATAGGTACTTAATAAATATTTATTAAATGAATTAACAAGCAAAACTCTTACTTGCTCCATCTTTGTTCAAGCTACAAACTAGCATTTTAATTTCAATAAGCTGCTAACAGATATACTAAATGAAATTGTGTTGATATTTTTTGTGATTGTTTGCTTGAGTTTTGGTTTGGTTTGGTTTGGGTTTTTTGTTTTAGTTTTGTTGTTGTTGTTTTGTGTTTTTTGGGGGGGTTGTTTTGTTTTTTCACCTGATAAGAATGGGTGGATGATTTTCACAAGCATACATTGAATACATTCTGTTATCAGTGAATAGTTCTCAGACAATAGCAAATCTCACAAATACTCCAGGAGCTTCAGCCAACATCCTACTTCTTCAAACCTGCTCCTTGTTGAGGACTTTTATCGTCAGTTCCTTGTTAGATCATAGCATAAGTTCAGAAACAGACTCCAGCACCTGTGATTGAGATTTGCTCTTGTGCTATCTCACTTCACCAAGACAGCAGTTGTCACTGATTATGCTTACCAAAGGTTGGAGACTAGTAGAAATCAGATAACCTGCTACTTAAAGACTGGCAGTATATCTCTTAATGTCCCTAGTTTCTGATTTTCATGCATTATGACAAAGTGAGTAGCTGAGGCTCTTGATCTTCAAAAAAGAAAAAAAAAAACTAGCCAGGCAGCCTCTCTGTAATAAGTTGGGAGATGCTTTGCTGTAGCAACATTGGATCCCACTGGTCCCAGGTAGTCTATTGCCCACTTTACCTGAAACTACCTACCGAAGGATCCCTGTCAGCATAGGATAGTGTTCATACTCTGAGGTGATTTTCTTTATTGCCAAATTGCAACTTACCTGTAAAATTTCCATTATGGCTTAATGGTGTCATGTGGAGTCTGTAAAAGGGTGAATGCAACCAGGTGTGGTTGCATACTCCATAATCTCAGCACATGGGAAGCCGAGGCAGGAGGATCAACTCTAGTACAAGGCCAACCTGGGCCACATACAGAGTTTACTGCTAACCCAGGTTGCAGTATAAGACCATGTCTCAAGACACTAAGACAAATAACAAATATGGTTGAATGTTGACTAGCTTTCTAATATATTTGTTAGCTAGATCTTTAACATGAAATAACTAAGTCGTATCAATTTTAGTCTATTTATAAATTTTGTGTAGCAGAATCAGCTCATGTTGGAATGGTTTAATAATACGTGCTTTTCATAAAAAAAAAAAATAAGGTTTTCATATATTTTGGAAATTGAACTTTAAGTCCCTACATCAGTTAAGTTTCTACATCCCTACAAAGCCTTTGATGGATTATTGTATTATAACCAAAACTACAAAGTTGCCATTAAGTTTATAATTTATGAGTTATATCTTCTTCAAGGAAATATATTTTAAATAATAAAGCATAAAATATGCCTAAACTATACAAACTGTTGTACATGCTACTTATAAAACTCAGAGTAACCATTTTGGGTTTTGGAGACCCTCTGGCATAGGACCCAAGGAACATGGAGTTGGGCCTGAAGGTCCAAATAAAGTTTCAGGAGGATTGAAGTTGTAGCTGTTAGTAGATATGATCTGAAGTTATCTATTGTGTAAATATCTTATTTAAAACATACACAGATTTGGTGCTGACTTCATTATAGACTGAATGCAAGTCTGCATTTAAATGGGATTGATATCATGTGTTATTTGTAAAGCTGATTGTATTCTGAGGTGGAGGCTTCTGATGACAGCATATATAAGGCTGTATAGCTTTATAGCACTTTTGTGTGTATAGTGCTGGGGATCAAACCCAGGGCCCACCACTGAATTTCATCCACATCTCTATAGCTCTTTTAAAAATTTTCATTCATTTATTTTTTATTCTTCGATACTTCTGTACATACATATGTGTATATTGAGTTTTTGTCATTTCTGCCCCCAGTCTTCTCTCATCACCCCTCCCCTCTCCTGCTGAAATCCTCCTCCTAATTTTCATGTCTCTGTGTGTGTGCCCCACTGAATTTAATGAGGGCTCCTTGTATGAGCATAGGTGGGATGTTATATACTGGAGCATGGGCTACTTGTCAATGGACACACCACTGAGACACTTCTTCCCCCTAGCAATTGTTACCCTCTTGCTGTCCCGCAGGTAGAGGTAGTGGCCTCATAAGGCCCTCTTCCATTCATGTTCAGGTGCTGAGTCCCAATCTTGAGGGGATGACATATATTAGGGCTGAGTACTCAAAGTCACTTATGGTTGGCACATTGACCAGTTATGAGCCTGGTTATAAGGACCTCCTCAGCCATGAGTTCATGACCTGATTTACCATATCATGAATGGGTTCCCTCCTGTGGTAACATGTCATTCATTTAAGATTCAAAACAGCCCAGTAAGCTAGCTACTATTTAATAGTGCTATTTAATACTATTTAATAGCGCCTTTTAATACCTCAGAAAACTGAGGCCTAGAGAAGTTAAGTGGCTCCCTTAGGATCACACAATTAAACTCAGGATTCGTACCCAAATTGTCTTGTTGAAAACATAGAGTGATTTTAAAAAATCTGCCTTCCTCCCTCAATGATTATGTCCTGCAAGATTTTACTCCTTAGGGTCCCTTGCCAGACCTGACTTCAACTTAGTGAATCCGAATCTCTGAAGGAAGGAGCTAGTGGTCCCATGTATCTCTCCTCTCTACACTCATTCCCCCTTTCCCTTCCTGTGGCTCTCTTATCTGATCCCCTTCTTATCCTCTCCTTCTCTCCCCTATATTCCCCTTCTTCTCTTCTGCCCTTTTCTCTCCTCCCTTGCTCTGCTACTCTAGTCCTCTTTCCTCTCTTCCTGTCTTCCCCTCTTTTCCCTTCCCTCCCCCTTCCCTCTCCTCTCCTTTCTCCACCTCTTCTACCTTTTCCACCCTCCTCTTCTCCCTTACTTTCTGCTCTCCCATCCATTCTGTGGCGCTCCTCCTTTACCTTTCCCTTCCTCTTGTCCCCTCTTTTCTTCCCTTCTCCCTGCTACCGTCCCCTCTTCTTCCTTCTCTTCTTTCAAGTGCCATCCCCTTCTCTATTCATTTCCTTTCAAATATTCTCCCTTTCTTCCCTCCTTCCTTCCTCTTTTCTCTCCCTTCTCCCTCTTCTTTCTCTACTTCCCCTCTCTTCTCCCCTCTACCCTGTCTTCTTTCTGTTCTTCTCCCCATTCTTTCATCTCTCCCATCTTCCATCCTTTCCTCCTCCTTCCCTCTTCTTCCTGTCCTTCCTCTCCCCTTGCCTCCTGTCTTGTATCCACTCCCTCCCTTTCCCTCCCCCTTTCTTACTCTAACCTCTCTTTCTTATCCTCTCTCTTCTCCTTCCCTTTTTCTACCCTTCCTCCCATTTCTCTTCTGCTCTTCTCTCTCCTTCCTCTTCTCCACTCTTCTCCTCTCCCTTTGCTTTCCTTCCCTTTCCTTCCATTTCCCACTCCATTTCCCTCCCATCTTCTGTCACCTGTTCAGTATTCTCTCCCATGGGTCTCCTTTCTCTTTTCTTTTCTTCTCTCAGCCTCTCTTCTTCTGTTTCTTTTCCTCCTCCTGCGCTTCCATTCCTCCTCTCCCTTACCATCCCCTTATCAACCCGTTCTTCTTCTTATCTCCCACCCTACCTTTCCATTCTTCTCTTCCCTCCTTTCTGTGTTTAGTCCCTTCTGCATCTCTTCTTTCCCGTCTTACCTTCTCCCCTCCTCTACAGTCTCTTTTATCCTCACCTTATCCTCTTTACCCTCTCCTTTCCCCTCTGTTTCCCTCAGCTGTTCTCTCCCTTCTCCACCCATTGTCCCCTCTCCATATCCTCTCCTTTCCTATCCCTCTTCTCTCCCCTTCCCCCTATTTTTCTCTCTTCCTTCCCTTTTCTTCCTTCTTCTACCCTCTACACAAACTCTATGTCTTCATTTCTCTTCCCTCTAGAGTACTGGGAGTACAGGTGTGCTCTACCACACCTGGTCTCCTACAGTTCTTATGCACTTGGAAAGCCAAACATTAGCAGAAGTATGCAGTTATAATAAGCTCAATTCATAGACGGAGAATTGTGAAATGACAGGTATTTGGCACATTGTCATAGCTGAAAGGGTAGACAGATAGTACTAGTTAATAAATGCTTACTTTAATACCAAGACATCATAAAGATTAACCTGATAGTTAATGTTATTAAAAGAAATGTAATAAAATGTTTTCTTTTGCTTCTTCTCCCCTTGCCAATCAATTGCTTTCATTTAACTAGGCCAACATACAGAAAAAAATCTTCGGGATGAGTTTATGAATGCGATCAAAATACATGATATCTCAAAGAATTAATAAAGACAGTATTTTAAAATTCTTGCCCTTGAATTTGTCAAAAAAAATTAAGACTGTGATCAGAAAGTAATCTCCATAGATGAGATGCAGTAATACAGTTAGAAATTCACTGAAATACTTCTGGGGCCTCTGTAGAAATGATATGACCAATGATAGCTTCAATTATTTGGAAAGTACAACATGGCCAGAAAGAGGAAGATTTATGAAGTAGTACAAACAGTACTGGCTAGCGCTGCTACCTCCTGTAATCTCTCAGTTTGCAACACTGTGTAGTCTTTGGGTTTTTCTTGATTGTAAAGCTGAAAGAGTTATGGTCAGATTTTACATATCTAAATGCCTTTGTTTCTAGATTGTTTTTCATATGACCATCTTGCTTCTCTTTGCTTTAGCATTATCATTATCAGTCTCTGTTCCTCTGCTTTCCCCTTACCATTGTGTACACAGCAGTACCTAGATTTATTCTATAAAAGTCTAAACTACAAAAAAGGAGAACATTGGGATGACAGTATACAAATTTTCTCTCTTTCCTTAGTTTAGACTATTTAGAGAAGAAATCTAGCTATTATTGAACCAGGAGAGTACTGTAATTAATCTCTGGACCCTGAACAGTGATTTCCAGGAGGGCTTTGGAGGGAAAGGGATTACCTTATTATGCTTGACCTATGTCTTGGTTCATGTATCCTGAACTGGGTGCTAGCCTACAAAAAGGGAAGCTTGAGCATACCCTTTCAGGATTCACTGTCATAATCTATGGCTGAACACCTGGCTTCTGGCTTATTTATTTATTAACCATAGGATGCATACTCAGATGCCTACATGGTACAGTTAACAAGGGAGGCAGATATAGGAGAGAGATGTGGAGAAATGAAGGTATAACATGCCCCCATAAAAGCATTTTACAGGGCTGGAGAGAGAGCTCAGTGGTTAAGAGCACTGCCTGCTTGTCCAGAGGTTGTAAGTTCAATTCCCAGCAACCACATGGTGGCTCATAACCATCTATAATGGGATCAAATGCCCTCTTCTGGTATGCAGGTATGCATGCAGATAGAGCACTCATATAAATAAAATTAAATTAAAATTAAAGAAGAAAGCATTTTACAAAGTCCCATTACTATCTGTTTTAGCAATGGCTGTACAGTTTTAAGTTACTATAATAGATGAGAAAAGATGATCATCCCATAAAAAGAATTACTTTTCAAAAATGGTGAGACTTGCTCTTCTGTTTCTGCAAAGATGGAGCAGATGTACCTTTTCTTTTCTTTTTCACACTGAATAGAACTAAAATATCTGGAAATTTCAATAAAATAACACAAGTACAAACTGAAGGGTAAGGTGATAATAATTAAAAAAAAACTGGCTAGGGATTTTCGTACCTAAAAATTGACAAGATACAGAGCAGGAGTGAATATATTTGGAAATCTCATACCTGATAAACACTAGTGTGTAGAATAGATAAAGAATATTCAAAACCTAACGGTGAAAATGGACAAAAGACATGAGGCCTTTCACCAAAGAAGTGTGTGCAGATGGCAGAGAAACTCATGAAAAGTTCTTCAATATCATTGGATACTAGGGTAAAGAGTGGACTTGCAAATTAAAGCCATGCAAAGATACCAATATATACCTATCAGAATGATTGGACTATTACTCAACAATAAAAAGAAGAAATACTGATATACTACTTAGCTGGCATGAATCTTAAAAGAATTACATTGACTACAAAAGTGCAATGCCATTTGTAAGTATAGAAAAATGAAATTCCCAAGACATACACTGGGAGACCATCTAGGCTCTTCCCTACTTAAAGGCATTGCTGTCATCTCTGGCTTACATCAGAATCCAATTCAAGAAGGAAATAAACTTCTATGTGTGTCTGAAAGGACTCATTTCAGGAGAAAATCAAAGTGGGCCAGAGAGAAACATACCCCCAAGACTTTGAGGCAAGCTCCCGCAAACCTTCTGTCAGGCTACCGAGAATCTTTTTATAGTAGCTCAAGAACTGTGTGAGTATGAAAGCTGGTTATTACACTCTCCCTTTCCAAAATGTCCAGCTAGTTTCTCTCAATAGCAAGGGCACTGACAAGAAGTTCAGTCATATGTCTCTTAGACTCAGTCTCATCACTTTGTTCTGCAGTATGCATTATTATCATAAAAACATTATTGTGAAGGCTTCCTTCTAGTGTTCATCTTTTGCTGTCTGTCCCTTTACAAAGCATCAGGACAAATGTGAAGATACTATAGCATGCTGGAGTAGATGAGTAGAGATAGTGGCAGAAGAGAAGTGACCGGATGCTGTTGGCTTGTTTGTTTTTTTAAAATAATTTATTTAATTTTATGTGCATTGGTGTGAAGGTGTCAGATCCCCTGAAACTGGAGTTATAGACAGTTGTGAGCTGCCTTGCGGAGGCTGGCAATTGAACTCAGCTCTTCTAGAGGAGCAGCCAGTTCTCATAACCACTGAGCCACCTCTCCAACCGCACTGTTGGCTTCTTTAACAAACCTAAATCAAGTTAGAGATATATGTGTACTGCAGAGAGATCAAAGTGAGGTTTCAGTGTTAATTTTTCAGACTGCATACTGAGATCCCATAAAGGAGCATAGCTGTTAGGGAAACAGATGTACAACAGGAATAACAGGGCCGAAGTAACAGCTCTGCTACCTTAAGTTTAGCCAGTTTTCTTAACTGTACCTTGCTTTTCTTATCAAAGAAATAGGGTCAGGAATAGTTCTTATCTCAGCTAGCCTAATAATAAAAACAGTTCATATGGATCAAGTGTTCAGAGAAGTGGCTTGAACACAGATTTGAACACAGATTTGAGTGTCTTTATGATGCAACTCCTGCTGAAGGGAAGCACTGGAAGAATTAAAAATATTTAGACCAGAGACTAGGCAAAGGAAGATAGTAGTCTGAGCAAGTTTCTTTTCTCATCTAAAAGGAGAGGTCAATAAACACTGCTTTAAAGGGCTATTTCAAGAAGAAAGGCAAAGTTAGTGACACTGATGGAGGCAATGGTTAGAAGAACTAGAAATAGGCCCAGTCAGGTGTGTTGTCTCAGAATGAAGCTCTGGATGGGAAGCCTTTCAGTTTGAGGTTTTTATTACCAGAAGCCACATATTCCTTTTATCTACCTCCTTCCAACTTTGTGAAGGTACAATTGAGAAGTGATAAACTTTACATATTTGGAGTATATAACTTAATAAATTTTGATATTTGTATGCATCCCCCAAAAAGCCTGACTTGAGCTTCTTAATCCAAAAAGTCTCTGCTTAGGAAATTAGGGGCTTTGATTCTTTTTGAAGAACATTATCACTTAATTCAGAACACTTTTTGATTGCAAAGAATATTTTGTTTCTTATTAACTTTTTTGGTTTTGAGAATTTTAATGTATACAATGACATATGATCATATCTGCCTCTATTTCCCCACTCTGTACTCCCAACCACTTATATTTTTTGTTTTTTGATAACTCACTATGTGTGGATAGTGGTGCTCCTAGGTGCAAGACTGTGGGGTCATCCACTGTAGCATAGGGTACCTACAGTGGTCATATGCTCAATGAAGAATGGTTCTCCCTCCCACATCAACTATCTACTGTTAACAGCTCTGTAAACATGGTGTGGAGCCTGGAGATCATCTGCCACATCTGTGTCAGGATTTTAGATGGCTTTACCTTGTATAGGTCTTGGACAGGTAACCATAGCTGCTGTGAGTTCATGAGAGTGATAACTGTGTCATATCCAGAAAACAGCATTTCACAACACACTTCCCTGTCCTCTTTTAGATTCTTTTTGCCTCCTCCTTACAGTATTCCCTGAGCCTTGCTGGCAGAAAGTGGGAGTGTGGAAAGAGATGTCCCATTCAGGGCCAAGCACACAGTGACTTATTCTCAGCACTTTGATCAGTTACATATCATTCCATTGGTTATTGTTTACTGCAAATAGAAGCTTATCTAAGGTTGAAAGCAGCAAAGGTCTATGGGTATAAATATAAATACTTGAGCAGTTTGACAGCATGACCACTTAGGAAAAGAACAATAGCAGATCCTACCTTAGAGCCTATAATCTTATAAATAGTGAGATTTTGACAGATTACAGCACCAGAAATGAAATTCCCTCCTGTGGAGCAGGCCTCGAATCTTATCAGAAAGCATTTGGTTACTCCATAATAGTCATGCCACTATTGCACCAGTGGGCACAGCTTTTCTAATAAATTGATACTTAGTATGCCGAGCCCAGCACTGGATAAGACCATTGATGTCTTTTCTCCCCCATCAGCCTACATAGCATCTTCTGGCACTAGGGAGGAAGTTTCCTGGTGAGCTTGAGAATAATTTTTATGTCTTGTAGCCAGAGTATTTGATGCTTTCAGCAATAAGAGATTACCATATAGTTATGGTAGGTAACAAAGACAGTGGTAATAATCTGTAGTACTTTGGAGTCTTGGCACCTCCCTGACCAATGACTTGTAGGGAGGTATCCCATGCCTTGTACTACGATTTTGCAATAATTATGTCTTCTGGGAGCAATAATGTCCAACCATGAAGGTAATTCTGTTTGGATTCTTCTCCTTCTCTTTTTCCTCCTCTTCCTCCTCCTCTTTCTCTTCCTCCTCCTTTTTTTCTTCTTTCTTCTTTCTTCTTCTTTTTAAGTTATTAATGCTGACATGGGGATGGCTTTTGTAGCTGGTATTCCTATGCAGGTGTTCTTCTCCCTCTTTAATAAATCCATAAAGCTAATAACCTGGCAATTGTCCTTTTTGATGATGTTTCTTATTAAACACTCAGTGGCTGGATGCTAGCATTGTAAACTTTGCAACTGGATACAAAACATTAAAGTCCTCCCCAGAATGTTACAGCTGTTTGCTTTTCTAAGATTCTGTCCATGTTTGCTGTTTCTTCTGACCAGGGCTTTCCCACACAGAGACTTCATGTTCAGTTTGGATTCACAGGCTCTACAGGCACAGGAATAATATTGCTGAAGTCAGTGTCTCTCAGTTAAACAAAGCATGATTTCACTTCTTCAGGGACAGCCACTACCTCTTCTTCCCTGGAGCTTCTTCCCTGGAGCTTCCTCCTTGCCGCCATGTCCATCAGAGAAAGCATCCTGCTTCCAGTGGGGTAACCATGTCAGGAAGTTTAATCCTGGAGTCCCAATAGAAATTGGGAATTAATTTAAATAGAAATGATTATCTCATTGTTAGAATACTGAGTTCATATATAGCTAAACTGTGTTCTGGATCCAGTTGGGGGCTTTTTTGTTTTGTGGCTGGTCTGAGAGCATAAATTCTTCTTTTATATCATTGCTTCTATGTGGAAAATACCTTCAGTTGAGCATAAATCCTTCTTTTATATCATTGCTTCTATGTGGAAAATACCTTCATTTTTCTAAACAGAAACAACATTTACTTTTGGAACACAGCCTGTTCACAATAACTTGTGATAGCACTTGCCAGAAAGGATTTGTGTTTAAAGCAGTTGGAGGTAAGGAAGATACACTTTTCCAAATCAGATACTTCCCTGAAAATTGTAGGTCAAATGTGTTAGGATTGATTTGGTATTGAATGAAACTTCAAGGATAAATATGTTATAGAAGATGCTAATATTTTTTAGGGACTAGGCTGTTGAACTTAATGGCATCTTTCACAGGTCAATAAGAACATTTCCATGATGATGATATTCTGTATTTTAACTAACAGGTTTTCAGGAGGCCTGAAACCAGGGTAAGAATATTTGGCTTTTGGCAGATGGGCCTCATACTTAATATATGTCTGTGCTTTATGGAACACTTGGTCTGTTTAGTGTTCTTTATCTTCTCACTGGTTTTTATGAGTCACGCTGATCAATTTGCTCTGCTGTGTCATAGCTTTAAGTGTTCACTGGAAATTCTTTGTTTGCTGCAGTTTTTTTTAACGTGAAGTAAAAGCCTATATATGTGAAGGCAGGATGTAAAAGTTGTTACCAGTGTGCTGTACTGGCTTTCCTGATATATACCATATGAATTCTGACCCAATGGATGTTCATGCCAGGGGCTATAAGTGTAGGCCTATGTAGGCCTCTTTTTAAAAATATGCTTTTAATTAAATCAGAATTATGTCAATTTCATCCCTCCCTTTCCCTTCTCCAGCCCTTCCCAGATCCCCTCACTCTTTTGGAGTTGATAGAATCTTTTTCTTTGAATAAATATATATATATATATATATATATATATATATATATATATATATATATATATGTATATATATGTATATATATATATTTGTGTCTATTAATTGTGCTTGTTGTGTTTCATGGTAAAGAACTTAGCAACCAAAAATGTGATCCATCCAAATCTAAGTAAGACTCATGCTTGTGTTTGCATGTTTGATTAAAAAAAAACTTTTAAGTGTTAATCTTGAAGCAAAATTTATAAAACTCAGTATTTTTAAAAATATAGATATAGTGAATTGTAGCTCATATTTTCCTTCCCTCTATTTCAGAATATCCATAAAGCAAGACAAAGATTGGTAATTTGTATGCATTTAACTCAGTGTCAGATATGAAAAATTTAACCTGTTTTCATTAAATGGGAACAAACTGGATTTTCATAGTATGATTTAATCACTTCAGTTTGAAATTTTTAATCTTACTGAAGCTATTGAAGTTGTACAAAATTAACCTGGTTAAAATTCTTATTATAGTAGTTGGTTTACCATCCTAACCTTGTTTTCTTTGGCGTGTGAGAATCATTTACTCTCATTGATTCACACAGTTAAATATTAGTGTTTGGTTTTACACTTGCATGGAATTTGAAATACTATAAGAATTTGTTTGGAATATTCACTAATTTTTCTCTTAACATTTAAAAATCATAGAATGATTCTGTTGTCTTCATATGTAAAGAATTAGAAATTTCAACAAAACAGGCTGCATTAAAAACCCACCCTGCCAATAGCTATAAATTCAGTCTGAGCATAAAAACGTATTCCATATTTATTGAAGTTTATTGACCAAATTGTAAATTTGCAAACTAGTAAAATCTTTCAAAGGTTTGCAACTTCTTCTCTTGCCTAAAAAATATAGCCATTGAAACCAGTTTCATAAAATAAAAGTGTTAAATTTCAATATTTTCACTATTAGAGATTTGATACCTCTTTAAAAGGGGGTTATAATCTCAGCATGTTAAGCATTCACATTCTTTTATCACCTGTTGAGTTAATAGTACAGTTTTAAAACTTTCAAAAGAGAATTGATTCTATGAAGAAATTAAGAATAACACACCTTTAGACAGAATAAAATAAAGAACATGTGGCATTTTAGCTTTTTCTTTGAAGCATGCTTTTGATATTGTAGTTAAAATGTGATAGAGTGTAAGTCATAGTATTTAATTAGTAATATGTAATAAACTAATACACATATGTATATATATAAAATCTTAAGCATGTGTTTTGTGCATGTATGCAGTGAAATGTATTCCTGGGTAATATAATAATTCTTTAGAATGTGCAAATACTTTGTTTAAAATGCCTATGTATGAACTGCTTTTGTATTTTGGTTTGACTTTGCCCTTTATGTGGTTTCTGTGGTGTGCTTTATTTTCTATGAGCACATGATGTGCTTTGTGCTATGTTCCTTGCTATTTGCTATAGTGTTGCTTAGTTTATAAAGACAGTGCATTGTTTGAAATCCATGATGTTTGTTTGCTTTTCATTTTTCTATCCCAACATAAACACAGAAAATAGACACTACACTTTAGGCTGAGGATGCTATAGATGGTCCACTCGTTATTTCCTTAACTCGAAGGGGGCAAGTGTGGTGATTTGCAAAGCCATACAAGGTGTGTCAGCTTTTACATGCTTACTGTCTCTTAAAAAGAAATTCTGTCCTTTCACCTGTCTGTTTGCACGTGTTTCTCTTTCTCTTCTCTGCCTTTTCTTGTCCATGCACCTGGTGCTGTGCAGGAGATAGAGGAAGAACACAATGGCTACCCTTCTGAAGCTGAAGCTGATCAGGTGGCAAGTTCTACATGTTCATCTGTTTGTAGCTACAGACCGTGTATCTAGAAGCCATTTCATACTAGATATCTAGGTGATAAGCAAAGTTTTCCAGTTGCTTTTACAACTGTAATAGCGCTCTCCTGTCTATATTTGATAGATTCCATCATGACATTATTTGCAAAAATTGGTTTATCCAACATTTATCAACTAGAAATTGGTTCATTCACACTTGGTTTTCCAAGGTAGGGTTACAAGGATCTCCAAGAGTATGAAGTGCTTTTAACAAGGACCTAGAGGGGTAAACACAAATGCCACAGGTTCTTTTCAAGGGTGTGGGCTTTTCTTTATTCAAAGTTGCATAGTGGGGCTTCAGGTTAAGAAGCACTGGCTGCTCTTCCAATTCCCACATGGCAGCTCACAGTTGTAACTCCAGTTCTAGGTGATTCAGTGCCCTCTCCTGGACATGTGGTGCACATATATACACATGTAGGCAAAATGCCCATACACATAAAATAACATATAACTTAAAGTTACATGGTCTGTGCCTAACACAGCACCTGGTATCTTGTATTTGTGGACTCAGCATATGTACTTTATTTTTATTAATCAGAATACAGAATTCTACTGTTTGCCTCATACTTCCAGATGTTCTCCAGATTCATGAAGCAGTAGTGCTTTCCCTGCTGTTGATATAGAAAATAGGGGAATCCCGTAGAAGAAAAGCTCTGGGGATGTCTAACAAGTCCCAAGTGCTCAACCTTGTCTTTGTCCTCCATGACCTGCCTAGAACTACCCTCCTTCATTGACCGCAGAAGCATCTTCTAGGACCCAGTTAAAAAAAAAAATCATCACTTTGACCATGCAGTTGTTACAAAAGCTGTCCACCTGGAAGTTTAGAGTCACACTCATAAAAAACAGTGGAGAGGCCAGAGTCATCTGGGTGGGTTGGATCTCTTGGGGCAAAGTCAGGAGGTTGTAGGTCCCCACTAGATGCTCAGCATCAAATCACCAAGGTTGAAATGAACTCATAGGGAATTGCCCTGCTGGGCAACATTGTGAACAGAGGCACAAAGAGCAATGGATGTGTTTATGAGATCAAATTTATTCCATCTTTCAGTTGTGCTGTACATAGGTTGGATAAATCAAAGGTCAAATCATGTCTTGTGCAACCTGATAGTTGCAGTAAAAGCTTAATGTAGCACAGATGTGAGTCCCATCTCCTAACAGAACTTCATAAAAGGAATCTACTGTACTCACCAAAAAAATGAACCTTCTATTTCTCTTGACTTCCTATGTTAAAGCTAAATGTATTCCTTTCTCTTATGGAAGAATCTGAAGCAATGGGGCCATTTCTTTGTGTTATTCTGATAGATATTATTTCATCATTTAAAAACACAACCCATATTTAATGATCATTAATGAAAGTTTTGTCTGTTTCACCAACACATTCATGCCTCATAAAAATGTACAAATGTTTCCAGTCATATTTGACTATGAATATGGTCCAAGAAGAGAACCAGTTGTTCCTCACTCTTTATCTTGAAAGCCTTGTACATTCTGCCAGGGTTTCATTGACTGGCTTAGGCTTGAATACTTGAAAATGTTTGATGTGGCTTGCTCTAAAGCTGAACAGACATCTTCTCTTCCCAAATCCCCTCCAATTCTACTGATTAGAGAAGCTTGCTTTCATAAATTCCAAAATGATTTATCAGTTATTTAAAAATATAAGTTACAGGATCTCATTCTATATAATATTTGCCCATTAAAGTAAGCTTTAACACTGTAATGTTTGAAGAAATTTACAACTCTGACATCAATTAAAGTAGCTTTCTCACTTGGCAATTAAGCCATAAAATTATTCACTAGTTTACATAGTAAATTAAAGCAGGCCTTCAAATTAAGATTCCTGTTAAGATTGTTGCTGTTTTAGTGTTTATAAAGCCAAATATTTGAAAGTATACATATTGGTTTATGATTTTATTGCATAAAAGACATATTCCCAAATCAGATATAAGTAGAAATGAATCTATAAATGGGGCTGAGGGCAGAGCTCAGTGGTAGACCACACTTAAGGCCTTGGGTTTGATACCCAGTGACCAAAACAAATATAATGAGATGATTGTAAAATTGGACATTAAATGGAAAAAGAAAGTCAAGTTTATATGAAAGTCTTAAAAGTAATGTTAAGATTGTGGTGGGGAGGTGTTAGTGATAAAATACCTGCTTAGCATATACAGTATCCTAGCTTTGATCCCTAGTACTATAAAGTAAAGAAAATATAGAAATTTTGGTTAAAAAATGTCTTAACCAATCTATACTAAAATTCAACTTGAATACATTGTTTGGATATAATCCTTAATCCTAATGTATATATGATTTTAACCATATCCTTTTTGATAAGGAAAGGATGGACTATGTCATCTTCTGCCCTCTGGGTAGAAGAGGCGTACATGGCATATCCTTGATCAATATTGCCCACCCTCTTTCTGATGAATGTTAATGCCCTCCCAAGTGTTAACAGGTATTCCCGAGAAAGCACTCCCTGATTAAGGAGGTATGAGGCATGTCTTGTACTCCAGCGCCCTCTTGCGGATTTGGTGTGCATTAATACACTAAAGCCTAGCTCACTTTTTTTACTAAAGCCTAATTTGTTTTATCTAACACAGCATTCCCCCATTTTTTAAAACCTATTTACATCTCTTGGGAAATTAATGTTCTATGAAACACAGCTTGGTAATTGTTGGTGTTTTGATCACCTTATTCTTGACATTGTGTCAGACATGCCAAGGAGAAAATGACTAGTTTCCTTGGTAGCAACTCACAGGGTGGCAGTACCTTGGAATAAGTCCCTAGTTTAGGCTCCAGAACTAGCTTTGTAGTTCAAGAACTCCATCTTTTGCTCTCCACTGAATTATCTGGCACCATATAATGAAACTTACAAGAAGCTGGCTCCCAGGTCACAATGTCACCCTGATCACAGAAGTACGGGCATGGACTGCCCAACCATGCTCAGCAGCCTTCTTCTAGCATCATTGTAGCCAGCGAACCTAATAGCTCATTAGCAGTTTCCTTGAAGAGTGTGAAATTAGTTCTAACAATGAACTGGCCTTTGGAAATGTCTGGTGAACACGCCCTGCCCCAAAGTATACAGTGCAATACAGGTTAAGTATTCTTTATCTCAAATGTTTGGGACAAATAGTTCAAATGTTAGGATTTTTCTTTTTTTTTTTTTTGAGGGGGGAAGTATTGGATGAGACATGGGTCTAACCATGAATTTTGTGTGTTTCTATACCTTACACACATAGACTGAAGGAGAATTTATATAATACTTTTTAGTATATATGTGTTTTGACTGCAACGTATCATGAGATCAGGTGTGGAATTTTCTACTTATGGCATTATACTGGCTCTCAAAAAGTTACAGGTTTTGGAGCATTTACCATTTGGGATATTCATATTACAGATGTTCAACTTATATTCTTATCTGCAAGTGTAATCTCATAGCCTAGAATGAATGAACAATGACATTCCCATTCTTTATGCTCCCTGTGTTAAACACACACACACACACACACACACACACTCACATGCACATACACACACATATGTACACATATACATACGTATGCACATGCACACACATGAAAATGCTTGCATGAGGCTGGGGCTCAGTACCGAATCCTAGGGCATTCCTTAGTTGTGCACTGTTCTGAGACCATTCTCTGGTCATTTTAATTTAGCCTCCAGGTTTCCCAAACTATTTCATAGGCTTGGTCATTTCTCCTCTGGCTGAGCACCTCACCTTCTAATGTTTTTATTTGTGTTAGTCTCATTCTCAGAAGATAACATTTTTTTCTGGCCGTATTTCCAAATTTGGTGGCACCTTACAATAGCTGTCTGTGTAGTGATTACAGTATCTATCTGTCCTGTCAAGCCATTTCTGTATTAATGCTTCCTAACTGTTAATTGTAAATATGTCATAACAATTTGTTAGACTATGCAGCATGATGTCCTGTGGTGCTGAGCTTTGAAATTATCTTTTAAGGGGGAGGGGGCATACATTTTTGCACGCTTCTGTAGTCTTATCAAGAGATCCCAGAATACCAGCATTCTCCTCGATATACAGATGGAAAGTGAGATTTATTCCTGTTTGGTTTCTTGCCAGGCTCTAAGGGATGGAAATAAACTGGCACAGATGGAAGAAGCTCCACTTTTTCCAGGGGAATCAATTAAGGCCATTGGTAAGTTTAATGTGTACCGTTTACTTATAGGAATCTATAAAATGAAATGGTTCTTTGTGAGCATAGGTGTCTATTGGAGATCAGTTAGAAAGATTTAATTAGGGGAGAGGGGGATACTAGGTCTTCATTCTTCTTGGCATCATCCTGACCTTAAGGGATAGAAAAATGTAGAGGATCCAGGTAAGTGGCAGTTGAGTGTTTACCAAGGGAAGAGGATCCTGCCAGATCCTCATGAAATGAGAGCTGGTTAAGACATCCAGTGTAATGCTGGCTCATTGCTCTGATGAACTGTTTCACCATAAAGAAATTTATGTGTAGAAGACCTCAATAGTATACCTTAGTAACAGTTTTGAGAACTTGACAAAGAATTTTTCTTAGCTTCTGTGATTATTGAAAGCATTATTTTAGTGGAAGAAAAGGGCATGTGCTGCCATCCTGGCTTATAAAGGTGATAGCATGAGGGTTACCATACCTCCAGTAGTAAATTGCCACACATCTCAGTAGATAGTTGGTGGGTGGAAGGTGCAGCTGGGTACCGCTTTTTCATCTCAGTTGGCTGGGTTGGACAGTCGGCTTTGCTGGGCTATTTCCTTATTCCTTCATGGCTCTCTCACAACGTGGGTGTTCAATGTCAGTATAGTCACCTCATATTAGGAATATTTGAATGGTTGGGCTGTCCTACCAGAGCCTCCAAGTAACTACTGCTGAATACCCTAGTCTGTAACTCTGCTCTAAACAGTCTTCATAATCCATTTGTGGTTTTGAAACTCTTTCCTTGGCTTGTGGGTCTTGATTCTCTCCTTTTGGTCCTCTGACCTCTCTGACTCTTCCTTCTTTGGTGTTTTTCTAGCATTACTCATGGGTGTCTTTCTAAAATGGCATGCTCTGGCTTCTCTAGACAGTAAGCTACATACTTAAAGTATCCAATATGAAAAGGGCTGGATTACTTTGCGTTTATCAGTAGGCCAGATCCCACTTAGAGGAGATTAGAGCTAGTCTAGGTGATGACTTTGTACAGCAGATTCCTACTAGTAGTAGAACAAGTGCTGTAAATATTGGATTGCAAGTTCATAGCTGTAAGAAGAAAATTCAAATTAATAAGAATTAATAATATTAAGAATAATAAGAATTAATAAGAAGGCTTCAGTGGATCTATCTGTGGTCCTGGTTCCCATTTTATCGTGTTTGTGTCTCTTTTTACTCTGGAAATGGAGCTTTAGGAGATGGAGTGTCTCACATAGCCCTGCTTCTCTCCCAGTTGGAAATATCTTACAGTTACATGTCAGGGACATCTGCACATCCTTAAGCTTTGTAACTGTGCTTTAGATTCCTCCAGTGACTTGCAAAGGGTAAGTAAATTAACCCCTACTATTAAATAAAATATGTTCCTGGAGGCAAAGTATTCAAGTAGGTCATTGTAAAGTAAAATACTCCCTATTGAGTATTATTTTAGAACATGAAGATTTTTGACATACTATCCACTTGGGAAGCCATTGTCACTCACTCTTATGATAATGAACATATCCACACCCCCTCCACACCAGTAGTCTCCTTTTCATCCCTTCTCCTGTCCATTCCTCTATCCCCCAAAACTGTAGACTAGTTTATATTTTCTAGTATTCTCCAGAAGTGAAATTATAGTATGTTTTGCTTCTTTCAATCAAATAATTTGTGTTGATATTCAACCACATGTGACATCAATTAATGATCATCTCTTGTTATTGCTGAATATTTCATTGTAAGAGTACATTCATGTGTTGGTGGATATTATTTCTGCTGATTTTGTATTATAAATAAAATTGTTATTAACATCTTGTACAAGTCTTTATACACATTTGTTTTCTCTTGGATAAACGTCTGAGGAATAGAGTGGGCCGTTTAACTTAAGAAACTGATTGGACTAGTGTGCAACCACAAGTGTTTTCGTTCTTCCTATCTGATCTAAACGCCTTTGCTTTCCTTCTCTTGTGTAAATCTTCAGTGTGAAGTTAAGGAGAAGGGGTGAGAGCAGATGTTCTTATTGCTAATGTTGGGAAAGTGTTCAGATTTTCTCCATTAAATATGATGTTGGCAGAGGTAGTTGTTGTCTTTTACATATTGGAGAAGTTTCTTTCTACTCTTAACTTTGGTAAGAACTGTAGTCAGGAAATAAATTTTGTGAAATGCATTTTTGTATCAATTAAATACAATGTTATTTTTCTTTAGCCTGTAATATGGCAGATTACATCAATTAATTTTGAGTGTTTAGTCAATACAGTACCAGGAAAGACTCTACTTTCTTATTCTGTATTATCTTTTTATGGATTGTTAGATTTGATATATTAGAATTGCATTTAGGAGTGTTGTACCTACGTTTATGACAGACACTGGCTTGCAGTTTTCTCTTCTTATAACGGCTTTATCGGCTTTTGGTATTAGTAATGCTAACTTCATAGAATGAATTGGGAATTATTGTCTCTCAGCTTTTGTTTTTGGAAAATTTGTTTCTTGCTTATAATTTTGTAGTTTACCCATTAAACTACCTGGACTGTGACTTTTCTTTGTGGAAAGGTCTTAACTAGTTAATATGAAGTCCCCAATAGTGTTGGATAATTTATCTTGGCATTTTTCCCAAGTAAGATTGACAGTTTCCATCTTTCCAGGAATTCATCCATTTAACAGTAGCTGGGAAGTCATTGTTGAAATTTTACTTATCACACCCTCTTAGTAGTGTGATGACATGGCCTCACACATGCCTTGCAGTTGTAAATTCTCCCTCTCCTTTTCCCCTGATAAATCTGACTGAAAGGTTTACCAGTTGTATTGGTAATTCTCAAAGACTTAGCTTTTGGTTTCATTGCTGTATTTGTCTTCTATTCCATTTATTTGCACTCTGATCTTTTTGCTTCCTATCATCTGCTTCCTTTGTGTTCCATTCTCTCTTCTTACCCTCTTTGCTTAATTGGAGAACTGCAGATTTGAGATCTTTGTGCTCTTCTAGTTTGGGTGTTTAGATTTTCCTCCAGTCGCTGCTTTCTACCACCTCATGAATTATAATTTTGTGTTTTCATTTTCATGACATCAAATTCTTTTGATTTCTTCTTTGACCCTTGGATTACTTAAGAGTATAATGTTTATCCCAGCATTCAGGAGTGGAGGCAGACGATCAGGAGTCCAAGTTCATCTGCAACTATATAGTTTGAGATCAACACATGCTTGATGAGACCCTGTCAGAAAAACAAGCAATCAAATAACGTCACCAACAGCAAAATAAATGTGTTTAATTTCTGCATGTTTATGAATTTCTCAAATGCTCTTTTGTTGATTTCTAAGTTCATTCCATTTGTGTTCAGGAAACATAAATTTTATGACTTGAATATATCTCAAGAGTTGTATTATGGCCCTGGATATGGTCTTTTGAATGTTCTGTATACTGTTGAAAGGAACATGTGTTGTGTTGTTATTGATTGAAGTGTTCTATTGATGTCAATTAGGTTGAATTTGTTGGGATCATTCAAACTCCCTGTGTCTTTACTCATCCTGCTCTTCTCTACTTTTTTGTGAATATCTGTGTCTCATTGCAGATCAATCACTTTTACTTCTCTGTTTTGGAGTTCTAGGTACATAAAATGTTTATAATTCTTATGTCCTTCTGATGAATTGACCCTGTGTTCAGTAGAAAATTACCTTTTTTATTTCTGGTAATAGTCTTTGCTCTGAAAAATTCTTTGTTTCATATTATTGTAGAGATTATAGCTTTTTCTTAGTATTAACTTGGTATACCTATTTTCATATTTTCAAATTTCAAAGTAATCACATCTTTTTAGCTTTGTAAATTATCATACAAAATAATGAGTTTCATTATGGTGTTTTCATACATATTTATTTTTCTGAGACAGGGTCTTACATAGCCCAGGTCAGTCTCAAACTCACTATATAAATAAAGTGGTCTTGCATTCCTGATCCTTCTACTACAACCTCTTGAGTGCTGGGATTACAGACGTATACCATCGTACCTGGTTTATACAGTAATAGAGATCAAATCCAGGGCTTTATCCTTGTTATTATTTCCGTGTTTGAAGGGAAAGAAAAAATTGAGCCCTTTCATTCTCCCTTTGTTCTTATGGATCCTTTTCCCTACACTGCTCTACCATTCCCTAGCCCCATTCCTGTTGGTGCCTTTCCTACCCACAGCAGGCCCCATTCTGCGCTCATATCACATACATTCTCTTGTTCTCTCCCTCTCTCAATCCCCAAGACCTATTCCCCCTTTTATTTTCCCATCCAGTTTCATGGTCTATGTCCATTGACATGTATGCATGTGTGTGCATGTGCACACACTAAAATCTAGGATCTACATATGCTTTCTGAATCTGGCTTGTCTTATTTAACACTCTAGTTGCATTCATTCCTGTAAATATCATTTCATCTTCTTCATGTTAAATACAGTTCCATTGCGTGTACATACCATATTTTCTTTGTTCATTCATTTTTCTGTGTAAAGTGGGTTTCATTTTAACCACATATAGTTGAGGTCTTGCTTTTTGTCTACAGTCTGACAGTCTGTTCCTTGTATTTGGGATGTTGTAGTCATTAACACGTTATATTAATATAATTAATTTTAAATTCATAATCTTAATGTTTTCTTTTGTCTCATTTGGTTCTTGCTATCTTCTTCATCTTTTTGGTCATGTTTTGGTTTAATTGAGTACTCTTTTTTTCTTTTTTCTTTCTTACAGTGCTGAGGACTGAACTGAGAGCCTAAATGCTTGTCAGGCAAGCACCCTGCCAATGAGCTCTATCCTTATTAATTAATTGAGTACTTTCTCACAATGTGTTTTATCTCCTCTGTCTGTATAGTTGCTACAATTCTTTTTGTTATTTTATTAGTTGCTTTACATGATTTATGTGTTACATTTTCAAGTCATTTTACACTTTTTTTTGAGGCAGGGTTTCACTATGCAGTCCTGGCTGGCCTAGAACTTTCTATTTTGACCAGGCTGGCCTGTTTGCCTCCCAAGTGCTGGGATTGACTGTGTGTGCTACCACTACCATATCCTGCACAATTTTATGCTTCTATATGTATAGAGTAAGAATGTACAAGTGTGTACTCTCACATGTTCCCTCCAGCTTTTGTTATTGTTATAAGCCATTTTACTTGTACATGTGCTATAAACCCACAGGGTATTGCTTTTATTTTTATCTCTTAAGGATAGCATTCTAATGATGCCTTGACATTCTGCAGTTGCATTTACTAGTTTATTTCCTGCCAACTTATCTGGCTGGCTTTGTGAACCTCCACCCTCATTGTACCATCCGAGCAGCCATAGTAACAAACCAACTCACCACCCTCTCTCTCCTCCCTCCCTTTCTGCTTCTCCCCAGTCTGCTTCCCTGATGACTGAAGGTGATTCTTAATTGAGATTCCTCATTGTGTGTCCACATTATATAGTAGTAGCATTTACCAGGGTATAGTGTAATGGTGAGTTTCTATTTGATATCTCACATGTCCCCAGCTGCTTATGAGCAGGGACTGTTTCCAATTATATTATACCCAGAACTCCAGCAACAGAAGATATTCAGTATATATTAGATTGTAGAAAAATACGGAGAGTGCTTTGACATTTGGCTGAATCATCCTACTATTATGACATATATCTGTAGCTATGCATATTCTGGTCATTCCAACATTGCAGTGGAATGGCACTTTGGGAAAGCCATAAAAATGCACAGTCTTTATGAAAGATATGAGCCGTTATAACACTCACAGGAATTAAACATGCTGTGCACATTTGATTGATAACAAACAGAAAATTAACATTGATAAGGAATTTTTGTTTTTAAGACAGTCTCACTATGGCTGTTCTGGAACATACTATATATGCCAGGCTGGCTTGAACTCAAAGAGATCCTCCTGCCTCTGCCTCTTGAGTGCTGGCTCAGATTAAAGGTATGCATCACTATGCCTGGCTGATAAGGAATTTTAAATGATCCCTCCTCCTGCCAGGTAACAAGCCTAGAGCCTCAGGCAGTGAGCTAAACTCTCAACCTGTGAAAGAAGTCTTTCTCCACTTCATTGACAGTGTGCAGATTTTCTTCAGCTGTAAACCAGTTTCTCTTCAAAGAGATAGTGTTTAACTTTTACTAGTTTTAGGTTGAAGCAATTTATAGGATGATAGCCCGGTGTCTTCGGAGTATAATTATTATTTTGAGCACTATCAACTTTTCAATCAGGGAAAATATTATTTACCTGGAAGAAAGGACAAAATAAACATACTATAAGACTTTTTACTTAAAGCCTCATTAAGTAGCAATTCAGAGTTTTGTTGAACTATATTAGATGACTATCTATGTCATTATGGAAAATAGTGATATAATTCCTTAAAGTTTTAAATTCCCAGAAGGCTGGATCATACTGGAAACTCATAGTGGAAGTTACTAAAGTACAAGTCTATAAAAGTCATTGCTACTTTGATTTTCTTCTTTCAGTGAAAGATGTCATGTATATCTGCCCATTTATGGGAGCAGTGAGTGGAACCCTCACAGTGACTGACTTTAAAATGTACTTCAAAAATGTAGAAAGGGTAAGTTTTTTAAAGTATGCTTTGTTTGTAAAATCTTGTAAACAGTAAAAGAAGAAAGTAAACAGTCCCCAGAATTCCCATTACAGGGAGACTACGGAAGAGTAAGTGTTAAGAGACATTGGGTCTTAATCAGTAATTGTTAAAGTTGCAGTTAGATTTGGAGGAGAAGTGTCACTGTAGTCTGGATGTCGATCTTCTGAGATATACTATCAGAGTTCAAATTCTTAGCTGTTAACTGCAAAGTAAACAACCATATGTTTTAACTCTAGAGCAACTTAAAACATGAAAACTCTGTTAATTTTTAAACCTAGGACCCACACTTCATCCTTGATGTTCCCCTTGGAGTGATCAGCAGAGTTGAGAAGATTGGTGCACAGAGCCACGGGGATAATTCTTGTGGTATAGAGATCGTGTGCAAGGTAGGCTGCAGGCACTAGTGAACCCTGAAATGAGGCAGTCCACTCAGAACTTTTCCTGACTCACAGCCCTTATGGTCTTGGGATCATAGGAGCCATTTGTACTGTTTTCAGGGCAGCAACTCCTTGAAATCTTATGTCAATGAATGCAAACCACTGTATAACTCATCAAAGTAATCTGTTTTGAAAGCTGAAATGTTTCTAGTTAACCTGATGCACAATCTCAGTGCTGGCAGCATTTGTCACATCTCAGAGAAACCAAATGGAAAATAGAGTTCAGTACCCTTCCTCACAGTTTGCTGTTTCAACAGGGTAGATGGTCAAAGACTTCCCCAAAGGACAGCCTATTATAGAAATCTACTGATTGAAGCCTCTCGCCTATCTTGGAGCTTTCTACCTTGAGCTATGCTCATTTTTTTCTTTTTACTTCCTTCAAGAAGTTATATAGGAATGTGTGGGGTAAATCCCATGATGTTCACCAAAAGAAATACCTCAAATGGGTAGGTTTTATGCCTCGAATGGGTAGGTTAGAGTGATCTAACTCATACAACATAGTTTACTAAAAACTAACCTAATGTACCAGGTGTATCCTGCCTGCAGAATTGTCCAGACCTCTTCCAAACTTGGGATTTGGATTATTGCCTAGCCTGTTTGCTTTGCTGGAATATGAGGACACCTCCACCCCTGGTTGTCTCAAGAATAGTCTGGACTCACTGTAGGCCACACATGGCAGTTGCTCCCTTCCTAGACAAGGTTCCCACCTGTGTAACAGTGGCAAGCAGCTGCCTAGGAAGGGGAATGACTGCCATGAAGAATCAACAGTGAATTGAATAGGTCTGTGGTTTTTTGCAGCTGTCATTCCTCTTCTCATAAACTCTCACCCCACACTATGCACAGCTGCCATTGCTGAGGGGAGCTTCAAAGCCAGGGCCTCACAGATGCTAGACAAGTGATCAATCACTGAACTACATCTCCAGCCCCTTCTCATAAACACTTTAGGAGCTTCCCACTTCTGGCTATAGGAAGTACTCTTGTCTGAAGCTGCCCTCCCCTCATCCTTGTCTCCATTCCTGCTAGCTTTTCTTGTAAATCAGTGGTTCTCAACCTGTGGGTTGCAACCCATTTAGGGGGTAAAAGGACCGTTTCACAGGGGTTACCTAAGTGTAGCAGTACACCTACTGTGGCAGCTCACCAAGAAAGACAAGGAGGCATTTTTATAGGTGCAAACCCTGCCAGACCTCAGCATAGGGAACCACTATCATGGTAAGTGCCATGCTGGACAGCAAATCCTGAGTGTCTTATTTCAGGGGTCTTTATTGGTACCTATACTCCTTGGGTGCTCTATCGATACCATGTGCAGATCATGAGCAATCAAACATCTCTTACATAAAGCCAACACCTGCAGACAATACAAAAGCCAAAGCCTAGGCAGTCCTTCCCCCAACAATGCACAAAACAACCATTTAAGCATAACTAAAAAAAAACTTCTGCATAATTTCCCCCTTTCTATATAAGACAAACAAAATTGCTTTACCTCTACAACACAATTTAACACTACACCAGCAAAACCATTTACAAGAGGAACAATTATGAGGCTTGCTAATACATGGGATCAAATGAAACCAAACATCTATCAAACTTTTCACAATGTCTTTGGACAGCAGAAAAACATCAATGTCCAATTATCTGGAATTCACTCACCATCTTCTGGGCTCCTTCAAAGGGCTTGGATCACTTCTCTGGCTCTGCCCTCTGCAGCACACACAGCTTGTCCTCCAGGCTCTGGCTGCCTCCACTCCACTGCTGCTGCTGTCCTTGGTGGTCGTCCCATGGTACTGGCATCTCCAAAACTGATGGGGTCTTCTGCTGCAACTGGGTTGCACTTTCACCAATAGCCTCTCCTGGACTATTTTCACAGTGCCAAGCCTCAATTTCTTTACATGACCCCTTCATTCTGGTCCTTCAACTGCTACTGAGGCTGCACTTTACCAATGGCCTCTCCTAGGCTTTCTTCATGGTGCCAAGCCTCAGCTGCTTTCCATGACTCCTTCATGCCTTCAAAACCAGCATCAGCTGGGTGACTCTTACAGTACCAAGTTTGGCTGCCAGCATGAGAAACAACCTTGGCCAGTTCTGGAAGACAGATTCTGTGTGTTGACCCTGAGGAAATACTATTCAGATTTTAAGATAGAGTCTGGTTTGCAGGGGGAAACTGGTTAGTTCATGTTTAAGTTCAAAGTTCGATAGAACGTCCCAATAACTTATTCATAATGCAGCAACTGTTAGTCCTGATTCTTTTAGCAAGTATTTAATCTCAGAATCATCACAGGTGTTTCTTGTTTGCAGGAAGAGTTCCCTCATGGGGTGGAGTTCTCATCACCATAGCTGATGTGTCTTGTCAGAACTGCCTCACCAGTATCCGGACCACTTGTCTTTCTCTTAGTCAGGTTTGCAGGAAAAAACTGGCAAATAAACAGCTTCTTGGCTCCAAGCCTCCCCCCAACCCCAGCTTCCACAGGAAAGGGTCCTGGGCTGGTGGGAAAAATTTCTGACTGAAACAACCTGGTAGTTTAGCATTATTTTCCACCACCACTACAGGAAAACATGCGACCTTCACAGATCTCAAACACAAGACCTGCTTGGGCTTCACACACATAAAAAGCCATCAGATAATTCAGTTTGTAGAACAGTACATTCTGGCTCATGTTTCCAGTGTCTTGGCTGCTGGCTGTAGGAGGGAGCATCAGCTCCATGATCATGAAATCTTGAGTTGAAACCTTGCTTTTTCCATGCTTTCAGCCAAATTCTTTATTTTTAACATGAAAATTTCTTTCTTTAAAGGCCTCTATTCTGTGGCTTCACTTTTGAGCCCTCTTTCTCACTTAATTTCACAGGCTTTTTTCTTCATGGAGGCTTATTTCTTTCCTAATTCTCTTCTTCCTTCAGGAGACTTCTACTCATTCTTTTGCAGATATATATATAATCTCTGTCCTCTGGGAACTGACCTAAACATACTTTACCAGACTCTGCGAGGTCTGGAGTTTCTTTCTCTTCTTGTCTTCACATTGGATGAGACTGGCATGATGTCCCACTCTGTGTTGGTGTGTCACTTGTAGCAGTACACCTACTGTGGTAGCTCAGCAAAGAAGACAAGGAGGCATATTCAAAGGTGCAAACCCTGCCAGACATCAGCAGAGAGAACCACTATCGTGGCAAGTGCCATACTTGCCAGTGGAACCCTGAGTGTCTCATCTCAAGGGTCTTTATTGATACCTAAGCTCCTCAGGTGTTCTATTGATACCATGTGCAGATCATGAGCAATCAAACATCTTTTACATAAATCAACATCTGCAGATAATACAAATACAAAGGCCTAAGCAGCCCTTTTCCCAACTGTGCATAAAACAATCATTTTAAAAATAACTAAAAATAAACTTCTGCATTACCTAAGACCATCTGCATATCAGATATTTACATTGCAATTTATAACAGTAGCAAATTTATAGTTATGAAGTAACAACAAAAATAATTTTAGGGTTGGGGGTCACTACAAGATGATGTACTGTATTAAAGGTCACAGCATTAGGAAGATTGAGAATGACTAGCCTATATGCTAACATTTGTCATATGCCTATTTATCACATACACCAAAGTCTGTAAATCTCAATCTCTCCCCTTCTCATGCCTCCTTTCCTGGGTAGGTAGAGCCCAGGGCTTCTCACATCCTAAGCACATGCTCTACCACTAATTTATACAGCACAGCCATTGCACACATTCTTCCATGGCTTAGAATGATTTTCCTTTCCTCTGAGCATTTCTAAGCAGCAAGTGAGTTACCAGGGTTATGCACAGCCAGTGCAGCTTGAAAAGCAGGCATATCAGGAAAAGATGCTACTTTGGCATGTTTCCTATAGCTGTTTTGCTAAGGTAGTTTTATGGCTACCCTGGGTATTTGCTGAAAGCTTATTTAAATGCTTTTTAGCCTGGAATTACAAAGATCAGGCTCCCAACTCATGCTTAAGAACCTCACAAAGTATGGGGTTTATTTTTATTGATTTTTGTCATTAGTTTTTTGCTTGTTTGTTTTCACATAGTCCGTTTTCACTGTGTAGTCTTGGAAGAACTGGAACTCATTATGTAGACAGAGGCTGGCCTCAGACTCATAGAGATGTGCCTGCCTCGGCTTCCTGAGTGCTTGAATTAAAGGCATGTGCCACCACACTTGGATGATGATGATAATGATGATGATGATGATGATGATGATGATGATTGTTGTTATGTGTGTAGCTGTTTTGACTGCATGAATGTCTGCCTGGTGCCTGTGGAGGCCAGAAGAGGGGTCAGATGAGATCCTCCACAAATGGTGCTGCAGCTGCCATGTGGGTGCTGAGAATTGAATTTGAATACGCCTGGAAGAACAGCCAGTACTCTTAACCACTGAGTCATCTCTCTAGCCTGAGTTTTATTTTTTTAAGATGATTCATAATTCAGAAGTACAAAAGAACATCAAGTCTTCCTCTTCCACTCTTCCATTCCCTACAGACACAGTTATCACTGCCTATATAACACTGCACAGATACCTTGTGCATGGAAAGTTTCTTTGAAAGAAACAATGAGCCATATGGTGGCATGTCCCTTTAGTACCAACACTCAGAGGCAGAGGTGGGCAGATCTCTTGTGAATTCGTGGCTGGTTTGGTCTACATAGCAAGTGCCAGGCTAGCCAAGATTGTGTAGTAAGACCTTGTCTCAGAGAAAAGTCAATAATAGTGCGTATACATGGTGCTGCACAGTTCTTTCCCTATGACTTTGTATTGGAATTTCTTTGGATTGGTGCAGATAGAGCTGCAGCTTCTTTTCAATAGGTCCTCAGCTGCCCTGTATGTTACTCATTACAGCCCCCACTAATGGGCATTTGGGCCATTCTTTGCTGTTATAAGTATCACAATAGCTTTACTTCTCAGGCTGCTGTTTCTTTGTTTGTAATTATATTTATCTTCAAATTTCATTTTATGTTAAAGAAGAATGGTATTTTTTGTGTTTAGTTGACAGGAACATAGATTTTGAATGGTTGGGAGACAATGCTTAAAATACTGTCATGGGAAGAAATCACACCATTAAGAGCTGGGCTTGATGCACCAGTTCCTGCTAACTTGTGCTTGGGCATTTGGCCATCAGCTTGCGTTGGGACAAAGGAGGGAATTTTAAGAAAGTGATCTTAAGAAACAACATTATATCGCTACAATGACGTTGCTGATATCTATAGTCTCCACATGGTACAGACTACTTTCAGTGAGTACATAGGAGGAAGTATCTGCAACATTTCTTTTATATGGATAACGTGAATTCTATAGTAGGCTCTTTCAGTAGCTTAAATCTGAACAATAAATTCCATGACATATCTTAGGCTAGTGAGTGCACAGAACACAAAGGGGCGTCTTTTGTGTGCAAACATTCTTCTTAATTATTTATTCTATTGACTGCCCCCCCCGACACATCCCCTATTTTCCAGTTTCCTTAATTTTTCAAATCTCATTGGAAGTATTTTTGTTAACTTGTCTTCTGTTAGCTGAAGAACTGTTGAGTACAAAATGAGGGCTAGATAAAAATTTGTATATATTCATGACAGGGTATCTGGCTAACAGTGCTCAGTCCATGTTGAATAACTGAGTTTTGCTCATTGTTCACTAGGATATGAGGAATCTGAGACTTGCATATAAGCAGGAAGAACAGCGAAAACTTGGGATATTTGAAAACCTCAACAAACATGCGTTTCCTCTTTCCAATGGGCAGGCAAGTACACCAAAGTAAACTTTTCCTGCATACATCTATGGATATCCAATAATTCCATATATACACATTCCTTTGGTGTACCAGAAAGCTACTGTGTCAGTCTACAAAGAAGTCAAGGAGACATTCATAGATGCAAACCTGCTATACCTCACCAGAGGGAACCTTCTGTTATGGCAAGCGCCATACTGGACAGCAGAAACTTGATCATCTGATCTCAGGTTTTTTATTGATCCAGAAGCTCCTCGGGTGTTCTAACTGATACAGAAAATCTGCCCCCTCATCCAAAGGCATATTTGTATAATGAATGAAACCTGTATCTTAGTCTCATCCCACAGTCCTTTAGGAGCTGAGCTATGCCACCTTTATAGTGGGGGAACTCAAGGCCCAAGGAGAATATCCTCTACTTCTTGCATGAGATTGTGGGAGAGGGACTACAAGAATTCCTCCACAGCAACTTTGCTCTTCACATGGAGATCTCAGTGAACCCCAATGTTTCTACCAGAGAGCAATGAGCAGATGCAGATCATGAGGAGACAAACATCTCAATCACATATTTGCATAAAGGCAACACCTGCAGCTAATACAAACTGCCAAGGCTTAAACAGCCGTTCCCCCAACAGTGTATAAAACAATTATTTTAAAGTTATATAAACATAACTAGACATAAACTTCCTCAAAACTTTAGAAGTTGCCTTTATTTCTTTTCTGTGTTGCAACTATTCAAATATTTGGATTTTATCACTAACTGTGTAATTATTAAGAAAAGCTTGTAATTTGTTACTTTAAAATTTACAGATTAAAATAGGAGTTCTGATACATTCAACTGATAACAAAATGAACAAAGTTTTGGTATTTGTTATATGATAATAAATGCTGACATGGATTTTGTGGATTTTGTGTACAGGTGCTATTTGCATTCAACTATAAAGAAAAGTTTCCAGTTAATGGCTGGAAAGTTTATGATCCAGTATCTGAATATAAGAGACAGGTACAGTATGTCACTTGTGAAATGTCTTTTTCTGTACCAAAAGGTGTTATATGTAGCAGAGGAGAAGAAGCATCCAACAAATTGTGCATAGACCTAGCTTTTCTAGCTTGGTGTGTCTCAATTTCCTGGATTCCCTCTTCTCCTATGCCATGCCATTGACTCCATCAATGTTTAGCCACCATTTTCCAGAGGGATTAGTAGGGTGTGCAGACAAGGGTTTGAAACTCAGATTTTTGAGAACCTACACTTCCTTCCTTTTTCTTCCTCCCTCTTCTTCCTCCTTCTTCTTCCTCTTTCCTTTCTTTCTGCCTGCCTGCCTTGCTGCTGTTTCCTGCATGTCTTTTCTGCCTTCCTGTCTGTATTCTTCTTAACTGCCTCCCCCCTTTCTCCTGCCCCTCTCCCCTCCAGGATGCACATACTAGGCAAGCACTCTGTTATTAAGCCATACCCTTAACCACTTCCAGATGTTTTTATTACAGATCTCATAAAGAATTGATGAATAAGGATTCAAACTGCCATTAAATTTTATTTTAGGCATTATTAGTTAAGTAACAATGAACAAGTTATAAATTAATTTTCATTTAAAATATGAAATAGATGTAATTTATACTTATTGGTTTTCAAAGTAGAGATGAATGTTTCCATTTCTTCCTTCTCTAATACCCTATAGGGATTGCCAAATGAGAGTTGGAAAATATCCAAGATAAACAGTAATTATGAGATCTGTGATACCTATCCTGCCATCATTGTTGTGCCAACTAGTGTAAAAGATGATGACCTTTCGAAAGTGGCAGCCTTTCGAGCAAAAGGCAGAGTCCCTGTAAGTAATAAGCCTTGTTATTTACATATAAACAGATACTGCATTGGATCTAACAGTAAAATAGAGAGTAGAAAAATTAGCTTATAAGCACGACTATACCTTTAATTCTTAAGAATTACCTCATTACATAAACACTCATTTGGTATGTCTCACTCTTGTCTGTGTCCTATTTCTAAATGCAAAGGTACCTTAAGTTTACCCTCAGGGTATAGCCAAGAGGAATAGAGGGGTAGAAAGAATGAACATGTGATACACTACAGTTTATCTCATTGGTTCTACCATTCACTCTGGAGAAGATACATTCTTTCTTTCCTAATGTGTGGATTGCTGTAGCTGTGTGACTGAAACAGTCATGCCCAGAAGGAAGCAATGCTTTTTGCTCAGAGTTTATATCAGAATAATCTCTTTATCACTTCACCACTGCAGGAAAATAGAAGATCTGGTGTCAGAGTTAAAGATTTAAAAATAAAAGACCTCACCCTGCTATTGATATTATTATAGAGATACAAAGATATTTTTATATTAGAAAAATATGAAACTAGTCATTCAAATGGAAATGGGACTAAATTTTAGTAATAATTTGGCTTACTTTTTATTTTACTTAGAATGATAGAATTTCAAAGGCAGAAATGGATTTTTAGAGAGTGTCTAGTCAGATTTCTTTCAACTTAACCAACACATTAAGTCTCTTGGCCACTATAGTGGTCTGAGTAGATTACCTATGCATCACTGTGAGGAAACTCTTTAGGATAGATTGTACTTTTCTTACCTATTAATTACCTCATATGTTGTTTTAGGATGTATCTATCAGCAGATATTTATTTTGTTGCTTAAAAACATTAGGTGTTGTCATGGATTCACCCAGAAAGTCAGGCAACGATTACACGTTGCAGCCAGCCCCTTGTGGGTCCCAATGATAAACGCTGCAAAGAAGATGAAAAGTACCTGCAGACAATAATGGATGCTAATGCACAGTCACATAAACTTATCATCTTTGATGCCCGACAAAACAGTGTTGCTGATACCAACAAGGTAAATGTTCAATAGCCTTGTAGAAAATTCGTTTGTTTTTTTCTTATGTACTTCTGTAAGACTTAATGGTTTTGGAACAGGCCATTGAATTCCTTATCATGTGGACTTGGAGTCTTTTGGTGCGGTCTGTTGCTGCCCCTCCCTCTTTCAAATTCTGTGAACTATGTTTGGCACCCTACTTTGGCTGGAATCTTGTCTTTTTCATTACTTCTCCACAATTTTTTCTGATGAGTCAATTAAGCAAAGCCCCAGAAAGAAAACTATGTAAATAAGTATGTATTTTAGTGAAACAACCACATGCCCCTTGGAAGTCCCTCTAGTAAATTTATTATTTAACAAATTCATATATTTTGTATATTTTCTATATTATTTCTGTATACTTTTATATAGTTGCTTATAATGGACTCTATATGAAACTATGTAAATATATAAAATTTCCATAAGTCACATAAAGCAGTACTGACATTCATACTATGACAGTGAGATATGGTACAAACACATCTACATATGGCTCCTATTTGATCTCCACTAGCTTAAGGGGGTTGAGTCCTTTATATGTATGAAATCTTTAAGGTCAAACTCATGATCCCTGTTATCCATGCAGGGAAAGGCTTTGATTTGAATCATTTCTCTTTCCCATGGATGATTTTCCAATAGGTTGTACCTGAAGACATACATTTAGTAGTCAGAGGACTTTATCTTCTTAAGTAATTTCAAGAATTAGAAAACTGACAGTCGATTACTATCTCATGCATACTTGTAATGTGATACTTGGGAAACACACATCTAATGAGTACCCAGTAGGTGCAAGATGCTGGGGAAAATAACAAAGGCAGACAGTTTGAGGTGCTCTAAGCTTTATTTGCTTGGGAGGAGACGGTGAAATGGCTAGTCCTACTACAGACTTCACAGAGGGGATGGCACTTGAGCTGGCTTTATATAGTCACATGGGTAGGACATCCTAGACAGTTTGAGTACTTGTCCAACAATGTGATAGGACATGGTTTTTATAAGAATGGCAAGAAGGATAATGGCTAGGGGTACCATCATCATCCAACCTGTGTGTTTGTATGTCCCACTTTCCCTTGTCAGCTTGCTCCTTGTCTTTCCCTAATGTGTATTCCATCATTAATTAGTTACAGCTTCCAAAAAGTCAACCTTCTAACTCTATAGTGACTGTCATGGAGGAAGCATTCAAGTTTTCTGTCATCATTAATGGTTTAGATGGACCATTCCATTCTCTTAGCTTTCATGGTATCATAAACCACTCTCATCCCCAACTGCCCTGCCCGCCCCCGCCATGTTCTTCTATTTGGCCTGGCCCTTTTGCTTTCTTTCATTGGTTCCTCTTCATCTTCTGAACTTCAAATGGTAGTGTTCCTTGAACTTGGTTTGGATTCCCCTATTTTGTTCTATAACAATCTCCCAGGGTTATCTACTCTGAGTCAGGACTTTAAACAATGTCTCTCTGCTGAGTTGCACATGTCAGTGTCTCCAACCCTGAACCCTTCTGAAGTTAGACTAAATCCCCATACTATTTTGTTTGACATCTCTACCTGGCTGTCTCCTGGATCAACAAAACCTCAGTGAACTCAAAACCTCCTAAGAGATAGTTTGGCAGAACAATAAGACCTTTGGATTGGACTTAGGTGCTCCTGGGTTTTGCTGCACCAATTACTTAACCTGTCTGCAAGATGAGAGAGATGGTACCAGTGTCCTGTGTCAACACTGTGTGAGGGTTAGAATTACGTGAGTATAGTTCCCATGAAGGCCTCTGTATAGTGGCAGATGCAATCCTAGTACCCCATGCATGAAGCTACTGAGTTGGCCACTTCTGTGGTCAAGGATGATACTCAGGAGTCTGACTTGGAGGCTTAAGTTATGGTGTTGGTTACTAAGATGGGAGAAGAATGGATCAGGGAGGATAGTGGTTTCCTGAGGCTGCCCTGTAAACTATCTCATTAAGTTGTGTCTCCTTCTAAAGGTTCCAAGACAGAATCTAATTCTTACCTCCTCCAGTGTCTCATGGCCAAGCCAGCATTCCTGAGCTTGTAGCCACACTCTACAATCTAGCTCATCTTCTCTTGGCCTCCTCCTGCTGTATACTTCTGTGTTTCTTCTTCCTTTCTTCTAAGCATATTGTAATGACCTTCAGGGCCCACTTGAGGTAATCCAGGATTATCTATGCAGTTTATGGTCTTTAATCACATTTTTGAAGACCTGTTCTTTTTGTTTTGTTTTTCCAAATAAGGTTCCATTCACAGTTGGCAAAGTTTCACTGTGAATGTCTTCACTGGGGGACCACTTTTCAGCTATGTGCAAAGGTATTCTTCATCAGGCGATTGCCTTCACTCCTCATGACTGGTAGATCATTGCCAATCTGTCTACCTCTCTGAATTCTTCTTGCTTCCACTGTACTACTATTTCAAGGAATTATGAAACATAAGAAAACTGTATAGAGAAGGCAAACACATAAAGTCAGAAGAATGATCTTATTTTTAATTATTTTATTACTTTTTATTTATGTTTTGTTTTACTTTATTTTTTCTTTTTGAGACAGGGTTTCTCTGTTGTAATTCTGGCTGTCCTGGAACTCACTTGTAGACCAGGCTGGCCTTGAACTCACAGCAATCAGCCTGCCTCTGCCTCTGCCTCTGCCTCTGCCTCTGCCTCTGCCTCTGCCTCTGCCTCTGCCTCTGCCTCTGCCTCTGCCTCAGATTAAAGGTGTGTGCTGCCACCACCTGGCTATTATTACTTTTTAAATAACAAATATTTGTATTAATTTTAATTGGCAAAAGTTGGTATGTTTGTAGTGTACATGATGTTTTGAAGTATGTATACATTGTACAGTGGCTAAATTAAGGTAACAAACATATGCATAAACTCACAAACTGTTTATTGAGGTGAAGAAACTTCAAATCTATTCTTAGCAGTTTGGATGTGTACAATATGTTGTCATTATCGATAGTCACCATGTTGTATAGACCAATCTAAGAACAAAGCTCTGCACCCTTGAATCCTTTCCTTTCTTTCTCACCACATCTCTCATGGAATAATCTTTCAGTTCCTGAAGCACATTCCAAGGCCACCACAGAATATTTGCTGTGTTCACATAGCTAGCCACTTCTCCTCACTTCCAGCTGGCACTTTGTGAGATCCTGGGATTAAGAACCTGAGTCCCACAGCTGGCTGCTTTCCAAGGTATATCCAGATTTCTGTAACATTTTCCCATATCACCAGGTTCTCTAAAGAACCCTATTTGGCCCTGATAGATACAAGTCTGTCCAACAAACTTTTGTTTTCCAGAACTCTCTAAACATCATGCCCTGCTCCTTCAAGGGTATCACTGCCTTTCCTTTTTGTTTTGAGATCCCCAGATGCCTGATTCCTATGTTCTGTTATTGAATTGGTATACAGTGTTCTTTTAACTCTATAGCCTTAATTAATGAGCCTTTGTCTTCTATGCATTGTTTTAATCAGCTTTAGACAACGAATTGACTTTAAATATGTTCCCCAGGGTCATTCCAATTCTTAGTGCATTCACGCTGCCTCTCTGCTGAAGTTATATAGCCAGCTCACTACCCTCACAGAGCTTCCATGCCTCTGGCTACTGGCTCCCAGGAGCTGATTTCTCTGCCTAGCTTACAGCTTGACACAAACTAGGTGCTCAATAAAGTCACCACTGCCTGGCAATCCACTTCAGTTCCTCTGTGTATTTTTCTCATGCTTACATCCTGGGCTTCTGGATGCTTTTGAAGAAATGGCTCATAATGTATATAGGTCAGGACCACTCTGAATTCATGTGCTCTGGCATTATTTGGGCCCTCATTGCTGCTGGGTGGTCATCTACATTTCTCCAACCAGCTCTCCATTTTCCACAAAGGCCATTTATGGCTATTCAAATGTATAGCCCTGCCCAGCCCTTATTCTCAACAACCGACTGCTTTTTCATAGAGGACAAGCTCTATCAGACAGGAACTGCCTCCCCTTCTGTGGTTATTGGTCTTGATCATCAACTGATGGGATTTAGAATCATATAGACACACCCCTGGTCATGACTTTGGGAGTGCTTCCAGAATGGCTCTACTTAGGAGGGAAGACACACCCTGAATGTGGACAGCCCCATCCTTTATGATGGGGTCCTGGACTGGATAAAAAGGAGAACATGCTCTAAAGCAGCAGCATTCATCAATGTGACCAGCCACCTCTCACATCTGTCACTACTCTTTCTCTGCAGTAATGGACTATCCTCTCAGACTGTGAGCCACTTTTCTTCTTTAAGTTACTTTTGCCAGATGTTTTGTTGCAGCAATGAGAAAAGTAAGTAGCACACTCTTCTAGAGACTTCCAAAGGGGTCTGACACTGTGGCACCTATATTTCAGCCTCCTTGCCTTAAGAACTTAGATGTGACGGTGATGATACATTGCAGTGAGATGATTCATTTCTGTTGGTTTGTGCTGCCAGTTCATGATACCCTGTTGTGTTCTGGAAGTTCTAGGGCAACCATACAAGGGTATAGGAGGTTTATTAACAAAGGATATTGTTGCTTCTTTGGCGGTCTATGTCTGGTTACAGAATAAACAGTAGAAAAGTTAATTTCAAAAGAAGTGATACATATCTTTTGCTTTTTTTATAGGCAAAGGGTGGAGGATATGAAAGTGAAAGTGCTTACCCCAATGCAGAACTTGTGTTCTTGGAGATCCACAATATTCATGTGATGAGGGAGTCACTTCGTAAATTAAAGGAGATCGTGTATCCTTCCATTGATGAGTCACGGTGGCTATCCAATGTGGATGGGACACATTGGCTGGAGTACATAAGGGTAAAGAAGTTCAATCTTTAACTACTTTCCAATTCAGACATCTAACCATGTGTCAAAGATATTTCTATTTCTAAGTGGTTTTTCAGTATCACAGATAATGCGTCTTGGCTATATATGGGAGCTTTTGAACATTCCTCCTGGAAACAGTTGGACAATGGTCTTGTGGAGGGCTTTACTGACAAAAATTTGCAATATGTTTATTATCAATTAATAAATAAATAATTAACTTTGAGACAGAGTCTAATGTAGCCCAGATTAGCCTCCAAATTTGCTATTTAGCTGAAGTTCTCTTGATCTTCTGATCCTCTTGACTCTACCTTCCTATTGCTGGATTTTTAAAAACTTGTTTTTTTTTAAGATTTGGTTTTATTTTTTTAATTATAGTATATGTTGGGATTGGTATATGCACATGTGAGTGTCTGTGCATGCAGAGGCCAGAAGATTGTATTGGATCCCCTGAAGGTGGAGTTACAGGTGGTTGGAAGCTGTTCGACTTAGGTACTGGGAACCAAATACTGCAAGAACAGTATGCATGCTATCTTTCCTGCCCCAAGTTGTTTTTTTTGTTTTTTGTTTTTTGTTTTTTGTTTTTTGTTTTTTGTTTTTTGTTTTTTGTTTTTTTGATTTTTAATGACAGGGTCTTTCTGTTTAGCCTGGGCTAGCTTTGAACTCACTACACAACCCAGACTGGCCTGAACTTGTCTCCCAAATGCTGGGATTACAGGTCTGAACCCTCCCAAGTAAGTCAGGCTTTTAACAGAACTTTGTAACTCTTCAATAAAGAACCCCCATTGTTTTTTATAGGCTAAAAAAACATGACTCACTTTCTAGTGAGTCTCAATTAATTTTATGGTTGTTTGTTATTGTTTATTTGTTTCCTGTTTTGTTTTGTTTGAGATTCTGAGGCTGGAACCTAGGGACTCACTAAAGTAGAACCTTGACATTCTTGTATGTTTTTTTGACAGAATTATCTTATACAGCAGTTAACACTTAATGTAGCCCTGTGTATTTTACCTTCTTTTCTGAAGGTGCTCCTGGCTGGGGCAGTAAGAATTGCTGATAAAATAGAATCTGGGAAAACTTCAGTGGTGGTCCACTGCAGCGATGGGTGGGACCGAACATCCCAGCTCACATCTCTAGCAATGCTGATGTTGGACAGTTATTACCGGACCATTAAAGGATTTGAGGCTCTCATAGAAAAGGAGTGGATAAGCTTTGGACACAGGTTTGCACTGGTATGTTGATCTGGTTTATATATAGCTCTTTTGCTAGCTCACATACATGTTAACAGATATTTAACCACATGGGCAGCCTTTTTCCTTTGCTCCACATCTGAATTTCCATAATAGAATACCATGGTCCTCCACATTGCATGTTGCTGATAGGACTTATTTCACATAGTTACACCTTTTAAAATGATGTTAAATCTACATAACAAAGAACTAATCACTTTAAAGTGCTTAATAAAGTGTCCTATTCTACATTCCCAATGCTATATCCATTACTTCTTTCTAGTCCCCAAACCTATTTATCACCCCAAATGGAAGCCCTATATATATTAGTCATTGCACTATTTCCCATTCCCTTCAGCCCACAGACCCCTCATCTGCCTCTATAAAGTCTCATGAGAGATCTACAAATCTCGTGAATTTGGTTAATTCTGTGTGGATATGCAGGGTTTTCCAGAACAAAGTACCACAGACTGGGTAACAAACCACAAAAGTGTATTTTCTCACTATTATGGAGGCTAGACATCCAAAATCAAGTTACAGTAGGGTTAGTCTCTCCTGAAGAGACCATGCTCTTCCTGCCTCTTTCCCACATAGTCTTTCTTCTGTGAACATTTTCCTGGTATCTTTAAGGACAGCAATCATATTGGATCAGAACTTAACTTGAGTGATCCCTTTCAAGGTCCTGCCTCCAAATACAGTCACATTATAAAGTACTGGGGCTTTGGGCATGTCCTTCAGCCTAGGAAACCTTGCTTGCAATTTGAGGAATATATACCCAAGAGTGAATGGCTGGGTCATTTGGGCATTTGGGGGTAGCCATTTGTGTATGACTGAAACTGTCAGAAAATTCTACTCTGAAAAGCCTCTTGAGCTGTTGGGGATCATCCATTGAATTGGAGTGAGATTCAATGTGGATTGAAGATGGGCAGTGTAACGACTTGATCTAAGTTTACATGCTGTGAATATACTTCAAGGAGGAGCACGAGGCATAAGCCCTCCCAGAGGGAGGGGGTAGCGTCACAGCTTCAGAATTTCATGCCCTGGGAAGCTGTGGTTAGATATTTGGACACTTCTTCTGCCTTGGTTTCCTCCTTCTGCAGTGGGGTATTGCAGGGGGAGGGCTTTGAATATATCAAGTGCCTATTGCTGAGCCTGGCCCCTGTTCAAAGCTCTTGTGGCTATTTTTAAACACCATCTTAAATGCTTGTTCCCCTTCAGCAAAATCTGAACTCTGTGGGGAAGAGAATATGGAGTTTCCAGATGTTTGCAGCTGATTTTCTCTGAAGTCTCAGAGGCGACTTTCTTTCATCTCCTTTCTCCCCAGAAGATATGTCCTGAGGGAAATACAGCTGTAAGGGTGCTTTAACTAGAGAGGAAGTACTAAGAGCTGTCTGTTCACATGCCAGCCATGGCAGTACCAGAGCCAACAAGAAGCTTGGGCATCAAGACAGTCCCACTGTGTTGTGTTCCTATCCATCCTTGCTAATGCTGAAAAATCAGCACATCACAGCTACAGAGAAAGAGATGTGACCATACGATTCCAATTTGGTTATCTCAGTCTTGATAGGCAGTCCTACAGATGACAAATGGTGAACCAGGTTTCTAGGATATGTGTTATCTACTTAAGGTCACACAGCTCATTAGGGTGGAGCCAGTATATGAACAGGCCTTCAGGTCTGCAAGCACTATTTTCTGGGTCTCTGCCCTCAACATTACTTGTTTCTGTGAATGAGCTTCTAAGTCCCTCAAATGGGTACCTGTCCTTGCTTACCTGTTTCTATCATCTGTTTCTTGAACATTATCATGAAACTTTCTAGCTGACTTCCTTCTACCCTGCCTCCATTCCCATTGCTATATAAATACACTGTTATACCTTAAAGTACAACCCTTTTGACTTCATGATATTCTCCAGTTATCACTGCAATTATCTGCCTTCCTTTATTAGAGCACTCTTCATAAATATTATATATATACATACATATGTATATATATTTAGCTCATATGTTAACTGTACATATTTACCACTGCTTTGTCTTGTCTGCTTTGACCCCACTTCAGCTGGGCTTCCCTCTCACACTCCTCTATCCCAACTGTTCCTATCACAGCCACTTTGCCAAACTCTCCCTTACTTGGCCCAAGCATTTGTGCTAGTCTTTCCTTCTTTCAGAAGCGCTTTGTGCTCTAGGCTGTGGCTCTACAGCCATTTGAATTTCTTTCAACTTTGGGCCCTCCATCTCTCCAACTGCACTGTGGCACTCCAGGGCTCAGTCCTGGGATTTTTTCCTCTTCTCTGTATGCTTAATCCCTAACTGATCTCAGCCAGTGCCAAAACTTAGAGCACATTTTCAGATCTGCTATTCCCCTTTACATTGCCTCTGCTTCTCACTTAATTCAGGGTTTTTCATCTCTTTCAGGCAGTCTCTCCTAAGTAGCTTTTGTGAATCCTGTCCCCTTCCTACCTGCCACCCCCACTGTAACTAGATGGAGCATTCCCAGAAACAGGTCTGATGTCACTGCGCAGTATTAACTCTTCAGTGTGGCACTCAATGCCCATGGTGATCTGTCCCTAGCTAACTCTCTAGTCTCATATCTCAACTTCCTCCTTTTCATTCATTTCCTGAATGTGAACCCTGACCATTCACTAACTGTACTCCTCCATCCTTCTCACTGTTTACAATACATTCATGAACATATTAGGGAGCAGGTGTCTCCCTGCTACTCAAAGTTATGACTGCATCTATGTGACTTTACTCCTTATATTCTCCTCCGCCTCATCCTGTGATTGCTCCCTCCTTCTTTTCTGTCCTCACTATACCCACTGCACATGTAAAATCCCTTGCAACAGTGTATTACCTTGTTATTTACAGGTCTTTCCCCCTTGCTACATCACAGATTAATTAATCCTCATGCCCAGGCACTGTGCCTCACTTGTCTTGGTACCCTAGGTGCCTTTTCAAGGATTGTGCTTCTTCCACATCCTATAAAATTGCAAGGAATTCAGAGGGCCAGTCAGAATACCTTACACCAGAGGAGATTAATAGATGTTAAAAAGAAAAGAATGAGGGCTGGAGAATGGCTCAGAGGGTATGCCTTAAGACAGGAGGAAAATTCTGCTATATGCTACAACATAGAACCTTCCAGATACAATGTTGAATGAAATAAGCCAAACACAAAAAGATAAATACTGTATGTTTTCCACTTACACCAACTAGCTAGAATAGTTTAAAGTAGTATGTTTGTGCCATGAATTATGGGGTATAGGGTGGCCAGTTACTATTTAATAGTGACAGAGGTTCAATATGAGAATATGAAAGTTCTGGAATGAATGATGATAATGGTTATAAAACAATATGATCAGTGGCATTGAACTGTACATTTAAAAATGAGTTTAACCATTGATAACTTTTATGTTGCATATTTTTATAATAATTAAAAGCAAAAAAGAAGAAGGGTGGAGATGTTGCTCAGTGGTTAATAGTATTTGCAGCTGCTGGGTGGTGGTGGCACACTCCTTTAATCCCAGCATTCTGGAGGCAGAAGCAGGCAGACCTCTATGAGTTTGAGACCATCCTGGTCTACAGAGTGAGTTCTAAGACAGCCAGCGTTACCACAGAGAAACGCCGTCTTGAAAAACAAACAAACAAACAAACAGAAAGAGTACTTGCAGCTCTTGCAGAGGACTTGAGTTCAGTGCCTAGCACCCACATGCATCTCACCACTACCTGTAACTCCAGGTCTAGGGATGCAACAGTCTCTGGCCTCATATACAGAATGAACATAAATAAAAATAGATAAATCTTTAAAGTAAAATAAAATAATCATCCAAATCAATCACCAGTACAACAAAACAAACACGTACCGCACCAAATGAAAACAAGGTAATATATTCTAAGAGGGTTTCTTGTGGGGGATCTTTGAGACAGGATCTCACTATGTCACCCTGGCTGTCCTGAAACACATTATGCAGACCAGGCTGGCTTCAAAATCACAGAGATCCACCTGCCTCCACCTCCCCAGTACTGGGATTAAAGGTGTGTGCTACCATGCATGGCATCTCTGAAATGTAAAAAAAAAAAATGGATTCTTTCAAATTTCTGTGCACATTGTATTTTGATTTTATCCATTCTTCCCTATCTCCCTCCATTTCTCCCTGGAACTTCCACCCTGTTTGTTAGATGGTGACATTACTTGGTCATTTCTTTGTTTTTATGTCTTTTTTAGGTGGCAGTTTCACTGATTATTTTTCAAGCCCTCTATGTAGAGATTAAATAATTCTGCTTCATAATTGTTTCTTTCTTATCCTTTTGCTCATTTGAGGCTTCTTTTAAAATGCTTACTCTGTGTATGTCTTTTTATTCATTGAACTTCCTTTCAGTGCTTCTGGCAAATCTCTTTATGTTGTCAAGAATGTTACCTTTAAATATGAATGTATTAATATAAAATATCAGAGGTGTGAAGTATGATCTTGGACTTGCTTGAGGAAGAATTCTGCCCAATTACCATTTCAAGAGTGAGATCTTGGGTTCTCTTACTCACGTAAAAAGGATAGCACTTATAGGTTCTTAATGTTTTCATCATCAGACTTACTGACATTTCTTATTATATGTGTGTATGTATATGACATGTTCATGTGTCTGGATATGTAGAGGCCATAGGTTGACATCAGGATGTCATCATCTATCACTTTCCACCTTTGAGACAGGTTTCTGATTGAAACTGAACCTCACCATTTAGCCTAGATTGGCTAGCAAAACACCAGGGTCTCCCTGTCTATGCCACCCACTACTGAAGTTACAGGCATGTGCTACCATACCCAGCTTTTACATGGGTGCTGGGGATCTAAGCCTGGTTCCTCAACTTAGAGCACAAGGACTTTCCACACTGAACCATCTCCTCAGCCCTATTTCTGAAATATGTCCTATTTTGTGAACTACTAATTAGTCCTCCTACACCGACACTATGCACTTGGTATAGTAGTGGCCCTTGATCCCATCATTTGAACTGGAAAGTTTGCTAGCCAGTTCTTAATCTTCTTGATATCAACTATATTAAAGAGAAATTTTAAGAAACATCACCATGTAAACATGGAGTAATCTGAAATTTTGTTTCCTAAAAGAAGTGAAAGTCCATTTAATTTAATGAACTCTTATTTTTAATTATATAATGTTCTAATTCATCCTTCCTACAAACAATTTTGAGTGTCCATGATGAGCAGGAATTCTCTTAGGCATGATGAGACATGACTGGGTAATTTAAGTTACTTTTGAAAGGACCATAGAGGACCACGACCTTTTGTTTCTTTCCAGAGAGTGGGCCATGGTGATGACAACCATGCAGATGCTGACCGATCACCTATATTTCTTCAATTTATTGATTGTGTTTGGCAGATGACAAGACAGGTGAGAGATTTCAAGTATATTTCTGATCTATTATAGTCTTTGATTCAAATATATCTCATAGTTGAAAATTAAAGTTCCATTGCTGTTTCATTAAAAATAAGGGTATGTGTGTTAAATATAGCCCCCTCTATTACTCAGTACAGTTTTATTCTCATTCACTTAAAGATGTGAGCAGAAAATAAGAAACAGTTTTCTTCTGCTGGTGGTTTTGGTCAATCCTCTTATGCACTCACTACCTATGCAAATCAAGGCCCAATTCCACAGTTAATTCTGCTTCTACTTTTCCCCTTTTGTCAGATCCCTGTTGAGCACTTACTCTCAAGATTTCCTCCCATGTTAGAACTGCTAGGTAAATGAGTCAATCCAGGGCATCTGAGAATCTTCACACTCTGCTGCAGGCCATAGACCATCACACACCAGAGTCACAGAGAGAAATGTGTGTCTAAGAGCCAGTAACAGAGGTGAAACTCAAGAGCTTTTGTCCTTAGCTGTTCAACTGAACAGGACTCTGGTAAGCAAGGGAACATGCAAGGATCCTCCTTCCCTGATGCTTAAGAGGTAGAGCCCAACACTCTGGAGGCCTCCAAGTGCTTCTGATGTTTGAGAGCACAATCCTACACCAGCCTAACTAGAACTTGAACTAGCACATGAATCCCCTGGGGTTCTTATTGAAATATCAAAACGTAAGTCAGTAACTGCATGCTGAAGTTTGCAGAGCTGCCTTTTTGATGCTATGGATTCACATACTGTGGTAAGGGTCTAAAGCAGCAGTTCTCATCCTGTGGTCTCGACCCCTTTAGGGTGAATGACCCTTCCACAGGGATCACTTAAGACTATCCTGTGTATCAGATATTCACATTTTGATTCATAACAGTAGTAAAATTACAGTTATGAAGTAGCAATAAAAATAATTTTATGGTTGGTTGTCACTACAACATGAAGAACTACATTAAAAGGTCACAGCATCAGGAAGGTTGAGAACCAACCACCTCTGTAGATGCTAATATTTGTCACATGCCTATTTTCTCACACACACCAAAGTCAATAAATCTCTCCCCTTCTCATGCCTCCTTTCCTGGGTAGGTAGAGCCCAGGGCTTCTCACATCCTAAGTACTATCTGATTATATTCATTAAATGTGTCTATAATTTCCATAAACTAACATTAATACCCAGAAGAAGAGATTAGTGATCTTTAGCTATAAGTTAATAAATGATTTTTATATGTAACAAGTTAGTAAAATATGTATCCTTGTAATGCTATTTTCTTATTTTTCATTTGCCTACTGATAAATTGAGTTCAATCAGAATAAAGTCAGAAAAAAATCTCAAAATACAATGAACTATTTTGTATGTAGACAAACTATTACAAAATGAACTAAGGAAAATGCTTGAGGGAATCTTTAGCATCTCAGGATCTTTCTATAATATCTGAAGTTTAAAAGAACATTTACCCTTTGGTATAGCCCTTGCTACTTTTGTTCTTCAAGAAGTACAGAATTTCAGTGTACATTGTGATGGATTTTTTGAGACTACATTTTAGATAAATTATATAGTCTCTGGATGAAGACAAGAAAACAAACTACAGCTTAACCGTCCATTTGCAGTTCTCTGGCACTACCATTGTCCCTGCTGAACTGCTTCCCGAATTAAATTTACTGCAACGGTACTCATTGCATAATTGCCATCTTGACCCAGCCACCCAGTAGAGTAGATGGAACCTGGGTTCCTGGTTTTCCTAAGTGCTGCCGGGCTTGAACTTAGCCTTGCCTACTTTGTCGTCCCATACCTGGCACCTAGTTGGCCACACTAAAGCCTGTGGTTCCTGGCACTAGAACACACCCACCCAAGCTTTCAGATCCAGAATATAGACTCGAAGAATAGGTATAAATATTCAGTGTCTCAGGTTGCTCAAGCTGCTGTCCTACTTACTAGCCTAACAATAGTTAGGAAACCCATGTGTCAGTGATCCTGGTTGTCATTCAAGAGATGTCAAGATTAGGCATGATAGGATGCAAGCATCACTCTGACTAGATAATAGCATTTATTTATTTTTGCAATACTAGGGATTGAGCCTGGACCCTTGCACATTCTAGGGAAGTGTTTGATAACTGAACTACCTGCTCTCTGCACAATAATAGGTCTTTGGTATAAACTGACTTGATATGCTAGGTACTTTTGTTTATTTGCTTTTGTTCCAGCTTCCTTTGCTTCATTCAGCAGAGTGTATTTCAATGCTTTAAATTAGAACTCTGTCACATGGTAGGCACTCAATACAGGCCTGCTGCTAGGATCATTATTATTTCCAGATGTCTCATGGCTGCTAAATGGCTGTTACAGGCTGGAACTTTTTGGCAGCACTAATAACCCTCACTGAAATTCTGAAAAATCATATTATGCATTGCCTAAAACAATTGAGGTGACCAAGTGTTTTTTTCTTTACTCTGTCAATATGATTAATTATTGTAACAGCGATTTTTCTCTGTTAAACCAACCTTGTATTCCTAGGATACATGACTCAGTCATGTAATATTATTACCCTTTTTATATACTACTAGATTCAGTGTGTTTACACACTGGTAATGACTTAGAAATATGAGTTCAGGGAGTTGTATTGGTGAGAGTTCTTAAGTATGAGCATTCCCTAAGACGTATAGAGCTAGTCACTATTCTGTTCTTCTTGAATCACTTTTGATTTATGTTGAACCTGAGCGCTCCTCCTTCACTCTATTGCTCCTGCAGTGTGCCTTCAGGCGGAAAGCAGGTTCAGTATTAGTGCTCTCCTCATTGACTTGTCTTCTCATAAGAATCACAGTTCCATGTCACCTACTGCCAGTATCTAAAAACATTTTTTATCCAGACTTAAAGTTCTTTCTGGCAGAAGGGTAAATCTGGACTTGGTTCTACCATGTGAAAAACTGGAAACTACCTAGGTTTTTTTGGATACTGAAGTGTACAAAAAAAATGTCTATTATAGATGTTTCTTAACCAGATTTGTCAGCTTGGATTTGCAATTATCAATTAATTAAATTTTGCATGAATGTTTTGCTTTTTAATCTGACCATATCCCATATTATAGTCCATCTGTCTCACACAAATAAGTGATATGACTTTGTTTTAGAAATTAGACTTCAAGACTAAACTTTATTTTTCTTCTTCATTTAAGTTCCCTTCAGCATTTGAGTTTAATGAATTATTCTTGATTACAATTTTGGATCACCTCTATAGCTGTCTTTTCGGGACCTTTTTGTGTAACTGTGAACAACAGCGTATCAAAGAGGTAAGTGTATTTGCTTCTCCTATTGCTCAGGCACCTTTCCTATTACATTCCATCAGAAGGAGGCCTGAATGAAATGCAAGCTTGGCTACTGGTCCTACTGCTTTTTGTAAATGGTTCAGGGTATGGGAGAGATGTCTTAGATACCATTCCAGGGTTTTAGCAGTGTGAACATATGTGTCTAATATAAGCCTCTTACTTGGAGAAGCAGAAACCCAACAAGCCCACAGCTCTCCAAGGTATAGAACAAAATACATACTTCCATAGCTCAGTTTGATGGGACCATGCTAACTTTTTAAAAAATATTTTTATTTTTACTTTATATATGTAAGTATGGTGCCCAAGGGACCCAGAAGAGATCATCAGATCTCCTAGAGCTGAGTTCTAGACAGGATGAACCACCATGTAGGTACAGGAAACCAACCCAAGGTCCTCTGTAAGAGTAGCAAATGTTTTCAACAGCTGAGCCACCTCTCTAGCCCCTCTGTTAACCTCTTAATTTTAAAAGAAGGGGGTAAATAGTAAATATAATGGCATGCTAATTGAATCTCAATAAAGATGTTTAAAGCAAAACAAAGGAGACTCACAACAGCAAAATAAAATCCATAAATTGTATCTTTACCAACTTTTATAAAATAAGGAGTACAATATTTGCTCATTTTCTTAAAAAATTCAATTAACATAGATTATGCTTTACTCATCTAAAGTATACAGTTCAGCACAATCACTGATATTTAATTTCATAAATATTTTAGCAACTCCCTTAGGATTAGTAATTTTGCAGTTACTCCCCATTTCCCCGGCACCTAGAAACCACCAATATGCCTATTCTGGACATTTCCTATAAATGGACTCATACAATAGATACATTATTTGTGAGTGACCTACTTTACCTAATGTAACAGTTTCAAAGTTCATCCATATGACAGTATATTCCTTTTTATAGTTAAGTAATATTCCTTTATATGAATAGGGCACATTGTATGTATCCATGATAGATAATTCATTTTTTTCTTTTTGTGGCCCTTTTGAGTAATGTTGTTACAAATGTCCATGTACAGGTTCCATTTCTCTGCTGTCTTTTTTCTTGGTTGTGTACCTAACAATGGAGTCGCTGAATCATGCAGTGACTCTCTGTTTAAACTTTACTAGAACCTAAGATTATTTTTCAAAGCAATTGCACCATTTTACATCATTAGTAGTAATGTTCTGCATCTTTTAGTCTCCCCACATTTGCTGACGCTAATTTTCTTTTCAAAAAATAACTTTGCCACTAGATAGTGTGATATAGCTTTTGTTTACATTTGCCTAATGATAAATGATGTTGGACATCCTTCCGTGTGATCATTTGACATGTACATGTCTTCTGTGGGAAATATCTATTCAGTTCTTTCCCCTTTTTTCAATTAGATTATGTCTTTAAAAAATCTTCAGTTGTCAGTTCTTTATACATTTTTATATACACGTCACTTTTTATTGATTTGCAAACTTTTCCTCTCATTCTGTGGGGTTTTTCACTGTCTTAATAGTACACTTTGAAGCACAAAAGTGTTTGACTTTGGTGACATCCAAATTATTTATGTTGCTTATTCTTTTGATACAATAGCTAAGAAATCATTGCTCAACCCAAGGCCACCAAGATTTGATCCTGTTTTTCTTCCAAAAAAATATTATAGTTTTTGCTCTTACATTTAGGTCTGTGATCCATTGATAGTTTTTTTTTTTGTATATATGTATTTGTTATTGATGAGCCTACTTATCCTGTAGTTGCCAGACAGCTCTTATTCCACCTTCTTACAGATAGTTATCAGATGTTGCCTAATTTCAGCACTGTGTTTTCCTGGTACTGTACACATGTCATCTCTAGCATGAGGCTGTACATAGCCAGAGGGGTGGGGCTTAGAAAGGTGCACAGATTTTTCAGTGTTTGAATTTACTTCATTATTCAAATTCTTTCCTTTGCAAAATATTAATCTTTGAGGCTGTGGAGAAGAACTTAATGTACTCCTTTTTTGTTTTTCAGGATATATATGCAAAGACTCTATCTTTATGGTCTTATACTAATAGCCAACTAGATGAATTTTCAAATCCATTCTTTGTGAATTATGAGAACCATGTGTTATATCCTGTTGCTAGTATGAGTCACTTGGAATTGTGGGTAAATTATTATGTACGATGGAATCCACGGATGAGACCACAGGTAACTTCTTTTCATTTGAGTTTGTCTTCTTTCCAAGTGAAGATGGTGTTATAAAATGTGTGCATAGCAGATACTGAATATTGAAGGTCTAGTGCCCCTAGAAGTTAAGGTTCCATCTTTTGTGTTCTCATTCCAGAAGGTTCCTCCCACATACCAACCCTGATACCACTTGCTGAGTTAGAACTCAATCTCTTACATGTCTGCCTTCTACTGCAGTAATGGAAGACAGTATCATCTCTTGCTCTGTTTGGTTGTGAATCTTGTCAGTTGCTGGGAGATAGTGCAGGTGTCACAGCACCGCCCTCTGCTAGTGTACATATGGAGTTAGTGAAGGCGTGGGAATAGTGCATCAGGGTCGCTTACAACAACATAGGAAGAGGGGTGGGAAACAAGGCCGGGTCATGTAGTGCCAGGTAAGGTTCTTGGAGTGCTCCCCTGATCAGCGCTAGCTATACTAGCGATTTGACCAAGGCAGTCATAAAGCCTATAGCTTGCAAGAGAATCTGTCTCTAAATGGTGTTTCCTATAAAATTAAATAGCTCAGGCTTCAGTGTGGTGAGGGCAGTCAGGAGCCATAGAACAGCTGCTATCTCACACCTCTTATATTTCACTGCATATATGATTCCACTTAATGCTCATGACAGTCCCACACAAAGACTGAAAGAAGATGCTAGAAAGAGACTATAATTACCACAGCATCTTGCTGCCTGATGCATGTTATCATAGAATGTTCCTGTCCAGGGTCAAATTCCATTTTTATCAGAGATTTGCTGCCAAATCTAGGACAAGGTCCTGAGCCTCACTGAGCCTCATAGGGGCATGTAAGCATGATCTGCACCAAGTAGTACTCAGCACCATGGGGTCATACTAGGCAAGTGGCAGGTGGGGAAGGCAGCATTCTATATTTTCCCTCCACCGTGCTACACAAAAGGGAAAACTGAGAACACTATCAGCAAGCCACAAGTCTCCCCCTAAATATAGCAAGGACATATCACTTAAGTGTGCTAAGCACACAGTGTTTGGGAAAGCAGGAAGAACCTTGGTTACAGCAAATTCTAGAGGGGCAGGTGGACATTTGTAAGAGGCCAGATATTTGTTCTGGAAAGACTGCTCCTCCAATGACAGCATCAGATGGATGGGAGGGTGTGTGCACTGATGGCTGTGGCTGGGAAATATACAGGCAGATGGTGTGGATATAAAATGGTGGGACACTGAGCTAACTGGAGTAGAGAAGAGAAAATTGCAGGAAGCAATGTCAGGACACATGACTTCAGGCTTCTGAGATAAGGAAATAGCAAGCAATATTGGTCATGGAGAGCCTCCCTGTCAGCAACCATCAAAGAATGGGTATGGTATATGGCAGTGGGTATTTTCTTAGGGCCTTCTTGGCTTGAATCGCACACATGGTAGTACCCAAGAGGCAGACATGATTGGCCTTTTCCTGGGCATTTCTCTAATATAACCACACTGTAGCTAGGCCTCATGGTTTTCTATTCCTTCAGGCATGCCTTTGCATACTTACAAATGAATCTGAAATGTGAAAAAAATATACAAAAAGCTATGTGAAGATATAAAATGATAGCAGTTCACTGAGCAGCCATGGTTCTCAGACCCTGTATCTCTGCTCCCAAGGTCATTTGTGGGTTACTGATGGCATGATTACAAAGTATTACCACCTGTGTGACAGGGCTAAATGATCATGTGGGTGTGGCAAATAACGCACAGATCCCAAGGGAGGAGTGAATCATTTGCCCAGTGCACAATGGCCTCTGAAGCCAGCCTTTTCTATGTGATAATGGTATTTCTGTCTCTTTCTTCCTATAACCTAACAAAATGGAGTGTTTGCTTTTAACCTTCCTATTGTGTTGGAGGTACCTGGCTACCTTCACTCAGTGTTTCCCCTGTCAGTCTTGCTAGGTCTCTTTCATCCCATTAAGAGGGATTATTGGCAGTAACACGCAGGATGGTGCAGTTTCAAGTATCTGAGGGTTAGAAGCATGGCCTGATGAGAAGTGGGCTGGAGGCAGACTGGAGCTTAGAGGCCAAGCTTGGGGTATTACTATTAGTCCTGAGGAAGTAGCCACTGAAGTGTGTTCTGTGGTGAGCCATATTGTCTCCCTGAGGTCAACTCCAATAGCTGCTGTGTGTACAATGAATGGGAAAGGAAATAAGACTCCTCAGCCCCATCCCATGCCTCCTTTGTCCCCCACCTGGTGACCTTTGCTGCTCATCATCACCCCCAGCCTGAGAAATCTATAAGGGAAAAGCTGGGTCTGGAGGTCTCTGGGCTCCTAGTAGGTACTGAGGATGTCTGTTAGCTTAGAAAGCTGGTATGATGAACATAAATACCGGGACTTTTTCATCTCTTTGTTATGCTCCCTCACCAACATCACTGGGTCGAAAAGATAATCAGTGTAAAGCAATGAAGAAGTGCTAAGTGGGAAGCAAAGGACTGGTCTCTCTAGTGCACCTGTGCCCTGGCATTGCACTCCTGGGGCTTTCTGCCAGCTCCTGTTCCAGTTGATGAAAACACAGAGCTGTTCGTTGAAGAAAATGCTGACTTAACAGAAGTGTTTGCAGTCAGTGGAGCTATTTATAAAAATGCACTAGTACAGGGATAATGGAGCTGGGGGTCTCATATGAACACTGCTTAGTCCAGTGGCTGGAAAGAAGCTCCTTGCATTTCTGACTCCTCCAAAGGCTGCTGAGCTCTGAGTCTGTACGTGGAAGCCTTGGTTGACATGTGGCTACATCTGGACCTGTTTGCTCCTTCCTGAGAGCAAAGAGAATGAAGGGTGAGGATGGCCTACCTGCCCCAGTGCCTTTTCATGGCTAGCTTGTCCCCAAGAGCTGTGGGACAGTCTGGGTAGCCATCAAAATCTCCTAACTTGTGGAAACAGAATCACTGTCCATATGACACAGGCTACTTATCTTGGAAGATGGACACTCAATTGAGAAAATGCCTCTATGACATTGGCCTGTGGTCTACTTTCTTGATGATTGATGTCAGAGGTCAGTGCTACCCCTGGGCAGGTGTTCCTGGATGCTGTAAGAAGGCAGGCTGAGCAAGCCATGAGGAGCAAGCCAATAGGCAGTACTCCTCCATGGCCTTTTCTTCATTTCCCACCTCCATATTCCTGCTTGGAGTTCCTGCCCTGGCTTCCCCCACTTGATTGTTACCTGAGAGTTGTAAGATGAAAAAAAAAAACAAAAACCTTTCCTCCATATGTAATAGAAGCCCTGACCTTATAAGACAATCACTATACATTTGGTGAAAGGTTACTTGGTGATCTAGGAGACTCTGGGAACATAGGCATCTGGGTGGTAAAAGAACCATTAGGCTATCAGCCTAGATACTGAAATGCTGTATTCAGAACAAAGAGTGCTCCAACAACAGTGTGTTAACAGCCTTGTCTTTGATCAATGCTAGATGCCAATTCACCAGAATCTCAAGGAGCTGCTGGCTGTCAAGGCAGAGCTGCAGAAGCGGGTAGAGGACCTGCAGCGGGAGGTGGCCACACGGACCATCTCATCTTCCTCTGAGAGGGGCTCGTCACCTACCCACTCAGCCACTCCTGTACACACCTCAGTCTGATGGACAAGGCAGTGTCCTGGGCCATCCTGCTGCTCTACTGTCTTCCAGCAGCTGTCTCTGGGACCTGGCTGTTGATGTTATGGCTCTAGCTTGTCCTCTTATCTCTTATGACTAGGCCCAAGGACCATTCATGTGGCTAGGTGACAGCTCCTGTTGTTAGCAAGTACTTCTTTTGTGTAAACTGCTTATGACCCTCTTGAAGGCACAGGAAAACGTGTCATACCCACCCTGTGAACCATCTTTGTCTTGCACAGGTAGCTTGGGAGAAACTAGATTGGATGCAGTGTGGTATTTCAGCTTAAGAGAATCTCACACCATTTCTTTCCAAGTTAAGTCCTTTGTTAGAAACAACCTGCTCACTTATAGAACCCGTCTCCAGCCATGTGGCTTCTCTCAGCCTTTTGGCACAATTTGAAAACTGTTTTTAAATGAAATGTTAGTGTGGCAAATGGACCATCGCCACCTGTTCTACAGTTATCTTCATGTAAGAAGCCCTCTTGTACAATTGGTACAATATGTACTGCTATGTACATATAAGGTATTTTTTAAAGAGAAACATGCCTTTATTTTCCTATGTCCTTTTTTATGTTTAGAATAGTTGTTTGAGGACTCATCTGCTGAACTTTGCTGTCTGAGAAATTCTTGCCCAACAGAGTTCATGCTGACTTTTGTATGGTATATTTGAATTAAGATTTCAGATGTATCATCTCAGTGACAACATAATATTGTCCTCTAATTCTGGTACTTGCCTTTTGAGGTGGCACAACCCATTCATTCATTGATAGGGGTAGCAACAAGTTTCCCCAGGATGTAGCAAACTATGAATGCTCAGTCCTGTGGCCTTGTTGCAGGTAAACTAAGGACTCAAGCAGCAACTCTATGCATGTGTTGGCCTCCTACTATGACAGCTCTCTAAAGGAGCAAGTCTTGAGAATTTCTGTGGCCATTAGACCTTGCATCCTACCACCAGTTAAGATGTCCAGTATCTGTGTTAGAGCAAGTCAGCTTTCACCTGTTAGATACTTGGACACCATGTTTTCATTTATCACAGTCTCTTCTCAGTTTATTCACATGGATGCCTGTCCATACTTTAGAGCAACCAATGTGCTTCACCTTTGGTTTGGAAAGCATAGCATGCTCTTCCTTGGTTTTCCTTTTTCGGAGCCAGCCTTAGCTAGTTAGGGCTCTCTCCACGGTTAACAACTTTGAGCTCTGCTACACCATCAGTCCTTCTAGGAATGCATTTCCCATCAGCTCTTCTGTGTACAGTGCCAGCATCTCCACCTCCACCACCATGCCCATTTCTGCATGTCACCAGGCCCTTCAGAGTTGGAGGTGTGTTTGAAGCTGACAGGAGTCAGCCCCTGAGCAGAGACGTCGCATCTTCCTCTGGTCAGTGTCAAATCACTGGATGCTATGCAGTCCTACATGTTGACCTCCATTTTCAAAATATATTCTTAAAGAGTTTTCTACAGCCAAATACATAGAAAATAGGTGACTTTTCAACTTGAATCCTGATTTTTACAGATACTATCCAACCATAAGATAACCAGAGACATCTATTCAAGGAAGTTTGATAAGCTAAGATTAGTTCTGCATTTTTATCATCTGGGGGATTTGTTTCTAAAGTAGAGTTTAAGTGATATTCGTTTTTGACTTGTGCTCCTCATTATACAAAACCTTATTTGTAAATGGATAAACTGCCATGCCTGAGGTAGGAGGACTGCTGTAAGTTCAGGGCCAGATTTGGCTATATATTGAGTTCTGGGCCAGCTGGGCTATCTTGTGGAATCGTGTCCCAAAATCAACACCAAAAAGAAAATAATATAAACTACAATATTTTCCTGCATATACTTTTTAAAACTGCGGACATTTACCAATTTTCCCAAGAAATACTGTATAATTCCCCAGCTATGCTAGAACTATTGATGCTTTGACAGAAGCAGAGAAGCCATGTGGGCTGCTGCTCAGTGAGGTCAGCTAGCCTGCTACAAATGGCTCCTAGTCAGGCTGTGTCCTCCCAGCTGCATGCCTGCAGCACCCCTAGAAATTGCATTGGATTTTAAAGAAGCACAACAGAGTATTTCCCTTTGTATGTTTCTAGCACAAAACTTTCTAAAACAACTTAAAAGTATAGTTTTCTTATCTAAGCAATTCTTTCATGTTTGTTTTATTTAAGTACTAGAATGTAAAACCTTTAAGGTTCAGGTTTTTAAGCAACCAGTACAAAACTGTATTTGCCTCATCTGATGCACTGTATTCCAACCTGTAATTAAAATAATATGTTTGCTCCCTAGTCTTTTTGATGTCTCTCTCTTTTAACCATTTCAGTAGGTTTTTCTCCTGAGGAAAATGAGTACTAATAAGTTACCTACCATATGTTAAATGCTTACTGTGTGCCTGCCACAGTTAATATATGTAAAGTACCTGGTGCTATTTGATTGACTAATTTATAGTGAGTCTTAAGTGTTTGGGCTGGAACACGGAGATCTGATTTTCAAATCTGAAAGTTCCCTTGTTCATAACCTTGAAGAAATGTTGGAAGACACAGAGAAAGCCTGGAGAAACCAGAGACAGTGGGTCCTCTTATGGAAGTGCCGTGTTCTCTTCAGTCCTTGCCAGCTCTATGGGATTACTTTTCCAAGGTTCTAAAAGCTAGGGTGAAATTACACCACTCCCTATGTGTTACCATTCTTTAAGAGCCTGGCATCACTCATTCTCTTCAGGTGAAACGTGGCTGAGTTAGCAAAAGAGCCCAATATTAGGCATAAGAGGATTGGACTATGTCCCAGACTGCCATCCATAATAATGCCCCACGGTAGAAGGCACACTTACTACTGGCTCCCTTTTAGGATTGAGCAGTATGCTCCAGAGCTACCTGGGTGATAGAGCCAGTGCTGATCCTCCCAAAGGAACTGATGCATTGGCAAGGGAGGTCTGCTCTAGCCTCCCCCTCTTTATCTCAGTATGTCAGACATGCCATGCTGCAGTTCTTATACCATGGGGGCTCACCAGCAAAAGCCCTGAGATCGGGCACTTAGTTGGAGGAATAATGACAAAAACACTAACCTGAGCAAGATACACCTTTGGTTGGAGAGGAGTGAGGTCAGCACCATATCACAAATGACAGTAGGAAAAGATGAATAACATCAAACACAAGGAGCAGTTGGATTCCATTTTATTTAATGCAAACACTAGACCATTTACAATTCACACTTGGACACAAGCACGTAAAACGATGTACAGGGAATCTGGCAGTCTCCAGCATGTCTTCCTCAGAGAACTGGTACTAACCACAACCCAAGTGGCTGAGGAAGTGGGTCTGTCCCACACCACAGTGTGCGGCCCTCTACATCACACCACTTGAGAATGTTGAGCTTTTTTAAAGTTCTTCCTGTCAATTATACTGATAGAGATCTGATCTTGGCAATTGGCTCTTCTGCTTCATTTGCTTTCTCCCTTCTATCACCTGGGACTGGTCTCCAGGGGGGACACAGTTACAAGACCAGTCCCAAGACTTCTGCAGGCCACAATGCCCCAGCAATATAAAATGCCAGTAGGAAGGAGGAGCCCGGCCCCTGGGATGAGACTGTATGAACAGGAGGCCGATGGCCCGCCCAGGCCTGTCCAGCCACTTAGCTAGCGCCTGCGGGCTGAATGATGGGTTTTATGCAGAAGGGCTTTATGCAGAAGGCACCGAGGTAGCTAAGGGAGAGCAAAGTAGAGCTCTTTTTTTTTTTAAAGTCACTGGAACCAGTGCTACTGAGAAAACAGTTACACAAGAGGGCATTTATTTTATATCATGGCTATGAGGTTCAAAGGCTTTGCCATCAGACAGGCCTCAGCATAAAAGTAAAGGAGACAACCCCCCTTAGATTACCCTAGCTACATGTCAATAGGCCAGAAATACTAAAATCCTCCCTTAGCCCACCTCTAGCTCAGCAATGGCCAGAGGGTGGCACCATCATCTCTTGATGTCAGCGAGGCACAATCCTGATGAAATTGACAGCAATCTGACCAGCAAGTTAGGAGGATCTGGAAACGGACACATCTTGCAAGCTAATTAACTACTTGAAGAATGGGGGGGGGGAGCTTCCTGAGGCCATGCCTTTTCCATCTTGGTGTCATTTCCCCAGGGCTCCAGCCTATCAGATTCACAGACCTGGTCTGTCTGGGACCAACAGTCAAGGAAAAGGGGTAACCCATAGCCACAGGGTCACACTGGGAATGGGTGCTCAGGCTGCCTGGAGACATGACACCACCACCAGCCCTCCACCATGAGTAGTCTTTAAACAACAAATACACTCACGGCATGCATTAGACAGCACAAGATTTCAGTGGTTTCTTAGGGTGGGCGTTGCCTCATCCCAGCTCAGCAGATATGAAGGAGCCAATTCACAGCCTATGGAATATATGGGGCCATCACGTCGTCCAGAGGAGCTGTGCGTTTTCTAAGTAGGATTTTGCCTTCCCAGTGACACACTGCTTTCAGAAGTGCTTTTTGACATGGCAAACTATTAGTTCACATGGGATGGAGACTTTAGCTTAGCTTTTCAACTACAGGGTTCACTGCAGAGCTCACTGGAGCCAAGGACCAAAAGTCAAAAGGAACAGTTGAGGAAGCAGCCAGCTGCAGCCTGAACTAGCTGGTAGCATGCAGCTCTGGGCCAGGTGAGGCCCTAGTCCATGGTTGCCAACATTTCCCACTGTGAACATGGTGGGAACTCTCTTCATCAGAGCAGACAGGGAAGACAGCTACACAACTACAAAGGCAGCAGCAACATTCCACTCAGCTAAGCCAGCATCCCTCCCTCCCCTCCCCCTTCCCCATCCACTTCTAATAAAGCAACAAGCATGCTTCTGGTTTCCATGTTCATTCTCACAATCTGTAGCTCTTGGTACTCAAATAAGATCATGTACAGGGTAGGGGTGAGCACCTACCCCCCCCCCGGTAGAAAACTCATTTCCAATGCAGAAATGGCTTCTAAGACCTGTTATCAGGCCACCCTATGAAATCTGATGGGAATCAAGCGTACGAGTCACACACAGCTCCCACCTTCTCCAGATTCCTAACTCAGGGTGAGACTATGGTCAGATGCATGTTTGCACTAAAATAACTGAAAAGCTTCCATGTGGACAAGCTCTCTGGAAGCTGAGCAATATAAAACCTGAAGTTGGAAAGTACAATCCAAAAACAATTTTTTCATGCCTAGGTGTATTATGTGTGCCTCTGTATCTCTCCCTCTCTCTCTCTCTCTCTCTCTCTCTCTCTCTCTCTCTGTGTGTGTTGCAGTTTGGTGTGGGCTGATTTGCTTCTTGCAGGGGCTCCACACACACCAGATGCTAGCTCAGCACCCTACTCACAGCTTTCAGTGGTCAGTGCCACAACCCACTCCAGCACATAGGTAAAGAGTCTCGTAGTACCTAGAGACTACTTAAGCAGAAATGTTCTCCTACAGCACTGCCCCCACCATCCAGCTGTCCATTCTCACCCTGGTCTCCTTTTTCCCATGCTAAGGCCAGAGTAGGCTGTCACCATGACCCAGCAGCTTCCAACACTGGTGCTAGTGACCTACTCTAGCTGGGTCTCAAGTCTCAGCACCAAGTCTCTTCGGAGAACCCAACGCAGAGCAGACACCATACTCTGCAGGACAGGGCTCAGAAACCACACTCTCAAACACCTAAGGCTTGTCCAGAAAACTCAGTACAGTAAGAAGCCAGTGGCATGAGAAGAAGTTTGGGAAAAGGGTTGGCAAATGAAATCCAGAGCTGGGTCACAAGCGGTGGCACTCTTCATGTGTACCTGCCACTGGACAGGACCTCAGTCAGATCCGGGGTGGCTCAGGTGGTGGAGGCTCTGCAGACTGTGTTTCTTGTTTTGAGTATGTCACTAAGGAAAGAAGATGACATGTGTTAGGGGGCTTTCACTGCTGCTCTGTCCAAGTCCCTGTTAGGATAGAAGTTTAGTTCCATGTTGTGTGGGCACTTCAGCACAACCCAGGCCTGCTCACTGTCCCCTGTAGAACTGCCATGGGCCCTGGTAGGCCAAGGGGAGCAAAGGCACAAGCTTGACAGGCTGTATGAAAGAGCTCTGCCTCCCTTTCCTCATCTAGAAAATGGGCATGCTTCTGTCAAGACTTCTGGATTACTAGATCTAAAACATTCATCATAACACTTGGTCCTTGGGTGTTCACTCAGTGTTGATTAAAGTGTTAAATTTGTGGCAGAGAATGTTCCTATAGAATCCACAACTCTGCGTTTACATCCCGGACCATCTTCCATCCAGTTGGTGCTGCACTACCAGATAACTTCTTCAAACTGTGACCTGGGAACCTCATTCTCCATTATGGAATAGGTAGGGCCAGGTCCGTCCTTAGCCCCAAGGCTCCATAGCTGCTGTCCAGTAGCTCTGGTCTCTTCTTCCTTGTCTGTGCCACCACTCAACCACAGGCTCAACTGAAGGGGAGCAGGCTTACCCCCTGTCGCAGGAAGCTGTACCTCCCCATCAGTATTCTTGGGCCATAGGCATGTCTCCCTGTCATTTGGCCTTACCAGATGTGGCCTCTAATTTCTGCCAGCCCCAAAAGTGCTCCAAGCCCCAGAGAGGGTAACAGAACATCTGGCTTTTAACAAGTATTATCTTATCATCGGCCATTTTTTAATTGAAAGGCCTTGAGACAGAAGTGGACCTACACCTGGAATCCCAGCACTCAGGAGGTAGGAGGTCAGGAATTCAAGGCTATTCCCAGCTACAATTGAGACCCTGAGACACATATACAGAAATTAAAAACAAATAGGCTACAGGTTTAGATGCAAAACTTGCCACAGCTCTGGATAAGCACACCCAGGTCACATGCGTGTCTGTTGGCAAAGAAGTGAGGGGGCCCAGGCTCACATTGAGATCATTCAGTGGTTGAGGCTGTGCAGCAAAAGTACCCCGCCGAAGTCATAATCATGGCACCAGTGCTCCCAGTCTCAAGAAACTGGGAGGCTGGCCGACCAGTCATGGGATACCTGGCAGGCAGGTAGGCCTGGGCCTCTGAAGATGTTGTGATGAGCAGACATGGCTCAGGTTCTTCTGGGCCTCCCTAGCCCAGTTCTATTCAGTGCTAGAGCCACTGACTGGACAGCCTTCAGCAGTGACTGAGAAGTCCTCACCTTGGGGCTCCTCACACACAACGGCTTCCAGGTTCTCCCCTTTCACGTAGTCTGCATTGAGGCCCTCTGCAAAGAACAAGAACAAAGTAAAGGAGGCACAAGGAAACAAAGGAGCCCTCATGACTGAGAACTCTTGGCTGGTTCCTCTATGACAGCAAAGTCTGCCAGCATCAGGCCTCTGTCCCTGTATCACCAGCACATCATCTTCTAGATAGGACTGGCCACCAAGGAGCACACTGCCCAGGACTTCTCAAAGAGCATCATGCATCAAAGGCCCAACACCCCGCCCATAAAGTGCCACTGGCGCAGTGTCAAGACAGCAGCTCTATCCAGCAGAGAGGGTGCCAGATGGAGGGCTCTGGACCATCCGTAGAGCCACATGAACCCCAGAGGCCAGGGAAGTGGAGAGGGGGCCAAGAGCAGAGGGAATGGCTAATGGGTGCAGGGTAAGGAAGGGTAGATGGATGTGCAGGGCTCACTCTGGCTTCTCCTGAGAACAGAGATGACTGCCTTTCACACCCATGCTTGGAGGGCCCAGGTCCCACAAACAGCTGCTCTGGTCTAGTTTGTGATCTGGGTTCTTTCCCCCTCAACATCAATGCAGCAACTCAATAAAGCATCCTCTTCACTCAAACAAAGGCCATCACTCAAGGACTTGGAGCAGCCACACCCACATAGTTGCTTAAAAGGCAGTGTTTTCTGTGTCTTCTGAATAACCCAGGACTGGTAGGGGAAATGAGTTCTGATTCTAACTGACCAACTCACTGGACAGGAGCCATTTTCATAGTTCTTGCCTGACCTAATACCTATTGGATTCAAGGTGAAAACCAGATGGGCCTGTGAAAAATGTAGGCAGTATTCTCTAGCAGAGGTGGTTAACTACCATGCAAAGCCAGGCAGGTGATGGTCCCAGTGCCAGTGGGTGGGAGCTGGGAGACTTCCGAATCACTGCCCATCTTCCCACCCAGTGAGCAGGAGACAGCCTTTTTCCTCTAATGGCTTTGGAGGAGTTCATCTATGGGTATCTGCATACCCCCTTCCCTGCCCCATGGACATCCCAGACTCCAGCCATCTTGGGCCTGGGAATAGATGACGTGACAGGTGGCATCCTCACAACATATCGGGAAAAGCTACAGATGGTATGATCACAGGCAAGTTGGTGAATGCCAGGGAGAGAGGCGAAGGGGAGAGCAGGGAGAAGGGGGCAATGAGGTGTCCAGGGCCAAAGCACAAGGAACATGAGTAAGTCAAAGCATGTTGTTACCTTGACCTTCTGCTGCGTCTGAAGGCAAGACACGAAGCTTAGAACCCTGGAGTAAGAACTCAGCTCCAGGCAAGAAACCTCTCGGGTATTTTATGTGTGACTCACTGACCCTTGACACTGACAGCAAGCAGGGAAACAGTGTTACTCTTTGGCAGCAACAGAGGCTGGAGACCAAAGAGGTGAGGGCAACATCCTCCTAGCAGCCATCTGTCACCTCCCTGGGACTTTCTATCTGATTTGCTTGTTCTCCAGCCACTGGAGGCCATGGTTGACTAATTGGCAGTCTGTCTAGCCACACAACGGAAATTAGAAGCAAACACTCCTGCTTCTTACAAAGTTAGCCACCCACACAAACGTCCTTGGGATCCTTCCTGATAGTGGACCAGCACAATACAAGTGACAGTCACATTGCTGAATAGCAGGTGCTAGCTTGGTGTATAGTCAAAGACACGGAAACTGCAGGCTAATCCAGGCTCAACACGGTCAGCAGGGGGCGCTGTGGCAGCACAATGAAGTATGGCTGATGCAGCCACAGACTGGCCAGACAGAAGGCTCCTTGAGAGAGGACACCCTCCGCCTGAACAATAAGAGTAGAGAGAAGCAGGGCAGAGAGGAAACAGCAAAGGCTGGACCCTGGAGAATGCAGAGCATATGGAAGAGAAAACGACTATGGAGACTATGGAGACAGGAGAAAACAAATGGCCAAGGCTTTGAATGCCAAATTCAGTTCAGGGCCTGGGCTGTGACCCTGTAGTCATTGGGGAACCTAGGGAAGTCCAGGTGTTTTTAAACAAGTCCCTGTGAGGAAAGTGAAGCATTAGGGAGGTGGGAAAGGCCTAGGCTCAGATGGGCAATAGTGAGAGGGAAGCTCAGCTGTGGCTCAGGAAGAACTGCAGGACTCCCAGACCTCTAGCTTGGGAAGGCAGACACGGGCGTGGGAAAGACAGAGAGGTTCAAGCTCCAAGCCCTGTGTAATGTCAGCCTGCCTAGCTGCCTGTTCAACTTGTGAGTCCTCCCAACTGTCGTGTCCTGAACAAAGCAAGTGGGCTGGATGAGGGCTATACTCAGACTCGTCCGATTTCCCCCCCTTCCTGTGCCACTCTGGCCTTGGCTGAAGCCCCTCCACTTCATGAAGCTATTCTAGGCCTCTGCATCAGCACTCTGTGACCTGATCCACTAAACCTGTAAATGTTACCTTATCTGCGAGAGGGATCTTTGCTGACACATTTAAAGACCTCAAAATCACTGCATTCCGGATTTAAGTTGGAAACAGCAACACAGTAACACAGGAACACGTGTATCATCTGAAAGCTGGATGATGTTGGAGAGCAACTTCCCAAAGGTCTCTGCAGGGAGTGTGGTCCTACAGGTACCTGCTTTTGAGACAAGGACTTACACTGTAGCCCAGGCTGGCCTGGAACTCACTCTGTACCACAGACTGCCAGGGGAATCACAGCAATCTTCCTTCCTCGGCCTTACTAATGCTGGATTTACAGGCTTTTGCCTTCACATCTGGCTCAGAAAATGTCTCAGTTGTTGGAAATCACAACAGTTCTCTATCCTGGATACCACAAGAAGCTTGGACAGCTGTGCAGGGCGAGAGTGCTCACTAGTGAACCTGATAGTTAGAAAGCCCCTTTGCCTTGTAGCTGAGGGGCACAGGCAGAGAGAGGTAAGTAAAATCTAGCTTTCATCTCCAGTATTTCCTTGTTCCTAACCACCCTGCCACCAAGCTTGTGTATCTATGTGCACGTGGTATCCCTGATGGAGAACATTCTGCAAGAAGCTTGTATCTATGTGCACTGGTATCCCTGATGGAGAACGTTCTACAGGAGGCTTGCATCTATGTGCACGTGGTATCCCTGATGGAGAACGTTCTACAAGAAGCTTGTATCTATGTGCACGTGGTATCCCTGATGGAGAACGTTCTACAGGAAGCTTGTATCTATGTGCACGTGGTATCCCTGATGGAGAATGCTCTATAAGAGCAAAAGAAAAAGGCAACATGTCAGTCAGATGATGAAACCATTGGGACTTCAGTAATGCCCACACTCAAAGCACCCCAGGAGCCAGGTTAGTTTCCTGAGAGTCTCCGGTCCAGAGACTCATGACAAGGACATGTAGAGATGGTCCTAAGCTTCCCAGAAAATCAAAGAGTCTGAGGAAGGTAAGAAAAGGGAGAAAATATGGCTGAGTTATGTACCCTCCCTGTAAGTGAAACTTGACAGCACTCAGCTAGAGATGTTCCACTTAAGCAATGACATATTGATGCTGTGGTATTAAAACCAACAAATTTGCTTCTTTTGTTCACCCTCAATAACATCCTCACAGGTTTCTTATCAAGGGCATCAATAGGCTTCTAAGTTACCCTCTGTAACTATTTGATTCACCCACAAGTATCCCACTCATAGCTACAGCCTACAACAAAAGCAAGCTGTCCTCTAAAATTCCAGCACGTAAAGGGCAGAGGGCACCCACGTAGTGACATATTAAGAAATCAAGATCAGAAAGGAGCACTGTCAAAATCTTAAAAGGCCTGACAATGCTCAGTGCCATGCCAAAGAGACTCTGGGAGACCATGGTATTCTGATTGGCAGTAGAGGGATCTGGTGACTGTGGGACTCTGAAGTCCTAACATTTCCCTGGGTGAGATCTGAGGCTATATGGATCACTCAGGTACCTCCCATTCTACGGAAATACAACGCTACAGTGTTCACTGAACTTTGTCCCAACAGAAGTATGCCCTCTTCTAGCTGAGATGCCTGGAAAGTCAAGATCACTCAGTCTGGCCTTACGTGTTCCTCCAAACAAGGATAATCTTCAGTTGGCCTAGATTTGCTCCTAAGGATGTGCTAGGAAACTTACTGGTACAAAGTAGGCTGGGAAGGGATGGGGTGAGAACTTGCCTGGGCCCCTTTCCCTGCTTAGGTGTGTACTTACGCTGAATGCTGAAGCAAAACTTCTTCTGCTGGTAGGAGATGTAGCTGGATACAGCTCCAATCAGGGCCATGGCCAGGGCACTGGCCACACCAGCAATGGTACCAGTTTCTGTTGACATTCCTGGATATGCAAGAATGGACAGAGCTGATTAGATAAGGCCCCAAACTCCAAGTGCCAACAGCTCACCTAGGATTCTGCTGCTCTGATAGTCCCAAGGTATGCTGGCTCAGATGTCCACAACTTCCAAGTCTATGTGGAAGAACGGTGCCACAGGTAAGATACACCAAGTGCTTCTAGTCTTCCATAAAGACTTTCAGTTTTGAGAAACATGGGAGGCAGACGTGCAGTCCTCTCTCTTACAAAGACCCAGCCAGTTATCTGTGTCTTGGGTTAGCAGGTTCCCCAGTGGGCCACCTATCCCAGAGCCCAAATCTTCATATTACTTTTACTCAATGGCTCCTCCTGTCTGCCTCTTTGCCTCATGATTCTATTGGTAACTGTGGTGGTTTAGATGTGAAGTGCCCCCCCAAAGGCTCATGAGTTGAAGACTGCCCCTTATGCAGCAGTGGGGAGCAGTAAGACCTTTGAGAAGTAACTGGATCATGAGGCTCAACAAGAAATAGATTTGCAGTGGGACAGATTTCAGGTACAGGGCTTTGTTATAAAGCCAACTCTCTTGCCCATGAGGTGAGCAGCCATCTCTACGGTGGGTGAACCATAATGGTTTACCTCCCCACAGCATATGACCTTGCACTGGAACCTCTAAAACCATGGGCCACATAAGTTTTATCTTCTTTTAAATTACATAAATTCAGTATTTTTCACAGTGATTGAAATCTGACTAACAAACATTAGGAGAAGGACAGGGAAGAGCAACTCTAAGACCAGAATGAGCCAGCATTATTTGCCCTTGCAGTTCCAAAAGCAACCTTGGGCCACAGATACCCACCGGATCCTGGGTCTTCATCGCTGCCATAACCGCCACCACCTGGGGAAAGGACAAAAGCACTCAGTGTTTGCCATGACCCCAAGACCAGCAGGCTCAGGCCTCCAGAAGGCCTACTGAAACAATCGCTTCCATACACTGAGCTCCTGTTACACACAATCAATACTCTCCAGGCTGTGGCTTCAAGTAGAATTCTTCACTATCGCAGGTGGCAGCCCCACTTATCATCCCTACCTTAGAGAAAGCAAGCCAAAGCTAGCTGGCAGATTATAGATATGCAAAAGGCAGTTCTTACATCATCAAGTATCTCCTGCACATCTACACCAAACTAGAGTTGGAATATAAACAAATGCAAACACATAAAACCACACCCAATATTTTCATTCAACAGTTCTTAAATATCATAGTGATGCAGAACAGATTAACGCTAATAGAGTTTGGGGGGAATAGGGGAAGGACATTAGCCCTGCTTATAAGGGTCATAGAAAAGAGATTCTTGTAACAGAACAATTTATCTGATTATGATGATACACCATCAACAGAAGGCAACACTGTAAGGCGTGCGCGTGCGCAAATGCATGCCTTACAGTGTTGCCTTCTGTTGATTGTGTCACACACACACACACACACATTTTGCTAAAAAAGCCCCCCCATACTTGCAGTGTAACTCCAAGAGAAGCAACAAGTACCACCCCAGAATGTTAGCCAGTCCTGCAGTCATCTCTTTTATACAACCCTCTTCCTGGGTCTAATGCTCACTGACAGAAGATGATGTTCTCAAGACTTCTTGGGAATTGGGGTTCAAGGGGGCTATGTTAGGAGAGACTCCTCTATAATGTTGGAAGCAGCAAGCACTGACATTTCTTTCACCAGTCAAAGAGTCTAGGTTTGTAAATATAAAAATATTCCGCTGTAGTGAAGAAGGTAGAGCAGGTGGGATGTGAAAATGAAGTTTGTTATGTTACTATGTGGAGCTGAATCTTCCAGTGAAAGCATTTCATAAAGACCCCCAAGTTGCTTAAAGCAATCAGCCTAAAGCCATTTGTACATCCAGTCACATGAACCTGAACCAAAAGAGCTACATGTGTTTATCACTGGAATTATTCAGGCCAAAGCCATGGCCTTCATCCCTCTTTGGCTTCTGAGCTCCACTCATTTTCTCTGAGCATGGGCTAAATGAAGCTACTCCACAAAATGCAGCGTGAAAAGATAATATTAGGACAAGTGACAAAACCAACTGGAATTAAATAACTCAATGCAGTTGATAAAACTGAATTTCCAACCAAAAAATGAAGTGGATACAACCATAAGTGTAGAAGACATTTTAGGCAGCATTTATAGTATCTTAGGAGCAATGGATGGCTCTTAAACAGGACCCTAAAGCCAGAAATCCAAAACAGAAAAGATTCTATCAAAAGGAAGAACTTCAGTAGTAAAAGCATAAGCTAGGGTGAGCAAGAGAGAGGGGGAGATGGAAAGGGGGGTACGAAGAGAGAGAGGAAGACAGAGAATATTATAAATAAGTGCACATTTATTTTCCTGTACAGGGGAAGCTAAAGCAGAAGGATTTGGTGTTCAAGGCTAGCCTGGGTTATATGATGAGAAAGTCTGAAAAAAAGGGAGAGGGAGAGAAAAGGGAGAAACACGTAGCATACCCGTGAAGTAAAAGTTGGGTGTGATGGCATATACTTATAATCTCTGCACTTAGTACTGATTGAAGTAGGAGAATCAGGAGGCTGAGGCCCTGGAGGCTACATAAAAAGGTCCTATCTCCAAACAAACAGAAGAAGTGGAATGGTAACTCACAAAATACTGAGAAGGGACTAACTTAATCAGTCAGCAGAAAACCGCAAACGGAGCTCAGCAGACCACAACACCCCGACACTTTAGGAAGTGGACAAAAGGAAAGGAGGGCAGAGTCTACAAGATGTGGAGAAACCAGAACCCTCATACATTGCTAGTAGGGATGTGAAATTGCCAGCCTCGGCAGAAGCAGCTTAGTAGTTATGGTATGCACTTTCAATATCATTTCTAAATCACTATGGTTTGAATGTGTGTTTTAAATGTGTTCCCAGAATAGATGTGTGCCAGAAATGTGATCTTTAGGGTCCTACATTAATGATATTTGAAGGTGAGACCACTGGGAGATAATTAAGATCAAATGTGGTCATGAGGGTGGAGCTCTTAAGTTGACCTCCAGCATCTTATCAAAAGAGGAAGAGAGACACAAGCCAACATGCTTGCCCTCTCTTACAAGTGGTGCTGTCTACCACATCTGGACCCAGCACAGAAGCCCTAGCAGATGCTTAGCATGTGCCAAGCCCAGACATACTCAAGAGAGTTGAAAACTCTGCCTCTATAAAACTTCATTGTACTTGTATGCAGATGTTCATAGCAACATACTGCATTCATGAGGACTTTTGGTCCAATGGTCCATCAACTGGCAAGTAACAAAATAAAAAGTTGGTAGTAAATGGAAAAGGGCTCACTAATATAAAATAAATTATTACAAAACAATGAGAAAAACATGAGTCAAGGACATAAATAGGAGATCTCTAAATATATTAAGTTTCTAATAACACATAGATTCAAGGAAATGAAAATACGACTAGGACAAATTCTTTGTTCTGGTTGAAGTCACAAAGATTACAAAACTATAATGCTTGCTAGACTGAGGTTAGTATTGCAGAAAATGGATACCTGCTTACTTCCAAGAGGGGCAGGGAGTGGAGGGACGGAGATTGGTGCCACCTTAATGGGAACTCATTTGTAATGTCATTTAGAGTCACATTTTTAAAAAAAAAATTTATGCATCTTGTGACCCAGCAATTGCACTGCTAGGAATTGATCTGACAGAAACACCTATGCCTTTCATATTTGTCTTGACAGTGTTCAAAGCACTGTGTATAGTCAAAAAGCTAGAGCTACCTCTACACAGAATAGGCTGCAGGATGAACTGTCGTCATGTAATGTAGTGTGTTAAGTAGTCACTGACGGTGTCTCCAAATAATTTACATAACAGAGAAAAATACTCTGTATGCTTGAACAGACACTGGTTTTAAAAGGATAGCATATGGTGGGCATGGGGACACATACTTGTAATCCCAGCATACAGTCAAGCTTACTGGGAGGCTGGGGAAAGAGAACTGCACTGAGTTCAAGGACAGCCAAAAAATTTTTTCTATGGTGTACATTATACTGTAATTTGCTTTCAGGATACACACCTATTCACACAGAGAGCTACAGATTACCTAGCTCTAGGGACCCTGGCTGTAACTATAGTGACTGTCATTTCTACAGAGACTGCCACTGCAATGATAGTAAGTGCTGCTATAGCAGGTCCCATAGTGACAGGGACCACGTAGCTATAGCAACCACCATCACTTGCATAGACCCTGTAGAATAAGAGGCAATACCTCAGTAAGGAAGTTGCATGCAGTGGTTTGAATAAATCTGGTCCCCATGGAAACTTGTGCTGAAAGTTGATTGCCACTGTGGCAGTGTAATGCTTTGTCCTGAAACTGGGTTCCGATTGTTACAAAGAGAGCCTGCTCTTGTGTTCTGTCTCATGGGTCTGCACTCCTTTGCCCTTTTGTTCTTCTGCCATGTTAGGGTTCAACGTGAGGCGTTCACCAGATGTAGCCACCAATCTTGGCCTTCCAGCTTCCAGAATTGTGAGGTAAATAAACTTCTTTCCTTTATTAATTACTCTGTCTTGGACATTCTATTATAGCAAAAGAGAATGGATTAAGATGTGAATAAGCTCTGTTGTCAACAGAGGTGTCAGCCTCTCAGCTTCTCAAATACAAAGACAACAATGCACATACAGACGTCAGCCTTGAGTCCTACCGAGCCACTTACCGGGAGAGACAGGGACACAAGGCATGCGCCTGCCCTTCTGTGATGGCAGCCGAGCTCGTGGCTCACAGTGAGTGCCTGAGAATCATGGAACAGTGGAGTGATTGTGTTTACAACTGTGGAGGAGGTATTCAAGTGTTTAAGGACACTGTGAGTGCCCGAGACTTCGAGCAAGACACAGCTAGGGCTTTTAGATAGTTTCTAAATGTACCTTTATTGTCTCGGAAAAAAACAGCAAGAGGAGTATAATTTTTTAAAGCCAATAATAAATAAGTTGTATATGGTGATGCCTCCCTTGGACCTAGCATCTAGAAGGCTAAGGCAGGAAGCTCATGGCACCCAGGCTACTGGGGCTACAAAGTAAGATCCTGCCAAGGAAAACACAGAATAAACAAACAAGGGAAAAGACATGGCTGCAAATGACTTATAGTTATCAAATAAAATCAAATGGAGAAACTGTCAAAACATACTGATGCCTGGGCTAGCCACTGTTGCAGAAACTGTCTTGTCTGTTCCCCACCACAGAACTGACAATATTCTGTAGACAGCATGGTGGATGTCCTATCCCGATCTGATAAGGGACATTCAAACACCCAGTGTTATATACTAAGGGTAGCTCAGCGGAGCCCCTATGTTCATTTTGTACTTGGTGGTGAGTTGTAGGGGCTGAGTGTTCGATGCCTCTCTCTACACTAAAACAGTCAAACCAGCTGGCATATTTCCTCACGTGAAAGCTAGAAAGATTGTGAAAACAAATCCAAAGAAACCTTTCTGGAACTTCTTCCACCAGTGCTAGGAAGAGAAGGGGCTGCTGGCAAACAAGGGCAGCACTCTGCATCCAGGAAGGGCAAGGGAGGAGGAAGAGTGGAGGGCTTGCAGGCCACTCACTTCGAAAGATACAAGAGGACCCAGCAAGGAACTCATTTTGAGCCAGTCTGCCAAAATGTTGCCTTGAGGCAAAAATACACAATGGATAATACATTACTTTGGAAATTTACTCTAGAACAACTGAAGCTATGTCTGAAAGACTTGGAAGTGCACTAATTGAGTTTATAATTTCTGTAAATGTGATGGTTTCCCTCTGCTTCCCATCAGGAGCACGTTTTGGTGTAAGGGATGGTGTCTGTGAATCTCACCTATGTTCCAGTTTCACCCTTTGATCTTCTTCCCTGACGCCTATGATGACAGAGGGAATAACTGAAGCTAACAATTGATTATTCTTTACAAGACAAGTTCCTATATGAGCCTAATTAAGGAAGTTCCTAACACGTCTTCCTTGCTAAAACAAGTGCTTTTAATGAAGAAAAGCCCCTGGCATGTCATTCAGACTGCCATTCCTGTGCGTGCTTACATACTCGACTACTGCCCTCATCCCCCATCTGCAAATACCAATTGTCACCCAGGAGTAATTGGCTCATTTGCTGGGTTTGCCCTTTAAATGCTCCATGTTCTCCTGACACCTAGAAGTTTCATTTAGAGGCTTTTAGGGCTTTTTCCTAGAGATGACACCATCTGGAGGGGTATTTCTGGGGACAAATGTGACTACAGTACACTTTAAGCAAAGAGAACAGTGTTCCCATATAAAAGGCACAGCGCTTGCAAGAAAGAAGCAAATGCTAGTACTGCAGCCAGGGCTTGGGAGGGGGGTGTTGGCAGTGCTGTGCGCAGACACACCACAACGTGAGCCCTTTGGACTCTGCTACAATTTTCCATCACAACAGGAGATAATAAGCAGAGGGTCCCAAGCACAAAAACGTACCATTCTGACATCTTATCACAAACAATTGTAGTCAACGGTAACAGTTGCAGCATTTTACACCTATGAGTTCTAACACAAACTTGTCTGCTCATACCTCATACCTCATGCTGAAGATCCAATGTAATAGATCCATGTTGTAATGAAAGGCTTCAGTCATGAATGGCTGGTGGTTTGGGAAGGACATGACTCTTCAGGAGCAACATGAAGAAGAGCCAGTTGTGGTGATGGCTATTGAAATCTACACGTTCGCTAAAACTTCATATTCACACACAAGAGTGCACACACATACACATACATTGCATATAAGATGAGATTTGTCACAATCTCCATAAGGTCAGTAAGTGACTTTATTGTACAGATGTCAGCTTCCTACTTTAGAAAACCTACTCTAGTTCTGCAACTGATGCTCCTTGGGAGAATCTGAGTGAAGAGTACACAGGAGCTTCCCTGGGCCATTTTCAAATTTCTACCAGTCCTAAACTATTTTTTAATACAAAAGTATTTTTAAAAGATCTGATTTGCAGCCGGGCAGTGGTAGCTCACACCTTTAATCCCAGCACTCGGGAGGCAGAGGCAGGTGGATCTCTGTGAGTTCCAGGCCAGCCTGGTCTCCAGAGTGAGATCCAGGACAGCCAGAGTTACAACAGAGAACGCTGACTCCAAAACAAACAAAAAAAAATCTGATTTGCTAGGGTCTTCTTTAAAATGTTTGTCGTTATCTTTGAACCCTCCCACTACACAAAACACTGGCTCTCCAAGTAGAGGAGGTTGTCTTGTTGATACCATGGTGCGTCCTGTGACTGACTGTCCTGCCATAGGCCATTGCCCCGGATGTTGCCTCATAGACTTCTGTTATGGTATTGACACGGGCCCAGGCAGCAGCTTGGCTTAAAGAACAGGGCAAATGGGCAGCTTTTCCAGAATGGCTTACAAATGATCCCCTACCCACAATAGTGACAGCCCACCCCAAGTTACAAGTGGAAATGTCTAAGCCTTATTTTCCAGAGGCTCAATAAGAATGGCAATGTATACCTGGAGGCTAAATGGTCAACATTTTAATGAGAAATAGGTGTGTGGTTGGATGAAGAAATATTCCTACCTTTATTCTTATCGGGTTTGTATCCTCCACCTCCTACTATGTCTTCAAGATCCTTGTCTGAGAAACCTAGAAAAAAAAAACATACATTTAAGTGACCAAAAAAATCTCAGCAGCAAGAAATTTAGATTACTAAATGTTGCCAATGACACTTGGGTATTCTCCATGGTACTGGGAGTGTGGATCAGTGGTACAACACCTGTAAGGCCCTAAGAACCACACCTGGCAGACCTAAGATGAAGATCACAGACAAAATTCCAATCCCTCAGATTGTCCACTGCCAGTATATATGTTCTATATAACCTCCAATCACCTTGAGTATTTGTGTGACCACAGAGAGGATGACTATAGTCCTAGTGATTAAGTTACATATTATGCCAAAGGTGAAGAGATTTTATCAAAGAAATTTAGGACCTCACTTAGCAAAGTGATTTATTTCAACACTAGAAGCTAAAGTCTCTCCTCTTTTTCCCAAGTCTGTCTCTGTTTCTCCTGCTGATCTTAAAGGAGCTTTAAAAAAGGTCTCCCTAACTTTTTCATGATTCTCATGATTTGTAACACAATCACAGATAAATAACACAAGAAGCAGAATCATTATTAAGTATACTTCAACTATTAAGTACACATCTTCCTGAACGTTTTATGTGCTGAAATGCAAAGCGTGCTTAAAGCCTTTCTGTTGTACTCCCGAGTCCTAGAGGTAACTCACAACTCGTGTGACTGTTCCAGTTCTGATTGGTTTTGTATATTCTGTGTCACAAGAGACCACGGTTGCTGGGCAGAACGAATGCTGTACTGACTTGATTATTTGGGAAGCATTTCTTAAAACTAAATGAAATGAGTCCATCAGTTCAGGACAACCACTGATGGTACTCGCTGTCAATTAGATTTCAAGTGAAACCTCTATTATCTACTGTGAGTCTAATAGTACCTACTTCATAAAGCCTTTTTCCGATGACTTTGGTGGGTAACAGAAGCAAATGTGGCTTTTGGTCTTTCATACTAAATTGTGGCATTATAGTGAAGTTTGATAAACCTCAAGACAACAACCTGCAATGTCACAAAATAACGGATTGGGCAAAAGAAAATGACCATATAGGCTCATGTGTTGGAGCACTTGGAGATATGACACTGGGAGCTGACCTTTGAGCTTCACTAGACCACTTCCAGTCCCTTTCTCTGCGCTTCCTAAGTGCAGCCAAGTGATGCTGGAGCCGGATCACTTCTGGAATGAGTCCCTCCTCCTTTGTTTTGCTTTTTGGGTATTTGGTAACTGAGTGAGGAATATTCACTAAAACACTTTTATTTGTTTATAAACGAAATGTCCATATTGCTAAGTGACACTTGTATTCTCATATTGAGATATGCCGCTAGAGTGGTCAAGTGCAGGTCGCAAGGACAGCTTGCAAGAAATTCTGAAATGTGCTACACACACATATATACACTTAAATAATAAATACAGTTCAATTGAAAAGGCTTTTAAAATGAAAGAAATTTCTAAGGAATGTAAAACAATGCCACTCTTCTCACTGAATTATTTTTTATCTTGCCACAATAGTAATCTCATAAAATGTGCTATTTCTGTTAATATGTATGGCTTTACTATTAATCGTTTTAAACTGATAAGACTCTTTTAAAATTTTAAATATACAGATGATAAACACTGACAGACATGACCTACATAGACAAAAGTTATTGAGATTCCCAATAATTTGGTGAACCCCAAGATCAGAAAGTTTCAGCATTACCATTGCAAGTCTCCTGTAGCTTGAAGTGGCCTGAACCTAAAGTACTCTGAATGGTTCTGAATGCTATTACAGGTAACCAGACATACCCTACCAGGAACTGTAGCATTGGCCTGTGATTTCAAGCAGTTAGGACTTACCTCCACCTTCTCCTGCATTTGGTTTTTTGCGGTCATCTAGATCGTTTTGATCATCCAAGGCATCAGCCAAGCTAAAATCACCTGGTTCTGGGGACCAAACAACAAAACAACAACAACAATAAAACCAATCACCCACTGTCCTGGCTAGTTTTTTATGTCAACTTGACACAAGCTAGAGTTATCTGAGAGGAGGGAACCCCATTTGAGAAAATGTCTCCATAAGATCAGGCTATAGGCAGGCCTGTAGATCATTTTCTTAATTAGTGATCAACGGGGAGGGCCCAGCCCATTGTGGGTGGTTCCATCCCTGGGCTGGTGGTCCTGGGCTCAATAAGAAAGCAGGCTGAGCAAGATATGAGAATCAAGCCAGTAAGCAGCATCCCTCCACGGCCTCTGCATCAGCTCCTGCCTCCAGGAGTTGTTTGAGTTCCTGTCCTGACTTCCTTCAGTGATAATGAACAATACTATAAAAATATGAGCCAAATAAACCCTTTCCACCCTAACTTGCTTTTTGGTCATGATATTTCATCACAGCAATAGAAACCCTAACTAGGACACCCACATAAACAAGTAACTGATGCAGAAATCTCTCCTTACTTCTGTCCTCAGAGAGCTTGTCTTACCCATAGGATTTGCTGGTGCTTTAGTTGTTCCTGGCCTTCTGGTTGTGGTAGTGCTGACGTGGTTCCATCTCTCTAAAAGCAAGAGGGAAGACCGCAAGAGTCATATGTTTAATAACAAAATGTATACCTGCATCACAGTTTAAAGAAATCACACCATGAACAGAATACTCTTGTCTTGGTGCTTAAAGCTCCAATATGACCTCATAATCACTTGGGAAAAGATGCCAAAGAGATAGAAAAGGTTAAGGGAGGAGGATTGTAATCATTCTTCTTTATAGGATGAGGACTGATAGAAGAATATAGCCACCACATCTCGCCACTTGTCCATTAGAGCCCAGATCTGCTGAGCACATGGACTAAGGAGTTCTAGAGGTTAAGCATGAGTCAAGCCACTGTTTCCTTCACTATTAATCTGGCAACTGAACTATAGAGAAAAGTGTCCAGAGATGAATGAGCTGACATTTTCTGTGATATATAGAGAATTGTCTTACAAACTGAAAATGGTTAACACACACACACACACACACACACACACACACACACACACACACACACGCGTGCGCACACACACAGACACACATATTTTTTGTAAACATTTTTTAATGTAACCAGATTCTTTTAGAAATGTAGGTTCCTTTTCCATCAGTTACATGGCACTCATGAGTTTTCCAACGGTTTCTTCTCTTAAACTTTAGAGCTTGCCATAATGATTGCTACTATGAAGACACTCAGGGGGAAAGAGAATGACAGAGCCATAGCTACCACACAAGAGAAGCAGCATGAGCACCCATGCGAAGGAGCAATCTGACCGTCATGTTATACCATACAAAAACAAACAAAGTGGATCGAAGATGGAAAGATAAAGAGCTATTGGTTAGTGCTCAATAGAAAACACTTTGGGAAACACTTGTGACATTATATTTGGAGATATTTCCTGGATATGAAACTACAAGCACTAAAAGAAATAATGGATATGAGCTGGAGAGATGGCTCAGTGGGTAAGAGCACTAGCTGCCTGGATCCAGGTTCAACCAACTGTCTGTAACTCAAGTCCCACAGGGTCTGCCACCCTCTTCTGTCCTGCTTAGGCACCAGGCATTAAGGAGGTACAAAGAAGAAAACAAACAAACAAAGAGGAGGTAGGAGACAGGGGAAAATCAAAACAAAGTATAGTGATATATGAGATGTCACAGTGAGTGAAGGGCAGGACAGAGGGCTTGGGGTTTTAATTCCCAAGGAGGAGGAGCAATGTAGGGGTTGTTTATACCATGGAGAATATGTCAGCTACGTAAGACCTAAAAATAAATCAATGCACAAGCTAAAGAAAAATCATGTAATTATACCATTGACATGAAAAGATCTAGAACATTTTATGAAAAGGGCCTTTTCACCAAATTAGGAATAAAGGGGAACTACCTCAGTTTCAGGACTGTCCTCTAGAAAACAATTATCAGTCTTATTAATTAAAGAGTGAATTTTCTTTCTGTAAGATCAGGAGCAAAGCATCCCCATGTCACCGCTCTAAGTTCACACAGTGCTGAAAGTTCTACAACTGAAAAAGAAAATATGCAGATCGTAAAGGAAGAAATCAATCTGTCCATATTTGCAGATGACATGATCATCTCCACAGACAACCGCGAAGAATATAAAATATGGAGAAGTGGCGAGCAAATGCAGCAGTGTCTCAGAAACTGATCAATGGCGTCAGCACATGGGAGCGGTGCACATATGGGATCCATCACTCACAAAAGAAAACAGTACATAGGTGCAAACATGTGAAACATAGGTGCAAAAAACTAACAACTAACATATTAACATATAAAATAACATATTCAGGTAAAGTAAAATTTAAAGTTGGAGCTAAATAAACAGAGATACACACTGAGTGCATGGACTGGAGAGCTCAATAGAGCGGAAATGTCCGCTCCCACACTCATCTATGAGTTTGATGCCAGTCTATAAAAATCCCACTGATTGTTTTCTTCTAGATAGGCAAATCTGATCTAAATTTTTTATGGAAAGGCAGAAACCTTAGATTAGCTTTTTAAATCATTGAAAAGAATAGAGTGGGATGAATCATTCTACCTAATATTAAGGCTCATTTTATAGTTACAATTGTCAAGATGTGGCAGATGGATAGATACACATGGCAACACCTCAGATCTACTCAAGTAATTTTTTATACAAATGCAAAGCAACTCAACACAGGAAAGAATCTTTCAGCAAAAGGTACTAGAATAATTAGACTTCCAAAGTGACAAGCAATGAGATTCATCTTATATAAAATTAACTGCAAATGGATGGATTATATTGCTTAAATATAAAATCATAACATCTGAGAAGGCAGTATTTTTTAATTGAATGCTTGGTAAAGAGTTCACACACTTGACAACAGAACCATGGTCCATATGAGGAAACTGTTAAAACGCTGGCAAGGCCAGGAAAGAGGTGAATTGCAGGAAGCTGAGCTGGGAGGATCTGGCATTTGAGACTTGCCCAGATAATAAGACTCAGTCTCAAAAGAGGGAGGAGGAGGAAGAAGTGGCACAGAAGAAGCAGGAGGGTGTAGATAAAGGAGGGAGGACAAAGAATTCTAGACAAGAAAAACAACAGGAAGCTTTACAGGAGGTTCAGATGGACTGGCAGTGTAGCTCAGCGGTAAGCACGCAGTCACACTGAGGTCCTAGGTTAGCTCCTTACAGCAAAAGGAAAACAAGAAGGGAGCAGAGGAAGAGAAGAAAATCTAAGGTTGAATTTTGAAAAAATTAAACAAGATTGAAAATATTTTCTGCTATAGTGACTCAAAGTTATAAATGAGAGAAGAGCTATTATAACTGATAGTAAATAAGTACAAAGGGTCATAAGAAACTACATTGAGCAATATAGTCCAACAAATTGAGTAATCTAGAAGAAATGGATAAAGTTCTCAAAGCACACAAACTATTAAGACTTGATTATGAAAAATAAAAATATAAACAGATAAATGCTAATTTAAAAATTGAACAATCGAAAACCTCCCGACAAACAAATGCATGAGGAATAGATGGCTATAAAATTTTTCTTTGAAAAATTCAAAGAAAAATTAAAGCTAATCCTTCTGAAATTTTTGCATATTTAAAGAGGAGGGAATAATTTCAAATTGACTTCATGAGACCAGCACGGCCCTCATGCCAAAGCCAGACAAGAATGCTACAAACAAGCAAACCTGTATGAACAGAGACAAAAATCATCAGGGGCAATCATTAGCAAACAGCTCAACAGTGCATTTAAAAGATCACTCACCATGATCAATACTAGACTTATGCCTGGGATACAAGGATTGTTAGGCATAATTTAAATCGATAAACATTAAAAGTATGAAGCATAAAAGTCATGTGATCATCTCAGTAGGCATAGAAAGGGAATTTGACAAAATTTAACATCTTTTTAATGAAAAATTTCAACATATTAGCTATAGAAATTGTGGTGGTTAGTCTCAGTTGTTAACACTGAGCACCTAGACCCATGGGGGAGATAGGCATCTGGCTATGTGGTGTGGGATTATCTTGACTAGGTTAACTGTGTTGTAAAGAACCACCCACAGTGGACAGTACTGTTCTTTGGGCTGAGTTCCTGAACTGTACAAGAAGGACGAGGTGAGCTGAGTGCAAACCATCATTACTCTCTGCTTCTTGACTGTGGCTATAAATGTCACCTCACCTCACATTCCTGTTGCTCTGTCTTCTCCACCATGATGGGCTGTATTCTCTCAAACTGAGCAAAAATACTCTCAAATTGAACAAAAATACCCCCGCCTTAAGTTCTCTTGTCAGAGTGTTTCCTTGCAACAACTAGGAAAGTAACTAAGACGAAAGTAAAGTAGTTCGATTGAATGAAGGCCACGGAAGATAAGGGAACAGGTTAGACACTGAAAGCCTTTCTTCTAACATGAGGAGCAAGACAGTGATGCCCACTCTACTAATCCTATTCAACACAGTATCAGCAGTACTAGCAAGAACAAGGAACAGCATCCAAATGTGGAGGGTGCTAAACAGTGTGTGCAGATGACAAGACTGTACGCACAGAAGATCCTAAAGAGCCAGGTGTAGTGGTGTACACCTATAATCCCAGCACTGAGGCAGACTCAGGAGGATCAACAGTTCAAGGGCAGGCTGAACTACATGAGGAGTTTAAAACCAGCCTGTGCTACAAATAAACAAAACCAGAGAAACTGAAAAAAGAAAGCCCTGGCCTGTTCATGGTTTTAAAGACAGAAGTAGCCATAAGCCAAACAATGTAAGTGGCTCCATACACACAAAAAGGGGAGGGATGCAGCTTTGCTGTACATTTATTGCAGCTCATCATACTCATTCTGCATTTTTTTACCTCAACAACTAGAAGATGAATCTCTGCTGTTTAAGCAGCAAAGCTTCTGGTATTCATCACTATCAGGGGAGCAAAGGAAGCTCACAGAAGCTCAGATTGCAAATGCACCCTGGCACTAACTGACACATGGATTGTTGCTTTGTAGGAGACACTGAGTCACTAATGCAGCTAAACAGGACCTATGCTGGTTAAATCTGATGGTCAACTTCATTGGATCAAGAAGCACCTAGGAAATTGGCAAGTCATACTTCCAGGTGTGTCTGTGGGGTCTGAGGAACATGAACTATGTGTTAACAGAGCCATCATGTAAGCTGGGATACCCAAACAAAATAAAAAGGGGGAAGGGCAAGACCTCACTACTACAGGCATGCTCTCTATCTGCTCTTCTAGGATGGACAGAAATCTCTTGTCCATTCTCCTTTAAGCTCAACATAGCAAAGGACACCAATAGCTTCCAAATACAAAAAATAAGAAAATAATATAAAAAAAAAACATAAGTGGACTAATGACCTTTCATAAGGTAAAAGAGAGCAGAGGACTTCGGCGGAAATAGTGAAAGCTTACTTAACCTTAAGAGCAAGGCCTCTCAAGTTTGGGGTCCTACTAAGGATTTTAACATTAATCAAGGAAGAGAAAGCAAGAGTGGTTGTAGTAAAAGTGTAAAAGCCAGCTGTGGCTACAGTGCTTCTGTAGTCATCACTGACAGGGTGGACACAGGAGGAGCTTTGAAGCTCACTAGATAGTCAGCCAGCCAGCCTGGCCAAATTGATGAGCTCTAAGTTCAGTGAGGAGCCTTCCCAAAAGATAAGGAAGACCCAGGCATCAATCTCTGGTATGTACCTGCGAGAGTGCGCATGCACACACACACAGACACACACAGACACACACACACACACACACACACACACACTACCTCAGTGGTATATTTGGAGGGCTTTTTCTGTCTCATATTGCTTTGTTTGGTCATTATTTTTTATTTTACTGGTCTTTTGCTTGTGCATTATAGTTTCTGATCTTGTGTTTTTATGCTTTTCCATGTGTGTCTCTGTATATGTTTCTTATGTTTATTCTTGTTTGCTTGTTTGTTTTAATTTGCCTGTTTTCTAAAGAAAGAAAGGCATGGAGTTGGATGGGTAGGTAAGGACTGGGAGGAGATGAGGAAGAGAAACTGTGATGAGAATACATTATATTGGAAAATTTTATTTTCAATAAAAAACAGACATGATGTGTATGGGATCAGAAGATGGCACAGTGGTTAAGAGCATGTACTGCTCTTGCTGAGGAATGGAGTTAGGTTCCCACATTAGGCAGCTCACAGCCACCTGGAACTCCACTTCCAGAGGATCCTATGCCCTCTCTGTCCTCTGCACTCATATGCACACATGTGTAATGTATGTACACATCATTTAAAATAAAGTATTTTTAAAAGTTAGAAATAGAAGAAAAGATATTACTACTGACCAGTCAGAAATAACAATGATTTTAAGGGAGCTCATTTAGTCAAAGTATAAACTGTATAGTCTGTGAATGGACAAATTTCAGAAAAAAGCACAAACTACTAAGACTGATTCAGGAAGAAATAGAAATATACCTAAAACAAAAAGTAAGAACAAAGCACTCAGGAGGCAGAGGCAGGCGGATCTCTGTGAGTTTGAGGCCAGCCTGGTCTACAGAGTGAGTTCCAGGACAGTCAGGGTTATAACAGAGAAACCCTGTCTCGACAAAAAGTAAAAACAACAGAAAGAACTAATAATAATTTTTAATAAACCTCTCAGGGCCAGTAGAAATAACCCGTATAAGCATGAGAACAAGAATCTGGACCCCCATCACCCATATAACATCTGGGTGCAGTGGTACACACTTGTAATCCTGGTGTTGAGGAAGAAGACAGAGGAAGATCCCTGGAGTTGGGTAATCAGTCTAATGATTAGATTGTGTAGCCCTATCAGCAAGCTTAAAGTTCAGAAAGAAAACATGTTTCAAAAACAGGAGGAGGAAAGTAATTAAGAAGACTCATGACATTGTCCTCTGGCCTTCACACACATGCATGTTCACTCACACCTATGAGCACATCCACACATCCACACAGCCACACAAAAATAGAATTAAAAACAAAACACCTTCCCATGAAGAAAAACCAAGGATCATAAGGTGCTGTGGAAGTTTATTTTTAGTTGTGTTTAAAATAACTGTTTTTATGCACTGTTGGGAAAAGGTATGCATAGACCTTGGTGTTTTGTATTGTTTTCAGGTGTTAGATTTCTGTGGGGGATGTTTGATTGCTTATGATCTGCATGTGCTATAAGTTGAACATCTAAGGAATTCTGAATCAATAAAAACACCTGAGCTGAGAAGCTCAAGGTTCCACTGTCCAGGATGGCGCTGGCCATGATGGTGGTTCCCTTTTTGAGGAAATGCCCCTTTGTCTTCTTTGGTGAGCCACCACAGCAACATACAGCTACAATAGGCTTCATTAGTGAATTCTATCAAACAATAAATAAAGACCAGTTCTTCAAAATGTCACCCACTATCGTATCTGACAGGGTATTGGCCATTAATAGCTGTTTGGGAAGGGAAGGGCCCTTCTCTTTGAAACTGTGGCTGCTGGTAGGTTGCCCATGCCCCAGTGGATGGCCCTATACCCCTGTGCATATACCCCGAGCACTAATCAGACATGAAGTTGGGAAGATGTGTAAGGAGGACTCAGGGGAGGGTGGGGTATGTATGATCAAGATACATTGTACACGTGTATACAGTTTTCAAATAATAAATTTAAAATATTTACTAGAAGAGAGGGAAGTCATCCAGAAAATAAAACAAGATAATACTCTCAAGGCCATTCAATGAGACAAATACTACTCACTACTACCCTGATGCCAAAGTCTGACAGACACATCATACGAAAATGTAGATGAATGCATTATGAATATGCATGCAAGGTCCTCAAAAAACACAAGAACAGCAAATGCAATGCAAAAGGTCTAGCTGCTTTATAATCCCAGCCCTGGAGATGCTGAGACAGTAGATCACGTGAGTCTGAGGCCACACTGGTTATATAACAAGTGCCAATCCAGACAGAGCTACACAGCAAGACCCTGTGTCAAAATACACTAAACAAATGAAAAATGAGTTATATTTCAATTGACTTTTTCAAAATTTCTAAAGCAATTCAATAGAAAGATAGACTTGTGCACAAATGAGCAATTTGGAGCAATTTGACGCTCACAGGAAATAAAGAGAATTTTAAAGAAAAAAGATAGAAAAAAATCTATGGGACCTAGGGATACACAAAGAGTTTCTAGTTCTCAGACCTGGCAACAAAAGCATAACCAATCAAATTTTAAAATGTTTGTTCCACAGAAGACTTTGTTAATGGAACAAAAATGTAAGACATAGATTAGGAGAAAACTACCTATCTAGGATTTAACATCTAGAATATGTAAAGACTTCTTAAAAGTTAACAGGAGAGCCAAAGTTTGCTAATGTACATGGCATTTGTTTGTTTGTTTGTTTGTTTTGAGGTGGCATCTCTGTATAACTCATCTGCCCTGGAACTCACTATGTAGGCCAGCTTCTGCTTCCTGGGTGCTGGGAATAAAGGTGTGTGCCACCACAGCCAGCATGTGCAAATCTGTAACTTGTAACTTACAATTGATGGGTGAAGTTTTAAGTTTGAAGCTCTTTTCAGTTTTAAGTTCTTACATTATAAATATCGATACATACAGTCCACACTAAATTTCTTGAGATTCTCAATAATTTGGGAAGTATTAAGACCAAAATGCCTGGAAGTTTTCTTGTGGTACACAGGGCTGTTATAGTTAATAAGATAGACCCAGGGCTGGAGAGGTGGTTCCATGCACTGACTTCTCTTTCACAGCGCCTGGATTCAATCTCCAGCAGCCACGTCATGGCTGACAACCATCTGTACCTGCAGTTTCAGAAGATCCAATGACTTCTGACCTCTACAGGCACTGCACACAGACTTGCATGCAGGCAAAGTAACTATACACATAACAATTAATCTCTCAAAGTATAGATAAACCAATAAAATAAAAATTAACATTTGGAGAGACAGAGCCACCAGGGAGCTACAGGCTAGCCTGTCAGCCAGTTGGGACTTACCTCTTCCTCCTGTACCTGGTTTCTGGCGCCCATCATCTCCATCACCCAAAGCATCAGACAAGTCAAAATTACTACCTTCAAAACACAAAGGAAACAACAAATTTGATTAACAACTGAGTACAAGATTAAAAAGCAACCTGGACATAATTTATTTTTGAGATAGGATCTCACTGTGTCCTGGAACTCACTATGTAGACCAGCCTCGCCTGGAACTCACAGAGATTTACTCTTCTCTGCCTCCTGAATGCTAGGATTAAAGGTGGTGGTTTGTACTACAGACCCAGCTCAAAGACAAATTGAAACAACACCCTTATTTTATTTGATCATTTTAAATAAAGAGTTATGGTGAATCTGAAACTAGAAAAATGCATAAACATTCCACTTAAAAGAAATTCAATAGGCAAATAAGCATTTGAATCACAGGTTAAAGCTACAATAAGATGCCACCACACATCAACCAAAATGATTAGAGTGCCAAATAGTAAAAATACCAAAAGGTGACTAAGATGTAGAGAAACTGGATCCCTCACAGAATGCTAGAGGGAATGTAGACTAATAGAACCTTCCTTGAAGATTCAGCCACTTCTGATATTTAAAAGTATGCAAACACCACCTGGTCTAGCCACCACAGTCTTGGGCATGATTCCTGGAGAAAGGAAAGCATACATTTACAAATACAGCCAGACAAAAAAAAACTCCACAGCAACTTTACACATAATAGTCCCAAATTAGAAACAACTCAGAAATCGTTCCATAGAGAAAGCACTATGCAAACTTTGGTTCCTCCATACTACGAAAAATTCTGCATCAATAAAAATAAACTACTGATCTACCTAACAAATTGGATGCATCCCAACTGAATTAAGCTACATGAAAAAAGCCAATTCCAAAAGGTTGTCTACTTTTTCATCACATTTACATAACCTTCTTGAAATGACATTTTACAAGAGGAAAGCAGAGATGACGGAAGGGATGAGGAAGGGGGGTGGAACCGAAGGAAAGCTGGAGTACTTGTACAATGGGACCATGAGTGTTCACAGGGATGGAGTTATTCAGTACCTGACTGTAATGGTAGATGCACAAACCATCACATGTGACCAAGTGATAGTTGCATGTACAAATAAAACCAAAAAATGAACACACTGCAGCATCAATGTGGCAAGACAGTACAAGAAGTTATTTCTGAGAACCTGGGTGAAAAAAGCATAAGGCTTAACGTACGATGACCTACAACTAAAATTTCTATCAAATTTGAAGCTAGATGCCTTAACCTCAGCACCTAGGAGGCAAAGAGAGGAGGAAGGCAAATTGGAGGGCAACCTTGGCTACATACCAAGACAATCAAAGTAAAAAGGAAATAAATAAAATTTCCCCAAGCCGAAGCCAAACCAAAATAAAATTTCAGTTTTAAAACACTGTAAAGACAGATTTGAGAATCATCATAGGGAAACATAAAAAAAGTTGATTATTGTTTTAAACTGCCAAATTTATTTAGGGTAGTGAGTTTAGCAGCACTGGAAAATAACCACAAAGAAGTAGAAATACTATTGTTATTTAAGTATGGCTTTTACTTCTGGGTGGGTACGGGGGTGCACTGTGAGTTCAAGGCCAGCATGTTCTACATGACAAGTTCCAGGCCATTTGGAGCTATGTAATGGGACCCTATCTCAAAATAAATGAAAAAACTGAATGTTCTCTCCGAATAGATGTTTAAATAGTTTACAGAACACTCAAAAGACACAGACTGACACGTTCTCAGCAGCATGAGCCACTTCTCTCCGGAGATAGTTTTCCTACAGATTTGTATTTAAATAACAACTGTTATGCCAACTTGAATATATGTCAGGCAGTTCTTGCAGATGAATAGAATTTCCTACTGCCTGAAGACAAACCCTTATATTATCTGATTTTTTTATTATATTATTTCATGTATATGAGTAATTTGCATGCATGCACACCTATCTGTGCAACACTTTGCATGAATATCCTGAAACTGTAGCCGGTTGTGAGCTGCTCACAAATCCAGGTCCTCTGAAAGAGACGTCAGTGCTCTTGACCATTGAACCATCCCTCAGGTCCTACTGATAGTATCCATTGCCAATCATAAAACTTGAAATTTAAGGGGCTGGAGAGATAAAAATCCAGGTAGAGCTGCGATAGGGTGATACACATCTTTAATCCCAGCATTTGGGAGAGGAGGTCAGAGGCAGGCAGATAGATCTCTGTAAGTTTGAGGCTAGCCTGGTCTACCTAGTGAGTTCTGGTCTACATAGTGAGTGCCAGGCCATCCTGAGCTACATAGTAAGATCCTGTCTCAAAGCACCACACACACAAAGAATCCAGATGTACCCTATTCCAGCCAGACATTACAGAGAATTGTAAAGTAATATCACTCTTAATTCTAAGCTGTGTTTTCATCTTGTACACACAGTTATTTCTCATAAAAATCTGCCACATATGTCGATGCATATGGCCTTTTATTTTCTTTAGATTAATAACAGTTTTTCAGTTTAAGTTCTCAAATGAGAAATATTTATAGATGTGACCCACATAAACAAATTCTCTTGAGATCTTCAAAAATTTATAGAATTAAGAGAAAATGTTTGAGCATCTCCATTTGAGAGCTCTGCTGTGGCTTGAAGTTATCCGACTCTGCCAGACCATGGAAGGCTCATGCTTATACTGTAGTTAGTAAGACTGACCCCACCAGGGAGCTATAGAGCCTTTGATTTCAGCCAGGTAGGACTCACCCCTTCTGCCTCCTCCCATACCTAGTTTCTGACAGCCATTATCTCAATCACCCAAAGCATCAGTGAATTAAAATGTACTGCCTTCCATAAGGCATACTAACCAACAGGTAGTTGATTCAATCTCATGTCAGATGGATGCCTTTGCTGGCTTTTTACATGTGTGGCTAAAAATTCTACATATCTCATTCTGATACTGCCCCAGATGGGGTCCAAAGAGTTCTTCCATATGTCCCTTCTCAGATAAGCCTTGAGGCAAGCCTTGTTACCTGCTGGATTTGCTGGGGCTCTTGTTGTTCCCGGCCTCCTAGTTGTGGTGCTGAAGTGGTCCCATCTCTCTGAGGGGAGGAGAGAGGAAAACAAGAGAAGTACATTATGTATGTATGTGTATACACATACACACACATACATACACATATACTTATATATACATACATATATAAACGTGTATGTGTATACACACACAGACACACAGACACAGACACACACACACACACACACACCAGCTACTTCATAGCTTGCAGAAGTCACATCATGAGGACAATAGCTGACATATCATTTGGTATCCCTGAGGCCATTGTAGGTGAGGACCTCCAATGAATCACACTGAGAGGAATGATAAAATGACATGGGTTCTGGAGCTGGATATATAGCTCAGTGGCTAATAGTTGTTGCTCTAGCAGAGGACCCGAGTTTGGTCCCCAGAATCCATATCAGGCAACAAATAACCACCTGGAACTCCAGCTCCAGGGTATCTGACACCCTCTTCTGCACTCTCTCATACCTTCACTTATATGTGTACACACACACACACACGTGCGCACACACACATACAATGAAATAAAAATAAAAGAGAAAATAAGTTTTTAGATGATGTATGTTCAAGCTGTGGTGGTGCATGACTTTAATTCCTTTAATTCCAGCACTTGAGAGACAGAGGCAAGTGGGTCTTTGTAAGTTCAAAGATAACCTAGTCTGCATAGCAAATTCAGGACAGCCAGGGCTACACAGAGAGACCTTGTCTCAAAAAAAAATGAGAGAACTGAAACAGGTCAAAGTTCTCTTTTTTGTACTGCAGGGAAAAAAGCTAAGACAGATACACATTCTCATGTGTATCAATATATATTGTACATTCATGTATTCAATATATATTAAATGAAAAAAGGAAAATGATATACATATGGCTATATGACAAAAGCCCTGCACATGTAAGAGAAAACAAACAGATGGACAAAGATGCAGCTAATCTACTTGTATGCATCTGCTTTTCTTAAGTCCCGAAATATTGTGAGTGTGGTCCAAGGTAATCACTGGTGGTTGCTTTTCGTAGTTGATTTGCTTGACTTACGCTTTACTGAGGATGTTTCTCTCAGTGCATCCTCCAGATTCAAATCAAAGTCTCCATATCCTACAAGTAAAAAGATAATTTTACATTTAGGTAGGTGTTTTTACATGAAACAATAACACTGAAATATTTTCTTTTTCCTTACTATTATTATCTGTGGCTCTGAAAAGTGAACCTAGGATTTAGAATGTATGTGGAAGTGTTCTACCATTGATGTACACTCTACAATATATTCTTGACATGGTCTTTGCCATTTGAAAAATAAAGGAGGGGAATACAAATGAAGAACAAAAGAAACCAAAAGGATCTATACTTACATCAGAACTTAGATACTCCAACATGGTAGAAAGGAACAGATCATTAGATACTGCAAAAGGGGTAATTCATCAAGAAGTGAAAATGTTTGTAATATAGATGTCTCCATCATCCAACACCCAAATATATAAGATGGTCATTGATAGATATGAACAAAGTCTGTAATACAGTAATAGGAAAGTTCCACCACTGAAGATCATCTAAAGAGAACAAGGAAACACTGAGTTTTACAAGTATTTATAGAACATTCTTTGCAAATACACTCACAGGGAATATCACAGATCATGTGTTAAGGCACGAAGTACATCCCAACAGTGATTGCAGAAGACTAGACTCAAATATCTTCTTTGATTACAATAGCATGAAACTAAAACTAAATACTGAGAGAAAGCTAGAGGAACTCACAAATATGAAAAAATTAAACAACACTCTTCTCAACGATCAAGAAGTCAAAGAAAAAATTAAGAGGGAAACCAAACAGTATCTTGAGACAAAGGAAAACAGAAGCATGATACACTCAAACTGAAAGCAGTCCTGACAGGGAAGTCTCCATCACAACAGATAAAGATCTCTCAAATGGCCTCATGATGCACCCCAGACAGCTAGAAAATAGAACAAAGGAAAAGCCAAAATAGCAAAAACTTAAAAAAAATAATAAATTCAGAATGGAAATAAGCAAAATAGAAGCTAGAAAATCAGGCTGGCTGAGAAGATGGCTCAGTGGATGAAGGGCCTGTTGTGTGAGTGTAAGGACACAAATTTGGATCTCCAGCAACACTGGGGAAAGCCAAATGTGGTGGCATACATTTCTAATCCCAGTCCTGGGGACACAGGGGTAAGCAAATCCCTGAAGCTGTCTGTCAAGCTGATTCAATGGGTTCCACAGTCTCATGCAGTCCAGGCTGCCCTCAAATTTCCTATGTAGCTGAGGCTGGCAATGAACTCCTAATCTACCTGGTGTTTGTTTGTTTGTTTGTTTGTTTTTCTTTCATTTTTAGATAAGCATTCAGCTACAGTAATAAATAAAAATGAATGAAGGCCCAAATGAACTCAGAAATAAAAGAGGAGCTATCTGGTATCACAGAAACAGGAATGATCTTAAAAACCTGCTATTACATCTATTCATCAAAAAGTGGGTAATCTAAAAGAAATAATTGAGATTTCTGTATTTATGTATATAGTTTTTTTTTACTTGCATATATGTCTGTGCAGTGCCTGCAAAGGTCAGAAGAGGGTGTCATATCCCCTGGCACTGGAGTTATAGATGATTGTGATCTGCCGTGTGGGTCCTGCGAAACAAACCAGGGTCCTCTGGGAAAAGCAGTCGGTGTTCTTAACTGCTGGGCCATCTCTCCAGCCTCATAGACGAAATAGTTGAATTCACAGAAACATGTAATCTTCTAAGACCAACACAGGAATAAATAAGAAATATGAATATCCCAAAAATGACTAAAAAAAGTAAGCCAGTAATATAAAGTCTCCATACTTCATCATTAATGAATTCTATCCAAAATTTAAAACATTATCAATCTTTCCAATCCCCTGGTGGAAAAACATGTTTCAAACTCATTTTTCTCATCCCAAAGGTAGACAGGAAAACCACAGACAACATTTTCTGATACACACAAAGGCAAAATTCTTCAGCCAAATATTATCAAATAAGATCTAATAACCTTTCACTGCTGTTACATAGGATTCATCTCGGGGATAAAAAAAAATCCTAAGTCAATATATGGACTACAGTACACTAACAAAAATGCACAATCCTAAACAATACATGATCATCATAATAGATTCAGTAATGCATCTGACAAAATTCATTATATGTTCATGTTCAACACTATCATAATGCAGAGACCACAGCTAACAGCATAGCCAACATGTTTTTACAGCACAAATGACAATAGCCAGTTATTGGAATCAGCCTAGATATCCATCAGTGAATAGATGGATTTTTCAAATGTGGTATATATGCACAATTGAATACTATTCAGCTACACAGAACGAAGTCATGTACTTTGCAAGAAAATGGATGAAACTCAAGTCTATAATAATGTTAAGTGTAAAAAGCTTATTTCAGAAAGATGAATATCACATACTTTGTCTCATGGAGATTCTAGATTTGACTTTTCATTTATTTTTAATTAAAAATTATATCTATGTGTGTATTTGTGCACCTAAGTACAGGGGCTCTTGCAGACCAGAAGTGGATGTCAGATCCCCTGGAGGTGGAGTTACAGATGGTTGGTTCCTGCCCACCATGGAAGATGGAAACCAAACTCTTTATGACTGACCCATCTCTTAAGTCTCAGTCTAGATTTTAACCAACACCCAGGGAACAGGAAAAAAATCACAAGTCACAGCTCAAAATAAGAAAAAGTCCTGTGAGAGGGCCAGACATTGACAAGCTAACGTGATCACACTCCTGATTCACACTACAGGTTGGCTAAGTATAATATAAAAATCAGAAACGTAAAATGGTCTAGAAAATGTGTAAAGGATACTCAACCTGTATGCTACGATGCTGCCAGAAATAAAAGCAGGACAGTAGTGATATAAAATAGACAACCCAGAATTAAAGCCACATGGAACCTTACAGACAGTTGCTTTGTGAGAATGCACAAAGGGTTAAGGATAGTATCTTCAGGAACTGCTAGTGGGAAAACACAAAAGAATAAAATTAGTCCTTTATCCCAGTACAGTAACCAATTCAAAATTAATTTTAAAACTATTAAGTGTAATACCCAAACCTGTAGAGCTACTAAAAGAAGCGGGGGCATTGATCCAGATGATAGTTTCCTGAAGAGCATCCAAAAGTATCAGTAGAAAAGCAAAATCCAAGAGTGGGGTGTACCTTAAAGAGCAAGTGCTTGCTTAGCATGTATGAAGCCCTGGGTTCGATTCCAAGCACCACAAAAGCACATGTAAACAAAAGCAGACTAACTTTTTTTTGCATCAAACTAAAATGCACCACCAAAGCTAAGGAAATGATCAGTACAATTAAGTGACAACCCTAATCTCACAATATCTACTATCTAAAATGTATAAAGAACTCACAATAATTCATTATCAAGAGAGCAAACTAGTTAAAAATGGATAACGAACATTTGCAGGCAAATGAATAGAACTAGAAAATCATCCTGAGTGAGGTAACCTAGTCCCAGAAAGGCAAACATGGTATATACTCTCTTATATGTGGATATTAACTGTTAAGCAAAGAACAAAGTTACTACAACCCATAGACCCAGAGAGACTGAAACAAGGAAGGCCCCAGTGAGGACATAGGGATCTCCCTGGTAAACAGGAAATAGAACAGATGGTGCAGGAGGGACGGGGGAGGATGGGAATGGGGAGAGAAGGGACCAGGAGTGGGGAGAGGGATGGAGGGAGAGAATACTGGGAGAGACGACCAGAATTGGAGGACATTTAGGGGCACGGTATAGAGACTTAGTGCAGTAGAAACTCACTGGAACCTACGAGGGAGACCTAGCAAGGACTCCTAGTAATGGGGGATGGGGATTCTGAACAGGCCATCTCCTATAAGCAGGCAAGACTTCTAGTGGTAGAACTGGGACACCATCCCAGCAACAAAACCTTTAAACTATAACCTATCCTTCCTGCAGGATCCACTGGGACAATTGAAGGGCAGAACCCCATGCCAAGGGAGGGGGCCTATGCTTGATACTGCAGGGCATGCCAGGAACTAGAGAGAGACTGGAGAGCCAGGAGATGCTTTCTAATGATATCCTGCTCTACTCATAGATTGGTGCCCAGCCCAATTCCATCAGAGAGGCTTCCTCTGGCAGCTCATGAAAGCAGATGCAGAGGCCCAGAGCCAAACATCATGGAAAGCTCGTGGAACCCCAGGAAAAATGGGGAGGAGGGGTTGGGGGGACCAGAGAGGTCGAGGACACCAGTAGAACAAGCCCCATGGAGTCAACTGACCAGGACTCTTGGGGTCTCATGGACCCTGAAGCAGCATACATAGAACCTGCAGGGTCCCCTATATATGTTTGGCTTGGTGCTCTTGTAGAGATCTTACAGGCTAGAGTATGTTGGGGCTGAGGGGGGGTGTCTGATGCTTTTGTCTGCCCTTGGGACCCTTTTTCTCCCCACTAGGTTGTCTAGTCCACCCTTGATATAGAAATTAATGTCCAGCCTTGCTCCATCGTCTTGTGCCCTGTTTTGAGTGGTAAACCTGAGAGAATTGCTCTTTTGAGGGGAGAGGTAGGGGTGGGCAGGTGGGTGGGGGCTGGGAGGGTGGAGATGGGAAGTGGGAGGAGTGGAGGGAGGGGAGGAGGGGTGTTGGGATATATTATACAAGAGAAGAATAATTAATTATTTTTTAAGAAAAATATGATCTTTAGTGTAGAGATTTGTAAACGCAGTGAAAAGCATCCATGAAATAGACCAAATCCCCAAAGCACTGAACAAGCAGTCAGGTAGTTTACATCCTGAAGTTGGAGAAATGATAATGCTAAATCCAATAGGTACTCCCTGATTGAATTCTAACCTGCAAAGGCCATTATTGGAACAATCAGAGAAATGTGAATGAGGTCTGTGGCCCAGATGGGAATACTGGCTCTCATCCAACTGCCTGATCATTTTTATAATACTTTTATTAATAATTTGAGTTTCATACAATGTAGCTTGATAACACCCTCTTAATGGAAATACTGTTGTTGTTTACAGCAGATGGATGTTGATGTATGAAGAGATCATAGATACAATATTTGAAACTGATCCAGAAATAGGTCAGGAAAAATATTTGGAGGAACACACATATATAACAGAAAAACACACAGAAATTGTGACCAAACTGGAAAATGGTGGACAAATGATATATGTTAACTTCTACATTAGGCATTATTTGTGCAGCTGTTGAACTTGAATGGGGTATGACTATTAGGCAGTAGAATGTAACCAAGGTTAGGCCGGTCTCCTGACTTGGATGCTGGCATAGTGAAAATTCCCTGGCTTGTTGGAAATATATTCCAATGTGCTGAGATTGGAGCAGCTAATGCATCAGGTAACCAATGTACACTGATGAGATTTGGGGGCTGGGGAACCAAAGTCTCCATATCGTACTTACAAATTGTCTGGAAGTCTGTAGAGAGTTCAACATTTAAATATTTTATACACACATTTTCCAACTTAATAATGTCACTTCTAAGTATGCATTAGAGAAAAATACTCCTAACATGAACACAAAGAAGGGTATACAAAGATGCCCACTGTAGCTCTGCTCACAACAGCAAAAACAAACGCAGGCGGAACAGAGGTCAGCGGAGAGGAGCAGCTGTATGAAAGGCCACTCTCCCACATGGTGAGTTACTGAATCTCTGTGTCAGAAAAGACCAGAAAATGCCTGTAGACTGACACGAGCTACATTCTGAAATACAGCAGAAGATTGAAATATTCTCCCATTTTTGTGTGTGTGTATCTAAATCCACAACCATAAAAATGTTCTAGAAGTTCACACAGGGAAGCTGCTAATTCAGATTATGTCTAGTAGGGAATTGAGAACAGGGGTCAAAAAGGAAGGAATTATTTCCTTTCAGGGTTACTGCCTTTTTTTTAATTTTATTTTAATAATGACCATGTATTTTTCTTAAGATAATTCAAGGTTCTATTTCAGTGTCTCCCAAGCCATAAATCTAATTACTGGGTCTTTTCTCCACACTCTTTCCCTACCTTCCCACCTAAGAAAAACAAAAGTTACACGCCTCGCAACAGCATATTGAACTAATAACAGGTGCATCTCTTCTACATTCTAACTCAACTCTGTTTGGGATGCTGGCAGGCATCCCATAGGCTCTTCCTGTGGCACCAACACACTTTTAAAAGCAGCTGATTCATCTTAGGCCCAGTTCCTAACTCCTAAGCCCTGGGATCTGAGGAGCCAGCATTCCAGCTTTCAGCAGAAAAATTACCTCATCCACTGCAGAAGGCGACTAAGAATTTTAATGGGAAAACTGTACCATGAGCTGATGACACCTGTCTGCAGCTATCTTCTTTGATAGAGAAGAATTTTGGAAATGTTCCCTGTGAACCTGTGTGTGTCCTTGAGAGGATCTACTGAATAAAGTGCTGGTTCTATCCACACACATCTGGATAGCCAGGGTCTGTCCTCTAGCACAGTTTCCTTTGGGAAGAGAACAGAAACTTGACCTCCACTTCAACCTGACTCTCCAGGAGTGGTGTGAGAGGCCAAGGGCGCATCTTAATGAAGGCTGTAAAACAAGGCAAAGTAGGCCCTTGTTAGCGAATGATGTCATAAGCTGGCTGTATACCAGCACCTGCCAAAAACTTGATGGAAATATGTGACCCTGAAGAGACTACTGATGAGCCCTTAAGGAACCTTGCATTTGGTTTGATTAATTAATTACTCCTGCCTCAGTTGTTCCTTCCCACTTCACTTTGTTCATCCTGAAAGCACCCTCTTCCAGGCAAGCACTTATGAGCATCTTCTACAGGCATGCCCTGCCCAATATGGCAGCTATTCACTACATAAAATAAGTGAATAAGCAAATGTTTAGGTGAGTGCTTCCTCCAATTACCAGTCTACCCCCTCCTCAATTATCAGTACCTACTGCTGGCTACGACTTGGTGACAATCTATTTGGGGTCTAGAACAAGGGCAAATTCACCTCTACAAAGGGACCTGTCTGCTGCCTGATGCTTGGTTAAGAACTTCAGAGGCTGCTGGGCCACTTCCCAGCCAAAGATTTCAGAAATAATGTTCGGACTTAAGCAGAGATCAGTTTCTCTCAAGTGTCCAGTGACAGCCATCCCTCTAGCTATCTAAGGATACTTTCTATTCTACCTCTTTGTTTTGTACATGTAAACAGTTTCCAGGTTTTCTGAAAGAGAGCCCAGTATAGATCCTAACTGGTCCAGTTTTAACATTTTAAAATAGTGACCATTTTCTAGAGATGTGAATAAGAAAGAACACCAGTGACATCTTAGTCTGGTAAAGCATAGACGAGTCATCTCAACTTTTTCATTTGTCTGCCTTAACGGAGGTCCCATAAAACCTACTCTGTACTTAAATGTGTCCATGAAAGCTATGATGCCTCTCATCACTTGCCTCTCGTCTGGGCTAGTGTCTGCATCCACACAACATCAAGGGCACAAAGCTACTTATCAAACGAAACACACTCGGTCAATGCTGATGTAATCAAAGCACAAGGAAAGCCCACTATAAGAAGAATCAGAATCAGACCTCAGGGACTGAATCCTGTGCCAGAAGTTTTGCCTGTGGCATAGATTCTTGATCACTTGGGCTCAAGAATAAGAACAGATTTGGAGGGTCAAGAAGGTAGCTCAGTCAACAAAGTGCTTGCTGTGCAAGCATGAGAAGCCAAATTTAACTCTCCAGATCCCACAGTGGGGGAAAAAAGCCAGGCATTGTGGTACATGTTTATAACTCCAGTGCTGGGAGGCAGAAACAGGTGGATCCCTGGGGTCTTCTGGCTAGCCAGCCTAGACTAGTTGCTGCAGGTCCCAGCTAGGGACCCTGTCTCAGAAAACAAGATGCATGGCTCTTCAGGAATGACACTCGAGGTTGATCTCTGACCTCCACACATGTGCACATTTTCACAGACATACATACATGAATATTAACATACCTACACACACAGACACACACACACACACACACACAAATTTTAAAAAATAATTAAAAGAATAAACTTGGCCCCAATACATGGGGCCAGCTTGATTAAACCTGGAACGAACCATGTAAAATGGATGTTCACCATCAAACAATAAAAGCTTCACATGTGCAGCTGCTTGCAAAGCCTTGTGTCCTTAGCTCCCTGGGCAGAGGACCACTGGGGCCACAGCTAACAAAAGGAAAGGCTGTAGGTCATTAAAACAAATTCACACTTCTGTGCTTTCCATGGGAACATTTCTGAAAACTGCTTGTGGTGGGAAATCCATAGGACAATCCTACCAGCATTTATGACCAAATTCCCAAATGTCTCCGGTGAAAATAATTCATCACTGTTAGTACAAACAAGTAAGAATCCTACAGTGGCCTTGTGCCGCAGAAGGCCAGAACAAACCAAGAATGCTAGTGTCCAATGTACCTGAAATGTTTGCAGCATTTTAACTCATGTTACTTGATCCAGACCTGAGCACATTGTCTTGATAAATCTATGCTTCTCTACCTCAAAGCACGCTGAGCAATTAATATCCTCTGGGTTAGTTAGGCACTGCAGCATTGCAAAGGAATGTGAAAATAGCTTGCCTCTTATTCTGATTACTAAACGCATTTCGCTGTCGCCACCTGAGCTCCAACTAGTTTCATGAATAAATTTAAACCACTCTCAGAGAGGACAATAATGACAGGAAGGCAGTGGCTCACTAGAAGCCAGGAGTCAGCACCATCATCAGTCCAGCCACAGTGGACACTGAGGACTGGAGCTGCCAGCTGATTCAAGTATGCACAGAGCATGCCATGCTCCAGTTCCTGCTAGGGAAGGGGAACACTGGTAAACATGGCATCATTCAAATGCAGGCGCCAGAGCTGAAAGTCTTTTTTGTATATTGCCAGGAAGCATCTAAGCATCGTATATAGCAGGCTGTTTGATTTCCAGTGTCAGGGAAGGATTTGTACAAATTGTAAAAGTCATTTCACTGATGAGTGTGTAATTAAAAGGAGAGTCTCATTGTTCCTTTCTACACAGAAAACAAAATGTCTACTATGGATGTTCACAGAGGAATCGCAAATGTGCATTGAATGCCCACAAAGAGAACCTCCTGCACGGAAGTCAGAGCTGAGAGCAAAAGACGAGTGGAGTGGGTGTCTGGGGCTGGAGGTGAAGGGACTAGACTGCTAATGGGCACGAGGCTTCATCTTAGGGCGGCAGAATTTTTCTGGCACCAGATGGAATACTGAACAGCATAGTGAATCTATTAAAAACATTCAAGTATAGATATTGAAACAGTGGATTTTATGTTTTATATTTACATCTTAGTAAAGACTGGATGGGTAGCTGTCTCCAGGTACTATCCAAGGGCCTCAAAGACCATATGCTTATTGGCCACAGTGGTTAATAATTAAGCAGCATGGGGACTGGAGAGAAGGCTGAGGGTAAGAGCTGCTCTTGCAGATGACCTAGATTCAGTTCTCAGCACCCACATTGATGGCTCAGAGCAGTTTGTAACTCCAGTTCCAAGGCCCTCTTCTGGACTCCACAGGCACCAGGCATGAATGCAATGCACTTACATAAGTCAAAACACCCTTACATGTAAAATAAATACATTAGAAATAATTAAGAAACAGAAGTGAAAATGGCCCCTGAGCTAGAAACGGGACGTATCTACTCATTGCCTAGGTGTTCACAAACTTGATCCCACACAGGTGACCTGTCCCCTGAATGTCAAATGATGGTGTCATACCTGATTGCCTACCCCTCTGCAGAAGGTGAATACATATAATAGAAATCAAACCACATGCACAACCGAGGCTCTGCCATGAGATGTCAGGATGCTCGAGATGTAAGCACAGTCCTATGGCCTGAGCTATGATGCTCTTGGGGCTGCAGTGCCAACTCCCAAGTGCTTTGCTGAAGGTGAAACCACTGCTGAAACATTGAGGCAAGGCTGCTCTGAGACAACACCTGAACGCATCAGTGCAGAAGACCAGTTGCGGATCCAACATCCAACTCATCACCATGGATAACTGCGATCATGAAGACCTGAGTGCTGCCCAGCATCCATTAAAGCCAAGCGTGGCAGCACACACCTGTAATCCCAGAGCTGGGGAGCTGAAGAAAGGAAAACTTCATGGGCTTGCTGGTCATCCAGTCTACCCAATCAACAAACCCCCTTTAGTGAGACACTCTGTTTTAAATAAGCTGTTGAGCAAGACACGTGTCCAAAACCAACCTCTGACCTACACATTCGTACACATGCTCACACATACATGCACATAGGCATAAACACACATACACATGCACAAAGATTATTAATAAAAGATGTAAGGGCTCGAGTCCTCAGTTTTCTCGTCTGTAAAATGGATATGACAACAGAGAGCCTACTTCAGTAGACTAGTATGAGGATTTACTGGCCATTGTACATAAAGTGTTTACCAAAATATCTGACACAAAGAAATCTCTCAGATATTAACTACCCTTATTATATCTGGTGTTAAGCAGAGCCAACTATATTGATTAATAAATATCCCACAGACATGTATGAGTAAATAACTTACAGAAGAGTCCTGCTCAAATATTCAAAAGCTTAGTACATTCAGAGACAACAAAGCCAGGTTCTGATCTAAACTTATCACCGCCTGATGAGCATTTAGATTCTACTGTTCTCACATAAGCCTGGGAAATCAATGCACAAGAATGCCACCTTCAAGCATTTCTAAAGCACAGCCTCTAGACTAATAACAATGCGTGTGGCATTTCCTTTTCCTGCAGCTGGCATAAAGAGCAGAGGCTTCCTGTGTGATTTCTTAGGGGAGTGGGAAGTTGTGTCTGGTCTGTGCTTCTTACATGAATGTTTCCGAATCAAGAGTCTGGCAGAGAAGATAGAAACCCCAGAGACCACTAAGTCCAACCCACTTGTTTTGGAGATACGGGTTGACGGCTGCAGCTGGGAAGATGGCTCAGTCAGTAAAGTGCTTGCTTTGCAAGTGACAAGAACCAGAGGATGGGGAAATTCTGGGGCTCAGTGTCCAACTAGTCTGACCTACTCGGGTGAATTTCAGGCCAGCTAGAGACCCTGGCTCAAAAAAGCAATGTGAATGGTTCCTGGGGAATAAAAACCAAGGTTGACCACTGCCCTACACATACATGGGCATCTCACACACATGTGCATTGTCCCCCTACGAACACAGACACCCTCCCACACACTAAATAAATGAATAAATAAATAAGGTCGTTTTCTGCATTCTGTCTCAGGCTAGTAGCAGGAGACTCTCACTGTGAGACAGCTCATTAAGCAGTACAGATGTGCTTACACAAAGCCTGGATTGCATTTCAACTCCCACCCACGAGCCATCCTGGACAGAATCCAGTGCAATCCGCACAGAGAACCCACTAGAACCCAAGCAGCCTCCAAGGCAAGAGAAAGCAAAGCTACCACTCCATAAGGTCCAGTGTTAGCTACAGGCATCCCTTCTGTGTTCAGAAGCAGGCCTGCATGGAGAATCCCAGTCTGCATTTGCCAGGCTCCATCAAGATTTCCATCTTGACACCTGGCCAAGCACTGCAGAGGGAGAAAGGCAATGACAGTGGCCGAGCCTGTCCCTGGCCCATCCCTTTCTCCAGAATCCAAATCCTACACACTCTACTACCCGAGGGGATTCTCTGTCTTCATTACTCTTACAGTAAGTTTTGAAATTGGGAACTGGGAATCCACTAACTTTTCTCTTGTTTGGCAGGTCTGCTTGGTTATTTCGAATCCCTTGGATTTCCATATGAATTTTAAGAGCATCCCACCCATTTCTACAAAAGAAGACTGCTGAGATTTTAATAGGATTGAGTGGAATCTGCAGATCGATTGGGAAATAACATCCCATCTATTTTTAACATCTTCCATTTTAAACTCGAAAACCCTCTTTTGACTTCACTTCTCCATCTCAGTCCTACTGTTTTATCTCTCTCCTTTTCATGACCAAACTTATTAAATGGGTGTCTAGGCTCTGCTCCCTCCTATTTGAATCGATCCCCAATGGCTCATAGCCAAATGCTAGCCCTCGGTTCCCCATCAGTTTCATTGATTGTCACAGCTGCCCACCCTATCTATTGTCCAAGTCCAAATCCTGCAAACCACTCCGATATCTTGCTCATGCTATAAAGCCATACCTTACCAAGAACTGTAAATACGTTTCAATAGCATGCCTTTAAGACTGTCTGCTTCTCTTTATCTAGCTCCTGGAGGAAGTATCTTTCCCTTGAGCCACTTGTTCAGGTGAACAAGTTTGTAGACATTCTCCATACCACAGGTAGGTAGACAGCCTTCTTTCCCTCTAAAGACATCCTAGAGCATCACCTTCACCACTCAAAAAGCTCAAAGACACTTTCATTACCTTGATTATAAATTCCACAAGCCTAAATATGGCCTTCCAAGCCACATGGCCTGATGTGGCCATGTTCTTGGCCTCTCAATATTTCATGTGCTATTTAAGACTATTTTCAAGTTGTACATGCTAGCTGTGTAAACAAAATGAGAAAGAATGAGAAATAAAATAACAGCAATAAGGTTGAGGGTATAAGTCAGTTGTGGATTGCTAGGAGACCCACTTTTCACACTATAGCTATAAATACATAAATAAATGAATAAATAAATAAATAAATAAATAAATGGCAAGAGATTATCACATGGATGAAGATTTTCTAAAAAAGAATATGCTAAATTAATTAATCCAGTCATAAATAATATACTAAATGATAGCACTTATACAAGCCTCTAGAGTATTGATGTTTTTACAGACAGAATATAAAATAGAAGTTACTTGCCAGGAACTACAGGCAAAATTAAAGCAGGTTGCTTAATAGGAAAAAGGTTTCAATTCTATAACATGTTAAAATTGATCTAGAGACTGGTTGCGTTAAAATGTTTATATAAGAATTGGAGAGGGCTGGAGAAATGGCTCAGTGGTTAAGAGCACTTTCTGCTCTTCTAGTGGCCCTGAGTTCAATTCCCAGAACTAATGCAAGTAGTCTCTAACTCCAGATCCAAGATATCTGATATCATCAGATACCATATACCTATGACATATGCACAAAGACATTCATATAAATAAATCTAAAAATAAAAAGAATTGGGGAGATTGCTAAGTGATAAAGTGTTCAGCTCACAAGCAGAAAGACCATAGGTCACATCTTCAAAACCCATGCAAAGCCATACTTGGTAGTATGTCTATAAATCCCAGTGCTCCTCATTGAGATGGAAGGCAGAGGCTGAAGAATCCCTGATAGCTCAAGGACTGGCCTTGTGTACAGAGAGGTGGAAAAAATAAAATCTTACCTTAAATAAGGTGGAATACAAGGATGATAGTTGATGATGTCTTCTAATCCCCATAAATGAGCAATTGTATGCATGTACTTACACAAATATGCATACACATGCACATAAATACACACATCACACAAAAAGATTAAATCACAGACAGCTGCATAACCCAAAGGCCCACACAAGAATGATCTTCCTGAGCCTTGTGTGTTTTGTGAGCTTATGCTTACTACATCTTGTAAGTTTCAGGACCTTCCTGAGCCTTGTAAGTTTAATGACCTTCCTGAAACTTTTTTAACTTTTGTTAGCCTCTTGAGAGGGAATGTTTGTTTCAATTAGGAGAAGTAGCTAAGCACCACTACCCTTAAGAGCAAAGATCAACTCTTGCAGAAACTTAGTGATTTTGGACAGGTGACACTTTATCTGGAGCTAACAGCTGACCAGAGAATGGAGTTCATGTAGGAAAAGGGAAGGAGTAGATGCTCATCCGAATCTTCTGCATCTATTGTCATCCAAGTATTATCTTGCGGTGATCAGTCTGCAGGCTGTTTGGGCAGGATTGGGTACACAATAGGAATTCCATTTACTTAGCTACAGCCCTATTGAGGATCAAGTTCTTCCAGAAATCATTGCTACTGGTGGCAAAGTAGTAGACACTTAAGTCAGTCTCTCACATTGTCCAGATATTTTTATGTTTAATTTATCCAATGGACAGTGCTCACCATGACCCCAATGAAAGTCATTATGAAATATCACCTTCTAGCTCTGGGTGGCTTCATACAGCTCACCATAGCAATGCCAACAAACATGAAATTCTAGTATGGATACATTTAAAACCACTAATTATATACTTGGAAATGGTTAAAGAGCCAAGTGTGGTGAGTCACACCTCAAATCTCAGCACTTGGGATGCTAATGCATAAGGATTGTCATGAATCTGAGGCCAGTCAGAGGTGTACAGTAAGTTCCAGGCCAGCCTTGGCTACAGACTGAGTTCCTCTAAAAAAAAAAAATCAAAAAAAAAAAGCAAAAGGGGAAAGATGAAACGATTAAAGGTGGTAGGGGTGGCCTTGCTGAGTTCAGGCTGTGCATGCTCTAGGTTACTCCACCATCGTTTTTCAAGTTGTGCCTTGCCCCGAGAGGTTCCCTTATGAGGATGGAAGTTAACTATGTACCTGGGTGGGCACATCATGGGCACCAGAACCCAGTACCACCCACACAGTATAAACTACACCAAGGGTAGAGTGCAACTCTCTCACCTGCACCCAGGAAGAGGTAGACGCATAGCAATCTGATAGTGATAGTCCCATTGACCACCTGGTATAGGTGTCAAGGGACCCATAGGCAGAGATTTCTGACTGTGTCAGAGGCTTTAGCTCAGCTCAGTTGATAACGTCCTTCTTGGGCTGCTGTCTGCTCATCATCCTCCTGTTCCCCAGTCTGAATCTGCTGTCTATCTGATGCCCTTTCATCCTGCCCTTTCATGCCTGCATTTGGGCTCAACTGTACAGCTCCACTCAAACCTGTGATTCAGAACCCTCACCCTTGGACAGCAGCCAGGAGCTCCAGTGGCTCTGCAAAAATCTCCAGCGCCCTCATTATCTCACCCCTGCAGAGACTACTTTCCATGCCTGTCAGTTTTCCAGCTCTGGTTGCTCAGGCCTCTTTGAAACTCTGTCTCTTTAATTCTTTACACTAATTCTGTGTATACACAGAATCATACACACACACACACACACACACACACACACACACAGACACACACGTATGTAGGTATGCGTGTGTATATATATGCATATATGTGTAGGCACACATATATGCACATATATGTATACATATAGAGACAGAGACAGGCAGAGATCTTTACTGTATGATGTATAATGTGTGATTTGAAAGTTAATATTAGAAATTATTAGAAAATAAGTTTGGAATAAAAAAAACCCACATTTGTCTCAGCCAGGCCTATGAAGGAAAGTAGGAAAATCTGGCAACTCTACCAATGAAACCGCCATACTTTGTGAATTTATTGTTGTTCAGTAAATTTAGATATTGTGGAAAGACACAAATGCTCCCCTGTTTGTTTCTGGGGTAGCACACATACAACAAGCCTGCAATTCCAGCACTCAAGAGGCTGACACAAGGGGATTGGCACAAGTTCAAGGCCAACTTAAGCTACGTAGTAAATCCCAGACCAGTGTTACCTCCAGAGTGATACCTATCTCAAAGAAATAAAGGGAAAGGGAATGGAGAGAAAAGCAGAGGAGGGGAGGGAAGGGGAGGAGAGAAGATAGTTAGATACAGGAAGCTTTGTATAGGCATTGTGTTATACATCTGCTATCTTAACATTCAAGGGGCTGAAGCAGGAGTATTTCAGTTTGAATCTAATCTAGACTACATAGCTCAGATTCCTTCACATACAAGAGTGAAAGAGTACATGAAAGAGGGAGGAAGAGAGAGAGAGAGAGAGAGAGAGAGAGAGAGAGAGAGAGAAAAGAAAGAGAGAACGAGAACACAGAAAGCCAGAAAGAGAGACAGAGAGCTTTTACACTGACCTAGCCTCCCAGCCTCTGGCATGTGCTTTTGAAGTTCAGTCATGGGAAGATCTGAGGTTTTGAAATTTGGCATTTGTGTATGTTGACTCCAGAACTATTCAGAGCATAACTCTGGCACTACAAAGAGTCTGTCTCTGTGGTCTGTGTTCATGTTTTAGACACTGTGTTAAGGGTTACTGCCTGCTAACACTAAAAGATCTCTCCCCACCATAACCTCCAGTTCTTCAGTCCCTTCCTCAATTCAACGTGTGCAGCTCTTCTCCATGAACTTATTTGTACGTGGCATACTGCCAGGAAGTGGTTTGCTCAAATCTCCTAGCCACAGATGTTCAATGGCAGACTGTGGCTTCTGTTACACCCAACTCAAATTCAGTATTTGTGAACATTTGTGTCAGGGGTGAAGACCTGACAGCTTTGGGTGCTGGTGTGGCACTCTACAGTGACTAAGCAGTATGAGGAGCAAGGTTAAAGACAGAATGAGCCAGTCCGTGAACATAAATACATGTTATACTTTAACCTCCTCCTGAGACTGGTGTGTCATCCAGTCAGCTGTCAATCTGGCTGCTCTCACAATGCAAATCCTTAAAAGGAGGAAGACACCATGGTTTCTGCTTCTGCAGAAAATAGGAGATTTCTATCTTAGGATAAATGGCAATTTCATGGAATATTACCAACCCCAGCTCTGCTTGAAGTTACCAACTAATTCTCTAAATCAGTCACTTATGTAAGGGAAATAAATCAAATAAACCACTTAATTCTATGGCAAATAAAAGCACAGCTGTTCACCCAGCCTCTCCCCTTGTTACCACTCTATACTTGGTCTTATATACACAACATGAACCCTTGGATTGTATGGGGAAGCTAAGTACAGAGTTGTTTTAAGAGTATGGGGCAAGAAAAAAATCCACTAGAAATGACAGATCTAGGTATTATGGATTGTTCTTAATCAGTTTGTGGAGGAAGAGAGAACAGCCCAAAGAAAGTTTCCTTGGGCTGTGGATGTAGATCAGGTGGTACAGAGCTCGTCCAGCTTTGCACAAAGACCTGCATGTTGGGGATGTTTATTTGTAGTTATGATTGAAATTGTTTTATGCACTATTGGATGAGGGGCTAACCTAGGTCTAGGGAGTTTTGTATTGTCTGCAGGTGTTGGATTTCTGTGGGGGGATGTTTGACTGCTTATGATCTGTACCAGAGGAGTTTTGAATCAATAAAAACACCTGAGCGCAGATGCTCAGGGTTCCACTGTCAAGTATGGCGCTGGCCATAATGGTGGTTTCCTCTGCTGAGGTCTGGCAGAGTTTACATGTATGAATATGAATCCTTGTCTCTCTTGGTGAGCCCACATAGCAGCAGCGTTCTACTACAAACGTTGCATCAACGTGGGACAGGACATCACACCAGCTAATCCAATGTGGCAACAAGGAAGAAAAGGAAACTCCAGACCTCACGGTGTCCAATAAAATATGCTCGGCACAGCTCCTTGAGGACAGAGATTATATATTTGCAAAAATAATGAGTAGAATTCTCCTAAAGGAAGAGGAGAGTGAGGAAAGAATAAGCCTCAATGAAAAGAAAATTGTGAAAAATAAATGAGAAAGAAAGCTCCGAAGTGAGAGCCACAGAATGGAGGCCCTTAGAGATAAAGAATTCAGCTGGGAGCAAGAAAAAGCAAGGTTCTTACTGCTTTTCCTGATCATGGAACTGATGCTCCTCCTGCTGCTGGTGGTAGAGTACTGTTTATCAGAGATTTCTGATAGCTGCATTGTATGTGTGTGAAGCTCAAGGTGTTGTGTTTGAGGTCTGTGGAAGAGGTTGTATGTTTCTCCTTAGGTGGTGTAAAAGGATGCCAAGCTGCCAAGACTTTGCCAGATATTCTTCCCACAGGCACAGGACCCCTGCTGTAGAAGCCACAGCTTGGAGCCAAAAAGCCACTTAGATAAACTGACCATGTTTTTTGTTGTTGTTGTTGTCGTCGTTTTTGTTTGTTTGTTTTTTCTGGAAACCCAACTAAGAGAAAGACTAGCAGTCCAGGCACTTGTGGTGATTACAACTCCAGCCAGGAGGAAATCCTTTACTGCAGACAAGATTACAAGTTATTTTTCCAGCAAGCCAGACTCTATCTTAAAGTCTGGAAAGTGTTTCCTCAGGGTCAGCACACAGAAGCTGTCTTCCAGAACTGGCCAAGTTGTATCTGTTGGCAGCCGAACTTGGTACTGTAAGAGTCACCCAGCTGGTGCTGGTTTTGAAGGCATGAGGGGGTCTTTAGAGAGCAGATGAAGCTTGGCACTGTGAGAGTGCTGTAGAGGCCATTAGCATAGGTGCAGCCAAAGTAACAGTTGAAGGCCCAGATTGAAAGGGTCATGTAAAGAAGTTGAGACTTGGCACCATGAAGAGAGAGCCTAGGAGAGGCTGTTGGTGAAGGTGCAGCCCAGCCTTCTGAAGATGCTAGTACCATGGAACCACTAAGAACAGCAGCAGCAGTGGAGTGATGCCAGCCAGATCCTGTAGGACAAACTGGGTGTGCTACAGAGGGCAGAGCCAGAGAAGTGACTCAAGGACTTTGGAGGAGCCCAGAGGATTGTGAGTGAATTCCAGATAACTGGACATTGATAATGCTTTTCTGCTGTGCAAAGACATTGAGAAAAGCTTGATAGATGTTTAGTGTCATTTGGTCATATGCATTAGAAGCCTCATAATTGTTCCTCTTGTAAATGGTTTTGCTGGTGTAGTGTTAAACTGTAAGGCAAAGCAAGTTTTTAATACAGAAAATGGGAAATGTTGGGAAGTTTACTTATAGTTATGATTGAAATTGTTTTATGCACTGTTGGGTGAGGAGCTATCCTAAGTCTAGGGCGTTCTGTATTTGTCTGCAGGTGTTGAATTTCTGTGGAGGATGTTTGATTGCTTATGATCTGCACCTGAGGAGTTTTGAAAGAATAAAAACACCTGAGCTCAGAGCCTGGGGTTCCACTGTGGAGTCTGGCACTAGCCAGGATGGTGGTTCCCTCTGATGAGGTCTGGCAGAGTTTCCAAGTATAAAAAAAAATGCCTTCTTTGTCTTCCTTGCTGAGCCACCCAGCAGTAAAGTACTAGGCCTGCGTTGGAGCCCTAACACAGCATAAACCTGGGATGTTAATGCACATCTATAATCTCAGCACTTTGGAGATAGAGACAGCCTTTTGGAGTTGGCTTGGTCACCCTTGGCTACATAGAGAGTTTGAAGCCACAATGAGGTACACAGACTGTCTCAAAAACAAACAAACATCTGTATGTCTTCAAGTGGAATTATAGAATCCAACTTGTCCACTTCCTAAGCCTCTTTTCAGCTCAGCTGTGTCCCTCGAGACAGTAACCAAGCCAGGCTCAGTAATAGGCACCTCACCAGTAAGGTCAGCTCAGTAGTGGGCATGCCCAGCAAGTGAGTGTAGTATGCTTATCTCCAAACACACAGGACTCAGATGTCTAGACACAAAGCTCACATTTTCTATTCTCCAACTATCACATTCATTAGCAGAATGTAGAAATCCACATAGCACTAAAGTATGGGAGCAAACACTACTCACACTGTGATCCCATGGATCTGCAAGCCACAAGTCTGAAGTGAGCTAAACAGCCAGGCACTGGCAATCTCCTACAGTCTTTCTGGGGGCTCCTCCGAAGAAGAGTCTGTTTTCTTGTCTGTTTCAGGTTTTGAAGGCTACCTGTATCACTTGGTCGTGGTCTTTTATCCTCAACATGTATCACTCCGCCCTCTGCTCCTATCATTGCATGCCTTCCCTGACTGTTCATCCCCTAGTAATGCCACTGGTACTCCTGGGTTAATTCAAACAATCTTCTCATTTGAGACCTGCACATTAAGTTTGTCTGAAAAACACATTAGCCACACAAGGTAACAGACTTCAGGTTGCAGAAATTTGTATGTGGCCATCCTAGCTAGGGAGGAGAAGCATTATTCTACCAACTGCAACAATCAATAGGCACCAGCTAGTTTCCCATTTCAACCATTTGACGATCCACTTGGGCTTGGATGAAAGCACTCCTCCCCACAACATTGTATCTAGAATTGAAAGCCTCCTTTGGGTGGAGCGCTGGGGGAGGTGTCCACCAGGGAGGTGAGCTTTTGCTCTCAGGGGGCCAACTCTGCAGACTGAGTAAGGAAACATTTGGCAAAACTGACATTTTTTTCAAAAATCCCTCTGTTGTATGGAGACTTGTTGGTGGGAGGCCAATTGGATTGCTGTGGCTGTTAGCCAAACCTGCGAGGATTGCATGTCACTATGGCCTGATAGGATTCTAGCCTGCCCAAGACTTAGAAAAGACACTTAGTCTTCAGAGGGCTCTTCCCACACTTAGGGCTCCCATGAGTCCCTCTACCTAAGAACTCCACTCACACCTTCACATCAAAAGATTCAGCTAAATAGTACCCCAGACTCAGTCTTTTTTCAAGACATCTTTAATAAAAGCATGAAACCCAGGGATTGAAAGATGGTTTAGTGGTTAAGAGCACCTGCTGCACTTCCAGAGGACCTAAGGTTTAATTCCTAGTATCCACATGGTGGCTCACAACCATACATACAGTTTCAGGGGATTTGAAGCCCTCTTCTCTCTTCCAGGGGCACAAGGCATGTACATGGTACAGAGACATACATGCACATAAAACAGTCACACATATAAAATGCATTTTAAAGCATAAAATTTGGTAGTTTCTACTATATCACATGGTCTGTAAACATTGCAGATACCACTTTCCATTGACCCAAAAGAAAATCTTACATCCAGTAAGCATTTAAGCAGTTACTCCCCTCACCCTGCCCTTGACGACCATGTACTTTGCATCTTTATGTATTTGCCTGTTCTTATCTTAATAAATGGAATCATACACCCTATATTTTTTATTCAGTATCATGTCTTCAAAGATTCACCTACATTGGGGCATGTATCAGAAATTCCTTTTCATAGCTGATAAAACACATTTTGACTATACTTTATGACTGGATAAAGCACATTTTGTTTGTCCACTCCTCACAAGCCAGGCATTTTGTTTGATTTCATTTTTTTTTTGCCGAGTTGGAAATAGAACCTAAGGTTCCTTGCATGTTAGGCAAGGATTCCCCTACTGAGTTACATCCCAGCTCTGTTTCCAGTTTTTGACATTATAAATAATGATATTATGAATGCCCATGTACAAATTTTTGTATAGATATGTTTCAATTATCTTAGGTATATACCAGAGAAAGGACTCTTTTCATTTTTTCATACATATATATATGTATATATGTATGTATATGTAGAGGACCTGGTATAGACCCATGTAGGCCCCAAGAGGATGGAGGACACCAGGAAAACAAAGCCTTCTGAATCAACTACACAAGGTACATATGCACTCACAGAGACTGAACCAGAGAGATGACTTTTAACAGTGTGGTGGTTAGAATGAGAATGCCCCTATAGGTTCATATATTTGAATGTTTAATCTGTAGTTGGTAGATAGTTTGGAAAGGATCAGGAGGTGTGGCCTTGTTGGAGGAGGTGTGTCACTGGGAGTGGCTTTTGAAGTTTCAAAAGCCCATCCCATTCCCAGTTAGCTTGCTCTTGCTCCCCCAACCCCCGTCTCTCTCTGCCTGTGCTTTTGCAAGAGATTTAAACATCTAGTTACTGCTCCAGCACTATGCCTGCCGGCCTGATGCCATGCCCCTTGCCAGGATGGTCATGGATTCTCATCCTCTGAAACTGTAAGCAAGTTCCCAATTGAACGTTGTTTGTTTGTTTGTTTGCTTGTTTTTTAGAAGTTGCCTTGGTCATGATGTTTTGTCATGGCAATAGAAAAGAAACTAAGACAAACAGTAAAATAAAACAAGTCACCAAAAGTCTATTTAGTAATTGTGCTCCTGTTACAGTTTCCTACTACTCACAGCCATTTCTTCACAAGTGCTAGTCCTCAGAGTACACAGTTCCCTTGCTGCCCTGTCATTCACAGGCATTCTAGGGCATAGCACCTAACCAGCACCAACAGTTAAATGGAGAGATATGTACAGAGGCACAGTCCAGTAAAAGTAACATTTAAAAAATGAGGGTAAGAAATACCAACGTTTCACTTATTTTAACTATTTAGAAGGATGATAAAACATCGACTGCCTCACAGAGCTCTACTGAAAGTTCACTGAGAAAGACTGGGTAACACATAGGCCATCTCAAGACCAGGGAGATGGTTCAGTCAGTAGAACACTTACCAGAAGGAGTCCAGCAACGGCAGTGCATGCTTATAACCCCAGCACTGGAAAGATAGAGACAGAAGGATGCCCAGGGCTCTCTAGTGGGCTACCCCAGCCTAATCAGTGAGCCCTGGGTCCCAGAGAATGACTCTGTCTCAAAAAACACGGTTTCATTCTGAAGGATGAAAACCAGTCTTGGCCTCTGGCCTTCATGTGCATATGCAAACATATACACACAGAGGCACCTCACACACATAAACATGTGTACACACAAAATAAGTGAGCATGTCCCCTCACTGTCCCTGAGACCATCAAGAGCCTTGAGAGATAAAAGTCCGACAGTTCTCAGTGCACAGCTCTACAACGGTACACTCAGCTAGAAGAGACCTTCCCTAGTAGCTCACATGTCTGGACACTTTCGCTCTGTGATTTCTTTAATAATATGCAATAAGGACAATGAAATGGCTTCAGGAAGACTAACCAAAACAGGGTTAGCCTTTTGCTTATTGTTGCATACTTTTCAATTTTTAAAGTTTATTTTATTTTTTCCTGCATGTGGCACTGGGCCCAGGGCCTGACACATGTCAGACAATTGCTTTACCAGTGACTTACATTTTAAGCCCTGAATGAGCCTATTATTTTATTTTTAAGATTGTAATTACAATATCTCTCCTTTCCCTTTCCTCCCTCCAAATGCTCCCATGTACCCCTCCAAGCATCACTGCCAGCCCCCCTTAGTTGAAACAGTCCTTGTACCATACTCAACCTGTCCAAGGCTACCAAGTCATATAGGTCGTGTCCATGACTGGCATTTACTGCTACTGACAAACTGGCAAATGCAGCTGAAAAGTCTATAGCCAAAGTGCACTTCTTTTAGGTGTTCTTTTCGGTGTACCCCTTCCAAACCCCTGAATATGGAGCCCAGTATTAGCACTTTGAACTCTTGTAGTCTTCCTCCCACAGTGATTCAGGAGAAATCAAGGAGCCCTTTGGGGTTCCTAGTCACATTCACAAAATAATTTCAGAATAGACTCAAAGGGATGCACAAAGGCAATTTTATCAGACTTCAAAAGAAAAATCACAGGACCAGCAGCAGGCTGTAAACCCTAGCAGCTCCCCAGAGGAAGAAAATGGAGGAGAGAAGGGGGAAAGTCATGCTCTTTAAGCTGGGATGGAGGTCAGGCACATGGCCAGCAAGCAGCCATGTGTGTGGGGGGCGGAGTGGATAGAGAAAATGTAGGGAAACCCAAAATGCTGATGGGGAGCACACTTAGAAAAGAGACAGGAGTAAAAGAAAATTTATGCTTTTGTGAGTAATTCAGAAGAGCAGGTGGACTTGTGATCTTTACATGGCGGCACAATGTAAGCTTCCACACTATAGGGCAGGGATCTTGGGAAGGAAAGTTCAGTGTGTCATTTAAAACAATCAATCATTCTGCCTATCTCTTTAGTAAGGTTCAAGATGAGCCCACACTTCTAGGGGTGGTCCCTTAGCCAAAGTTATTGAACCAGTTTCCACCCAGGCCAGAGATTCTATGGTCTTGACCTACACCAACACTACTAGGAACCTGTGGAGGTAGCCAGCCCTCTCTCTAGCCCTAAGCCCAAAGTAGTGCCAGGAGACACACAAATGAACACTCACCCAGTGTACAGAGCAAGCAGCCCATTGAGCAGTCTTCCCCTGAGATTCCACTCTGGAAATAATGCGAAATTGCTTTGCCTGTTTCATCGCTCCACTCCCCTTGTCACATTCTGGTGCATTTCATTATTGCTACTCATAACAAGATGCAATACTTGCTGTTTTGTCCCAGTGTCTGAGCTGGATGCTGACTTAGGGGCAGCTAATTTGAAAGACGAAACCTTTCCTCAGCAAAGGCAGAGTGACAATCTATACCTATGCTATGGGATGAATTGTGCTCTTCCTCTCATTCATATGTCAAAGTCTAGTCCCTCGGAATGGGACTCTATTTGGGCAAAGGATTTTTAATATAGTTGTCTATTTATTTATTTAATGTGTATATATGTCAACAATGTGTGTGGTGGAACCCCTAGAGAGCAGAATAAGGCATCGGATCCCCTGGAATTGGGATTACAGGCATTTGTGAGCCATCATGTGGATGATGGGAACCAAACACAGGTCCTCTCTGCAAGAGCAACAGTGCTTTTAACCACTGAGCCATCTCTCTGGAGAAAAAATTTTTAACAGGAGCAATAAGGTTAAAATGAGCTCAGTACTGTGGTCCTAATGTAATGACATGCTGTCCTTATAAAAAGATGAGAAGGTAGCCAAATCAGTGGCACACCTCTGCAACAATTAGTGAAAGAAAGGTCATGGATTTGAAAGAGAGCAAGAAAGGGCACATGGGAGGCATTTTTAAGACTTCTTTTATTTTCATCATGTGTGTAAGAGAGAGAGAGAGAGAGAGGGCGCGCCTATGGAGGCCAGAGGAGTCAATGCTTGTGGAGTTGGAGGTCCAGGCAGTTGTGAGCCACCTGATGTGGGTGCAGGGAACTGAACTCAGGTCTTCCAGCAAAGTAAAATATACTTCCAACCACTGAGACATCTCTCTAGCTCATATGAAAGGGTTTGGAAGGAAGACAGAGAATAGAGAAATATAATTATATTATAATCTCAAAAATAAAAGAAATAATTTTAAAACTTGCTTAAGTTAAGCATCATGTCCTCCAAGAAGCCCCCCCGCCCAGCCAGAGGACCATTTGGTCCTGGCTATCATCCCACATCCATCACGTGGAGGCCACTGGGAAGATGAATTTTAACTTTTCTGCACAAAGGAGGCCTCAAAGATATGAGGCTAGACACCTGTTGTAGGGCCACTGAGACACAATCCCATTGTACACTCAACATGTTTGTCACAGGATGTCACCTAGCCCAGCATTTTGAGTAACACAGACACTTTCCATCTGGGGAGGACAACAAACAAAAGAATGATACATGCAATAATACGAAATGCCAGAAGACTTATGCAGAATAACAGAAACCAGACTGCAAAAGAAAATCACGTTCAGTAGCTGTGCAATCCCATTTCTAGAAAACATAATATAAAAGACGGAGAAGAAAATAGACATGTTGTTATATGGCCATGGAGCAGGGGGAAGAAGGGATTATGAAGGTGTGAGGAAGCTTTAGGGTTGATGTTTGGGGCCTTGACTGCAGTGACAGCTACACAGATGCAATATGTCAGCCTGAATGGACCAGACGGTCCAGTTTAAAACCGAAATAGTTTATTGTATGCTCATTAACCACCACTTAGGAGAAGAAAACATTACTTAAACCCTTATAATAGGTCTGCATCATTTCAGCTGACCCCTCACTTTACCCACATATTTTAGGATTTTCATTTCTGTTTAAGATCGTAACAAACATGTATCAAAACGCATATGGTAGTTGTCTAGATAGGATATGTTTCTCTAGGAATCTATTGTGTTTGTATGTAAAATAAAAAGTATGTTTTAAAAGCAATTTGACATCATGATACAATGGTAATGATATAATATCCAATATCCCTGTGGTGGGTGGAATCACTCAGGGACATTCTCATTTCAAGGGCCAGGATATATAAACTTGCTACTTTATATGGCAGAAATCACTATAAAATGCAATTAGCTAAGGTCTAAGGTCTTTGAGATGGGGTTATTATCCTGCATTACCTGGATGGGCTCAAGGCAAAAGCTAGGGTCACTTAAAGGAAAGAAGGGTGGTGGTCAGACTACACGTGATCAGTGGATCTGTGGAAGGGACCATGAGCCATGAGACTCAGGCACACTTCAAAAAACTGGAAAAGGCAAACTGATGCATAACCAGGGCCTTCAAAGGACTACAACGCTGCTAAACCTACACTTTTGTCCAGTGAGGCTCTTTCAGCCAGCCAATACCCAAAATGTAAAGGGATGGATTTGTGTTGCTTTAGGCCTCTAAGTTCATGATAATGAGATAGAGCAGACATAAAAGATTTTTGTTCCTTTCTTCTATGTATCTACGTATGTGACAATCAAGACACCATCCCAGTCCTGGAGAAGAGTAAGAACATTGCATTCTTTGGAGAAATTTCCAAAGCAGGCTCATCTGTTTGAAATAAGCCAAGTGCTCACCTTTGTTCCTCTGAGGTCTGCTGTATTCATTTAGAAATCTTTCCAGATTCTATTCTGCTAACTCTTTAATGTCACACTTTCAACAAGCAATTATTCTTTTTTTTTTAAAAAAATGGAGTCTTACTTACAATTATGCATATTCTAATTGGGCAATATGACTGGCAAAGGCCTTAATTATGGTCCATAATTCACACCTAGTGTATTATTAGGCCTTTGCTACACATTGGCATTTGTGAACATTGTACGTACCATGGCCCTGTCATTTGCACAGTTTCTTCCAATTATTGTGCTTGCAGAGGACTTGTGTGAGGTGAGGAAACAAATGATGACATTTCACCCACCTGAGGGGAACATCTCTCGGTCATACTAACCCAAAACCCAGAACAGGGGCTTCCAACTAGTTAGCTGATCTTAGATTTTAGTGAGATACTTAGGAAAAGGTAGACTTATCTCATTCCTGCTTTTCCACATGCATCTCAAAGCACTGGGTCATGATTAGGTAGCTGTGTGCTCTTTGGTGGGTTGCTGGGGAAGATTTGGAGGGTTGTTCCATATCCTTCTATTTATTGGAGTGAAATCTGAACCCCTAAAACCTATGTTCTACCAGAATCTAGGGAAGTGACCATATTTGGAAAGGGGCCTTTAGGGGTAAATTCAATTAAGATACAGTCACTCTAGAATAGAATGATACATACCTATGTAACCCTAGCATTCAAGAGGCTAAGACAGGATGATGAGGGGTTCAAGGCCAGCTTGGACTATACAAGACCCTGTCTCAAAAACTGTGGATCCTGATCCAATGTGTTCTACGCAAAGAGCAATGTGGACAGATTCAGAGGAGAACTCATGTGAAGACGCAGCTGCACACAGAGGGATGGTCAGTGACTGATGTTCAGTGCTAGAAACTAGGAAGAGGCAAGGAAGGGTTCCATCCAGAAGCCAAGAGAGCAAGGGAGCATGGCTCTGCTGGCACCTGGGACTTTGGAGACGTCTACTTTGCAGAATTGTGAGAAAATCATTTCTTTTCAAATGTTAAGTTGTCCAGTTTGCAGTACAATTATCTCCTGCTTAAAGTAAAAGGGACTAGCTGGAGACATGGTTCAAGGGGTGAAGCAGATGCCATTCAAGCCTGACAACCTGAATTCCATCCATGTAAAGGTAGAAGAAGAGAAACAACTCCATTGCTTTCCTCTGACTTCCATACATGTGCCATGGTACAACACACACACACACACACACACACACACACACTAATTAATAAAAAAGAAATTCCTGAAACTAAAGCCAAAATTAATTAGGCTGACTACATGGCTCAGTGGGTAAAGACACTTGCTGCCAAGCCTGACAACATACGTTTAATCCCTGGGGCCCTCAGGATGGAAGGTGAGAGCCAATTCCTGAAAGTTGTCCTCTGACTTCCACACATGTGATGTGGCATGCGTGCACATGTACATATACACAAATAATAAATGCAAGTGCAAAAAAAAACTGTTAAAGGGAATTGACAAGTTCTACCATGCCCAATGCTCCCTTTGAAGTGGTCTAAATACATGTGTTTTCTTTCTAGTCTAAAAAATAAAGAAAATAAATAAAAGCAGTGGATGACTCTGAGAAGTGTGTTGTCAGACAATTTTGTCACTATGACATCATAAGGTGTACTTACACAAACCTAGATGATTCTGCCCACTCTATACCTAACTCTGTGGTATACACTGTGTGGTGGTTTAAATGAGAAGAGCTGGAATGCATTCACATGCATAGGTAGTCCCCAGCTGGCAGAACTGTTTGGAAGGATTAGGAGGTGTGGCCATGCAAAAGGATGTGTGTCACTGTGAACAGGTTCTGAGGTTTCCCAGTGTCTCGCTCTACTTCCTAGTTATAGATCAAAATCTAAGCTCTTAGCTGTTCCTGCCACCATGTCTTCTTCACTCTGCTATCATGGACTCTAACCCTCTGGAAGCATAATCCCAATATAATGCTTTCTTTTTGATATGCCTTGGTCATGGTGTCTTATCATAGCAGTAGAAAAGTAACTAATACATACTGTCATATATGCAGTTTGTTATTGACCAAATGTTGCTAAATGTTGACCAAATGTGGTCACTTGTTAATGTGGTACTTGAACAACACTTTGTTACAGTAGCCCTAGGAAAGCAGTACAACACACATCACCATAGTGTCGAACATAATCAAGAGTAGGAAATAGCCAGGAGAATCTGGCAAGACTTGCAGGAAGCTGTGTGCTTTAGCAAATTTTCTAAAAGCAGTAAGAATAATAAAGTCATACCACTTCACACCTATCCTGTGAGCAGAAATTACAGAGGAATAGGGAAGCAACCTGCAGGTCTTAATGGTGGGAAATGAAGCCAGTACAGACTTCTAGAAACTGCATGGCAGCACCAGCATAGCTCCCCTGGCCGTGTGTGTGTGTGTGTGTGTGTGTGTATGTGTGTGTGTGTGTGTGTGTGTGTGTCCTCCATGACTGGAAATCCCACTCCTGCGTCCCCAGAGGAAGATGTTCATGTGTTAGTTATATTTCCATTACAAATTAAGATGGAAAACTTAATGTCAGTTCACAGTATTAGAGGTTTTAGCCCATGGTCAGTTGGCTTCCCCACTTTAAGCTCATGGTAAGGCAGACAACCATGGCAGAAAGGGATGATAGAGGAATGCTTCTCACCTTAGGAAGCAAAGAGAGAGGGAGCCAAGGACCAGACAAAAAAGTATCCTTCAAAGGCATGACCCTAGGGTGTACTTCATTGATAGAGTATTTATCTAGCATGCATAAAGTCAGTCCTGGCTTCCAGCCTCCACACACAAAAGAATGGAAAGAAGGGAGGGAGACTAGGAGGGAGGAAGTAATTTGAACACATCACAAGATGAATTTAGAATTTGGAATATGGAATTTCCAAATGACTATCTTTCTAGCATCTTTTTCTCCCTCCCTACCCCATTTTAGTATTAAGGAACACCTGTGAACAGATTGTAAACACACAAACACACAAGGTACATATTCACAAGAAATGTCAATATTAGGAATAATGAGGGAAATTATAGAACTTTGTGCCAGATTCATGTTTCTATAAATTGAAAATGCTTAATTTTTACTGATGAGTGAGACTCTCCAGAACACGAAATTGAGGGAACAAACTTGCTCTGAAGTGCCCTGGATGTGTGGATGGCCCCTGTGAAACACCTCTCCTTGTAATGTGTACATGAAGGCTTCTAGCCTAAGCACCACACCTATAAAATCTCCTGTCCATCACTAACAATCCCCAACCTGTCAAAGACAATGAGACACTCCTGTCATACCTACAGCCGCCACTGCTGAGCCCCTGCCTAAGCACTCACTCTCTAGTTCATTTCCCTTTTGTTTTTATCTCATACCTGTAATTTTAATATCCTTCTTACATGAATGTCTTGTCTTCTTCAGTAGGTTTCTTCTGGATCTTTTCAGAATGCTCTAATGGCCTAACAGAGAACCTGGACTATCTGCCAGTCCACAGTCAGCCTGACAGGAAAGAGCATGTGCTCCCAGAACTGTTACTAGTCAAGGTAGAGTGATCCCCACCTCCTTTCTCTGTGCTTTCCTCAGGAGCTAGTCTATAGCCTTCACACTTAAGAGAGGAAAATGGACTCCCTCTTTGCAGTGTTTTCTTTAAAAATGACTATCTGTAAAAGCAAATAGACTCTTAAAAATCCTTTCAAAGGCATTTGTATCTTTGGCCTTTTGGAGGAAGGGGAGGGAAGGAAGAGAAAGGACGGCTGACTGAGAAGGTTGTTCTCATTCCCACTGCTGGTGAGGCGTTTGATTTCCTAAGTATTAATCAAAATCACTCTTGATTATAGCAAAAACAACCTTTGCTATAATTTTAATGCAATTAACGAGAATATATGGTAATTCTGAGCAATCTTGCTCTTGAGATTAAAGAACAGCCTGCCAGGAAACATATGAATAAAGCTTTAAGATCAAAATTTGCATAATTAGGTTTCTTCCCTATGCTGCCCACCCCCACCCCCACCCCCCACCCCCAGCTTCTCTGGCTATGATAAGTTCTACTGAAAAAGGTGTTTAAAGTCAACTTGGCAAGCCTCCAGCCCAGGCTTCCCCCTGAGCTGGAACATCCCTTTCCAATAACATTTTCGTGTTTTTACAACTCATGCCTGCCAGACTAACAGATAGCCAATGATGGTTGACCCGATTACAGAGTGCAGAGATTTTGAGCCCTGCTCTTAGATGTAGGACCAAAAACGCAGCAAGACCTTCTACCTTATGAAACTGCTTCCTGCCACTTTGGCACCATACACATCTGCGCATCCTGCTCTATGGAGGTCTCATACCTACCAAGAAAACATAGCCTAAGCAACATATCAAAGCCTCAAATAACAAGCTTTGTTTAAGAATACCAAGCAGAAAGGTTCCACCACCTATCCCCTCCGTTAGGAGGGGCTGTGATAACCATAACCTCTGCCTCACCCCAGTCTAGCACGTGCCCACTCTACCATCACAATAAGCCCAGTCCTTTAGGGAGGTGTGTATTGTTCCAGAGTGCAGACAACGCATCAGCTAGTCCTATCCTGAGGATGTAAGAAGCAGGATAGTACACATGCTTCAGGTGCTCCTCTCCCAAGAGAAGGCACAGTGCAAGGCTGCTGATGCCACCTGCACCCACATGGCTGAGCACTGGAGGACCCAGCCAAACAATTCCCAACAATTCCCACCTCCCGTCTGCCACCCTGCATCTCAAATAGACTATTTTGCATTCAGTCCCACCCTCAAAAAGATCTTTAGCATTTCAAATTCTGTAAAATGTCATCAGGCCCATTTACCCTTCAATGAGTTGTTCTTGGCTTTGTGGTAAGACTATGGCTGAAGGGTTAATAAACAGTCTTTGATCAGAAGCTTGGAAGGAGCAGAAACCTTTTTTTGCTACCTGCTTCTTGGAAGGAAAAAGCAGAAAAGAGGAAGAAGTCAGGAACAGCTGGCCCCTTTCACAGAGAACCTTCAAGCTGGATTCCACATACATCTGTATAATTAAAATGTTATGTCCTGACTTCCTGTTCAAGCATGCATATCTGTATCCTTGGTTTCTCCAAAGCCCTGGGAAAACAGTAGAAAAAGAGTACATGGGTGTCCATAAAGACCCTGGACACAGGAGGGATCCAAAGTGCTTCTACAGTTTTATGCTCTCAGCAGCAGTATGGAAAATCCCATTCTTCTGTATTTTATTCAACATTTAATGGTTTACAGTTCCTCTGATTGTGAGTTTTCTGTTATTCTGATTTCAACAACTTTAATATTTCTAGAAGTTCATTTTAATCTTGGGAAGAACGAGATTTGCCACACACTACTTCTGAGAGTATAAAATGGTAGAAGCACGTTAGAAACCACCAGAAGTTTCTTAAGACATTAAATATATGTGTGCTCCATAAGTCAGGAATGCCCTTCCTTGATTTCTCAGATATGTTTCATTTATAATACTAATAAAAAGAAAATAACTCAAACACCCATCTTCAAGAGAAACACATGATCTATATAGACTCAGAATAGAAAACTGCCCAACAGCAACAAAAAAGTTATGCAGGCCAATCGTATACTACCAAGCTTCAATTGTAACACTATTAAATAGAGAGAAACCAAAACATCCATCTTCCAGCACATGGCAGGCAGAAGGGAGAGTATCCCTCCCTGGTATAAATCTAGTCTGCTGGGAAAAAAAAGAGAAAAAGAAACAAGGAGGAAGAGGAGAGAGAACCAAGAGAGAGGAAGAAAGGGGCACAGGAAAGAGAAAGGGAGAAGATGGGAGGGAAGGGGAAGGAGGAGAGGAAGAGGAGAGCTCTAGCAAAGAGCTAGGAGGCCGAGCAGACCTAGCACCTAGAAGAGGTGCTGCTCACTTGTTACCCACAGTCCCAGCTTACAGCCTTCCTCCATATATCACACCCATTCTCATCTTCCCAGCCTTCAGACTACCTCCCGGATGGCTCTCCATTGGGAAATGACACTTAAAATCACTAGACACTGGATAAAAACAACAGCAACCTGCTTTCATTCATCTAACAACCGTTATCAATAAACATGACAGTTGTGCAGCTTTGATCTCAGTCCTGGAAAACATCTTTAGCAAGGTGACTAGTTTTTCTCCTATGGAGCAGAATGCTAATGAAGTGGTCCATCCATGCAATGGCATATCACTGAGCTGTGCAAACCAATGAAGTACTGAGCCATGCTACAGCTGGAATGCACTTTGACCACACGATGTAAGTGTAATATCTATGCCTAGGAAGGAGGCTTCCTTCAAGTACGCCAAGCATGGTGGAACACAAGGACTGATACCTGACACCTGAGGTAATCCTCTGACTTCCACATGCATGAATGGCATATTCATATTTATTCTTTCTCCCTCTCTCTCTCCCTCTCTCTCTCTCTCTCTCATTGCAGAAGTTTATTTTTAGTTATATATAATTGTTTTATGCACCGTTGGGTGAAGGACTGTTTAGGGTGTTTTGTACTGTTTGCAGGTGTTGGATTTCTGAGGAGGATGTTTAATTGCTAATGATCTGCATGTGCTATCAGTAGAACACCTGAGGAGTTCTGAAAGAATAAAAACACCTGAGTTCATATGCTCAGGGTTCCACTGTGAGTACATCACTGGTAGTTCCCTCTGCTGAGGTATGGCAAAGAGTGCACATATGAATATGCCTCCTTGTCTCTCTTGATGAGCTGACACAGCAGCATACAACTCTCTCTCTCTCTCCCTCTCTCCCTCTCTCCCTCTCTCTCTCTCTCTCTCACACACACACACACACACACACACACACACACACACACACACACTGCTGAATTTAGCCTGCTGTGGTGGTGTATGCCTATAATCCAGCAGTTGGGAGGCAGAAGCAAAAGGATCTCCATATGTTCAAGACTAGCCTGGTCCACAGAGGAAATTACAGAGCAGCCTTGGCTATAGCATGAGACAAGAAAGAAAGAAAAGAAAGAAAAGGAAGGAAGGAAAGAAGAAAAGAGGAAAGGAGGGCAGAAGGAGGGAAGGGAGGAAAGAAGGAAGGGAAAAAAGAAAGTACAAAACCAAAACAAACAAAACAGGGTGAATTTATATGTGAGCTATCAATTTATTTTGAACAGAATCTCATGTTTCCCAGGCTGGTCTCAAGCTCACTATATATATACCCGAGGCTGACTTTGAATTTCTGATCCTTCTGCTCCCCTCCTGCAAGTGTAATCCATGTCCATGTTTTATGTGATGCTAATAGAACAGGAGGCTTCTTGCAGGTACCAAGTGAGCTGCCTGGTGCTGCCTCTCCATTCTTAAGAGCCCTTTTTAATTTTTAGTACCACAGCTGTGACAAATACTGGACAGAAGCAACTTAAGGGGGAGGGCCTCATGTTGACTCAGAGTCTTAGGGAATATCCACCATTGTGGGGAAAGCATGACAGAGTAGCTGAATCCAGGGACAGCAGGAGCTTGCAGGTGCCATGTCTCACATCTTGGTGGATCAGGAAGCAGAGAGTTCAGACCAGAAGCAGAAGATGGTATCATCTCAAGGCCTCTAGTAACCCACTTCTGCTAGCTAGGTCACACAGCCTAAAGGTACCACAATAGCCCACAACACCACCACCAGCTTGAAAAACAGTATTCTAACACAAAAACCTACTAGGGACATTTTACAAGCAAACCCTAACACCATATTAAAAAGAAGAAAACTGCAGGACTAGAAAGACAGCTCAGTGGTTAAGAGTACTAACTGCTCTTACAGAAGACCTGGGTTTGGCTACCAAAATCCACTTAGCAGCTCACAAGTGTCTGTAACTCCAATTCCCAGGAAACTGACTTCTCCTGGCTTCTAAGGGTACCAGGCACACATGTGGTGCACAGACATACATGCAGACAAAACACTCATCCACATAAAAATAAAATATTTAAAAGAAAATTGCATTTCAAGAACCTACACTCACAAGGAAAGGGATGTAAAAAAAAAAGATTCTAGTCAAGGAACTAAGAAGTCTGCAGCTCCCATCTTAATCTGTTGACCTGCATAATGAAGAAGGATGAGAAACAGCCAAGTACTTAGGGTGTAAGATGGAAGAGGGTAGGTCATATGTCTTATGAACCATAAATATACCTGGCTTCCAACCAAAGCCTGAGCCTGTCTGCCCAAATGTGAACCGCGCTGTGCTTCCAACTGCCAGCACACAAGCACAAGAGACCTGACCCTCACGATAGCATTGCAATTTCAGAAAGCCCTATTCTATTTAAAACAGTCAAAGAGGGTTGGAGAGAGGGCTCAGTCAGTTAAAGTTCCCACTGCACAAGCATAAGGACCTAAATTCAGATCAGCAGCACCCATGCAAAAGCTGGGTGTGGGGCACACATCTGTCAGTCTAGTACTGGATGGGGATATATGGAGACAGGTGGTCCCTGGAACTCATGAGTCACCTCAAGACCTAGTCAATTGGTAAGTTCAGTGATAGACTTGTGTCCAAAACTAAGGTGGCTCGGCAGTGAAGAACACTCATTGCTCTTGCAGAAGACCCAAAGTTCAGTTCCCAGAACCCCTTTAGGATCCACTGATCCAGGAACATAGTAGTGGCAAGCTGAGGAAGAGTGCATATGGAAAATGGAAGTTTTATCCTCCTGTCCCTGTTAGTGGATCTGAGGCCAATGAGCAAGATTCCCTCTGTCCTTTGTCTCCATAATAAAGTCTTCCTCTTGTCTGACTCTTATCCAGCATCCCCTCTCACCACTTCAGTGACCTTCATGGATACGACTACCTTGTCAATGTAGGTGTGCCACAGAATGCTACCTCTCATAATCACCCAAGCTCTCCAAGTGACTCCACTTGTTTCTATGATTTACCTCATGTTCCTCCAAATCTATGTCATTACACTCACAGAGGCTTCTGATCACTGTACCTGGAGTTTCCTGCCAGGCAACTCTCTTGACCCAACTGATTTTCTGGAGAACTGTTTAAATACTACAGAGTGCATGGCCAACTCTTTTCTCCCTTTCCCTTGGGTGCCCCCTTTCTGAACACATTATATTTGAACTGCCTCTTGCTTTATATATCAAGTAAATGTCTCCAGGAATCCTGAGTGACATGAGCTCAAAATTTTACCTAGATAACTATAGATTCACAGAATTGTATGAAGTAAGATAAAGAGATTTCTTGCACTTTGCCCAGTTTCCTCCAAAGGTCATATTATGCCAACATATAGTATACTATCACAATAAAGATACTGGAATTGATACAACTATACACTGGATTTGGACTTCTCCTGTTCCACTTGCACTGTTTTGAGAGTGTTTGCTTATTTCCACACAATTTTATCTTGTGTGTAATCATGTGACTACCACCACAGTCCAGACAAAGAACAGTTCCATCACCATAGTGATCCCGTCTCTTCACCTTTGATAACACACCTACTTGTCTCCACCTCTCCTATGCCTCCATCCAGATCATTCCAGCATTGGGCAATTTCAAACAAGCTGTTAGGAAATTTCACAGACATGAAGCCTGACAGCTTTCAGAATGCCTTTGTGGTTTGCCTCCATGAGAATCACAACTTAGACCACACCTACCCCTCCATATTGTTCTGTCAGACAATGAATTAAAACTGCCTAGTAGCAGATGACTTCTTGTTTTGCTTAGGCTGTTTTGTTTTGTTTTTTAAAGAAATAGATCACCTCACTAACCTAAGCAAGCACAGAGAAGAAAAGAACATGGTTACAAAGCAGAAAGCAGAAGATTCAAGGAATAGGAAAACTGAACTTGCTTTCTAGACCATGTTGCCCCTCTAGGCTCATCTCAAACTAACCATCTTACTGTCTCAACTTCCCCACTATGCCTGGCTCAAAACACAATTGTGAGCTCTATGCTCATAAATGTAAAATTTGGGCATTCTTTATCTATTCTTCCTTCTATTGAACTGAAAATGTTAATAAAAAGCAGCACCTACCTTCTTCTGTATCCTAGGGATGTAATACCAAATAATTAGACTGGGAAAAATGTTTTTATATGGACCATATATTTGAATAGGATTTAACGGATATTATTCTGTAACTATGTACATTTCCAAAACTTAGTCAAAACCAAGCATAGCAGCACATGCCTGCAACCCTAGTACTTAGGAAGGTGAGCCAGAAGGATTGCTGCAAATTTTGGGGTCAGCCCAGGCTACATAGCAAAACAAAATATAGGTCTGGGAATGTAGCTCAGTCAATGAAGTGTGCGCTCTCTCTCTCTCTCTCTCTCTCTCTCTGTATGTAGGCCAGAGGCTACGGGTCATCCTCAGAAGCTGTCCAGATTATACATGCACACAGAAAATAAAAGATAGTTAAATGTATCTGCTGCTAATTTCATATATACAAAAAAATCAATAGCTTTCTCAGGCATCAATATTTATGACTTAGAAAAATAGAAGAGAGGGGAAGATCCTGTTTATAAAAGGAATATATACTATAAAATGCTTGGCAACAAGTAATGTGAAGAATGAAGATGAATAAGATTATGAAAACAAACACAAAGATAAAAGAACTACATAGACCAAGTTTGGGTAGGAAATCTCAAAAATGTAAAAAAAACTAAATTAAAAGAAAATTGTTATGATTGTTTTAAAATTATGATATATGGTGAGGGGTTGTACATTTATCAGTATAGTGCCTACAGAGAAGGCATCAGATCCTCTGGAGCTGGAGTTACTGATGGTTGTAAGCCACCTGACCTGGGTGCTGGGGACCAAGCTGGGGCCCTCTGCGAGGGCACTACATGCTTTTAACCACTTCCCTGTCTCCACCCCCCCAAACTAAGAAATTTTAAAGTTGATTCTCCTCAGACTAATCTATGTAATAAATTTAATTCCAATCAAAATCCCGATGGAGGAAGAGTTGGCTCAGCAGTTAGGAGCATGTGTTGCTCTTGAGAGGATCTGGGTTTGATTTCTAGAATCTACATGGCTGCTTACAATCATCTATAACTCTAGTATCAAAGGACCCTACATCTTCCTGACCTCTGAGGGCATGAACCATACACATGGTGCACATACACACATGCATGCAAAATATTTATACACATAGAAACAGCAACATAAATCTAAAACAAATTAAAGCCCAGCAGAGGCTAGGCATAGTGGTGCATGCCTTCAGTTCCAGCACTGGAGATGCTAATGATGAAGGATCAAGATTTCATGGCCAGATGAGGGTACACAGTAAGATATTGTCTGAGAAAACAAACAGGACTGGGGAAGAATCCTAGAAGCATTTAAAACTTTGACAATTTCATTCTCGGTTGCATGTGAATGCAATTTGCAGGTAAATAGATTTCAAAAGCAAAGAGTAATTTTAGAAAGACCTGTTTGGAGCTGAGGACAGATCTCAGTGGTAGGGCATTTGGCTAGGTCCAATCCTTTATACCGGGAAAAGGAGAAAGGAAGGAAGGAAGGAAGGAAAAGGATGGGGATCATGAAGGAGAATGGTAAAATTTCTAAAATTTATTAGAGAAATGCCTAAATGTACTTTTTAAATTGCAGAATACAAATGACCCAGTTGTATTACTAACTCTGTTCCTAGACAATGCTTGAGCCAAAGTTCAGGTCAAAGGTTATGGGGTTCACTACTCAGATGTAGACATCTGCCACAAATTCAAGTGATGACTGCTATGCTTTCATGTTTCTGTTGTCTGCTTTGTACTAAGCTAATTCAGCATCTTCCCAAATAACAAAGAACTGGAGTCACACCTTTTTCCTCTCAGTTCTGATTCCCAGGGAACTCACTGAAGTCAATAGTTTCAGAACCATTACTTTAACAATCAACTTAGACCTGTGGAATATAATCTTGGGATGTAACACAGTTGGTAGAGTGCTTGCTTAATAGTCACAGGCCCTAGGTTCTACCCGCACTATCACATAAACCAGAGCGCCTGTCTGTAATTCTAGCAGGTCAAGGGTATAGGCAAGAAGCTCGAGGTTATCAGTTACACAGGGAGTTAAAGCTCAGCCAGGAATACAGGAGGCCCTATCTTTAAAAATAAATAACAACAAACCAGGCAGTGGTGGTGTACTCCTCTAATACCATCACTCCAGGAGGTAGTGGCAGGTAGATATCAGAGTTTGAGGCTAGCCTGGTCTACAGAGCGAGTTCCAGGACAACCAGCAATACACAGAGAAACTCTGTCTCAAAAAATAATAATAATAACAATAATGGCCTGAAGAACTGGCTCAAAAGTCAAGAGCATGCATCTACTGCTCTTTCTGAGGATCTGAATTCAGTTCCTAATACCCACATCAGGTGGTTTACTGCTGTTTGTAACTCCAGCTCCTGGGGATCTGATGCTTTCTTAAAACAACTAAATGGGGTGTGTGTGTGTGTGTGTGTGTGTGTGTGTGTGTGTGTGTGTGTGTAGAGAGAGAGAGAGAGAGAGAGAGAAATGGAGAGGACAACAATTAAAGAAACAAAGACCATAAACTTGAGCAAGAATAAAAGAAAAACTAAGTCAAATTTGGTGACACACACATTTAATCCCAGCACTTTCAAGGCAGAGGTAGGCAGATCTCTCTGTAAGTTCAACGGCAGAATGGTCTACATAGAGAATGCCTCAATAGCCAGGGCTACATAGAGAGAATGTAAAAAACAAAAAAGAAAGGCAAGAAGGAAGGAAACAAACAAACAAACAAAAAACCTAGACTACAACAACAAACCTGTACATTGAGTGCCACTTATCCAAAGTGCTAGGTGCCAGAAGTAGGCTCAGACTTCAGTGGTTTTCAGACTTTGTGCATGGAATATGTGCATGGACTTCCAAATTGAGTATCACTTATCCAAAAATCTGAAATCCCTATTTCAGAGCATGACAAATTTCAGGCTTGTAAGTTAGGAATGCATGTACCACGTTGGCCTTAGGATAACAGGGCAAGTACAGAAGTCACACTCCAGAATGAGAAACTAAAGGGAGATTCAAAGAAGGCTAGAGGTGGAACATTAGAGGAAAGAGAACATAGATGAAAGAAAACTTGAACCTCACAGGTGATTGAGAAGAATCAAGGAAGGGGAGGTGAATGAAAACAGGGCAGAAGTGATGGGTTTAATTAGCCCCTGCTCTTGAGAGGAAGACCAGGGTGGGAATGTGCATTCACAAAGGAGCAATGCACAGTGAAATGCCGGGGAGTGGGAAACAACTGACAACAAATGGACAAAGGACCTCTGTGACGCAGGGCAGAGCCAGGGCTGCCCAGTTCCAGTGCAATTCTTAACTCCAGAGCACAGGATCCACTAAGCACAGGAAGTCAGTTGTGACCACAACCACAATCTACCACTTCACACCTCCAGGAATGGCAAGAAGCGGAAAAGAAGCAAAAAGTAGCACGCGTTGGAGAGGGAGGATGTTGGAGAACGAAGGAAGCCCTGTCTACTGACAGTGGACTCAGAAACAGTCCAGCTCTTCCCGACAAGGCTAAACATAGTGATACCACACGATTCGGTAATTTCTAAATAAAATCTAAGTCGGCAGAAAATTCACAGTAACCTAATCCACATGAGAACTTGTACTGAATGTTTATAGCCACATTAGTCACAACAGCCACACAGAGTAGACAACTCAGGTGTTCATCCAGTAAGGAACAGATAAACATGTAAGTACATATCTGTGCAGTGGAAAGACATTCAGCCACAAGGAGGTGAAGTACCAGTCCATTGAAGTACATGGACAAACCTTAAAAACTGGATACTAAGAGAAAGAAGTCAAGCACAAAAGGACACGGAGTACATCACTTTACCTATGATATGATATGCTCACAACAGGGAAGTCACATAGACTGAAAATAGTCTAGAGGTCACCAGGGACTAGGGGGAGGACATCCCACCTAGAGGCGAATGAGTGGTGGGGACAGCTAAAGGGTTAGGAATTTCTTTTGGAGGTGATAATGTTTTAAAATTAGATGGTTAGACAATAGTGATAACTAGGAAACTGTCTGAATATGCTGAAAACCAAGCCATTAAGCACTGTAGGTGAGTGACTTCTGTGATGTATGAAAATGAAAGTGTTTCAACATGTGAGACGGGAAGGGAAAATCAACCAAAGGCTTCTCTACTTCAGAGACAGTAGATATAAAAGTCCCATATGCTGGGACGGCAAGAAGGCTCAGTGGGTAAAGATGCTTGCTGCCAAGTCTGATGGCCTGAGTTCAATCCATGGAACCAACATTTTAGAAAGAAAGAACTGATTCCCATAAATTGTCCTCTGACTTACACACACACACACACACACACACGTTCTTTAAAAGATTCTCAGGTAAGGGCCATGTCAGTTCTTTAATCAGCACTCAGGAGGCAGAGAGGATGGAACTCTGTGAGGTTGAGGCCAGTCTGGTCTACTAGAGAGTTCTGGGGCAGCTAGTGTAACACAGACAGACAAACAAAAACAGATACTTGGGAGACAGCTGAAGAGATGGTTCAGTGGGTCAAGTATTTGTCACAGAAACATGAAGACCTGAGTTTGGACCCCAAGGCCCACATAAAAGCCAGGCATGGTAGCATGAGTCTACAACCTTAACAGTGTGGAATGGAAACAGGCAGATTCTGAGAGTTTACTGGCTAGACAATCTATCTAAAACTGTCCAGGTTCAGTGACAGACAAGGTCAATAAACAAGGCAAGAAAGTGCTTAAAGGAAGACACCTCTGACCTCACATGCACAGGCAAACAAACTTGCACACACACATACATACATAAGCTCAAGAACTGACAACACAGGCTAGATTTGTGGTGCACACCTATAATCCTAGCACTTTGGTCACAGAGTGAGTTTGAGGCCAGCCTAGGCTGCCTGGAACTTTGACAAGCCAATGGTTGCTGAAAGTCACTCTCCTTTGGGGGTGTGGCTACTGCTGGTGGGTTGCTCATGCCTCAGTGAAGGGCCACACACTCATGCTCATATGTGCGGCACTAATTGGATTTAGGAGATTATTAATAACAATAAAAAGGACATGAAGCTGAAGGGAGTCAGGGGCACTGAGGGAAGGGAGTGGCATATAGATACACTCAATATGCATTTTATAAATGTGTAAAACTTTCAAGAATAAAAATATTTTTAAAAATAAATAAGCAAGCAAACAAACAGAATTGAAAAGCTTATGAGACAACAAGAAATCCAGAAAGGTGGGAGCCCACACAGTGCAGCCACTTCCTCTGAGGCATCGGAAACTTTCTAAGGTACATAAAGGCACCAAATCCAAGCTTCTGCACAGTAAGTTAAGGAATGGGATAGAAAATTCTTCCCAAATTACATTGGGAACCCAAAATGTTAGAGCCAAGGAGTAAGGATGACTCAGAAACAAAAGCGCTTTTCCTAAATTAAGCCCCAGGAGACTGAAAGGATCTAGGAGCTGTTGATACCAAGTAAAGCAGTCAGAACCTTGTTTCAGGTGTGCCTGAGCTCCTCACACAAGGCAACTGACAAATATCTAAGAAAACTCTCTAGAAGAAGGCACATACATTCTAGATTTGAAGGTCCCATATATATATCACAATGATGATTAGTGCATCAGAGGAAAAATACAACCGAGAACACAGGAAATAAGCATTGAGAGTGGGAACCAGGAGAAAATTATAAACAAAGAACTGAGCCAAAGCCAAAGGCTTGCCCAGGCAACTCATTACAGAAGAAATCAACTTGGACAGGCCACACAGTAATCAGAGACGTGTAAGTTAAAGCAGGGTAATATAAACGTCTAAGTCCTGTAGGCTTATAACATGACAAAGTTGACGAGGCCGAGTGTTAGCAAGGCTGTTACACAATGGCTACTTTAATATGCTGCTGGTGGCCAGAAGCAGCACAAGCACTTTGGGAGAGAGCTGGGCACCACTCATAACAATGAAGTGACAAGTACTGTGCACCTCAGAAATTTCAGTCCTTGGTATAATTTTGCAATCGGAAGCATCAAACATTTTCACCTTACAACTCTAACTACAAAAACGTTTTTCTATGGGTTCTAGCTGTTGACATTTATCATATTAGAGACTGAAATCAATTTTTTAAGGCACAAGACACAGCACATACTTCACTAGCCATCAAACACATTTTTTATTTATTAAAGCTTTAGTTATAAAGGACTTGCACATTAAAAAATAAAAACAAAAACCATCAGGCAGTGAGATTGGCCAGACCCATCTTAATGAGTTTCTTTACAGTTAAACAGCCATTCCAAAGGTCGGGCGCCCCACTTTAGATTTTACACTTTGACTATCAAATATATTTTATGTCCTTAAATAATTTTTATGCACTTAAAAACAAACTCAAACAATAACTGGCTTCGTACCCTCTCTCGGAACTCGCGGCCGGCCGCCATCATCTATTGCAGCGCTATTCACAGCAGCCAAGCGACATGGCCAGCCATCCGACACCAGCTGAGCTGCTGAACGCGGTGCATGGACACAATCTGATTTCATTCCACCACAAAGAAGTGAAAATCATGACATTCACACAAAAATGGGTACAATGGCAGATCATTATGTTATGCAAAATAAGCCAGACTGGAAAAACAATCATGTTGTCAGCCGTATGCGTGACCTAGATTATAATTTTTACATATATGTATTTACATATGAGGGTTTAGGTCATGAAAGCAAAAAGGAATATGCATGAAGGGAAAGGAGCTCTTCAGGTAGGAAAAACAAGACAGTATAAATGAAAATCCATGCGACATGAAAGAAGCAGCAGCCTGCTGTGGGCAGGGAGAGGACCAGCATGTAGGACAGGACCGGAGAAGGGACCACCAAAAGAAACCACGTGAAATGCCACAATGGGACTTACTACTTTCTATGCTGCTCTAGTTTACTTTCTGTTGCTGTGATAAACACCATGACCAAAATCAACTTGAGACAGAATGGGTTTATTGGGTCTTACACTTCCACATCACAGTCCATCGCTAAGGGAAATCAGGGCAACTCAAGGCAGGAACCTGAAGACATTTGATTTATCTGCTTAGTTGGCTTCACCATAGGTTTTCACTTTATATACCATTAGACTGTACCTATAGTCTCTGCACATCATTCTATTCAGAGATGTATTTTATCCATCCATCTATCTATCTATCTATCTATTTATCTATCTATCTATCTCTTTGGTTTTTTGAAACAGGGTACCTCTACATAACCCTGGCTGTTCTGGAACTCACTGTGTAAACCAGGTTGGCCTCAAAATCAGAGATCCTCCTGCCTCTGTCCCTTGAGTGCTAGAATTAAATGTCTGTGTGTCACTATGCCCAGATATATTTTCTCTTATATATCGCAATAAAAGAATAATGTTATAGGCACAATTTGGTGTCAGTAAGTTGAAATAGGTGTTTCTGCATAGAAATATTGAAGTGCTGAATTCCAATTTGGTGAGGAAGGCAGTCCCTGGGTGATGGTGTTTGAGCTTTCTCTACACTTTTGTACATTTTCCAAGTTTATACAAAGACCACCTGTTATAGTTGTAGCCATGTATTAGGTGTTGTCAGATTTTATTGCACTTGTATCCCCCTGAAGTTTTATCTTATTATAGTTTAATTTGCATCTGTCTGGTTACTAATCAAGTTGATTATCTGTCTATATATTTATTGACCACTTTGATTTGTTCTCTTACAAACTGCCTGAACAAGTTTCTGCCTCATTTTCCTGTTTATCCTTCTTCATTGGGTCCCCCAAAATCAAATCTATTGAGAAGGATCATTCTACCACCTTTCAACATGAAAGCTAAAAATGAACTGCCTAAAAAGCTTAGTGACAGCTGACCTAACAGCAGGAGCTTTAAGCTCACCAAAGAGTCCAGGGTAGATTCTGAGATCAGCAGAGCTGACACCAACCCACAAAGATGACCCATGATCTCATTTCTTCCAGCACACATATCCTGAAGCAGTGATGAAGGCAGAAAACTTTGGTGACTCACGAATATACTGAAGTCAAAGAGGGAAACTCCAAAATATACATCTGCAAGCCGTGTATGGGGCCTCCAATCTTTAATCCCAGCATTTGGGAGCAGAAGCAGGAGAAGCATGTGAGTTCAAGACCAGCCTAAGGTACATATAGAGACCCTGACTTAAAAAAAATAGCTGTTACGAGCTGGGTTATGGCTTGGCAGTAGGGCAACTGACTAGCCCCACACACATGCAGAGCCACCTTTGTGACTCATGAGATGTACACCTGTGCCAACATCAGTGGCACTCCACCAGTGGAGGTTCTGCCCTCAAGCACATACTGGGCACTATCTGCAGTCATCTTCAGGTGGCAAGACAGGAGCGCAGGGTGCTGCCTGTATCTGCTGGGTAAAGGCAAGAGATGATACCAAACATCTTACAGTGCACAGGACAACATCCAGTTTCCCCCTTGCCAACAAACTACCCATTCCAACCAACCAACTTTCCTTATTCTGTTATTGTTCACCCCTGCTTCATAGAACCCAAGGCCTCATATATGCTAGACAAGTTTTCTAACACTAAGCTGTCCCTCCCCCCAACTTCCAGGCCACGTTCCAAATGGTTGTGGGTAACAATCTGCTCTGCAGTCTGTATCTAGGAACTGTTAAGCCTCAGTAACTCTTCTCTAATATACACAAGGGTCCCCAGGCTGCCCCAGCTCATGGGATACTCTATACTCCTGAAGATTGATGCTCAGCCAGTTCCACCAAGGGAGCTACACCACTGGACACTGTACTCTCTGTATGAAGCCTTCCCAACAGAGAAAATCCTTAAAAAAAACCTTCAGATCCAACTAGCTCTCTTGACTGGCAAGAGAACATGACAGTTGACAAGTGACAGACAGAGTATGGCATCATTTAAGGGGTAGAAATAAAGAGATGGGCATAACACCAAATATATCTAATTATCATTGCTACTTAAAGAACCAAAGGGACCAGCCTTATACTAAAGCTATATACAGTTACTGCCACTAAGAGTACTGGTAAAGCTTCGGTACTGGGATGCAGCATTTCAGCTGTACCTGGACATCTCAGTGAGTTTGTGCCATAGTTTTGACATTGTGGCTAAAAATCATTGGACACTCCTATCCTTGCAAAGTAGAATATGTATTGTCACCTGGAGCCCCAACTATCCTATGTGGTTCATAACATATAGACAGTAATAGAAACAACACTGTAACTTCAAAGGCTAGTTGATAAATGGCCATGAACAGGTACCCACAAGTACTGAAGAGTGATGTTGGGATTTCTTATAACCCAGGCTGGCTTCAAATTTGCTGTGCAGTTGAGGCTAGCCTTGAATTCCTGATTCTCCTGCCTCCACCTCCTGAGTGCTGGGATTACAGACATTCACCACCACATCCAATAGTGATTTAAAAACACAAATCACCAGTCAGTAGAACTTTGAACAGGTTTCTGGGAAAGCTGAGTCTAAATTAGAGGTTCAGGGGCCTATAAACCAGACTTCTCAGGTACCCAAGAACAGTAGAGGACTGACATTCAAATGTACAAAGTAACAGTGGATACACAGCTGGAAAAGCAAAACCATCAGGTAGGAAACACTACTGGAGACAGAAGAGGCCTTTTCATTGTCATCTCACCAGAGCGACTGCAGACCCTTCCCTGGTACCCACAAATGCCCATTCAAATGGCTTCTGTGCACTTGTTATAGTTACTTGTTGTCTACCTTGTGAGGAGGGATGAAGACACAGCCTATAACATCAAGGATGCGGCTGAAAACTTGCCAAAGCTCTCAAGCCTGAAAGAGTCTCCAGGTCCTGTGGAGGACAAACTGCCACACATAATGGTGACCCCAGGACCATTCAGGGAAAGGAAATTCTCTCTGACCCCATGATTTCCAATTCTCAGGATTGAGGAAGGCAGAGTCAAGAGCTTGAAGCCAATCGTACACACTTTGTGGGGCACATCTATCAAACCTGATACCCCAAGTCAGGATCCCAGCTTGGCCACCTAGTTCTGCAGCACCTGAGGCCACTGCGCTCTTGTTACCCTTGACAACCAGTCCTAACCCACAATCATGCCTACCTAGTTCTGAGTGTTTGTTTGCTGAGGCAAAATGTTGCTACATAACTTAGGCTAGCCCCAAATTCAAGATTCCCCTCAGCTTCTGGAGCACTGAGGTTAATAGGCATGTGCCACTACACATAGCATAATTAAAAGAGCACTTATTTTCTTGTGGTGTGGTGTGGTGTGGTGTGGTGTTCTGGTTGCCTTGCTTTATTTTGGCTGTCTATAACCCAGGCTAGCCTGGAACTTACCACATACTCCAGACTGCTCTCAAACACACAGCAATCCTCCTGCTTCATCCTCCCAAATACTATGATTGCAGACATGGGCTACCATATCCAACTTACTTTAAAAAATACATTTATTTATTCATCCTTTCTTTTTGTGATATTGGGGACGGAACCAAGGGCCTTGCACATGCTAAAGAACTGTTCCACCAATGAGTGACACGTCCAGCTCTTGTGAATTATAATAAAGGAAGATACAATTTACATATCACAGTCAGCCTCTTGATGTGTATAATTCAATGGATTTTACAGTACTTTAAGGTACAAACATCACCTTTCTCTATTTCTAGAACATTTTCATTACTCCCCAAAGCCTTTACCCTTTAAACAGTCACTCCCCATCCCCTTCCCCTAATCATCAGCAACCACTAATCTAATTTTTGTTTGTACAGATGCGTGATCTTTGAACATTTCATGTAAACAATGCTGTCAAGATTTGCAAAGTGTATTTTTAAAATGTGTCTGGGAACACCTAAGAAGTAAGAATGGTTATGTGCTAACCTGAAAGGAGCTCACTGGGGGCAGGTGCTGTGCCGAGCACTTTAGACACTTACACTTATTTAATCCCAAGAGCTGCCACATCAGGAGGAGAGGGCAGTAATCCCCACAGTAATACTGAAGAAACCAACAGGGATCTCTCCAGAAGGTTCCTAAACACTATGGAGCTATGTGTTTTCCATGTGGGAAGTGGGTCATTGCTCACTATTTTTATTTCATGTTTTAAATTAATGTACACAATAATGGGCTTCATTATATCATTTTCATAATATACTGTTCTGCTTCACTCATGTTCACCCTCCCCATTACCATCGCTTATTCTCCCTTCTGCCTCTTTCTTGCTTTCATGTCATTCATATGTGTGTGTGTGCACATATATATATATACACATATATATACCGCATGTGAGAAAAAACACGTGATATTTATTTTCCCCCTTGCCCCAGTTTTTCTTGCCATATTACTACTCCCATATCCCTTCCCAACAATCCTGCTTCATTGTCATGTCACATAAATATAAATATATACATATGCATGTATATACAGACTCAGCATATGAGAGAAAGCACATAGGTATTTGTCTTTCTGAGTGACTTATTTTGCTTAATATGATGATATCCACTTGCCATCAAGCCTGATGACCAGAGTATGATCCCCGGGAGGGACTACATGGTGGAAGAAGAGAATCAACTAAAGAAATTGTCTTCTGTCCTCCGCATGTGCACTGTGGTATGTGTGTATGCCCCGACATACATACACTCCGATAATAATAATAATAAATGTAATAAAATTGTTTTGTTTCAAAACTCTATTGTGCACATGTACCACATTTTCATTAGTCATTTGTCACTTGATGAACACCTAGACTGGTTCCATATCCTCACTATTGGGAATAGTGTAGCAATAAACATGGTATTCGGGTATTTTGTGGTCTGCTAACTTAGGGTCCATTGGGTACATGCACAGGAGTGGTAAAACTGAATCATGTGGGAGTCCTATTCACAGATTTTGAGGAGCCTCATCTGATTTCCACAGTGGCTACACCAGTGCACAGTCCCACCAGTGGTGACTCAGGGCCTCCCACGTCCTCATCAACTCTGTTTTAACCTCAAGCAATTTTAATTTGCATTTCCCTAAAGACTCAGGATGTTGAACACTCCCTCAAGTATTTATTAGCCATTTATATTTCTTCCGTTGAGAGCTGTCTGTTTACTGATTGGATTGTCCTGACTACGGCAGGATGAAATTGCAAAGCAGTTTGAGTTGCATGGCCCTCACCTGTCCCTTATTTTTCAAGAATGCAACAGGCCACTATGTATGTTGAGCGGCACAGTAGGTCACGGTTCCAACCATCTCAGGTTGGTAGAGGGGATGAATGTGGGTGATGAGCTTAGAATCTGGCTCATGGAAGGCCTTCCTGAAATATAGCCCCTTTCAGGGCACTTAACCACCCACCCACACGCACATAGCTGAGGTCCTCCTCCCTGGTGCTCGGAAGAACAACTTCTCACACTCTGGGCAGCTTCAGATGACACACCTGCCCTCAGAAGATGTTTCAGAAGCTGTAAGATACACATTTAAGTTAACTCTCTTTTGTCTTTAGAGAGTGACCTCTTAATCACCCTTTTAACTCTTGGGAGCTGAAACCTGTCTCGACTTCCAGAGCCTGGAGGGACTTTACACCTTATTCCCAGATGTGCTTCTGAGACCTTTTCATGCCTGCTGGGGCTGCTCTGGCATGACACATCACTGAGGGCCATAAACAAGAATAAAGGGACACTGGAGCAGAGCTCTCTGGACCCCACTACAGAAAAATTGAATCATACCGTCAAAACAAGGTTCAGTATTCTTAGGTCAAACAAAACAAAAATATTACAGAATGGCATTCTTATTTGGGCTGAACCCTGGCTATTTTTTTATGCGACCACAGTCCCCTTACTTGGAAGGCAAGGATAATACATAACTTGAACAGTTGTTGTGGCAATTCAAAAAAAGACACATCCTAGGCATGGGTGGCATATAAGTGTCAGCCCAGGTCTCAGGAGGTAGAGGCAATAGGATTAGGAATCAAAGCCCAGATCTCAGGAAGCAAAGGCTACCAAATTGGACTTCATTAAGACCCTGCCTTTAAAACAAGGAAGGAAGGAAGGAAGGAAGGCAGGCAAGCAGGCAGACATATGATATATATGGCACACAGAAAGCACCCAGGAAGTGGTAGGTTGATCTAAGAGGGACACATTCCTTTATGATTGTTAGTCATTATATGGACTGATTAAACAGGTTAGAGAACTCATTTTCAGGAAGCCACTAAAAGGTTAGAAGTGGGGCAGACTCCAAGTATAAATGAATTATGCCTAGTGTTTTAAGATGGCTACTGTGGAGGCATATAAGTCTGGGAGCACAGCCTAGCTGCCAATTAATCACTGTATGACCTCATCTCTACTAGCTTACCCAGTCTCAACTCAAAGCAAGGAAAACCTGAGGCTTGGTCATTTACAGTCTACTTTTAAAACCTCCATGCCATAAGATGCAATTATCTAGCATGCACAGGGCTTCATGTTCCAATTTCAGCAAAGTAGGAAGAATGCCACATTTGTAGTCTCAGGCATCTCCTGCAGTGACTGGAACATAGTCCTCAAGGGTAAGGTGGGCTACCAGATACTTTTCTGTACAAAAGCCCTTTAGACAATAAAAATTTTATCCCCCAAAGGGAAACTGAAAAAAAAAATCGGCAACTCTTTATCCCTGTGACTGTTTTCTTCTCCCAATAGCAGACTATCACACAGAGCTGATGTTTCTGTTGGTTTTCTGCCTCTGCCAGACTGGCATTGCAGAGACAGAAGCCTTGGCTTTCCTCACCATCTACATCATCAGTTCCTAGAACCTGGACTGACCATACCTTTGGAGCTCACTAAAAGGTTCTTCTTGTAGCAATTCCAGCAAGGCTGCTCTTAGGAAAACCATTTCTGCGTATTTGCATAACTTCCTAGGTTAGGAGTTCTCTTTCCCAGTGTTCCTTATATGTGACATAAACCGTACTAGAAGTCAGTGCTAGGACCAAGTTTGGTTTGCCTAAGCCTATGATTTTCACTGGTTAGATTTTCCTTCATTTTCAGAAAGCTCAAAGCACAATTCCTGCTGAATTACAGTGTTTTCTTGAGCCATCTTGTTTTTCCTGATGTGGAGATGGGATATAAATAAACGTAAGAAGACTCTTCTGGTACATGTTTAAGATCCTGTTTTCAAGCACAGATTGTATTTATAAGATTATATTTTAGAAGATGCTACTCAGACTTGAATGTGCCTGTAGATTACCCAGGGATCTGGTTATTACCCTAAATAAAAGACTGAGTCTGACTCAGTAGATCAGGGGCAGGGTCTGAGATACTACATTTCTAGCAAGACCCCAGGTGATGCCCAGGCGCTGGGCCTGGTCCACACATTGAGTTGCACATGAAGGAAGAAACTTGTTCCTTTGATTCAGCGCAATTTCTGTGTCCACCTCCTCCACAGAATATAACCAAAGTCTCTAGAAGTGTAGGGACAGACACCAAAAGCATGCGGGGAGCTAGTCAAGTTGCCCCCACCCTGCCCCATTTTCGCTTTCCCTGTCTCCAACCCCACCGAGATCCTGATAAAAGTGGCTAGGAAGTCGCCTGGGAAGCTCTCCAGATGCTGTTGTTGCAGGTGGCTCCACAGCCAATTTTCAAAATGACTGCTTTTTCCAAGGGTTTCCCAACGTACACTCCTGGGGCCAGCTGTTGTCACCTAGGGTAACATCTTCTTGGCCAGGATTTTAACATCCCAGTGTTTTAAGACAAGCACTAAGAAGGGTCCCATCCTTCATCTTCAACTATACAATTCACAGTGGGTTCAGTCCCGGAAACCTCAGACCCACACCCCTAGGCCTTGAGCCGCCTGGTCGCCCTATGCCCCCACCTCAGGCCAGCCAAGTGGGGGCAGGGCCGCTCATGCGCAGAGCGGCCCCCAAGCCCGAAGGGCGGGATCCCTGGGTGCCCCCCACCCGCGCCCACCTTACCTGTCTGCACCAGGGTGGTCAAGAAGAAAACGAGGCAAGCGAGGAAAGCGGTGCGCCCAGGCCACCATGGCTGGGAGCAGGCGCAGGGGCCGGGAGCAGGCGCAGGGGCCGGGAGCAGAGTTAGCGCGGGAGGGCCCGAGGGGGAGGGGAGGAGCCGCGGAGGAGGAGCTTGTCACCACCGCAGGGTCCCGCCCAGAGCTGGCACCCGTCGCGCGCGCACGGCCAGAGAGGGCGGAGGCGAGGCGCGCCTTAATGACCGCGCTGGGTGGCAATTGCACGGGGCCCGCGGCGGAAGACAGGGTGATGCTGCTGTCTCGGGAATTCGGCCTCAGTCTGGGGGTGGGGCATGGGGAGAGGGCGGGGGCGGGGGGCGGAGCTCACAGACACCTTTTGGGTCGAAGGATCTGGATTGGGTGGCATACCTACTCGCTGCTCGCAGACCCATTCCCACCCTATCGTCGCTAGGGGAATGTCTGAGGTGGCCTGTGAGCCCCTAGAAGTACATCACCAGAGACCGAGGGATGGGGAAGCAGCAGTGGAGAGGGCGTCCAGGAATGCCCACTCTGGTCCAGAGCTTGGATTGCCACCACCCTTGACCTTGAGCCACACTTCCTCCTCTAGTTCTGCTCTCCCAGCTGCGAGGACCCCCAGCGCTGCGGCCAGCGCTTGCTGTTTGCTGCTAAAAGCTGCAGCAAAATCCCTCTCCCTGAATGAAGAAGAACTGGGCTGTTTGGGTAGCTTCTGGGAAGCAGGTGGAAACGAGCAATACCGCAGCAGGCATCAGGGAGGGTGGGATCAATCCATAGCCAAAACTCTGGGGAATAGCTCCCGAGGCTTGGGTTAAAGACAGAGTTAGTACTGTGAAAGTTCAGAGCGGCTCAATTGATCAGAAAAAATATGCCCCGTGACCAAGAAATGCGCTGCAGTATTTTCCCATAAATCTCCGCAAATGGAAGTCCACCTCCCTGGCAGTGAGAATGCAGATACCCTAGCTGCTGCGACAACCAAAAGCCTACCGCAGCTGGAAGTGAGTGCTCCCAAGAAGAGCCTGGCTACAGCCAGCTCTCAGGACAAAGGGAGCACCACTGCTCACCATGGCTTGGAGCCAGTCCCATGCCATCATGCGGCATAAGCTGTCTTGGGTCATTTGAAATGATGGCTCCTACTCTTGTTCCCAGTGTCCCTGGCTAGAAACAACATATATGCACATGTTTACACACACACTACTCTCTTCCTCCCCTCCCTTCCTCCCTCCGTCTCTTCCTCTCTCTCCCTCCCCCTTTCTCTCCTTCTGTTCTATCCACTGCATTAAATAGGGACTGGGAAACACAAACACACTAACTGAAAACTGAAGAGCAGAAAGAGCTGATAGTTCTTTATTTCTTATAATGGCCTTATGTGTCACCTTGATAATCAAGGAGGGAGTAATCAGGAGGCCATGCAGTCAAGGGTACCAGGAGAATACTAGCAGGCCTACTGCCCAGTGACCAAAAACAGGGGCTTTAGGAACCCCATGGAATAGACTTGGCTGAACCAGAAAATTCAGTGATGGAATGGAATATCACAAGGACTGGATGAAACTGAGGTATCACAGTGGAAGCACTGGCAGGTGATGAGGGCAGGACCTAAAATGTATGTGTCTCTAGAACATGAGACAAGCATAAAAGATAGCCTGCCTAAAGGCACGAGCAAGAACCGAGAGAAAACAATGTGCTACGTCAAAGGACACCAGATAAACAAGAAACTTTATTAATGAAAATGCCTGAAAAGTCTATGAGATAGCTCTCCCTTTGTAAGATGATGTTTCTGGGGCCTAGTTTATCTATCTTTCAGTCTCTCAGAAGTTGGGTTCATGTGAGTCTAATAGGCCCGGTGAGACCTCTCACAGGCCAATCTTTCAGTTGGAGAGAAGTGTCCCACCTGGAACTTAGCAACTCAGTTAGAGACTGCAAGCGGCTGAATTGCAGCTGAACATGAAACTGATTTACATACTGTAGCACAAGTCTAATACAAGCCATGATCCTTGTGCCCTCCACTGTACACAACCTCCTTATTATCAATGTCTGAATTCTGGGCCCAGTGCCTGACCGAGCATCTTGTCAGCACACCACTCCCTTCTCACCCTGTATACCTAGCTCTTCCCTGAACTTCTCATGCCTGAATATTGCCACCAAGTGGGAAAAGCATTGGCCCTTCAAGCTCCTCTCCTAAAATACTGACCTTTTGCACAAGTCATAAAAGTGTGTCATTATCCACAAGAGCCAGCAGGCTATCCTAGAGACATCCTAGCTGCCCAGAGTATGCTGGAAAACACTGCTAGTGACCCCAGAGGCTTTCTGGGGGTCAGCCTGCTGTTTAACCACTCCCCAAATTTATGCGCCTGTTGCTGTATATCAGGCCCAGGGGACAACATATGAACACCAAAGCCATGATCTCATGGGGATCTTGGGCAGGAGCAGCTTGCCAGGACTATGAAGCTCTATTGCCACCCAAATGAACAGCTGCAACCCCCTCAGCACAAAATATCGATGATTCTATATGCCAGCCACTTTTTCAAGGTAATCTCCTTCACCCAGGGCCAAAGGCAGCCTTAGTAGGTGGTGGCATCTACCAACCAGAACCCTGACACTAATGAAGAAGTCTATCAGGAGAGCACCACTGTCCCTGTTGAAATTGCTCTTCCCTGATAGCTCCCTATAGTGGCTTATCCTTCCAATCCCAGCACTCAGGAAGCTGAGGCAGAAGAATTTCCACAATATCAAACCCAGCCGGGCCTACATAGGAAAACCCTCTGTCAAAGTAAAGTAAGACAAGCAACACAATGGCAGAAACTTGTCCTTCCCTGATGCTTCCCCTGACCCCAGTAACACTTGGAAGCTGGCAGAAAGACGGCAAAGATGAAGGCCTCCTTCCTACTCCAACTTTCTCTCCAGGAAACCAAAGGGACTCAGCCAATGCTCAAGGCTTTAGCTGCCTCCCATGAACTTCTGCTACCTTCCCTCTCAGCCTTGGGCCTTAATACCTGTAGAGCCATTACTAGGGACACATACAGAGTGGGGGGCGGGAACTGCTGCAGGAAGAGGGAGTTAAGTCCATCAACCTAACTCCCCACTGAGTCCCCTCCTCCTCCATGACTAACCTCAAACTCAAGGTTCTGGCCAGTTCTGGGCAGAGTAGAAAAAAGGAGCTCCAAACCCAGAGTGCCGACCTTTATTCTGCAATTGTGAACTTTGTTGCTATACAAAAGTCCTTTATTCCATGGAACATAGTAGTGTTTGTTTAAAGTGCTTGCTGCACAAAATTAAAAATTTGCAAGCCTACTTCCCAAGTTGAAAAAGAAAAAGAAAACTACCTGGCAAAATTGACACATATTTGAGCCTTTAGCCCATGAGGACCTGGAGATAGATATATATATACACACACATATATGTATATATATATATATATACATATATATATATATATATACACATATACCAGTGGCACATAAGTGAACAGAGGCTCAGGAAATGGAGACCCCTTCTATTTTTGACTTGCAAGCAAATTATCTTCAGATTCCCCACAGCATCCCTTGTCTCTTCTTTGCAGAATTTGTCATATGGCGAGGTCAAGTAAGGCCTTGAATGCCCCATCAATAGCAAAGGTTTGATCCAGAGAACAAAGGGAAGCCATTGGAGGGTATTTAAGGATCTGCAGCATGACAAGGCCTATGGCTCATGGAAGAATGACCAGCATCATTTAGAAAGAAAGGCGCTCAGCTGGATTCCCAGTGGTTACATAAGTGGGTTGGAGGAGCAGCCTGGCCTGGTTACAGGGCAGGGGAAATGAGAAAATTCAAGGACAGGGAATTGAACCAGTTCATGGAGTCAGTTAGAGTCAAGGCCCTGTGTCTATACAGGAGCAAGCCTGCCCACAGAGGGTTGTCCTGTAGAACTGATCTAAAGTAACAGTTCACTCAGCCAAGAAGAAAGAGTCCCAGAGAAAGGCTGAGGAGAGGACCAGAGATGAGAGGGAACATGTGGAATAGTAGTTGCCAGAACTACCTCATGCAAAGCCTGGGGACCAGGTGACGTCACAGGGCAGCTGTGGAGTCTGAAGAAGTTTAAGCAGGAATAGGGTAACAGTGCAAAGGGGAAAGGTCAGATTTTTGGTATTTTATAAATCAGTTTCTCCAAAGAACACCACACTACATAAAAGCCAGAATTTGCTTTAGAAAACCCTGTTCTACTAGCATGGAAGAGGCCCTGGGTTAGATCCTAGAAAAGGAAGAAGAGAGGGGGGAGGGAGAGGAGAATGGAAGAGAAGAGAGAGAAAAGAAGAGTGGAAAAGGAGGGGAGAGGGGAAGGTAAAGATGAGGAGGGGAGAGATAAGGAAAAGGAGGAGGGAGAGGGGCTGAGGGGAAGGGAGGGAGAGTTTCGAAAGAGGGAAAGAGAGGGAGGAGGGGGAGGAGAGGAGAGATTGAACTAAAGCCTCACACATGCTAGGCATGTACTGGACCACAGAGCTTGCAGCCTGCCCTTGGGGTTTGAGGGGCTTTCTTAACACCTCAAGGACCACACAGCGGTGAAGACAAGGGTAATACTAGCCCCGTGGCAATGGTCCAGAAGGAAAATAAGGTGCAAAGGCCACCTGGTCCTTGCTCCTTCTCCAGGCTCATTATGATGAGAAGGAGCCCTCCTCTCTGTCTGTCTGCATGCAGAGTGCCAAGCGGCTTTATGAATCCTGCGTGCTAAGTCAGGCAGGGTGAAACCTTCCACCTCCATATTTTCCTAATGTGAAAGGCCCCTCTGCGCTGTTCTTTTAGGGCGCGGTCAAGTTAATATGGAATTTGCATAAGCACTTGGCACAAAATAACTAATACCTCCAAAATATTTCTGAAGCAGCATTTTATACTCCGAGTCCTGACCTCACTCGGAACAAGAATTAATAGTTGTTGGACTTTATTGAACTTAGCAAGCACTTCAGAGACTCAAGCCCAGAACCAGCATCTGGGCTCTTGCTGCTGTCCTTTCCTGTTAGCAAAGCTGCCCAAGAAACCTCCCAGGAAATTCATAGGACATAAATATGAACAGAACTCTAATTAGGAGCTGTGCCATTTTGTTCAAATAGGACTTGTTCAGAGGCACAGCAATGTCTTAAACACAAGCGTTCACCTGTCACTCTTCCATCAAGTATTCCTCTATCTTAGCCAATGGCATCACTGGTCTCCCAATTGCGGGGGGGGGGTCCCAGATCCTAAAGGCAGCCCATGAGCTTCTCCTGGTCACCCCTATCCATCCCTCTGTACACAGCAGACTCCTCTAGAGCATTCTGCACCCAGTAGCTAGGGGAGACTCCAAATAGCTGCTCTAGCAGCAGCCCTGCAGCAGTGTCAAAGGCTCTGCCTCACACCAGGAGTAAATCTAAACTCCAGTCCCCAACTGACAAATCCTTCCAGGACCTACACATTCCTCTGAGATCTCCTTCAGCTCCTGCCTTCCCGCAAAACTTCCCAGCTCATGAGTCCGCTGCTAGCCTCTGTCTCTTCAGTGCTGTAAATAGTGGAGACAGGAGCTGCATGATCACCAGCTTAGCTCTAAGTTCAGTGAGAGACCCTGACCAAAAGAAATAAGGCAGAGAGTGACAGAGCTGAACACTTGATGTTCTCCTCTGGTTTCTGCATGCACAAGCATGTGCAACTACACACATACAAGCACATATACCACACACATGCAGAAAGACACATACTGAATAAATGCAATAAAGAAATGTTTCCTTTTATAAGTTGTTTTGCTCACATATCCTGTGATGGCAAGAACAAGTCTAATATAAACCTTTTAAAGGGTTCAATTAAGTGCAAAACAATCACATCTATCTAATTCCAGAACATTTCCATCTCCCCCAAATAAAACAAAACCTGTACCAACTTAAGCAGTCATTCTCCATTACCCCTGTCCGCAGCCCCTGAAAACTACTAATAGCATTTCTGTATCCAAATTTTGTTTATTCTAAACTTTTCATTTGAAGGGAGTCAAAGACATACTACATAATCTCTGTGTCTGCCTATTTTCATTGAGTATGTTTCTGAGGCTCATCCACATTGTACTACATATTAGTCCATTTCTATAGCTACAATGAAGTACCAAAAGCTGGAAAATGTATAATGAAAAGAGCTTTATTGCCCAGGAGTGGTATAGCTGGGTCTTGAGGTAGGTTGATTCCCAATTTTCTGAGGAATATCCTGAAGTGGATTCTAATGGCAGGGATCGCACAGGCCTTCAAAGTGATTGACAGATTTTTACATATACAACAAGAGAGAAAAATAGTTGCATTTTGAGAGGAATTATTCCAGACTAAATGGTCCATTGCAAGCTCCATAAAAACACACATATGTTTTGAAGCCTGGGAAAAAATGAGTTCACAGCCTGCCTTGGTATTAGTTTTATATGTCTTATTTTAAAAAATGCCAAGCCCATGCAGTGGTGGTGTACTCCTGTAATCCCAGCATTTGGGAAGCAGAGACAGGCAGATCTCTGAGTCTGAGGCCAGCCTGGTCTACAGAGTGAGTTCTAGACAGCCAGAGTTACAACAGAGAAACCCTGTCTCAAAAACAAAAGCAAAAATAAAAAACAAAAAGAAATGCTGAAAACCCAAAGGCATAAAATATACACATTTATTCTGTTACCTGTTACTCAGTGATTAAGAGCACTGGCTGCTCTTCCAGAGGACCCAGGTTCAATTACTGGGAAACATATGGTGGCTTAGAACCATCTAGTTCCAGGGGATCTGATGCCCTCTTCTGGCCTCTAGGCATGCTTGTGGTACACATACGTACACACAGGAAAAAAAACACCCTTATACATGAATAAAATATTTTTTTAAAGAAGTTTATTGTGGTGCTTGCTCGGGAAATGGCTGTCATTAAAGTACCTGTTATACAAGCATGAGGATCTGACTTTAGATCCCTAGAACCCACGTAAAAAGCCAAGCATAATAGTGTGTACCCATAACCTCAGCACTTGGGGGAGGGAAACAGGTAGATCCCTGAGCATCACTGGACAGCCAGCCTAGCCAAATTGATGAGCTCTGGGTTCAGTGAGATACTCTGTCTCCAACAATAAAGGATAAAGGAAGGGCATAGTGGCACATACCTTGAATTCTAGCACTTGGAGGCAGAGGCAGGCAAATCTTTGTGAGGTCAAGGTCAACCTGATCTATATAGTGAGTTCCAGGACAGCCAGGACTATGTAGAAAGACCCAGTCTCAAAATAAAAACAAAAACACAAAAAAACAATACAACAACAACAGAGATGGAGAGCAATTGAGATAAGACACCTGATGTCAATCTCCAGCCTCCACATGCATACATACAATGGTTTGGGCCCAGTGACACAAGTTCTTGATTTCTGACTTCCAGCAACATAAAAGAATAAATACCGTGTGTCTGTGTATCTGTGTCTATGTGTCTGTGTGTGACAGTGTGTGTCCATGTGAGTACTAGAGATCAACCTTGGGTATTGTCCCTCAAGTGTTGACAACATTAATTTTTGGAGACAAGGTCTCTTATTGGCGTTGACTCCCCAACTAGGCTAGATCTGCTGGCCAGCAAGAACCAGGAGTCTTCCTGTCTCCTCCTGTTTAGTACTGATGTTCCAAATGAGTTCCACCATGCCCAGTATTTGTATGTAAGTTCTGGAGATTCAGCCAATATTCTTATGCTTTCCAGATAAATGTTTTACCAACTGAGTTATTTCCCTAGCCCAATATCTGCTGTTTTAAGGTGTTGAGTTCTGGGGATCTGTGTGTAGTTTAGTAGAATAACCCTAAAATGCCAATGCAACTTTCCTAGTGTGTGATGCTTGGAAAAGTTACTGCAGTCAGAGATGGGGACGTGAGTACTGGTGTCCATTGGCTCCTTGCCAAAGAGTATGTATTGATATGAGTTCTGTGAAAGTCAATTTCCTAAGTGTTCTTTAATTGCTAGAATGTTCTATGGGCTAACAGGCAACATAAGAGGGCCACAATCTTCAGACTTGTCATGCCAACTTACCCAGGCCACAGAATTCTGCCTGTTTGGCCTGGATTCCTGGGCAGAACTTATCCATCTAAACTAAAATGCCTGATGTCCCATCTGCTTGCTCTTCATGCTCTTCAGGGCAGAGTGGGCAAAAGAAGGATTCGTCTATTGTTTGTTTTGAGATAGAGTTTCACTATGTAGCTGAGCTACTTTAAGAGTCTCTTGAGTTCTAGCATTAAATGTTTGTGATGCCATACAAGGATAAAAAGAATATTCTTCCATTGTCTAAGTATCCATACCCTGACCTGGGTGTGGTGGTGCAAGCCTATAACCTCACCCCTTGAGAGTTTGATTTAGAAGACTCACGATTTCAAGGTTAGCCTCAGATACATAGTGAGAATTTCCGTTTCTCTCCTCTCTCTCTCTCTCTCTCTCTCTCTCTCTCTCTCTCTCTCTCTCTCTCTCACACACACACACACACACACACACACACACACACCAAAATAACTAGCACTCATGTTCCAGTGATTTGATTCTCATGCTTCTCTGGTCTTCTGTTTCTTCCACAAAAGGTAATTTGGACTATTTAGGAAATCTTCAGGGCATTGGTGAAATTTAAAGTGAGATGTCAAAGAAAGCAGAATAACGTGAAATGAAAAGAATACAAAAGAACCTCCTTAGTTCTGACTTCCCTCTGATCTGGACCATCCTGTAGCCTCACATCGCCATTTGTAGATTGAAAAGGAAGACTGAGAGGAACAAGGGCCCGTGGATCTTAGAAGTCTTGCTTCATGGCCCAGCAACAAATATACTTGCCCAGGTTGTTTTGTGGACTGTCCTTGGCAGAGGCCATGCTGGCTCTTTCTGGGGACCTCTTGGCTTATCCAACAGTCATCACATCTATGTGAGTGTCCTTTCATTGCGCTCCCCTTCAGCTGCGCATGGCTTAAAATACGAACCGAATTTGCTTATTTATTCACCAAACATTCATCAGACGCCATCCTTCCCATGAAGTCTCTAAGGAAGGATCTGTCCCAAGGTTCTCTTAGACTGTGATGACTACCAGCAATTCTTGGTGCCCCTTGGCTCATAGATGAATCAATGCATTATCCACCTCCATACATATGTAGCTTCTCCTTGAGGAGTCCTTGTGTCTATATCATTCTTACAAGGATTTAATCACTGGATTTAGGCCCCGCCCTACTGTGGTATCACCCTATCTTAACCTGATTCCACCTTCAAAGATCCCATTTTCAAATAAGGCCACATCCCCAGGTATATAATAGGCTTGGATCTCAGTGTGTCTCAAAGAAATGATTCAATCTCACAACATGTCACAAAATAAAATGTCTTGACAATACCTTGCCGCTTTGAGGTAAGGTTGGCAGTTTCTTCCATCCAGGGTCTACTGTTTCTCACACTCTACTTTTTTGAATGTTGAGATGTGAAACAGCCACCTCTAGGACCAGATTATCTGACTCTATTCATCTGAAAGTCCTGAGCAGAAAATCCTCCAGAGACTGAGAGTAAAACAGTGCTTAGGACCAGGTGGAAGGATAGACTGGAGGTTCTTGAGGGAGATGACAGCTAAAGAGTTTCTAATCCTATGTATAAAAATGTTCTCAGATTAATTGCCATGGAATTGGGGACTTAGCTCAGTGACAGAGCACTTGCCAAACATATAACAAGTCCTGGGCTCAGTTTTCATCACTGAAAAAAATTCACAAAAAGATCAAGAGAACCCAAGGGAATGAGAATTGAATATCAAGATGGTTGTATGGCTCTAAATATACTAGACATCATTGAGTTATAAACATTAGATGAGTGAGTTGTGTGTAAAATAAATTACATCCTCAGAAAGCTTTTCTCTGAGCCTGGAGTTGAAGCTCTATTGGTAGACTGCTTGATTAGCCCTAGGTTCTATCCTCAGTACCACAGAAACCAAGTATGACACCATATGCCTATAATTCAGCACTCAAAAGGGACAGGCAGAAGGACCAAAACTTCAAGGTCATTTTCAGCTGCATAGCAAATTTGAGGCTATTCTAGAATATATGAGACTATCGGGCTTGGTAAGAGAGAAAGGAAAGAAGGAAGGAAGGAAGGAAGGAAGGAAGGAAGGAAGGAAGGAAGGAAGGAAGGAAGGACCTGTAAGATGGGTCAACTGGACAAGGTTCTTGTCACTAAGATTGGTATACTGAATTCAGTCCCCAGAACTGACAGGTGAAAGTTGTCCTCTGACACACAGATGTAAAGCATGGTATATGTGTGCTCCCTCCACATACACATATACATACAAACATGCTAATAATGATAACAATAACAAATTTAATTAATTTTTATCATGTATTTTATGTGTATGTATGTTTTGCCTGCATGTATGTCTGTCCACCACTTGCATATCTGCTGCCCGTGGAGGCCAGAAGATAGTGTCAGCTCCCTTGGATCTGGAGTTACAGATAGTTGTGAAATATCAGGTAGGTGCTAGGAATCAAATCTGAGTCCCTTGCAAGATCAGCTAGCGCTCTTAATCACTGAGCCATTTCTCCAGTCCCAGTGGGACTGGAGAAATGGCTCAGTGATTAAGAGCACTGACTTCTCTTCCAGGGGACCCTGAGTTTGATTCCCAGGACCCAGAAAGTGGCTCACAACATGCAAAAACTCCAGTTCCAAGGGATTCAGCACTCGTTTCTAGGTTCTGAGGGCACTGCACACACATGATGCACATACATACACTTGGGCAAAACACTCATATACCTAAAATAAATCTTAAAAACAAACAGCGATTTTTAAACAAGAGGCAAGAATAGCTACTTCCTTCATCAAAACTACTAGTGTGATATCTTCAAATGTCTTTCTGTACTTGGGCATGGAGGCATTAATCCCAGCACTTGGGAGGCAGAGGCAAGCAGATCTCTGTGAGTTTGAGGCCAGCCTGGTGAGTTTCAGGACAGCTAGAGCTACAAAAGAGAAACCCTGCCTCAAAAGGAAAAAAAAAAAAAAAAAACAAGAAAAAAAGTCTTTCTCTGGCTGTAAACCTCCTACCTTCCTCTTTCAAAGACCAATGTGATGATACTGACCCTACCTGAAAAAATGAAAAAATAATCTACCAACTCAAGATCTTGTGTGTAATCACATCTGCCAAAGCCGACCGTCCACAGCAGGTCATGGAGATCCAGGAATTAGGAAAGGGGCATCTTGTGGCGCTGATATCCAGCCCAGCATATACAGTTCCTTTTTATATAGTATTTCAGAGACTGCAGTGAGATTTCAAAAGGGAACCTTCCCAGCTTTGTTTTCTGTCTTCTGTAGATGAGGCTCCCACTTGGAAGTGCTACGTGGTAAAAAAATCTGCTTCCTGGAGTGCCTCTCCACCACCGGCAACTAGAGGGAGTGATTCCTTCAGCCCCAGAGACAGTGCTTTGCACCCTGTGTGTTTGTAGCCAGTAGCCTCAGACTGGCTTGTCCCCAGCCTGGAGAAAGGATGAAGGTCAAAGGGATCCCCATGCTTAGACAGTTTCAAGGTCACCACTAAGAACTCTTCTTAATTAACATCTCCACTTCCAGAAACTCTTCTTTGGAGCTAATTTAAATCTCTCCTACCATGACTGAAGCCTATTTCATTTGTTCTTGTTTGGTTCTTAGGGCAAGTGTACAAATAGTTTCTGAACAGCAGATCTGCTGCTTGGAAAAGTACCATTAATTTACTTTTGGGCCTTTTGGGCAGGTGAAATCATCTCAGTTCCTTTTCAATTTCCTCCCGTGCTCCCCCCATCTCAGGGAGATACCCACACAGCGACAAGCCAAGTTCTATTTTTCTAAAAGACATATAAATTCTCCTGTGGCCAGCCAACTACTTACTGCAACAAATGCCAGTGTCTGCTATGAAATGACTTCAGTGCTGCTAAGCAGCCCCTAGCTGATGTTTGTTTCTTTGTTTGTTTGTCTTGAGACAGGATCTCGGGCTGGCAGCAAACTCATTAGGTAGCAAGGCCTCAGCTTCCCAAGTGCTGAGATTACAGGCATGGAGAAACTTGTGTACTTCTGAATTCTTTTTAAGATCTGTTCGTTTGTTTGTTGCATATATGTATACCTACATGAGTTTATGTGCACTGTGTATGTGTGCATGTGCCTGCAAAGATAAGAAAACTTTTGGCCACCTGGAACTGGAGTTAAAATAGGTTGTGAATTGCCTGATATGAGAGCTGGGAACTAAACCTGGGTCCTCTGCAAGAGCTGTATGCACCCTTAACCGTTTAGATATCTCTCCCGATCCTACTACTGAATTCTTAATTCAATTCAACTGATCTATAGGTGTGTCATTACATCAGAATGGTGCATTTTATTTATTTACCTTTATTTTTGAGATGGGGGTCTGTGTAGCCCTGGTTAATAAGAATCTTAGTCCACAGATCAGGCTGTCCCTCAACTTGCAGTAATCCTTCTGTTTTGGCCTTCAGAGTGCTGGGATCTGGCTGATTCTTCTTTGTTTGTTTTATTGTAGGTGGCCTTCATGAAAAAATAGAAGGACCCTGGGGTTAGAATGAGAAAGCACTGATTATAGTTCCACTGTGTACCTGCAGGCAGTGTGGGCTTTGGCCAGACACCTCCCCTGCAGAACTGAATCTCTTTGTTTGAAAGGCAGGGGCGGGGGCTGGGGTGGCTGTGGGAGGTAGTTAAAAATCTGTGTGCAGCCCTTCCCAATCAAACATGTGGATGTGGGACACTTAGGCTTCTCAGGCTCCGCTGGTGGAATCTTGCTTTTCTCAAAGCTCTTGATCAACTTGTAGCAAAATGAACACTGATTGAACTTCACCTTCAGAAACTCAAAATGAAACAACAGCCTTAGGGAATGGGACTTTGAGCACAACAGAATGTAAATCAAAGCAGCTGTCCTTGCCATTAACTAAAAATGGATCAAAGACTTACATATGAGAGCTATAACTATAAAACTATAAAAGTCTTACAAGAAAATTTAAGAGTAAATCTTCATGATTGTAGTAATGGTTTTCTTCATGTGATTAAAAAATGTAATAAAAGAGAAATAATCTGGACTTAAAAATTAAGAGCATTTATAGATATATTGACACACACCTGTAGTCTCAGCTACTCAAGAGGCTAAAGCAAGGGGATTGTTTGAACCCAGGAGTTTGAGACTACCATAGACAATATAGTGAGAATCCCAATCTCAAAAGAAAAAAGTCTGCTTCAAAGAATTTTTCCTTCAAGGGATATTTCCTTGTCAACCCATCTTTGTACTTGCCCTGAATTAAAAATTACAAAGGGAGCTGGCTGAAGTGACTCACATCTGGAATCCCAATATTCAGGAAGCAGAGGCATTGGATCACTGAAAGTTTGAGACCAGCCTGATCTACATAGTAAGATCCAGGTCATCCAGGGCTACATAATGAAACCCTATCTCAAGGAACAAAGAATTAGTTTAATGAAATTAACAGAGTTCTCAAAAGAAGAAACATGAATTCCCAAATTACCTACATTGTTTTGTTGTTTTATGTTCAGTAACCTTTTCACCAGGAAAAAGCAAATTAAACTACTGTGAGAGTCCATCTCACCCCAGTCAGAATGGCTATAATCCAGAAAACAAGTGACAAGAAAAGCTAGAGAGGGTGTGGGTTAGGGGGACAGTCACTCACTGCAGGTGGGAGTGTGAACTGTGGCAGCCACTGTGGAAAGCCCTGTAGAGGTTTCTCAAATAGCTAAAAATACCTGGGTGGTGGTGGCACACATCTTTAATTCCAGTATTCAGGAGGCAGAGATAGGCAGATCTCTGTGAGATCCGGGCCAGCCTGGTCTACAGAATGAGTTCCAGGACAGCCAGAGTTACAACAGAGAACCCTGTCTCGAAATAAACCGTGAAAGGTTCCTTCTCCCTGTGCCAGAGCTAAGTCATGCTTTCTACTGTAGATACGAGACATCAGTGCCAGGAACTAGGGCCTTTGGGCTCTGTCCGGCTCACAGAGATCAAGAAATTTCTCAGCCTCCAGAACCACAGGCACCAATTCCTGTTAAATAGGTGACAGATAGATTATATCTAGATAGATAGATGATAGACAGATGGATGGATGGATGGATAAATAGATGATAGATTATATCTATATAGATGGATGGATGGATGGATGGATGGATAGGGAGGGAGGGAGAGAGAGAGTGAAGTGTATATGATCTAGACAGAGATAATAAAGTTCTAGCTGGGGTTTTGTTGTTATTTTTAGCTAAACAGAGCTCAAGATGGAGTAACTTTGGTCCTCAAATCTCCGCAGGACTGTCAAGGAGAGACATTTTCCCTGAGGTCTGAGCAGTAAAGCTTGGAGAACCAGCAGTTTGTTATAGGGAGGCAGTTTCTTCTCTAGGTAAGGTCAATTCTCTGTGTTGCTCTCTCTCACTGCAGAGAATGGAAATTGGACCTTGAACATGCTATGTAAGTGCTCTACCTCTGAGCTACAGCCCCCAAAGCAGTGGGGGACTTGGAAAGGAGCAGAAGGGCAGGGCATTGCAAGACAATCAAAGCTTGAAAGAGTCCTTGATGGAGCTGCTGTGGGCTGATCTGCTGTCCATTTGTATTTAGGCCAGATAACGTCTAAATCTTCAACCTTGAGAAGTTCGTTTTTTTTTTTTTTTTTCTGGATTGCACAGAGAGTCCAGTTATGCCTCTGTGGGGAGGCAGCTAATATTGTTCATAAGTCTCCCACAGATGGGACAAAAGCCGACTCACTTCAAGAAGACAAGGAAGGGGGCTGACAGAAGGCAGCAGACACCATTCAGAATTGACCTCTGTGAACTGGAGGAATGGCTCATCAAAAAGCAGGACACCTATGGCCCAAGGCAACTGTGGGCTTCTCCTGGTCTCACCAGCAGACAAAACTCCTACTAGCCTCCTCCAGAGAAGGAAACAAGGAGTGCTGCTTCTCTCATCCTTTGAAGATAATAGCCCGGGCGAAGAAGCAAAGACAAAGCAGGGCAGATTTCCCAGGGCCCAAGACCCTCAGCCTTCAGATTAGGAAGAGGCCAGGGCTCATGAGGCCTGTCCCTTTTGGAAGCCCCTTGATCACCTCTTCCTTTTCTGGCCACCCTTCTCTCAATGTCGAGAGACTTGCCACTCATCCTGAAAGCTGGCACCAGCCCTTTGGTGGTTTTCTTTTTGAGATGACGACCAATGAGGTCTATCTATCATATGATCCCATTCAAAAACCATCCAGGGGACTCTGTAGACTAATACATCAGCAGTTGCCAGAGGCTGGGAGATGGGCCAGCAGGAGAACAATAGCTTAAAGTGTACCAGGTTTCTTTTAGGGGTGACAAAAATATTGCAAAGTTGACTGGTGGTAGTTTCACCTACCTGTGATTATACTTTTTAAAAAGCAGTGAATTTTATACCTTAAATATATAGTATGTGAAATAGATGTCAATAAGGCTGCTTTTCAAAAAAGGAAAGTTAGTCATGGTGGGTCCTTTTGTAGCTGACCTCCCTTCCTCTTCCAATTGCCAAATAAAACCTAGAAGAAGGTCTGTGGGCCATGAGGCATCTGAGCCACGTCAGACTGCCTCTGAGCCACGGGTGCTGCTGGTGTCGGGTGCCCCTCCATTGAGCTAGGCGTCTCATTGTGACTGCAGATGGCTGGCCAAACACGCTGTGTGTATGCAGCAATGAGGACTATCTGGAAGGCATTTAATATAGTGACTCACAGGGTCATGCTTGGAAAATTAATTCAAATTGGCTTGGCATCGAGCCAAGGAAAACTGTCTGAAGAGGCTGTAAACAGAAGGTAATGGATTGAGTTGAAGGAAGACTAGAGGGAGGCAACAGGGGGGAGGCCCAGCCATAGGACTTCCAAGGCAGCTGGGGGCAGGGGCTCCCATGGTGGCTACCACTGAGTGCTCTGCTGGCTGTACTGCCTTCTGCACAATGGAGTCCCTGATACCTGTCCTGTTTCTCCTGCTAGTCCCTGGTATTCTGAAAAGGCTTTTATGTTGCTACCATATCTCCCTACTGGAGTGCCTTTAGAGCAGAGGGGCATAGCTATAGACAAACAAATACACTGAGCTTATAGAACAGTGTCTGCTCCCAGGAAGCCCTTGGTGGGCTCCCCACTGGCCCTGCCTTTGAAAAGCCTGTATTGCACTGGACAAAATAATGTTTTTGCAGTGCTAGGTATAGAGCCTGGGCCTTGTGAATGCTAAGTAAGTGCTCTACTGCTGGGTTACCCCCAGCCCCAGACAAAAACACTAATGCAAGCTTTATTTCTAGTAATTTTTGCTGGATAAATACAAGTTTCCAAAGAGATGTTATAATGCCTTTTTGTGCAGATTTACTGAAGGATAATGCAAAAATTATAGCTATATACAACACTGGGTGGTTTTGAGGAGCTTTCTGGAGTTGGGCAAATACCACCATAATCACAATAACATTCAGAATACTTCTGTCACCACACAGGCTGCTTCAACCATGCATTGTCCCATATCCTCATGTTCTCAATGACGCATGATGGCCTTTCTTCCTGCCCCTTGTACTGGGAAGCAACTGGAAGCTCAGCCACCTGCATTCTCAGTCCAGCTCTCTCATTGAGCTCTTAGGCAACTCTTTTCCCCTTTGGGGCCTTCTCTTATCACCTAGAAAATAAAGAGGTTGGGACTGAACCAGCGCATCTTGCCCTGGAGGTCTTTCAGTTCTGGCATCGTGACTTTCCTTGCCTTCAAAGGTGGATAAGACAAAAACAACAGAGGATCTCTGGGACCCTGCAGGTCTACAGTCCAACATCTGGGCCCCACCGGAGCTGGCCTTGCTGGAGCCAGAAAAGGAGGGCAGGCTGAAGACATTCCTGACTGAGCAGAGCTTCACCTAGGAGTCCCTCCTGTGTATGACTTTGACCCCCAGCAAGGAATCTTGGGAGGGCCCCGTCTGTTATACCCTTCTGCCATCACTGTCCTCACTCCTGGTTGAACAAGTACAAACAGATGTTTCCTGAATACTACAAGTCTCTTCAAGGTGCAAGGACAAGACGTGAAAAAGACACAAATCAGGCCACACATCCTCCACAGTAGGGGAATCAGGGTATATACTGCTTTCCTGTGACTTGTAACAAAGTATCCAAATTTGGCCTTAGCACAACACAAATTGATTCTCTCACAGTTCTAGGGGTCATATTTTTCAAATGGGTCTCATGAGAGATCAGTTTCCTTGCCTCTCCTATCTCTTAGAGCAGTGGTTCTCAACCTTCCAAATGCTACAACCCTTTAATACAGTTCCTTGTGTTGTGATGACCCAACCATAAAATTATTTTCATTGTTACTTCCTGACTGTATTTTTGCTAGTTATGAATCATAATGTAAATATCTGATATGTGGATGGTCTTAGGTGACCTCTGTGAAAGGGTTGTTGGACCCCCAAAGTGGTTGTGACCCACAGGTTGAGAACCGCAGACCTAGAGACTGACAATAACCCTGGGCCTTTACCTATGATCTTTCACCTTTGTTTCTGTCATACTGTCTCTGACTCTCACCTTCCTGTCACCCCATAAGTCAATGTGTTGTACCTTCTCAACTAAAGCAGGAAAACATTCCCATTTCAAGGTCTTTTCCTTATCACAATTTCTGAGTCTCTTCTGCCATGAGTGTATGCCCCCAGGACTGGGGAGTCAGGAAGAATTTGGACAAATTGCTGAGTGGCCAAAAAGAATTACTATCTTTTGTAGCAAAAACAAAAATCAAACAATAGAAAATCTTTGTCACCAAGTTTTTACAGATTGTATGTGTGTGTTCTGGTACACAAGTATGCTTACACCTCTGTGAGAAGGCCCAAGGTTAACCTTGGCTAACATTCCTCAGGAGCCACCCACATTATTTTATTAATATAGGGTCTCCCATTGGGACCTGGACTCACCAATTAAGCTAGGCTGCCCAGCTAGTGAGCCCAGGGATCAATCTGTCTCCTTTCCCCAGTGTGGAGTCTGCACGTGATCACCACCATGGTTGACTTTTTACAAGGATTCTGGAAATTGAACTTAGGCTCTCATTCTCTCAGGCAAGCATTTTACTGACTGAGCAATGTCCTCAGCCCAGGCTTGCCTTTATCTATCTATGTGTCTATCTATCTATGTGTCTATCTATCTATGTGTCTATCTATCATCTATCTATCTATCTATCTCTCTATCAACTATCTATCATCTATCTATCTATCTATCATCTATCTATCTATCATCTATCATCTATCTATCATCTATCTATCTATCTATCATCTATCTATCTATCATCTATCTATCATCTATCATCTATCTATCATCTATCATCTATCTATCATCTATCTATTTATATCTATCTATCTATCTATCTATCTATCATCTATCTATCTATCATCTATCATCTATCTATCATCTATCTATCATCTATCTATCTATCATCTATCTATCATCTATCTATCTATCTATCATCTATCTATCTATCTATCATCTATCTATCTATCTATCTATCTATCTATCTATATCCTCTATCTATCATCTATCTATCTATCTATCTATCTATCTATTTATCTATTGCTTTTCTTCAAAGCTTTATTGTTTTTTAACACTGGGGACAGAATACCAGTGTTCCATTACTTCTCCTGAGGAAACGTAAAGAAATACCTATTTACCCTAGATAGGAAAGGCATTCCAAAGAAAAGATTCAATCCAAATCCAGTTTTGTGGCTTGAGTTTATTAGTTACATACAGGAACATCAGTGACACAAAGGCAGCTACACCACCAGGAAGTTCCCCTGAGCAATTAAAAATCTCAATGCAGCAATGGTTATAATGCTCACTTAACCTCAGGGTAGAGAGAGGCCTCTGGAGGATTTCCACAAGCCTGAAGAGCATCTCCTCCCATAGGGGAATAGTCATGCTCTCTTGAGATCACAGCTGCTCTACTTAAAGATGATAATGGTCATGTCCAACCTTGAGAAAACAACTACACCAGGGCCTCATGCCTGCTAAGCAAGAGCTCTTCCACCTAGCCCTGAGAAATGATGGGTGACTGAAAATGCCCTCCATAGACTTATGTTTTTGAACATTTGACTCCCCGTTGGTGACCCTGTTTGGAGAGATTATGGAACCTTCATGAGTTACAACCTCACTGGAAGAATTGGGTCACTGGGTGTGCACTTTGAGGGATTATAGTCTATAGTCATAGGCTGCCATGGTGGCCCACCAAGAGAGACACGGAGGTATATTTCATAACTGCAAACCCTGCAATACCTCAGCAGAGGGAACCACCATCCTGGCCAGTGCCATATTTACAGTGGAACCCTGAGCGTCTGAGCTCAGGTGTTGTTATTGATTGAGAACTCCTCAGGTGCAGCTCAATCAAACATTCCCCACAGAAACCCAACACCTGCAGACAATACAAAACACCAAGACCTAGACAGATCCTACCCAACAATGCACAAAACTATTTTAAACATAACTAAAAATAAACAATAGTCTCACCCTATGTTTGGTGTTTATGCTCTCTCCTGTGTCTTCTTTCTCTGTTTCCTCTGTGTACATAAAATATAACCAGCATCCTGCTCCTGCCACCTGGTGCCATGTAGTCCCTACACCTATGGGCTGCAACTGTAAGCCAAAATAAATACCTTATTCTATTAAGTAGCTTTTAGTCATGGTATTCATCACAGCAACAAAAAGTTAACTAATACACTGTGGTAGTTTGAATAAGAATAGCCATTATAAGCTCATATATTTGAATTTGTAGTCATCAGAGAGTGGCACTACTGGAGACAGATTAAGAGGTATGGCCTTGTTGGAGTAGGTGTGGCCTTCTTAGAGGAAGTGTGTAACTGAGGGTGGGTTTTGAGGCTTCAAAAGCTCAAGCCAGGCGCAATGAAGATGTGGATGTTGGCCTCTCAGTCACTTTCCAAGCTCCGTGTCTACATGCATGTGGCTATATTTCCATCTATGATGACAATGGACTAAACCTCTAAACTGTAATCCAGCCCTAATTAAATGCTTTCCTTTATAAGAATTGCCATGATCGTGGTGTCTCTTCACAACAACAAAATACTGACTAAGACATACACCTACCAACAACTTTCTTTTCCCATTTCCTTTTCTAGTTCTCACTCCAATCTTAGACCACATTCTGCATGTAGCTGTTACCAATCTAGAATAGTTTCTCAATTTTTCTTTGTTTTGTATGACCTCGACAGCTTTCTTGTTTTCTGATTTTGAAACATGGTCTCACTATGCATTCAAGGCTGAAATTCTCAATCCTCCTTTCTCAGCTTCCTGAGTGTTTTGGATCACAGGTGATGCCATCATCACTAGGTTGGAGCCTGATACTTTGGAAGAGTATAGTCTAGTTATTTTGTAAAGCACCTTCAATGTTCATGTGTTCAGTGTTTCCTCAGGAATGTCTTTGGAGTGACTTATAGAAGAAAAGTTCACTGTCTGTCTCATGAACACTGAGACCAACACTATAGCACTGGGTTTCTTTTTCCCAAGAAGAAAGTATCATGGGTTAGCAGAAAGGAGAGAGAAGGCATTTTCAGACCTATCTCCTCCTCGGGGTTGGTTGGAAAGAACTTAAGTAGCCTAGGTTATTGGGAAACAGAAGACTCACCACAGTGATGGATGAGGTAGCTGAGAGGTGATTAGATCATGAATGTCAAACCTTTACAAGTGGGATTAGTGGCCAGAAAGCACCACTGCTCCTTAAATGTGTACCCAGCAAAGAAACTGCCAACTCTCTAAAGCCAGGGACTCACAGCAGTTCCTGCTGGTTGGATCCAGAGTTTCTTGCAGTGGACCTTTCCATACTTGCATTTCCCTTTTTCCACCATGAGAAACCTGGCTCATCTAATCCTCCTTATGCTTACTTTTTCTGCTCAATTCCCAAGTATGGTCCTAATCCCGTGACCACAGAGGCTGACTCAGCTATGGCTCTGCTGAACCTGCCAGCTGTACCTGCTGAAGCATTCTTCGCTGGCACTGCTGAATGCTAGCTGTGCCTGACAGCTTGCCTGAACCTGACACCAACCCCACACCAACCTGAGAGATCTTGGCCAGCTTCCTTTGTTTACCCTGAAAGGGAGTGTCTGAGGAAAAGTTTGTGCCTCCTCTGTACCCAGGTACAGAGCTGTGTGTGTGGCTAGAGCTTAACATGAAGGTGGTAGAGTGGCATACGTCATGGACAGGAACTCTGTTTACTCTCCCAGAGCAGGCTGAGGAGTCAGTGCCTCCTTATTGTTTTGCGACAGTCTCCAGTAGTCCAGTCTGGCCCAGAGCTCACTTAATAGCCAAACTTCTTATCTTCTTACCTCCATCCTCTAAGAGCTAGTTAAGGTATAGGGTGCACCACAACAGCCATCTAGGTTGATGTTTCTTGAAGTGGGGACCACAGAGTCCTAGGGGATGCTGCTGACAGCAGGGAGATGGCAGATCTTAGAGGGTTAGAATAAGTGTGAGGTCAGCCCCTGTAGTTAACAGAGTTCCAGAGAATGGGAGCTGAAGGGAGAAAGTCATATTTGTCTTTCATTTTGATTGAGACAAGGTCTCATGCAGCCCAGGCTAGTGTCCAACTATGTAATAAACTACGATAGTCGTGGATGACTTTTAACTTCTTATCCTCCCACGTGCTGGAATTCCAGGTATTTGACACTATACCTGGTCAATATGGTACTGGCAATGGAAACCAGGGCTTCTTGCATGCATGCTAAGCAAGCACTCCGTCAACTCAGCTACATCAATCCACCTTACTGTGGTGGTTTGAATGAGATGTCTCCCACAGTTTCAGGCATTTGAATATTTGGTCCCCAGTTGGTGGTGCTATTTGGGTGGATTTTTGAGGTGTGGCCTTGCTGAAGGAAGTATGTTGCTGAGGATGGGCTTTGAGGTTTCAAAACCACGGCCCCATTCCCAGTTTGCTTTTTCTGCTTCCTGCTTGAGGTTTGCAAAGTGAGCTCTCAGCTATGTCTGCTGCCGTGAGTCCCTGCCATTACAGACTCTTCTCCCTCTAGAACAGTGAGCCAAATAAATCTCTTCTTCTATAAGTTGCTTTGGTCGTGTTGTTGTATTGCAGCAATAGAAAAGTAGCTAAGACACTGACATTGCGTTTTGTTTTATTTTTATCTCATGTGTACAGGTATTTTGACTGCCTGTGTGATCAGTTGCATGCTTGGTACCTACAGAGGCCAGAGGAAGACCTCAGATCCCTTAACCTCTGAGCCATCTCTCCAATCCTCATTTGCATTTTCATTAGAGGCTCTGGCAGCTGAGTGACAGTGCAAGTAGGATGCAGGAGGCTAAAACTGATTAGAAGGCTGTTGCCAGAGGCCAGAGTGGGGAGTGAGGAGAGGTGGAGGAGTGGACAGGCCACAGAGATGGCCAAAGTCACGAAATATCTCCAGAGAGAATGATAGATAGAAAGGTCTGGTGTTCTTCAGAATGGTGAAGCCTCAGATATATATAAAGACTGACGATGGGGATTAACAACAGGGAGAGGGCAGGGAGGCAGACCAAGGGTTCTTTAGATCTGGAGGTAACAGAGACCTCAGGGAGATGCCTCTACCAGGCAGATGGGGATACAGAATACAGGAGAGACAGACTATAGGGGAACTCCATCAAGGTCACAGGAAGAGGAAGCTCTTCAAAGGACAGAGAATGTAGCCCCCAAGGACAAGACCCAAGGACTGCACAACTGGGACAGTGGACATACAGGGCAGAAACAGAAGATCCAGGACAGGGGAAAGAGCCCAGACTTTCTAGACAGTGCTTCCTCACTCTAGCTATGTGGGCTCTTTGGTGGAGGTCTGGCCTGTAACCAGCGGGAGTCCAACCATGTCCTTTTGACTCTCTAGAGTACTCCTTGTACTTAAACTCCAAAGGATATTTGAGCTACCTGGAAGGTCAACCTGTCTCATGTGGGTGTCTGCTCATCCACATGGGCTACACCAAAGCCACTGGAGTCATTAAATACCACAACAGTCATTAAATATCCTTTCCTCCAGGCAGATGATCTGGACTGGCAGGAGGCTTTGAGGAGTCCAGTGTTCCCGGTTGGTCACATGTCAATCTAATCTAAAACCTTATTTTTATATCACTCAGCTCACGGAAAATGTTCCTGTTTTCCCACAGGAGGCACCCTACAGTACCTTGGAATCAGTGATTCCTGATAGGGCTGGTATTAGTCAGGATTCTCTAGTTCCGTACTTCTCAACCTTCCTAATGCTGTGACCCTCATGTTGTGGGGACCTCCAACCATAAAATTATTTTCATTGCTACCTTATAACTGTAATTTTGCTGCTTTTATGAACTGTAATATAAATATGTGATGTGCAGATGGTCAGGTGATCCCTGTGAAAGATGTTTCATCCCCTTAAGAGTTGTGACCTACAGGTTGAGAACTGCTGACTTAGAGGACCAGAACTAATAGAGTGAGTATATATTACAAAAGAAACGTATTGGATTGGCTTACTTGATACAGACAGTGGCTGTCTTCAGGCTGGAGAGACTGGGAACCTGGTAGTTGCTCAGTCCACGAGGCTGCATGCTTCAGCAGTTTCCATCTGGTACTGAGGTCCTGGAGGACTCTTAGAGAGCCACGACTCTTCAGTCCACATTGAAAGGCAGAAGAAACTGGGTTCCTATGTCAAAGAATGATGGTGGCAGCAGCAGAGCAGATAACTCGCCAGGAAGAAATAAAAGACAAGCAAACAAAAGCAGTCCCACTTTTCCCCTAGACCTATGTCTGCTCTACCTCTGGAAGGTGCTGCCCATTCTGAGGGAGGATGTTCCCACCTCAATCAATCCTTTCTGTAAATATCGTCATAAATCCATCTAGAGGCATACCGCTTAGTTGATCCCAGTTCAGTCAAGTTGACAACCACAGTTAATCATGACAGGGCTCCTTAGGAGACTGCTGATCACAAGCACCTGGAGCTCTTTCTCCCTCTCATCTGAGGCCATCTGGAGTAAAGGAGGGATCCTGCCAAGACAGAGCCCACAGGACAGCCTCTTCAACAAGAAGCCACCTTGGGTAAATCCAGCTTTTCAGTGAGTGTAGGCTTTATAGACTGGCTGATGCCAGCAATTATTTGCTGCTACCTCTGAAAGCCATCTCACAACACACTTAGCTGAGTTGGGACAGTAAGTTCATTAACCTGTAGGCAGACTAGCTCTCAAGCCAATGCTGAGCCATGAGAACAACCAGCTGGTAGGAGGACAAATTCACATTGTACCTTCTTGAGGTCAGAAGTCATAATTGGCAATTCAATTCCACTGGCATCACCTGGCTGGCCTCCAATAAGAAGCCCTGGGCAGGTATCATGGGGATACAAGGTGAAGTAGCAGCCCCAGCCCTGACCTCAGCTGCTTTGGTCTTCCAGGACCAGGTTGGTGAGCAACACTAACCCACGGGCCCATAGGTTTTCAGGGGCACACTTTGCCCACAACCAGGAGCAGTGTCCTCCCTGAACCAGGTGCTGGATGGTCCCATCCCTGTTCACTTTTCTGTGCAGCACAGGCCTATCTGGCCTGCAGCCTCTGACTCCATGCTTTCATGTTCCCTCATAGCAACCCTGATCCCACAAGCTCATGTGCTTCCACAGGATCACCTGTCCTCCACCCATAACCACCTCCATATGTGCACACACATAAACCCATGTATGTCCACACAGGCTAACACGTGTGCACACTCGTGTTCTCTGATTCACATACTTCCAACACCCCCCACTCAGTCCTTCCAGCTATCAGGCTCTGCACAGCCCCTGTGAGCAGTCATCTAGGGCATCTGTATGTGGTTGTCATCATAATATGAGTAATCTGACAAATCCCCAGGTCTGGGTGGAGAATAGTTTTCCTAAAGCCTTGGGGAGAGAGAGGTGGTTCTTAGATTGAAAGAATGGGAGGAAATTATTTTCTTTAACACTGAGAGTGTTTAAAAAGCATTCATACCTTTGATCGAGCCTCTAGTTCCCACTGCCAGGTGGTAGGGACTGTGATTTTCTGTCAGACAGGAGAAAACACATATTCATCCAGTTTGTCACTTAGGCATCTTCTGCCCAATTGATCAGTTTAATGTACTGGATACTACTCAAAGGCAGAGCCTGGGCCTTGTCCTTACAGCTGCTGTGACAAATTAGCACAAACTTGGTGTCTTAAGTGACAAAAATTTCATCTCTCTCAGTTCGGAGACCAGAGGTTTCAAATCAAGGTAGTAAAGGGCACTTCCTCTGGAGGCTGGAGGACATTCCTTCCTTACCTCTCTCAGCTGCTGGTGACTGTACCACACCAACCTCTGCCTCTTGTCTTCTGTGTGTGTGTGTGTGTGTGTGTTGAAATCTCCCTTTTATGAAGGGACATGCGATCGCATTTACAGCCCTCCTGGACACCAGGACAATTTCCCGATTGTGAATTTAACCCCATGTGTAAAATGTCTTTTCACATGTAAAGTAGCGCTCACAGCAGGTTGCAGGGATTTAGACCTGTGGATCTTAGGCAGCCATTATCAACCTCCCACATTCTTCAAGTACCCACCCTGGGGCCAGAGCTCACAAGACTATTGAAAAAAAAATGTTTGTGGGCTGGCTAAAAGAACTGGAGTTTCAACTCTAAGCTCTAAAGTCAGGCGCTTCCCTGTGGATTTCAGAATCTGAAGCAGAGATTTATTTTAGAGCTGTTTACTTGTCCATAAAAAAGACTACATTAAACATTGGTTATGGACCAAAAGAATCCAGTGTCAAAGAGTACTGGGGTAGTTGGGCTTTTAGAGCCCTTTTTGGACCTTAATTCTGCAATAATTAAATCAGATTTGTGATCTTTGCCCTGCTTGTCTCTGAGCACTGGTGCAATTGCTATGTGAAGAAGAATGTCTACTGTGACACAGATAACAAGCATTGTTAGAGACACTGCTGCATACCCCAAGGAGAGAGAAAAGGGGGTAACACCTGCTTCAAAGGACTGTCATTCTAATGGTGGAATTTATATCTATGCGAGGCCTGCAGAATTTGCACTACCCAGTGGGCTCCTCTGGCTGCCATTCAAGTGGCCTTGACATTTCAGCCACATCCCTTCAGAGCACTCCTGCTGCCTGGGTACTGCATGTGGAGGCAGAAGCTACCCTGAGCACACACTGTAGTTCTGATCCGTTATTGGCTTGCTTTCTGCCTCCACCCACGATGTACAGCAAAGCACTGAAGGCCACGCCATTCTCTCGGGAAGGCCTTTCTCTAGAGCTTAGATCCCTAACTCCTAGACCAAGATTTCTTCTTTTGGGGCTGCCACACAAATCTGCAACAGGAGAAATATGGCAGTGAAGCGGTGAGGTAGCTTTACAAAATGGTGGACAGACTTGGTCTTGGCATGTCTAGGAATGTGTCTTTTCTTCATTGTCCCTCTGACTGTCCCATCCTACAGAGGACCAGGATGCTTTGAAAACTTTAGGGCAGCTCCTCTACTCCAGGATGGATTTTGGATTCTGGTCCTGCGCAGACCTGCTTGCCTTCAGGCCCCTGCCACACATCCCCTTCCAACCCCTACTTACCATCCCTGCAAACTAGTAAGCAAATTGCCCACTTGTGTCCATTGTCCTAGTTGAGCTGGGGGAACTTTACAAAGAGCAGGGAAGGTTTGGCTGCTACCCTCTTCCCAGAAGTGTCCCCAGAGTGCCCATTGTCTGGTGCCAGAGCCTTCCCTTAGTTACCTTTTGGTCCTGCCACTTTTCCTGTGCATGGAATCATTAGGAGTGTGTCTCCTGTGAGCAGGCAGAGTGGACTCCAAGATATTGTGCCTGCCCAGATGCCCACTGGTCGGCCATCCAGAGCAACTCTGACAAAAGATGAGACCCCATAAGGTGAGGCTGACTGTTGGAGTTCACTTTTTCCATCTCATACAGTGATAGTGGAGAGGCAAGCACAGCTGTTTATCTCAGATAGGGCCATGAAGACAGACCAAAGATGATTCCACTCAAGACTGGCTTGCGTTAGCGGAGTCCTTATAGTAACATGGTGATGGCTCACTTACAAGTGTATGAGTGACTTGCAGGCAGCCACCTGGCTAAACATCCCTAGCCAGCATGGCTGACAGCTCACAAAATCTGCTTCCCTGGAGCTCCCAGAGGATTTTCAAGCCAGTCCATTGAATAGTCTCCTCTCTCCAAAAGTTGCTTACTGCTCATGTAGTAGCCTCAGGGGCCTGATTTCCTGAAGAGTAACTTTCATAGACTTCCTGTGCCTTCGAGTCTTTTGGGCCTCCAGCCTTAGGCCAGAGGGGAAGCTATGATTAGAAGGAAACAGGAAACAGCTTCATATCAGAGCCCATTCGCTTGCTGGCCAGGGATGCGGCAAGTACCTGTGGTGGTGCATAGAGGGGCTACAAAGCTTCAGAGGTATCACCACTTCTGGGAGCGGTGCGGGCAACAGCATACAACCTGACTCAGGAGCTGAACTTTAAGGGCAGGGTGAGTTTGTAGACTGAGAAAAGGACCAAGGCCAAAGTGGGTGCAGATCCATGTGTCTTGCTTAGTAACAAGTATATACAACACAAACATTAGTATCTTAGCCATTTTAAAGTTTGTAGTTCAGTGACGTTTATTCCATCCATAGTGTGTGCCACTATCACCCATGCCCAGTTCCAGAATTTGTCCATCAGCCTCACTGGAAACCCTGTCCCTCATTAAGCAGTCACTCCAGGTGGTCACACCGCCCGCCCCCAGCCCTGGCAACTCTCTGTGTGTTCTCTGTGTCTATGAATGTACCTCTTCTAGACATTTCATAGAAATAGAATCATGCAACATGTGGCCTTTGGTCTCTGGCTTCTACTCACCATCATGTTTTCAAGGCTCATTCATGACATCATATGGACCACTACATCATTAATGTGGCTGAATAATAATTCACTGTGAATAGGTCACAAATTGCTTATTCAACTGTTAATGAGAGATTTTTAAAGGACTTTTGGGTTTGGCTTTCTTGTTTTGAGACAGGGTCTCTTATAACCCAGTCTGGCCTGAAATGTGCCAAATAGCAAGAACCTTCTGGTTCTTCCATCGATCCCTCCCTGGTGCTGGGATTATGTGCATGAACCTCCACACCTGGCTGATGTACAAGCTATTATGTCTATTTTTATTACATTGTATTTATTTGTGTGTTTTCTGTGTGTATATGTGTGGGGGTGTGGGTTTGCATATGTGAGTGCCACAGTTGGTTTTTATTTTCCACTATCCATATGGATCCCGGGGATCAAACTCAGACAGCCAGGCCTGGTGGCAGAAGCCTTTACTCACTGAACTATCTTACCAACCCCATTTGTTTTATGAACAGGGTCTCCTTCCAGTCTTGGCTGGCCTGGAACTCAGTACATAGACCAGGCTGGCCTCAAACACACAGCAATCCTCCTGTCTCAGCTGTCCCTTGTGCTGGGATTTCAGTTATACAGCATGGCACCTGCTGTTTCTACTTAGTGCTACAATATTGTTTATAAATAGTACTGCGATGAGATTAATGTGTAATCTTTGTTTGGGTGTGTAATCCTAGAGTCTTGGTGGATTACTTTTGGGTCTATACTTAACTGGATGAGTGCCAGGGCAAGTCTATGGTGAAGTTTCAGAGGAGCTGGAAGTTTTCTCAAGATCACATAGGAGGTTCAAGTTTCCCCTCTCCCCCATGCTAACACGTCTAAGTAGCAGACCATAGAGGATGTAATAGAGGGAAACCAGGAGAATCCAGAAGAGGAGAAGGAAACCCTGAACTCCAGGAGGCAACATGTGCCCCAGGAGGAGCAATTGGCTAGCAGCATCATTGACAGTATTCTCAGCTGAAGATAGTTGTTTTTGCAGTGGCCACCAAGGCAAAGATGACCTCCACACTTGAGGCAGGGGGAGACATGAGGAATTGGAGAGGAAAGATAACTAGTATGGTCCAGAAAAATGGTAGTGGTGGGAAGGACTGTGGGAAATATAAAGAAGAACTGCATGCTCTAATTTGAGTTACTCCCTATGCTTCCAGAGGAGGGGGAGGGCTCTCTTTCACTAGGGGTTTGGAACCTATGTTGAAGGTCCAAGTCACTGCTGGCCTAACGGTGAGTTGTAGAAGAGACTGTCTAGAACCAACCCTGGGCAAAACTGAACAAGTGAACTGAGGAGGAGAGAAAACAGGGGTCTGGGAAATTGGAAAAGTGGGATCACTGACATGAGTGAGCTCCCATCTGCCTCTATGGTAGACTGCTGGCTTTCTGTAGGAGAGCATCCGGAAAGCTTTCTCCAGCTCAAAACAGAGTCAGTTGCAAGTGAGTGAGAGAATGGATGAATGGATGAATGAATAAATGAATGAATGGAAACCCGTTTCAAAACTTTAAACACTCCATTTACATGAGATCCAATAAGCTTCAGTGGAGGGTAATGGTAGAAGCTAGTAGGTGCTAGACAGTCAGGACAGCCAAGGAAACCAGAAGGTAGCAGGCTAAGTGACTTAAGGGTCACTCTAGGCCATGTCCTCCAACCCCTTTTTGGCCTGCCTCCCACTATGTGATGCAAGGTCCTCAGAAGGATCCAGAGCAAGGGTAAAGTCCCAAAGCAGCCCTTGGGCAGTGGCCAAGTGCCAAGCCCTCAGCTCTGCTAGCAGGGCCTATGATTGGCTTGGCTCTGCAGACCCCCCTCCAGCAGGCTCTGTGTTGCTGCTGGTAGTAGTAGTAGGTTGGCTTGGCATTGTGTGGGCAACCTAGGCATTAAATCTCGGAATGCCCTGTCAATTTTGTCAGCATGGTTATTCTTTCTCTGGAAACTGGGAAGAGGGGGCTTCTAGAGCCAAAAATAAGCCTGGAGCACAGAGGGGAGGGCCTATGAGAACTTCAGAGGAGCCAGCAGACAGGAGGGAGGTTCAGAAAGCAAGACTACCCACTGTGCTGCTTCTTTCCCAGCAAACTTGTCACCCTTTCCCAAGCCCACTGTTCCTCTCATCTGCCTTGCCCTCAATGAAAGCCGCAGTGCCTGTGAAGGCTGCGGCACCGGCTGCCCCAGCCCTGCTCTCACCTTGTCAATATTCTGAGAGAGCCTTGTAGCCTGGAGGAGGCTGTTGTTGGTTCCCTCGCTCTACCCATGTCCCCTCCTTTTGCTCTACCTATGTCCTCATTTTCCCTTCCTTTGCCCTTCCCCTCCCAGCACCCCTCCCAGCACCCCTCCCACCTCTGTTCCTCCTCCCCTCTATTGTGCTTCATTTAATTTGGAGATGGTGAAGATAGAATCTAGTGAACTAAAGCCTCCTAGAGCCTCTTCCCTCTCTTGGTCACCTTGCCTTCCTCCTTTCCCCAGATAATACCCTCCTTTTCATTTCTTTCCTTTTTTAAATTTTTTCCCTTTTTTTTCCCCAAAACATGGGTTTCCCTGTTGTAACTCTGGCTGTTCCAGAACTCACTCTGTAGACCAGGCTGGCCTTGAACTCACAGAGATCCACCAGCTTCTGACTCCTGAGTGCTGGGATTAAAGGCGTGTGCCACTACCACCTAGCTAAGCATCCTTTTCCTACAGTACCTTTTCTGCTCCTCCTCTCTCACCCTGCTCTGAGTGTCCTCCAGCTGATCACAACGTTTTACACTGTGCCACAGGTCGGGATATCCCTTCCCTTGCCAACTGAAAGAGTGCTAGGGACAGGTGAGGTCCACTGTCCACAGCTTTCTCAACAGAAGACCAGAGGACAGAAATTGGTAAGGGGGAATGGCTTGGATTATTCTCATTTCCTGTAGGGCTAGCTCGTAAGAAAGTGGGCCCCCTATCTTGGCCACAGGACACTTGGTATCAGCTAGGTGAGGCTTACAGACATGATACGTTGCCCATCACAAACCACATGAGTGGTATACCCCCTTCCTACACACATCCAGCACCTCCTTGCTGCTCTAGAGGAACCGCCATGTGGTAGCTGCAGTGTTGCATGTGCATGCCCTCTAGGTAGTGGCTGGCTTTCAGCTGGGCAAACCACAATATGCTACTGTGTCAGGGAACAAGGCTGTGGAGGATGCCCTGTGCCTGTTACAAAGAACATACCCCATAGGACAGTGGGAGTGGGGGTGTGAAGAGAAAAGAACATTCACCAAGCAATCTTCACTTGGTCACTATCTAATGGTAGGACCCACTTGGAACTTGGGCCTCATTTTTATCCTCTATCAAATATCTTGTCTGTCCTAGGTCCTCCTTGGGTTCTTCTTGATGATTATACACTTTTCCTTTCTATCTTTTCCACATTCTTCAGGCACCAGCAAAGTGGAAGGTCCATTTAACCAAGATCCTTGTACATCTGAGCTTGGATCGCCAAGTATGCTAAAACAAGGCACTCAGCCACAACACCACCCAGAGCCTATCAAGAAGTGGTCCAGGCTTGCTGGTGCCAAAACTCTAGGTGTGGCACTGTTGTGTAACATTCCATTGTGCAGGAAGGTAAACAACTCAAAAATAGCTCCAGGAAGTCCCTGAAACTGACCAGATTAACTAGGCCCCTCCCTGTCAGTGTAAGCAATAAAAGCTGAGGGTCTTCCTCAGATGGAAGAGAGATGCTTCAAAGAAGATTCAGATCAGATAAGCTGCCTCAAGAAGCAGAAACAGCTGAGCTGCCTGGAAAAAGTTTAGACCACCTCCCAGGGAAGCTCCTTAAGACAGAAGGTAAACAACTCAAAATAACTCCAGGAAGTCCCTGAAACTGACCAGATTCACTAGGCCCCTCCCTCCCAGAATAAACATGAAGACTGCTGAGTCACTCTCAGACAATCCAATCTGCAAAGAAGACTGAGAGCAGTTTGGCTGCCTGAAAAAGCAGAAACCAGCTGAGCTGCTTGGAAAAAGTTTAGATCAACTGAGACACTTGGAAAGGACACTCTCCTACCTGTTGAGCTGCCTGCAGTGTGCTCCAGGTTCCCAGATTTTGTGAGCTGTCACCTGTGCTAGGGTGGGATTTGATGTGCAGCTGTCTTTGAGTCATTTCTGCTCCTGTAAATAACCTCTTACCCAGATTCCTATAAATAACTCCAATAAAACTCATGGTTCACCAAGTTGGATTGGATGGTATCTGTACTTTGGTCTGTCAAGGGCTCCCTATCTGGGATGAGTAGACATGTGTGTTGCATCTCCCCAGGAAAAGTTTTGTCAAAACAACAGGCACCCAGAAACATGTTTTTCTGCTTTGTTTTATTTTGTTTGTTGGTTGGCTGGTTGGGACTGACTCCCATGTATCCCAGACTGGCCTCAAAATCACTATGTACCCAAGGGTGAGCTTTAAACTCCTGATTTTCCTGCCTTCACTTTCAGAGTGCTGAGATTATAGGGATGCACCACTACATCTGATTTATGCAGTACTGAGCACTGAACCCAGGGCTCTGTGCATGCTAGGCAAGCAGTCTCATCAACTGAGCTACATTCCCAGCTCCCAGAATCTTGGTTTTCACAAGCTCTCCCCTCAGGGTGATTTTAGTGCACACTGAAGTCTGAAGCCCATAGTACTGAACGGAACTGCTCATATTAGCAGGAGAACAGAGGTGCAGTGTAGACAAGGGACCCGAAGGTGAGGCTGACAGCCTGAGATGCTCCTGTACAGCAGGACTGTACTGTATATCCGTGGAGTATGCACACTCCCACCTTCACAGGCACAGCGGCATGTACTCTGCTTGCCTAGAGGCCCTTCCCAGCCCAACCCTCCACTGGCAATTTTGAATTAGGTAGTTTGGATAACTACAAAATTAAGGATTTCCTTCCATTAAGGACAGCACAGCTAGAGTTAAGAGACAGATGACAGATGGAGAGAAGATATTTGCTGTTTAAAACCAACAAGAGATTAATGGGGAAAAATACACAAGAAAATTCTGCAAACCAACAAGAAAAAGACCCAAGAGGAAAATGAGCAAAGCATGTGAATAGGCAATTACCAGAAGGAGACACCCAAAAGGCTATCGAGTGAATACAGAGGAGAGGCTCACATTCCAGATTCTTGAGGAATCGGAGAGATGCAAATGAAAACAAAGAGATGGGATTTGCACATGTCAGATTGGCAATAATCAGCTGCCTGATGCCAAGCCTTGGCTGGCTTAAGAAGAAAGAGGAACCACTGTGTGTGACTGGTGGCAGCTGCTGAGAACAGTCACCTGGTGGCATTTAACTAGCCTCAGGGTTCATACCCACAGTGCCCTGGCTGGTCCAGTTCTTGGTTTCCTCTGACATATTCTCCCATGGACCCACAAAAGGGCTACTGGAACAACTACCACCAGCTCAGTGGCTTCAAAAACAATAAATTAGCTGGATGTACTGATGAAACCTGTAGTCTTAGCATTCAGGAGGCTGAAGCAAGAGGATCATGAGCTTGAGATCAGCCTCAGCGACAACATTAATATAATGACAACGGTAATACAAAAACATAAACAAAACTGTAATAGCTCAAAGTTCTGGACTGGAAGCTGGAAATCCAAAATCAGGGTTCCTAAGCTGCAACCAGCGTGGCAGCAGGCCCTGGCTCGTCCAGGAGGCCCCAGAGGACAATGAATTCCTTGTCTCTGTCAGCTGCTGGTGGCTGCCAAGGGTTTGTGGCTGTATCATCCTTATCTTCAAGGCCAGGATCATCAACAACTTCTCTGCTCTGCCCTCCAAAATTCACATCCACACAGAACCCAAGAAACAGAACAGATGCAGATGTCAGATGTCAATAGAGTTAAGAGGGGCTCTTAACCCAAGGACTGCTGGTCTTATGAGTAGGATAGTACACACAGAGACACGGAGAAAAAGCTGTGAAAATGGGGAAAGAGTTCAGTGGTAGAGCTGGCCCAGCATACGTGAGGCACTGGGTTTGATCCCATGCACCACGAAAGCAAAGGGGAAGACTTTGGAGTTCTTCTGCTACACGTCAAGGCACACCTAGGCCCACTCCAATATGGAAGTAATCAGGAAGTATCTGCCCCCCAGACTCTCCAAAGGAAGCCAACCCTGCTTATTTATACCTTGATTTCACACTTCCAGCCTCCGGAGCTGTGAAGTTAGGCTGCTGTTGTTTATGCCGTCATATATGAGACACTTTGTTATGTCAGTCACAGGCCACAAAATAAACATGGGGCTGCATTTGTTATGCTTCCTGACAATCAAGGATGATTTCCTGAAGCTTACAATCCTTACCTTAATCATGCTGGCAAAGACTATTTTCCATGCAAGGTAACACTATCAACTTCAAGGGAAATGGTGACTTTGAGCATCATCATTTAGCTTATTACAAGGGCTCTAGGTCAGGACACTGATTGCACAGTACTTGTACTAGCAGAGGCAACCCAAGTGCTGACCACTGGGGAAAAGGAGAAGTAATTGAGTGGTTACAGGCATCCAATTCAGGAAAACACAATGACACAAGCAGTTAACACACAGAGGGTGAGTAGAAGAGTCCAATAAGAAATAGGATACCATCTCCATTACAATTGTGCAGATGTTCATTGAAAATGGACGTGCAGCCTGGGATGTCATGCAGCTGGTGCTTGCCTAGTATACACAAGGCCCTGGGTTCTATCTGCCACATGCCTTAAAGGAAGCATGGTGGTCACTGTAAGTTCAAGATTACCCTGACTTATATAATAAGGTCTAGGCCAGTCAGGGCTACAGACTAAGGGGGTGGGGGTGTAAGAGTAGCGGACAAGTTAACACCAGCTGCCCACTCAAGGCTTTTAGGAAGGACCATGCAGCACAGCAGTTGGGAAACAACTGTCAGGTCATAGCAAATTAGTGGCATTAGTGTGTGAATCCTTTGTCCCTCAGTGTTGCTGAGGAAGGCGTGGCCCTCTTGCTCTAGAGCCCACAAGGTTCACCTCTTCTCAAGCTGAAGAGGAGGGTGAAGTTTACTGGCTGCCACCAAGGACTGCTGCTAATAGAAAAGTGTTTTGGCATGCTTGGAAAGGATCCTTGCACACTTCACTCTCCTGTTTATTTTGGTGAAAATGAAATAACACACACTCCTCTGTTCATGGCACCACCCATCGTTCATCTTTGAGATCCCTTTCTAGCTGGATCTATCTAGTTCTTGTAGTCACTTTTCTCTAATTTCACTCCCCTTGATGACAGCCGCTTGAGTATGTGCTCAAGCAAAACATGCAACTCTCTCTCTCTCTCTGTCTCTCTCCCTGTGTGTGTGTGTGTGTGTGTGTGTGTGTGTGTGTGTGTTTTCACATGCTGTTCCTTTCTTTTCTTGTTTTTTTTTCCAGGCTGGTTTCAAACTCACTATGTAGTTGAAGGTGATCTTGAATTTCTGGTCCTCCTGTTTCTATCTCCAAAGTACTAGGATCACAGAAGTGAGCCATCATGCCTACCTATTTTATTCATTCTCAGAACACCCTCATCTCCCTTTCTCCAGATACAAGCTTGCTGAACTGTTCTCTCTCTCTTTCTCTCCCTCCCCTCCCCTCCCCTCTTCTCTCTTCCTCTCACCTCCTTTCCTCTTACTTCTACTCTCCCTCCTCTTCTCTTTGGTTTTGAGACATAGTCTTTCTCTGTACTCCAGGCTTGGCATGATCGAAATGTGGAGGCCAGGAAGTCTCAAACCTGTAGAAATCCTCTTAATGCAACCTCCTGTGTGCTGTGATCACCAGTGTGGGCCACTACACCCATCTCGCCTTACACCTTTCCATGTTAGTTGGCAAAGTAGCAGAGACAAAAATACAAAGAAACCAGTAGTCCTGAAAATAATCATACACATTGCCTCGAATTCAGGATCAGTTTGGAAACTGGTCCACCACTCTGACCCTGGGGAGAGGGCTTTGATCTTGTTTATTTAATTTCCCATGGGTTCCTCAGGGTTCCTTGTAAAGTACCCTTTGAAAATGCCATCCTATGTTGACTATGCTTGGGGAGGAAAGAGAACCTGACTTTTAATGTTTTGTCTGTTAGTATCAAGGCCAGAGGGAAAAGGGGAGTAATATTTCATTGTAACCTTTTCTTTATCCACCACAAAGGCCTCGTGGTAGAACTGACCTTCAAAACTTTTAAATCTAACAACAACAAGGGAAAATCTGATTGTGGCATTCCGCTGTGTTCTTGTCTGGGCTCTCCTCTATCCACTTGAGGATTCATGTTTTTGGGTACAGCAATAGCTGCTGAATTTTGCTATTCATTCCTGCCCACTTCCTTGCCCCCACTATTATGGCTCTATCCAGGAGACTGAGAGTCCAATGCAGGTGACGAATGAAGCAGTGGTACCTCGTCTCTGAGGATGCTTTAACAGCCAGCTCAGGAGCTGTATGTACTCTGCATGAGCAAATATTTCACTTGAGCCTTGCCACCTCTGATATACTTGGCAGTCTTTGTTCAAAACAGAAACGGATGCTAAAAATCAGAATTCATCTAGAGTCATCAATGTATTCTTAGTTGTTCAATTGGGATCTGGGGATGGGGCTGAGGCAAGCCTTCAAGGTGAGAGTTGAGGCAAGAGGACTTCAGCTAATTGCCCCCACCCCACCTCAGCTCCAACTCTGACTATACAAGATGGTGGTTACAATTAGATGTGTGTTTTCACATTGTGTTGGCAGAAGGTTCTGGGAGGTGATTCAGGAGCCACTATGAAGATAATTCCTAACAGGTAGGGACCCTGACCTTTTTCAACCATCTTCCTTACTTTTACCTATTGTCTCTAGAAGCAATGATTTCATTAGGTTGCTTTTGTTGTTTAAAATGTGGAGAAACCTTTGTAGTAGATAGGCTCAGAGAATCTTATGTTAATGTCCTGGGAATTGCCATGACAAAGAACTACAAACTGGAAGGAGCAGACAGCAGGAATTTAATTACTCACTGTCTCTAGAGGCTAGAAGTCCAAAATAAATATCGCTGGGGTGAAACTAAGGTGTTGGCAGGGCCCCAGTCCTTCCTGAGGCTCTAAGCTTGAACCCATTACTTATTTCTTCCTGCTCCTGGTGACTGCCAGCATCCCTTGGTACCCCGATTTTTAAGACCAGCATCTTTACATTTCTCTGCTCCACCTTTGCATTACATTCTTGTCTGTCTATATCAATTCTTCCTCATTTGTATATGATATATATATATATATATATATGTATGTATATGATATGTATATATACATATACACACATGCATGTATATATGACTTCATGTAGGACCCATCCAGATAATCCAGCCTAACTGCCCTGTTTAGACTGTTCCATTTTGTTATAACTTAGTACCAGCATCTAAATACTTTATAAAGAAAATTGTCTTATTTAGTTCATGATTCAGTAACTAGAAAATCCTAACAGGTTGTTAGTATCTGGCTTTGTCCTAACATGGCAGACGAGTAGAAACAGAAACTTCCATAAGCAGCAAAGACTGAGTATGTGTGTGTGTTCGATTGATAGCAGCCTCCCATCCCCGCCCCCTCCACCTCAACTAACTTGGTCCTGCAAGAACTGCATTAATCTCTCCGAGGGTGACTGTGACTTCATCATCAGCTCTCATGACACCTTGCCTCTTAAAATCCTACCACCTTAATACTGTCACACTGGAGAGAAGGCCTCTGTATACTAAACCTTTGGAGAACAAACCGTCACCAAATCATAAAGGTCCTAAGTCAAGATCTTAAACTGCTGTTTTTATTTCTGCAAAAGTTGAATGGGAGTTGGGAGTTGGTTTTGGTTGAGTGGCCTTGTCGCCAGATGATAACATGTGCCATGCTGTTCCACAAAGAACACAAAGACAAAGAGCAAGTGCTAGCCCCAGAGTCAGATTAAAACCACATTTTGGGGCCTTTCTTGTCCTGTGAGCTGCTACCAACATCTGTCCCTCTTCTGAGGATTGAAGAAAACCTATGTAGCTTTGCAGCAATGCCCTGTAAGAGCAGTTTTGGACGATGTTGTTGCCAGGGTAATGTTCTTTCTTCTTGTATATGGTATTTTGTTTCTGGTCATGAAAATAAGCCCTTCTTTATGTAAAATAGTATGAAGAACTAGAATAAAATTTTACCTAAGACTCCATCCTTCTGGAACAATTACATTTGCCGATTGATTTTTATGTGGCTAGGACTAAGTACACAACATTCTTTAACTTTTGCATTTCTCACAATCACACCTTGAGGTGAGGAGGTGAGCATTATGAGACCATTTTACTGATGAGGGAACAGGCACAGAGAGAGTCAGTGACCAGCCCAAGAGTGATTGGCTAGAAAGGGACAGAGTTGAGACTTGACCCCTGATCCCACTGACTTCAAAAGCCACACTTTTGACTTCTGCACCCACCACATGTGCTTTAAACATTTTGTGTTCACGCCTTTCAGGACAGCTTGACAGATAGGCTGTATGCCCAGCATGACACAGCAGCAGCAGGATGTAGCCTCAGCAGGATGCATGTATCCTGCCTTGCCCAGGTTTCTGTGCAAAGCTGCTGTACCACGGAGGTGAAAAGCAGCTGGTGGAGAGCTCAGGGGGTCTTAGTTCATCCAGAATATTTGCTCTCCACCTTCATCCATTTGGGAGGAACAGACAGAGTGGTATATTCCGAGATAGCCGGGTCTCACACTTGGTACAACTAAGGTAGCATTATCCCTGTCATGGGGGGGGGGGAGACGACAGGTACTCTGCTCAGCCTATACCTGGCTATCTCAAGGTCTCTATCTGTTTACTTCATTGTCCTCCAAGAATGATGTGCCTCCTTTTCATTTGAAAGGAGCAGCATGGCCCCCATCTGTTTCCAAAACATCAGCAACCTGCTAGTCCCCACTCTCTTGGGAGAGGCTTTTGGTGTGGTGCAATGGCCAGAGCCCTGGGAAAGGAGCCAGCATCTTTGCCACAAATGCCTATGTGACCTTGAGCCACCATTTGGCTCTCTCAGGGCCTGAATTCTCCATCCAGACAGCTAGGCAGAAAAAATTCACACTAGATACTAATGGCCCTTCCACCTGGGAAGCTACAGAATTTATAGGGTGTCAACACCCTGGCATGCTAAGAAGTAATCTGAAAATCCACCATAAATATTTAAATTAGCCAGCAACATATGCTGGCTCATCACATAATCAGAAGCCATGGAAGGGGAGCAAGATCTGAAGGCAGAGGGCAATGCCTGATTTGGTGTGTTCTTCCTTCTGTATCCCCACTCCCCCAATCAAGTGTTCCAGAAGCTGGGCTTCAGTGTGTGCCCTCATCATCATTATCGTCACCCAGCTCTTAAGATGAAAGGCAAGAAGCTGTTGGGAAGCACTTCCAGGAGCCAGCTGTGGCAGGAGGCAGTGACAGTGAAGGCAGCAGGAGGAGTGGTGGGGGAGGGGAAAGAGGGGGAGGAGGAACGAGGAGGAGGGGCACTGTAGATTTCCCCTTTCTCTCCTTATCCTCATCCCAACTCCCATCAGGGGCTTAGGATACTGTGCTTATTATCAAACCTTAGGGCTCCTCATCCCTAATTCGGTTCCATTCCAGTTTGACTGGTTTCTAGTGTAGTAAGTTGAGTTTCTTGGGGTCACTTACAGGAGTATGGATGACTCAATGTGAACTGTATCATGGAGTGTCACTGGGTATATCCATCACATTCCAGGGCCGGCTCCATGCTGCAAAGTAACTGATTAACACAAGATGGATTCTATAATTTTTGTGTCCTTTTTATTTTGTTTTCTTTGGTTTGGTAGTTGTTTTTGTCCTATTGATTTTGTTTCTATTTTCATTTTTGTTTCTTTTTTGTTTTTCTCCCAGAGAGAGAGAGGGGTGAGGTATTAAGGTAGGTGGGTTGAATGGAGAGGGGATTTGGGTGGAGCTGGAGGGAGGGAAAGCATATGATTAAAATGTGAAATTTCTTTTGTTGTTGCTGTTTTGTTTTTTGTTTTTTTTTCCAATCAGGGTTCTCTGTTGTAACTCTGGCTGTCCTGGAACTCACTCTGTAGACCAGGCTGGCCTCGAACTCACAGAGATCTACCTGCCTCCGCTTCCTGAGTGCTGGGATTAAAGGTGTGTGCCACCACTGCCCAGCACCTTTTTTCTAATTATTAAAAACTTTCATCGGGTGGTACTAGTGCATGCCTTAAATCTCAGCCAGCTTGGTCTACAGAGTGAGTTCCAGGACAGCCAAGGCTACACAGAGAGAAACCTTGTCTTGAAAAAACCCTTTCCAAAAAAAAAAAAAAGAAAAAGTAACTGCCTCATTGAAATTCCATACCACTCTGGATAGAGGAGACTCCTGGAAACTATGTCCCTGTGTTCTGTCCAGGTTTTAGGCACCTTTATGGGGTGTCTCCTAGAATCTATCAGGAATCTGCCTCTGCCGCATTTTCCACAGCAGCTGGACTGTCTCAAACACAGCTTTGAATCGGTGGCTCCGTGTTGCTTGCCACGGATGAGGTATCTGTGGATGACAACTGCTACCGTGAGGAAGCTTGGCCTGCTACACCAGTGTACCACCTCTGTGTTCCCGAAGCAATTCTTCTTGTAAACCTGATCCCATAATGAGATCCTCTCTTTAGGTTATCCATATATTTCAGGGTACTTTCACACTTAAATTTAAGGGATTGTGTTTTTCCCAAAGCCTCTGGTAGTTTGCACCTTCATTGCCAATAGAAGCCTCACAAAAACTCTGTCTGTTTTTAATAGTCTATTTAGCCTTCCTGGACCCCCCTCTATCTACCTTTGAAAGAAAGACTTCTTTTTCTCTATCACCCAGTACTTGGGAGATGGAGACAGGAGGATTAGGAGTGCCAGTCCAGCCTGGGCTACATAGCTGGTTTGAATCCAGCTTGGGTTTTATGAAACAGATCCTGTAAACAAACAAACAAACAAAAACAGAAATTAAGAAAAAGAAAGAAAAGAAGTGAGGGAGGTATTTAATTTGTGGTACTGGCTATGAAGAAACCCAGGGACTGGAATGTGCTAGGCAGACTGTCAAGCTCTCCACTACTAACCCCCTTCTCCTGTTCTAGGAACAGTATCTTTAGTTTGTATGCATTTGAAGTGGGGTACACTTGTGGGTGCTGGAGTGCAGAGGACAGAAGACACCTCTGGTGTTGATCCCAGTGTACCTTCTTCTGCCTTTTGGTACAGACAAGATCTCTTGTTAGCCTAGAACTTTGCCAGACTAACTGGTTGGCGAATTTCCAGGGACCTGGCTGTCTGTGCCCTCCACTTCACCAGCACTGGGGTTATGGGCACATGCCACAGTATCCAGTTGTTTTTTTAATGTGGATTCTGAGGATCTAAATCAAATCCTGAATCTTGCCAAGTACTGTCCGAGCCAGACCCAAGAGCATTTTTTTAAAGGTAACTCCTGAGCAGAATATGGTGGTGCATACCTTTTGTCCTAGTACTTGGGAGGCAGAAGCAGGTGGGTCTCTGTAGTTTGAAGCCAGCCAGAGCTACATTACACAGTGAAACCCTGACTCAAAACAAAAAAACAAAACAACAACAACAAAAAACCCTCTTAGCTCAGGCAGAAACTGGCTCCTCCTCAGTGTCCTGTCTTCACCTTTGCCTTGGGTAAAGAGAAACAGCTCTTCTCTTTTCGCAAGGATGTGGGTGCTGGCCAATTAGCTCCTTCCTCTGAGACTCAGTGCTAAATTTTATACACACCTCCAGGCCCACAAGGGCTGCCATGTCAGTCTGTCCAAACTCCCCTGAAATTTCAGCGTTTGGGAAGCTGAGGCAGAAGGATGGCAACTTGGGGATAGCCTGGACTGCAGCAAGGGGATTCACAACTAGATCACCTAGCAGCACAGTGAAGCAGTTGAGGCCTGGCAGGATAGGGCTGTTTGGGGAATAAAGTTGTCAGTACAGGAATCTTGCTATTTATTAGTCCTCAGGCTTTTGAGGACTATGGCACACCCACAAGGGTTGGGGTTTAGGTAGTATGATGACTGCCTCTCATGGTGACCCAGTTCTGGTTAGCCTTTCAGCCAAGCAGGGTTTTTGTGACCCCCGTGCTGTTCAAGAGGACTGTCATGTTAAATGTCCATGGCTTCCAGCTCTCTTTTCCAGTGGTCCCAGGAGAAGCAGCTTTGCCTAGTCTCAAGTAAAGGCAGTACTATAGCAAGGAACTGCTTCACCCACCTTCACTGAAGCCATGGGATGAAGTGCACAGAGCCCTAGGGTTCAAGGCTTGATGGGGTTCTAGGCCAGTGAGTCGCAGGAGCTTATAAGGCTTCAACTGTGCAACACTGCAAGCTAGAAGACAGAGTTCCACCCCACCTACCTGGGTGCCAGTGGACTTCCCTCGAGACTTCGCTTAGACTGTTACTCAGAACTTGGAACCCCTCTTTGGCAGGAGCTGACTGCAGCTCACCGAAGTCTGTTGTGCCCACAACCAAGCTTCCATCCTGACCCTTACAGGGACTTGGGTCCATCTCTGACTGACTGGTGTTCCAGAAAGCTGAGCCATGCAATCTTCCCGAGTGTACACAGAGTTTATGATACCTCTTGTGCTGGCAACCACCTCTGAAAACATCTTACCACCGGGGGGGGGGGGGGGAAAGCAAATGGAAAGGCAGAGGAGGAGGGGAGAAGGTATTCCCAGACTCTAAGTATAGGGGTGGGGATATTCCAGAGATGCACAGGAGGCCTGTCCTTCACAGGAGGATAAGCAGGGTGGGTCAAGGGCTGAAAAGTCTGAAAGCCAGCTAGCAGTCAAACACACCCTACCTGATAGGATCTGGCTTGATTTACAATGACTGCTTTTAAAGACCTTGCTTCATTGGAGATCTCCACAGCATTGGTATCTTTTAAATGACTGAAAAATCCCATCTTAGTCTATCCCTTCCTGGAATAGGCGCTCTGGCTCTGCTTGCTTTGCTGTTCTCTAGTTTCTTTATGTGAGCACTGGGATGGAACCCAGAGCCGAAAATCCTAAAACACGACATACATACATACACACATACACACACACACACACACGAAGACATGCACACTCGCACACTTGCACACGCATACAGACACGTGTACTTTCTGCGCCACAACCCTATCTTCCATTGATTCCATGGGTTCTCACTATGTAGACCAGGGTGGCCTAGAACCCACGGAGATCTGTCTGCCTCCATCTCTAGAATACTGAGATTAAAGGTGGATGCTTCTATGCCTAGCACTTGTTTATTTTTTTTTCTGGCAGTCTTGTTGTGAAGCCAGTTGGCCCTGAACTCCTGCTTCTCAGGTCTTAGCCTCCCTGCTACTTGGATTCCCAGAATGTGCGACTATACAGGGTGTCTATTGATTCTACAAAGGAAACTGGCCTAGCTGGGCCTCTGGGGAATCCCATTTAAGCCCTGGATACTCAAGTGAAGACTTTGGGGTCTGTGTGTAGAGGTGGGGTGGGGAGTATGTCATGGGCTCCGGGGCTCATTTTTGTTGAATGATGAAGATTCCTTTTAATCTTTTGGGGGCCTTCAACTGACAGGGACTGAAAACCTCTTTAAATAGCATTTGCCACACTTTATCCCATTTCGTATTTACTTTTGATGTTTTCATAACTTCTCTAGGCAGCGAAGCAGCTTAAGGGATTCTGGTTAGTGGTTGTCTTTTGTGGGTAGGCCTTGCCTGGTTCTGCGCCTCGGAGCTGACTGACAGCTAGAAGTGCTTTCCCTAGAGTGCCCTGGCTGAGGCCTGGAGTGCCCTCCTGCCCCTTGGCCAGTTCTTCATACCCTTAGTTGTTCTGGGCACTCCTTCCACTGTTCCTGCCAAGTCAACAGGTACCAGCTGCCGTTTGCTGCACACTGGAATCACACTACCTTGTAGTCCTTGAGACCAGACTGGGCTGTGCCTCTGGGAAAAGTGATGTGACATGTCAGAGCACATGTTAGGAAATTGATGACAGAGTCCCAAACCACTGATTGTCCTATCCCTTCTGTCTAGTCCTACTCCCTCACCTCAGCTCCCTTCTGTTATTTATTAGTAGGCATGATTTTGAGACTGAGGTCTCACTATGCGGTCAGTCCTGCTCTGGCATCAAACTTGAGATCTTCAGTTCTCAGCCTTCTGAGTACTGATTATAAGCATGTCATACTATGCTCACTATTAGGTATTTAACATATACACATGTCTTTACAGTATGAGAGTTTTTGTGAGACAGGAACCCACTAGGACACAATCTGTGCTCTGGCATGCTGTTACAGGAGGGAATGAGGCTAAGAAGAGCCTCCACATAGGAGCCCGTGAGGAAGGACTGAAGGAATCCAGAAAGTTGGGTCACAAAACTACATAGGCACTTGGCATGTGTTTGGGCAGGGGTGGGGGTGGGGACTTAGAACCATGGTACCCACCTTCAGATCTGACACTTGGTTTTGTTTGTTTCAGACAGGGTTTTTCTATGTAGCCCTGGATGGCCTAGAACTTGCCACGTCGACCAGGTTGGCCTCAAACTCACAGAGATCTGCCTGCCTCTGCTTCCCAAGTGCTGGGATTAAAGGTGTGTGTCACTACACCCAGCAGTAGTGACTGTCTCTGGAGCAGAGATGGTGAAAATTCCTTCGAATGACAAAAATAGTATGCATACAGAAAGGGGGTCGCCAGTGGGGTGGGGAAGGAGAGGGTTTGGAGGGAATGGGAGTGGGGTGGGGGAAGGCAGAGTCTGGGGTGGGATGGAGAAGGAAGGATCTACCTGTGTAGTTGGAAACGCACAGACTCCTTTGGTCTGACCTTCTGGAAGAGTGAGGTTGAACTTTCCTGGATGGCCAGAATGTTGTACAATGGAGAGGTCTTGTCTATTGTAGGAGTTCATTCTGACTGTCTGGCCTGTAAATGCCTGGCAACCATGAGAGCCTTTGATGCTTTGGTTGAAAGGTCAGATTCCAAGAAAACACTGCTCTCTGGTGAATTCCACAGAGATAGCATGGGTTGGAGGGAAGGCAGCCCTACCTGAGCAGGTAGGGGCCTTTAGAATCTAGTTGGAGCTGAGAATGTCTTCCTGTAGAAAAAAAGGTCTGCCTGCTCGTAAGATCTATGAAGTGGCGGCTTAAATTGTGACCCTAAGACTTCATTGTCAACAAGTTTTGTTGACTTTTAAAATATTCTTCTTTGCACTCTTTTCAAAAAGTTGTGGTAACTCAAGGATGCAAGGTCCCGAAGACATTTTTCAATACTTTTTAGTGCAGTCATTGACACTTCCCCCTACACGTGTGTTGTGCTGCAGTGCTACATGCTAGTCTTCTCAGATATCAGGGCTGATACTTTGTCTGATTCTCCAAGGCCATACCACCCACCAGCCGGTGGCAAACTCTGGACCAAGCCAGTGTCATTTAGTCTGCCATTCCAAATACTTTTTTATTCACTAGGGAATTATCAGGAAAAGAGAGAAGTGCGTCTCTGAACGGAGCAGTGATGGGGAACCTGGGTTACTCCGTAATGCTCCTTGCTCACAAAACTGCCATTTGTCACAAATTTTTCTGCTCTTGTCAGACTGTTTTCCTCTCCTAGCTTTCCTAGCCCGCCGTTTCCCTAAACTGCAGGTGCTTACAGAGAGGCTCTGGCAATTACTGGAAAGAGCCGTATTAGGGTAGGCGTCGAAAGCTGCTGACTTCCAAGAGGATGCAGCGGCTGTTGGCGCTTGGCTAGGCACCTAGTGTGAGCCTGCAGTCAGGCGCGTGCTGCGTCACAGCTGGGCAGAGGTGGACGGTAGGCCCTCGCCAAATGGCCCACGGGGTTCCCGGGGCAGATACCAGGGCGAGGGGCGGCCAAAGGGTCGCGCCGCGGAAGCGGAGGGCAGAGCAGCAGTGCTCGACCTCGCTTTCACAGGCCAGAGGCCAAGGCCTGCGGGAACCTCAAGGCCACCTCTCCAAAGTCCTTGGAGATCGCACCTCGGCTCGACGAGGGCGGTGCGAGACATGGACTGGAGAGAATATCATTATTCTGTGTTTTGCCTACGCAGCAGGCCACCGCGGGTTGTTATGTTTGAATGAATGAGCCCAGAGGCCGCGCCCAATGGGCGCGGGCGGCTGCTTAATATGCATGAGGCTTGCAACCAATGGCCGGGCGAGGAGGTTGTTTTAAACGGCGGAGCCCGTTGGCCAATCAGGCGGCTCTCGTGGAGGCAGCTAGCGCGAGGCTGGGGAGCGCTGAGCCGCGCGTCGTGCCCTGCGCTGCCCAGACTAGCGAACAATACAGGTACGTCTCGCGCCGCCCGCGCCCGCCGCCGCCGCTTCTGCAGCTGCAGCGTTGCCCGCACAACTTTCCGGCCCGCGCCTCCGCGAGCGCGCGCTACTGCTGTCGCTGTCTCTGCAATCGCGCCCCGGCCGCCCCATCTCCTTCTCCGCTGCTAGGTGGCCTGGAAGGAAGAAGCAATTCAGGTGTCTCAACTTTTCCAGTGCCTGCGCTCCAGCCTGCCGCCTCTCAGGTCTTGGCCATCTACACGGAGCCGCGCTCGGTGGTCGCCCTGGGGGCGGCAGCCTGGCGGCTCGGCAGCCCCTGGCCAGATGTTCCGCAGCTGCGGCAGCGCGGCGAGTGAGAGAGGCGGCTGCGGGCTCCGGCGGCGCGCGTACCGGCGGCGGGAAGGGTGCTGGGCTCGCCCCAGCCCGGGAGCGACTCCGCAGGGAACGGTCGTGCGGCTGGGGGCCGAGGCGCGGGCAAAGTTCGCGGGAAGGCCGGGCCGGACACGGTGCGGGTCCGCGGGCTGAGCCGGCGGCTCTGCATGAACATGGCCGTCGCGGAGCGCCCGGTGGCCTGGGGGGAGGGGGGCAGGTGTCGCCGCGGCGGCGAGAGGAGCACGGCTGGTGCGAGGCTCAGGAGAGGCCGGCGGGGGAGCCGGCGGCAGGCTCTGACCGCGGAGCAGGACAGCGTGCGGGGCCGGGGGCGCTGCCGCGGGCCCCGCTGCGCGGAGCGTCATGGCTGCACGGGCGCCTTTGTTATCCCTAGGAGTGCGGCCCGCGTCGGGGGCGGGGAGGCCGGGCTGGCGGCTCGGCGCCCTCGGGCGGCCCGCGTGGGGCGGGGCGGGGCGGGGTGGGGGCCGGCGAGCGGGCGACGGTGGCGGGGGCCCGGCCGCTTTGTTCGCCGCCGTCGCCGCCTGCGCCGGCCGCGCGCGGATCAGCCATTTTAGCGAGCGGGGCTCGGAGGCGCGGCGGCCGCGACTGTCGCCTACCGGGCCCTGCGTCCCCCCCGCCGCCGCCGCCGCCCCCGGCACCGCGCTCAGCTCCGGGGTGGTAGCAGTGGATTTCACGGGCACTTTCTTTCATCCCGAGGCTTTTGACAAAATGGAAGGTGAATTATGGGTGTCCGGAGCAATGGGGACGTGGCCTGACAAGGGCTGTCCGCTGTCGGCCTGGACTCCCGGGTGCTGGGGCCCGCCCCACCCGGGATGCCGCGGCGGGGCTTTAATGCAGCCCGCTGGTGCCAAGGGGAGTGCTTTAGTTTTACATGATGACCTTGGGTGTGGGAAAAGGAAAAGATGGCGGGAAGCGGGCGGGGGTGTGGGGGACAGGATGACACACACAGCTACATTTTTATTTGGAAACTTTGGAGAAAGTGTTACTGGCTAGACCTGCATTTCTGCATTACACAGTGGAAAGACTAGTCCTTTTGATGTCCCCTCCCCCTTTTCCTGGTGACGAAGTGACAGGTTTCAACTAATAGTATGAAGGATACCTGCTTGCTTTTCAGATCACCAGTGTTGTAAAAAAGCCATTTTCTAAGGCAAATATATCAGCAACACTGGCATTTTACATCTGTTCCTGTTTATGGTTTCCCTTGATTTCTCATTTAAATGTAAGAATTAAAGGAACAACCACCTAGTAGAAATGAAGCTATCTCCCATCATCACCTACCCTCTCTACGAACCTGTCTTCCCATTACTTCATCTGACTTTTGGTTGTGGAAACTACAGAAGAGGAGCGGTTCGGTAATGTGAAGTACTCAGCACCCCCACTATTAGGTTATCTCCATTTGAAGAACTTGGTGATCACTCTAGAGAAGTAACTTGTAAACCAGCGCGCTTCATGCTGGTCAAAAGTTAAATGACAAGCGACAGCGAAGCTGATTTCTTTCCCACTCTGCCTTCTGCCACCGATGTCAGGAGCTAAGGGGGAGGAGGCTTCCTACCAGGAAACTTCATTTAAGACTTTACCTTCCCATCCGTTCTTCATTGTGTTTTCTCTTTGTCTTCTATCCATACATCAGTCAGGATGGCTAAAGGTGACCCCAAGAAACCAAAGGGCAAGATGTCTGCTTATGCCTTCTTCGTGCAGACATGCAGGGAAGAACATAAGAAGAAAAACCCAGAGGTCCCAGTCAATTTTGCCGAGTTTTCCAAGAAGTGCTCTGAGAGGTGGAAGGTATTCTGACGGTTCGATTATAGTGGGCTAGCACTGCATTTTACATTTGGGATTTGTTCACTTGGGGAGTCACCCCTAGTGGCTTGCTATTTTCTTCTCTACTTAGACTTTAAAAATTAAGTGCGGAACCTTCTTGTTTTGTTTTGTAAGGGGTTCTACAGTTGAATCACAAAACATTGGGCAAATATATGCTTGACTGCACCCAGGAATTTAACAAGTTCTGTTCTTTGCAGACAATGTCCGGCAAAGAGAAATCGAAGTTTGATGAAATGGCAAAGGCAGATAAAGTACGTTACGATCGGGAAATGAAAGATTACGGACCAGCTAAAGGAGGCAAGAAGAAGAAGGACCCTAATGCCCCCAAAAGACCACGTAAGTGGCTAGAGGATATGCAATAACAGTTCAAAGCATTCCTTTTGCTTGAAAGCATTTTAAAAGCTCTCACCAAGAGAATGGTGAGGCAGAGGTTTCTAAATCCTCAATTTCCAGTGTTTGTAGTTAAGACTGTCTGTGGGGTTGCACAGGTTGGCTGTGGGCTGAAGCACAGCAGAGCATTCAGTCATATTACTTTTAATTAGAAGGCAAAGATACTGTATATTGCAGGATCACTAAGCATTCTAAAGTCTTCCGACTTTAGCATTGAATGTGGCAATTCTGTGCTTGAGAGGAGAAACACATAGCAAGAAGCTATTGTATTTTGGTGTGAACATTTGAATCCAGCTTGTGCTAAGTAGCAAGGCCGTGTCTCAAGAAAGAATGTGTGGACTCAAGGAATTTGTGTGTGTGTATGTGTATGCTTATCTGATTTTTATAAATCTCTCCCCAAAGGTCTGGGTTTTTCTTATTCTGCTCTGAATTTCGCCCGAAGATCAAATCCACAAATCCTGGCATCTCCATTGGAGATGTGGCAAAAAAGCTGGGCGAAATGTGGAATAACTTAAGTGACAATGAAAAGCAGCCTTACATCACCAAGGCAGCCAAGCTGAAGGAGAAGTACGAGAAGGTAAGGGGACTGGAAGCTTGCCTGATTGCTGGGGTATGTGGCTGCTCTGCTAGACAAGACCAGGTGAGCACCTTAACATGGCAGGGTCCAGTTCCTAGAAGATAGTGCATGACAGTGATGTGTGCGGACGTTCTTGCTTCTGACAGTTTGCCCACCCTTCCCTTCCCTAGCTTCAGTCCCTTCGTTTAAAACTAATACTCTAAACTGTACCCCACCCCCACTCTTAGAGGGGGAAAGGGACTTGATAGGGTTATTAACATTACTTAAAGAACGCTTGGATGCCTGTCGACTTGAAAATTTGAATGAGCAAGAAATATATTTGCATATGGAAACTGTTGCCCTGTTTGCTTTGTTAGGTGAGGCTTGCATGCTGTTTGTTTCCTGCACAAAGAGCTTTGAGAGAATTTGGCCTTCATTTCCAACGTGTCCCTGTTCCTTGCAGGATGTTGCTGACTATAAGTCTAAGGGGAAGTTCGATGGTGCCAAGGGTCCTGCTAAAGTTGCCCGGAAAAAGGTGGAAGAGGAGGAAGAGGAGGAGGAAGAGGAAGAAGAGGAGGAGGAGGAAGAGGAGGATGAATAAAAATTCTGTCTCCTGTGAATACCTTAGAGTAGGAGAGCGCCGTGATTGACACATCTCTTATTTGAGCTGTGTCTATTGCCCCTGTTAGGTTTAATTACAAAATTTGATCACGATCATATTGTAGTTTCTCAAAGTGTCAGTGGTTTACATGAAGTGGCCGTGGGTGTCCGGAGCGCCCTGAAACTGTATCAAAGTTGTACATAGCTCCAAACATTTTTAAAATGAAAAGGCACTCTCGTGTTCTCCTCACTCTGTGCACTTTGCTGTTGGTGTGACAAGGCATTTGAAGATGTTTCTGGCATTTTGTTTTCAACTCGTAAGGTAGTGTTAACTATATGGTTATTGGCTAGAAATCCTGAGTTGTCAACTGTACATATCTATAGGTTGTAAAGCGAACAAAACAACCCAGACAGATTCTTGATGCTCCTTGTTTGGCGTGGAGGCTGTGAGGGGAAGATGCCTTTTGGAGGGGGCCGTAGCTCAGGGCGTGCACTGTGAGGCTGGACCTGTTGATACTGCGGTGGGCATCCATTTAGCTTCAGGTTGTCTTGTTTTTGTATATAGTGGCATAGCATTCTGCTGACATTCTTAGTTGTGGAAAAGGGGGGAGGGGTCAGCTGGCATGAGAAGTGTTTGGATTTTCTTCTTTAGTTAAGTGCGGTAGATTTTAAACTGTTTTTAAACAAACTGTAGAACTCATCATTGTCAGCAAAGCAAAGAACTACTGCATCACTGAAGGTTCAAGAACCCTCTGTACCTAAACGCAATTTGCAACATTCTGTTATTTTTTGTATGTTTAGAATGCTGAAATGTTTTTGAAGTTAAATAAACAGTATTACATTTTTAAAACTGTTATGTATTACAATGGCCTACATTTCTGACTCATGAGTCTTAGTGAAGCCGCTTGCTTTCTTCTGCTTCTAAAACTGCTAAGGTCCTTCCAGCTAAGGACAGATGAAGGGGGGTGGGTATTACTTGAAGCCCCTTTGTGATTTTTATCTGGCATTAAAGGAGAAGCAAGGACCATGCCATAGATAAAGGTTAGTCATCTACAGAGATACAGGAAAGCAAGCCCTTAGGGAAAAAACTGGTCTAGCCAGATTCTACCTCAGCCTGCCATCGTGACTTCTTTGTGGGGTATAAGGCATCTCAACCCCCTTTCACCCTTTACCCCAGCATGCACAGTGGGGCACAGTTACTGGGCTTACAATCAGAAGTCTTGGGATGCTTCTTTTGTTTCTTGGACCCTATGAGGTGGTGGGGTTGGAGTGCCAGAGTAGAAGACATATATCCCCCCCGCCCCATATATACATTGTACTTCAAAAAAACCAGAACCCTAGGGAAGATCACAGGTTCCACCTTAGGTCTGCATTTGAAGGCTGATCTGTGTTTATGACAGTATCTTGGAGGACTGTGTTGGTGGCTGAGTATTTCCCATTCTGAGTATTCTTAAATATGTATGTTTAAAGGTAGGAATCTGGTAATGGTTTAGTGGCGTTTTTAAGCAGCAGCTTTTAGCCTGGGGTATTTAGAACATTGCATGTCTAGAGATGTTCTCTCCATGCTCCCGAATCCATAGTCCTGGTTACAGCCCAGTCTCTACACTCAAATATTCCCCCTTACATCAGGACAGTGTGTCCTCTTTCTCTACCTCTTCACTCACTAAAAACTCTTTATAGTTTGTCCAGAGAGAGGCACTTGGCTTCAACCATGTCCATGTCACTCTGCGTTCTAGCCTGCAGCTGTTGCAACTGCCCAATATACAGTATGCAGGCCAAGAATCATGAACCATGACCAACCTCATCAAATAAAGACGAGTGGCTCAACCCACCCATGGATGGTTTCTTGCTAAATGGTCCCCACTTGTCGGTCTGTTTGAACTCTAGCACTCGTAGGAGGACAACTGGAACTATTTCTCTTAGGATCTTCCAGTAGCCACATAGAAATGGCAAGGTATTTAATTACATGATTTCTGAGATGCAGACAGTTGTGCAGAGGCTTACTTGGTCTGTCAGCTGCTTGCAACAAGATGTAGTAAAGTTTTTGTGTCTTGGCAAGAAGCTCAATTGTGTGGTCCTCTGAAGCTTCTGAGATGCTATAATGTTACCACTTACGGTTTAAGCTTAACCTGGTTTCTTGACAATGGTATACATTTTTGCAACCCCAAATTGTTAACACATTTTAATCACAGGGGAAGTACCTGCTTCCCTGAAGGATCTCACCTACAGTACTTTACCCTGTGAGGTAAAATGGCATTTTATCCTCTGGAAAGAACCTGGCTATAATATAGTAGCCATTGTCGTGAGTGTGATCAAATGTACCTGAGGGTGGTAGATGCATTTTCTGTAGTAACGATTCTTAATCAGTTTTTTTCCCAAAAGTGATCACTGGGTTGTTGGCAATCTGTTTCAGGTTCTGAGCCTGTGGTTTTGGTTGATTATAATCACAGTTGTAGACACGCCAACTTCAGGAACCATTGATGCGAGCTAACATTTGCTATAGTGACACTATCACAAAGGCTCTAAAGTCTCTATGTCAACCTTTTAGCAGAGGAATAGAGGAGGATGGATCTGAAACCCTAAAACCTTGTGCCAGAATACAGTTGTAAGTTGCAGGATGTTGATGGACTTGATAAAGTAACTAGGTGCTTAGAATCTGCTGTCCTGTTAATCAGACGGTTTTGTTTTTTTGGTTTTTTTTTTTTTGAGACACAGTTTAACTCCATAACTCAGGCCAGATTTGAACTCATGGTGATCATTCGACCGTGGCCTTCCTAGTGTGGGGTTTTCTGTACGAGGAAATGAAGAGATAAGTGCATTTACAAAGCATGTACCACCACATTCAGCTATAGCTTGGATATTTTAAAAAGCCAAACATTTCTGTGTTTTAACGACAACTGTACAGAGATTGCTTGATAGCCATACTTTTGCTTTTGAAAGAATAATTTTATTGGGTATGTGATGAGCAAAAGTAAAAGAACAAATAGTGTGTAGCAGATAGGTAGCAAACATCTTCAAATCAGGTGCTTATGAAATCTGGCAGACACGACTCTAGGGGGAGCTTTGTTGAGGGTGCACCTTGAGTTTCTGACCAGGAGTCCCACAACATTCTCTCTACTTGTTCTCACTGCAGGAGGTTGTTGTTTGTTTTTTACCATGTGATAAAAACCACCTCTGTTGGCAATGGTTTATCTTCTAGCTGTTCTCAAGGGCACAGTGTTGTTGATACCCTTAGCTTTTTGATGTTCTTTCTCCCTATCAAAGGACAGGGAGTATTAGAAGACACTTAAAACATGCTTGGATCTGAGGCAAGAGGGCCTATCTTTTTTTCAGTCAGCTCTCAATAAGCAGAAACATCACACGTCAACTTATCATTATAACATATGTTCTAAATATCAGAAGGGAATGAAAGAATCAACCTATAGAATGAGAGAAAATATTTCCAAAACATGTATATGATATGATGTCCATGGTATGAAAATAACTATTACAAGATAGCAATAAAGCTAGGTAGAGTAGTAATGTATGCCTGTAATTCCAGCACTTGAAACTGAGACAGAAGGGTCTCAAGTTCAGGGCTAGCCTGGGCTATATCCTGTGACCCTATCAAAAAAGTAATAAATTAAATGTTAGAATATGTGAAATTCAAACCATTATTAATTGAAGAAGGAGTGAGTAGCCCAGGGACTGAGAAGACAGCTCAGTAGGGAAAGGGCTTGCTGGGAAAGCATGAGGACTCAAGTTCAATACCCAGCACCCATGGAAAAGCCAGAGGGTCTACCTGGATTTGCAGTACCCACATGGCAGCTCCCAGTTGTCTGTAACTCCAGTTTGGGTGCCTTCTTTTGGCTTCCACATACAATGCATGTTCGTGGTGCACAGATGTTCATGCAGGGAAGACTCTCATGCATGTAAAAATACATCAAATCAAATAGCCAGACATGGTGGCAACATGCTTTTAATCCTGGTATTAGGGCTCCCTGGCCAGCCTAGCCCACTTGATAAGCCCCTGGCCCTAGTGAGAAGCTATCTTAGAAACTAAGATGGTTAAGGCCTGAGGAGGAATGAAACCTTAGGTCATTGTCTGCTCCCCTGCCCTACTTAATTTGCTTTCAGTTGCTGTGATAAAACATTGACCAGAAGCAACTCAGGGAAGAAAGGTTTATTTCAGTTTACAGGTTAGAGTCCACTGTCCAGGGAAGTCAAGGCAGGAACTCAAACAGGGCAGAAACCTGGAGGCAGGAATGAAGGAAAAGCCATGGTGTCACTAATTTAAAGACACCTATAGTCCATATATCAAGTACAGCATTTTCACAATAGCAAGTTATGAAAATAATGTAAATAAGTGTTTATCAGTGATGAGCTAGTGATACCAGCCCCTTAGGCCTTATGTATACCCAGAAAGAGATTGCTGAGTCATATCCTGGTTCTACTTTTAACAGAGGTGATATATGAGGCCCTGGATTCTATCCCCAGAACTACAAAAGCAATACCAAAAGTGTAATGTTGTTTGAAATGTTAGAAATAATATAACTAAGTAACTAAATATAAAGTTAGAGGCTGGATTTGGTACCACACCCACCAGTAATCCCAGCCTTCCAGAAGTTAGACAAGGAGGGCTCAGTTCAAGGAGAAGCGAATCTGAGGCAGTCGAGTCATCCTGAAACTCCAGTGCTCGGTGACTGACAGGAAAGCTGTGGAACCTGGGCCCCTCATACCCAGTGTGCTACCAGTCTAAGAAGATTCACCTTTCTCCCTTGGGACTCAACCAATTTTTCATTGTTTTTAGGCTTTTGATTCCGACAGATTTCCCTCTAGGGAATCTCCAACCCTGACACCGTAGCAGAATCTGTCTGCTACCATATAATCTTACACAGTATCAGCCCTAGACATTTCCCTGCAGAAAAACAAAATACCTTGGGATAGAAAATGGGTTCCCCTTTCCTCACTCCCTCTTCTAAATATGTTGATACCCTCAGAGCATTTCAGGAAAAGCTCAAAGGACCTTCCAGGTGCTGGCCCTTGGGCTTCAGTTGAATATTACAAGCCACACAGGAAAAACAGAGGCATTTTCTCAGGCTGTATATTTTGTTCCAGTCCTGTGGTGACTTTTTGTTTTAAAGGAAGTCTTTTGGAAGCATGTCAGTAGCGATACTGTGACAATGTTGATTGCAAAGTTTGACAGTTCCCATTGCAAGATGTGTGGAACATATGATGTGCTTGTCCTCTGTCCAAACCCTCACTAGTTTACATGGAAAAGGCTGATATTTCAGCTATGAAACATTAGCAGACGGCAGAAATATGTCACTTAAAATATTGGTCTAGTCATCATGTTTTAACTACTCTTGTGCTGGACTACACACTTCACTATACTATCACTTGGGCTGTTTTCTTCATATATGCGTATGTGTGTATAATGTGTGTGTGTGTGTGTGTGTGTGTGTGTGTGTGTGTGTGTTATATGAAAGGAGACTTTGTAGCAGAATATAAGAATATAAAATACCAAGCCAGGCATGGTGGTACAACTCTGTAATTCCAGCTCCTGGGACGTGGAAGGAGGCTACATAATGAGACCCACTTTCAAAAGATGCTAGGGAGTATAGCTCAGTGACAGAACACTTTCTAGGGCCTGGATTCCACTTCCAGGACACTAAAGGTAATATACTATTGACACAAGACAATTCAGAAAGCTTGAGGACAGACGTAATTGCTAATACATTAGAGAAGAAATTCATGGTCTACTATAAAAAAACCCACATGAAAAGATGCCCATGAACCAATAGGAAACCACAATGAAATATCACCTCATAGCCACTAGAATAGAGAAAAAATGGGGTGAAGCAATGAGTTTAATTAGGGTTACTTAGAGGAGTATGTGGGTGGAGTAATTTACAGGAGTATGGCTGGTTGACTGAGAGCCACAGATGAAAATGTCTCTTTTTCCCCTTGCAAGCATTCACTGCAGAGGAGCTTACATTTTCAAAAGAGTGCACTTCTGGTGAAAGCAGAGATGGGAAATCGGTTTTGTAAATCTGCTTGGTAGAATTTATTGAAACTAAACGTATGCACACCGTGTAGCGCAGTACTTCCATTTGTAGGTGTGAATACCCAAGAATAACATGCACATGCCCACATGATATGAGAAAACAGGGTGTTCATGATGGCACTACTTGAGACAGCTGCAAACGACAAACAAATTCTAGTCCAATTGTGCTATGTTCACACACAAGTTTTTGCAAGAGGAGCGAAGGACTGTGAAATATATACATGTATAACAATGGGAAAATCTTGCAGACATAATGTTTTCCCACAAACCTACCCAATATACTTTTATTGTATATTATGTATATTTTTGTCAACTAAAAAAAATCATAGGCCTGATCAGGGCAAGGCTAATGGTGATCTACCTTTCTTGAGATATTGATCCAGACAAGATGGCTACAGTGGGATTCCACTGAAACTGCAACCATGTCACAGTTTAGCTCATGAAATCTATTGGCTTTGCCAGTAAGTGAATGATTCCTATAGAACACACAAAGCATGATAGGTTTTTAAAATAGCATCATGTCTCTCCCCTTAAAGTCATCAAGGCTTGACCTTAAAATTAGGTGCACACTGGGTGATAGCAGGAGTGTGATATGAAGACCTGCCACTAAAAATGAGTTTTGCTTGAGCAGAGTCAGACCACAGTGTGTTTGTCAAGCATATTTTTCTGAAAGCAGCAGGCCTAAGGGCTGTAGAGGCAAAAATGCCCGGGAAATGACACTTATATTGAGCAGCAGCTACCATATTCATTGCAGTAGGCATACTGTCAAATGAAAAAGTCAGACACAGAGACCCTACTGTGTGATTTTATTCATATAAAGTTCAAACCAGACCACAAAAATTGGATCATAGTTTAGCTTAGTAGACTATACATTTGCTGCACATATAATCTGTCTTAATTAAAAATGTGAGGGTTTTGGTGTGTATGTATGTGAGGGTGCTGTGTGTGTATACAGTGTGTGTGAGTGGGTGCATGTGCTCAAGCACATTCACAGAGGCCAGAAGAGGACGCCAGATGCTCTGTTCTATTGTCTATCTTATTCTTTTTGTTTTGTTTTAGTTTTTTTTTTTTTGAGACAGGGTTTCTCTGTTGTAACCCTGGCTGTCCTGGAACTCACTGTGTAGACCAGGCTGGCCTCAAACTCACAGAGATCTGCCTGCCTCTGCCTCCCGAGTGCTGGGATTAAAGGCGTGCGCCACCACTGCCCGGTGTGTCTTATTGTTTTGAGGCAGGGTCTCTCACTGAACCCGCAGTTAGACTGGATGCAGCAAGCCCTAGCAATCTTCATGCTCCATTGAGTACTGGTTTTTCCAGAGAGTGCCAGACCATGCTTGGCTTTTTATGGGCACTGGAATCTGAACTCATATTCTCATGCAACAAACACTCTTTCTCACTGAGCTGTCTTAGCTGAAAATGTCAAGTGGGATTTCAGGTGTGTGTGTGTGTGTGTGTGTGTGTGTGTGTGTGTGTGTGTGTGTGTGTGTGTGTTTAAAGGAAAAGGTTGTACATGTGCATGTTCTGGACTTGCAATGACAGATAAGACAATTTGGGTCACGTTTCCTATTGAAAAATCAGTTATTAAAATCATCTTAACAAGAGACAAGCATGTTGGCGCATGCCTGTAATCTTAGCACTCAGGAGGTAGAGTCAGGCAGATCTCTGTGAGCTTGAGGCCTGTCTGATCTACACAGTGAATTCCAGACTGAATGCAAAAGAAATAAAAAGGAAAGGACATGACTGCTCCTAGGTATGGAGATGGAGAAAGTTTATCATAGATAAAAGGGAGACATAGAGGCGGAGACATCTGAAAGAGTCCAGTATGGACAAAGCAGACTGAGCTGCCATGTGAGGGGAGTGGGGAGGGGAAAGAGGGCAGAAAAGAGGGCAACCTGGAGTTCAGGAGCCCAGGAGGCCAAAAAGAGAGCAAAAAGGAGGGGATAATCAAAATGGCTGGAATATATAGGAAAGAACACTGGGCTGGAGAGCTCAGGGTAGGAAGCAGAGTAGGCAAGCCAGGAGGACCTTGTAACAAGTAGGAACTTAAGGATGCTGGGAGAACCTGGAGGTCAGATCCACTTTGATATGGTAAATAGGTAATTCACCCAGCAATTTGTCCTGAGTTTGAGACCTAACTCAGACCAGCCAAAACCAAAACAGCAAAGAACTCATCAGATACTGATCAAAATGAAACCAACGCCAAGAGACCTGAGCCACACCACGAGCTCCAGTCCAGCCTGAACTATGGTGACCTTGTGCGAAAATAAAGTGCTGTCTAGGACTAGACTCTCCCAAAAAGGGTCAATATATGTAGCTCAGGCTGGTCTGAAACTCAGTGTAGTGCAGCTTGGCCTTATCCATGGTTATCTTCCTGCAACACCGTCAGTAGTTTGGGAGTGATAGGCCTAAGCCACCACTCCCAGCTTGTAAGTGTTTTTGCCCATGGCTATTGAGGTTTGCTGTCTTGAAGGAAGTTGCTAAAGAGCTGAGTTTCAGCCATGGCTGTCTCCAGGGGTTAGGACAAAAACTCACAGTCCAGAGTTCACTGAAACTTGACAGGTGATCCTCGTGTCACTGTGCATGGCTAACAAATGTCTAACAAAACTAGGACAATTAGCCTATGAAAAGATAAAACTCAAAGCCTGGCTGGAAAGATACACAGGAACCGATTGTGGAGGGATTATAGACCTAAGGCTAGAAGGTAAAGCAGGATGGCTTGCTCACGTAGGGAAGGAAAGATTTTGTAATCAAGACACACAAAGCCAGCACCAACTGTGGAGGACTGACGCACTTTCAGTCCAAAGCATCATTAGAGTGCAAACCAGGCAAGGTAGAGCCAGACAAAATCTTTGCATAACGTTTAGCTGCAAAGACCTTGCATTCAGAATACTCAGAGCACTTGTACACATTAATAAGAAAAAGACAGAAACTCTGGAGGGAAAATGAGCCCAAGATTTGAGCAATTACTTCACAAAAAAGGTCATCAAGTGGCCAGTGGGGGGGGAGGCAAGGTGCTGTGACTCATTAGGAATAGTGAGAATGAAAATCGGAATGAGATGCCACGAGAGAGCCACTGAATTGGTGAAAATGAACTAGACAATCCTGAGCACTGCTCAAGACTTAGAGCAGGGGGAAGCTCGTGGGCTGCTCCTGGAACTTTGTGTTGGTCTAGCCACTTTGAAACAGAGCCTCCTGCACTAAATGGCAAGTTAAGTTTGATGATGAAGACCAAGCGACATCTTCACAAAGTGATGGGTTAAAGGAAGAAGCAAAGCTAATTTCCCTCATCCCTGTGAGAATGAAGATAGTGCTCTAGTACGGAAACGAATATCAGGTAACCATAGCAGCATGGATGAATACACACTGGTGATTGTAGAAGCCAGGTGACTTGATTTATGTGGAGTTCATAAGCATGTTCAGACATGTACAGAGATGGTTCAACTCTAAAGAAATCAAGTTACAGTTTCTTACTCTAAAAATTATGATAGTACTTAATACTGGTGAGGGGTGAAGGAGATTGGTACTGTAAAGAGTCTTATGGGCTGAGTCATGTTCCCTCTAAATTCATGTCAAAAATCCTACTACCCCAGCACCTTATAGAACCTGAGCACATTTGAATTAAATTTAAAAAAAAGGTCATTACAGTAGTCTCTAATCCATTCTGACTGGTGTCACTGTGAAAAGATAAGAATAGGGCGCAGAAACATATCAGCAAGACCAAAGAGAACATAGGCAGAATATGGACATTTGTAAAATAAGGAAAGGAGCCTCAGAAGAAACCAACTCTGCCTATACTTTAAACTTGGGCTTTGAGTCTCTAGAAATATAAGAGACTACAGTTATGTTGTTCAAATCACCCAGTCTATCATGGCACTTAGGCAAAGAAGACCAACAAGGGTATTGCAGGGAGGTATTTCCAGTTTTATGTTTCTTGATGAGATGTTGAACACACACACACACACACACACACACACACATACACGTTTTCAGAACAGTTCTGACTTTGCAGTCTGTAGCTCAGCTCAAATTCACAGTCCTCCTGCTCAGACTCTTGCATGCTGAGATGATAAGGTGTGTAGCACACATGTATGAATTGGTGAATACGAGTTGGTGAAAAGGCAAATTAAAGAGAGTTTGGCCACAGCCATAAAGTCTTACCATCATGATTGCCTGAGCACTAGCCGAACAAGGACAATACCAATAGACATGCCAAACTGGACAGGGGAAAGCCCATGAGGCCTCAGCACTATACAAAAAACTACAAGCAACTGAGGAGAGCTGGAGTGGGAGAAATAGTTCTCCTCAGGGAAGAGCACACCAATTGGTTACCCAATACCAAATGGTCAGCCCTGAAAACACACACACAGGTAGCATTATACAGACTGAGCAGATTATATTTAGGAATATATATGTACATACATATACATACATAATAACAAAAAGAGACCATGAGTTTTAACCAGAATAAAGAAAGGTATATAGGAGGATTTGGAGGAGGAAAGGGAAGAGAGAAATGATGTAATTATATTATAATCTCAAAAAGAAAAAAAAATTGTGTTTGGCCTGAGGAGACAAACACAAGTTTGGCCTCAAAGGCTTGGCAAAAACTCATTTCTTTTGACTGCTGGGATTATAGGCATGGGCCATCATGCTCAGCTGATTTTTATTCTTTTGTAAGCAGGTTTATTGGGATAATGTTTCATGTATCAGACAATTCATTTTTTAATACACAGTTCACATATGTATGTCTACAACAGAAAAGCAGAAAGGGGACTATTTGGGAGGGGGCAAGACAAAGGATAGCAGAGAGGAACAAATATGAGCAAAGTACAATGATATTTATGCAAGAAAGTGTTTATTTTTAGTTATGTTTGAAGTTGTTTTATGTACTGTTGGGTGAGGGGTTGTCTAGAGCATTTTGTATTGTCTGAAGGTGTTGGATTTCTGTGGTGTTGTTTAATTGCTAATGATATGCACATGGTATTAGTAGAACACCTGAGGATTTCTGAATCAATAAAAACACCTGAGCTCAGATGCTCAAGGTTCCACTGTGAGTATGTCACTGGCCATGATGGTGGTTTCCTCTGCTGACGTCTGGCAGAGTTTGTAGATATGAATATGCCTCCTTGTCCTGTTTGCTGAGCTCCCAAAGCAGCGTACAACTACAAATGGAACTTGCAACATGGGGCCCAACATTAGCCAGATAATCCAATGTGGAGACAAGGAAGAAGAGAAAGAAACTGCACACCTCAGAGTCTAATAAAGTACACTCAGGGAAGCTACCAGAGAATAGAGCTTAAGGTATTAATTGAAGGGTTCTGAAGGAAGAGGAAAGAGAAAGAAAGAAATAAGCCTCTATGCAGAGAAAATACTGTGAAATAAGTAAATGAGAAAGAAAGCTCTGAAGTGAGAGCCACAGAATGGAGGCCCTTAGAGATAAAGAATTCAGCTGGGAGCAGGAAAAAGCAAGGTTCTAACTGTTTTTCCTGATCATGGAGCTGACACTCCCTCCCACTGTTGGCAGCAGCCAGGAAACAGAAATGGAAACCAGAGCGTACTGTTGTATAAACTGAGTTTGTTGATGGCCTTTTGCATGTGTGAGACCCAAGAGGGTCTATGAATAAGGTCTATGAATAAAGGTGTATGTTTCCCCATAGCGGTGGTGAGAAAAAATGCCAAACTGCCAAGACTTTGCCAGATATTCTTCCCACAGGCACAGAACCCCCAGCTGTGGAAGCGGGGTCTTGGGGCCTAAAAGCTGCTTAGTTAAACTGACTAGATTTTTTTTTCTTTCCGCAAACCCAATTAAGAGAAAGACTAGCAGTCCATGCACTGGTGATGGTGATTAGAACTGCACCCAGGAGGGAATCCTTTCTGCAGACAAGGTTACAAGTTAATTTTCCAGCAAACCAGACTCTTTCTTAAGATCTGGAAAGTGTTTCCTCAGGGTCAGCACACAGAAACTGTCTCCCAGAACTGGCCGAGGTTGCATCTCATGCTGGTTGCTGAAGTTGGTACTGTAAGAGTCACCCAGCTGGTGCTGGGTTTGAAGGCATGAAGGGGTCATGGACAGCAACTGAGGCTTGGCACTGTGAGAGTGCAGGAAAGGCCGTTGGTGAAGGTGCAGCCTTGGTAGTAGTTGAAGGCCCAGATTGAAGGGGTCATGTAAAGAAGCTGAGGCTTGGCACCATGAAAAGAGCCCAGGAGATGCTATTGTTGAAGGTGCAGCCCAGTTGTAGCAAGGGACACCAGTGTTCTGAAGATGCCAGTACCTTGGGACAACCACCAAGAAGAGCAGCAGCGGTTGAGTAGAGTCAGCCAGAACCTGGAGGACAAGCTGTGTGTGCCGCAGAGGGCAGAGCCAGAGAAGTGATCCAAGCCCTTTGGAGGAGCCCAGAAGATCATGAGTGAATTCCAGATAACTGGACATTGATAATGTTTTTCTGCTGCCCAAAGATGCTGTGAAAAGCTTGGTAGATATTTGGTTTCATTTGGTCCTGTGCACTAGCAACCCTCATGATGGTTTTTCTTGTAAATAGTTTCACTGGTGTAGTGTTAAATTGTGTTATAGAGATAAAACAAATTTTTTTATACAGAAAGGGGGAAATTGGGGAAGTTTATTTTTATGTTTAAAATGCACTGTTTTTATGCACTGTTAGGTAAGGGGCTGCCTAAGCTTTTGGTGTTTTGTATTGTCTGCAGCTTTTGGATTTATGTGGGGGATGTTGGTTGGTAATAATCTGCATGTCCTATCAGAACACCTGAGGAGTTCTGAAAGAATAAAAACACCTGAGCTCAGATGCTCAGGGTTCCACTGTGCGTATGGCACTGGCCAGGATGGTGGTTCCCTCTGCTGAAGTCTGGCAGGATTTACATCTATGAAAGTGCCTCCTTGTCTTCTTTTCTGAGCCACTCCAGCAGCAGTGTCCTACAACATGTCATAATGAACCAGATATAGTGGCACACATCTTTAATTCCAGCACTCAGGAGGTAGAGGAAGGCAAATTTCTGTGAGTTCAAGGCCAGCATAGTCTACATAGTGAGTTCCAGGACAGCCAGGGATACAGGGATGCCCTGTCCAACAACGATGATGATGATGACGATGATTATGACGATGAAAGGTCATAATAAAACTCATCACTTTGTATGCTAATTAAAATTAATAAAAAGATTTAAATGTATCCAATTCATAGTGATTTCATAGTGAATGTAGAGTTGTACAGACAAATTGACCATAGTCAGTTTTAGGACATTTTCACCACTTCAGAAAGAGACTCACTAACTTTTAGCTATTAACTCTTATCCCTCTAATCACTTGAGCCTATGGCAACCACTAATTGACTTTCTGGCTCTCTAGGCCTGTTACAGACATTTCTCATAAACTGAAGCATACAGTGGGTGGCTTTTAAGAGCTTGCTTTCACTTAGTTTAGTATATTCAAGGGTCATTCACATTGTAGGACGTTTCTGAATTGCCCCCCAACCCCCACCCCAGCTGTTTTAACACAGAATCTAACTCCATAACCCTGACTGGCCTCCAACTTGCAGCAATCCTCTTGCCTCAGCCTCCAAAGAACTGAGATCAGAGACATGAACCACCATGTCTGCCTTCCCCTTTCCTTTGGATGACAGAGTATTGTGTTCACCTATTCATCAATTGCTGAGCATCAGTTGCTGATACAAAATTCAGAGCATCAATTGCTCTGAACACTCAAGTACTAGTGCTCACTTGTGTTATCCACTGTCCTGGAAGCATGCCTAGGATCAGAGCCACTGGTAATTGTGTATGCCTTCCTGGGGAGCCATCACTGTTTCCCCAGCAGCTACACTGTTTCCCATTCCCATGAGCAGTGTGGAATGGATACAACTGCTTCAAAGTCTTGCTAATTCTTGTTATCTCTGCTTTAAAAAATTTCAACCATCTTAGTGAATATCAGATAGCATTTGATTATTGTTTTGATTTGTCACAGCTAATGGCATAGTCTTATTGGCAATGACTATTACCTCCATTTCTCTAGGTGAGGAAGGCTCAGAGAGGTTAAGTAGTTTGCCTCACACCACCTAGCCTAAACTCAACTTTCCCTCTAATAGACTGCTACTTACATTAAAGGCAGGGGCTTCTCATCAGATGACCTGAAGCTGGAGAACAGCACCAGAGCTTCCTCTAAGCGTAAAAGTCTAGCTTGGCTCTTGGGGTCAACCACCTGCCCCTTGTGCATGTTTTCTGGCCCCTGGCTAAGCCTTCTGGCTTGTCTAGTTAAGTTTCTGTTGCTGTCACTGACACCCTGATATCTAATCGATTTTGTGACATCACTGCAGCACGTGCTTTTTGTCTGTTGTGGCGAAGGCCTTCTCAATGCTTGTAACTATCCTACTTCGAGGGGCTTTGTGCTCTGAGAGATATCCAGGTCTTTGACGCATCTCAGCTTAGGAGTAGATAAAACAGATAAAACAGAATGTCAACACTAGCAGCCTCCTATGAAAGCAGCAGGTCAAGCCGCTTCTGGTTCCTGGGGGAAACTGACTTGGTGCATATTGAGAGTGTTCTGAGGTTTTACAGAATGCTTGAGATGAAGCTGGGGACAAGGCTACTCTCCTCCTGTTTGTGCACCTGTCTCACTTGGCTCTTCCCATGCAAGGGAACATGTGTCAAGGGCTATGCTGACAGGGAAGGTGAGAGGCCCACTGCCAGGGCTCCGGAAAGCACTATGGTCCACAAGCAGGTGGGGTGTTGGTGGGGGAGCAGGTTGAATCTGCCGCAAGCTGGATCTTTCCCTCCCTGTGTTGGTGACCTGACCTAACAGAGCAAGATCTTCTGTCCTAGTGACAAGTTAACCAAAGCACGTGAGAAAGAAAAAGATAAAATGGATTTCTCTTCCCAAAACTTTGACCTCTGAGAGACAACTACAAAGCCGTATTTCACCCTAGAGGAGCTCTGGGTGAGATAGAGCAGGACATATCTTTTCTTATGCAGGCTTAAAGGCTTGACCTTCAGCCATTCCACTTGTTTCCACACACCTAAGTCCTTCGCTGGGCCAATGGAGGGCAAAACCGGGACCTGGAGGTCCCTGTGCTGCTCCGCACGTCCCACACAAATGCTGGAGATAAGCAGTCAGTGGCAGGTCATAGTCTCACGGAGACCGTCCCGCCAGTAGAATGACAGTGTTGCAAAAGATCTGCAAAGCTTCGTCCTTCAGAAGTGCCTGTGCGGCCGAGGCAGTTCCCTGGGCTGGGAGGCAGTCTTGGTTGTGTCTTCAGTGAAGCATGAACTCACTGCATTAGTACGGGGCCCACACTTCCTAACCCTCCGTTTCCTTTTCTGGAAAATAAAACCAAGAATAAGGCTGGCACTCACAATATAGCCCAGCCTGGCTTCAAACTTGTAGCAATCCTGTCTAGCCTCCTGGCTTAAATGGTGATTTTTTTTTAAAAATTAAAAACAGATTTCCATATTGCTTTTAGAAATAGAGCCAATTTCAAAACATGTTTACATTAAGTGAGCTAAGTATTTTTCTTCTGACTATTCATACAAGTGAAAAATTTCAGGAAATTGGCATGTTTTCCATTTTACCTCGTTTTTCTGGACAACGTAAGAATACACATACTACAAATTAAATATATTTATGTGGCAGAAAGGGCAGTCCATTAAGGATTTAAAATATTTTCATTCTGTCTTACAGATGCAAGACCATTGCAAAGTAAAATATGCATCTATTATTTTTCTTTTCTTTTTTTGAGGTCGACCCTCATCATACAGCCTTGACTGGCCTGGAACTCTATGTAGACCAGGCTGGCCTCAAACTCAAAGAGATCTGCTTGCCTCTGCCTCCCAAGTGCTGGGATTAAATGCATGTGCTACTATACTCTGCTTTTTTATGTTTTGTTTGTGTTGTTTTTGAGACAGGGTTTCCCTGTGCAGCCCTGGCTATCCTGGAACTCTCTTTGTAGACCAGGCTGGCCTCAAACTCATAGAGATCCTCCTGCCTCTGTCTTCCAAGTGCTGGGATTTAAAGGCGTGTGCCACTATGCCCTACCAATTTTTGGAACTGAGTATTACTCTATATCTCAAGCTGGCCTTGAACTTTGTATGTAGCCCATACTAACCTCAATCTAGAAGGGGTCCTTTGTTCATCCTAGTTTGTAGCATGACATTCCATGAGGAAACAGGATGAATGTTCCCTTCTCTTTGACTCTGGATGGGCGTTGTGACTTGCCTTGATTGGTAGACTGCTTAGGAAGCGATCTTGTGTGACTTGTGAGATTAGATGAAGGAGCCTTAACAGTTTCTGGTTTCTTCAGCTTCAAGCCCATTATGCTGCAAGGATGGTCAGTCCAAGATGGTGAGAGGTGTTCAGCAAGGGGCTTGCTGCACAGGCTGAGATGCACTGAACCTTTCTTTATACTGTAATGATATGGTTGTGTTGGCCTGGCTCCTGGGAGACACCCATTATGCTATATAAGAACTTGCCTGATATGAATGCCTGCTTGAGAGCATTTACATCTGCCTGGGGCTCTACACTGCTATATCAGTGGGCTGGCAGGGGGCTGAGATCAGTTGTCCTGAGGGAGTCACATGCCTACAAGATTCACATACACACAAATGCACACGAACATGCACACACACCACGTGCACATGATAAAATTTCTGGATGCCAAGGCTCAGGTGAGCTTTTCCTGTTAGCCAGGACTTTAATGTGGTGCCATAAATATTTGCTGGGAGAAGAAATGTATGAAACTTTATACATGAAACTTTACTGTGAAGTATACCTGGAAGCCTGTGACCAGTTTCTCTTGACCTTTGTCCCATGTACCTTTTCCCTTTCCTGATTTTGATCAATACCCATTCACTATCATACTATCTGGCCACAAAGATAACTTTTCTAAGCTCTGTGTGTCTTTCCAGTGAATCATTATGCCTCAGGCTAGTTTGGAGACACCTGTCACTAAAGCATGTAGAGACGAACTGAAGAGCACTGGCCAGTAGCCACCATTAACTAGCACACACCCCAGTGAGGACATCTGGGGCCCTTGAGCCCTAGGTGAGTTGCTGAATATATCTGCAGCTATATAAACAAGCCCAGGAAAGGCCAAAAGAAGGCTACCTAGACAACCTGTGAAATTGTAAGACATATCAGACCTTTTTTTAAAATCTTGAGAACAGATTGGTCTTAAACTTGCACCATGCACCACCAATCACAGTGATTATATAAGCAATATTTTAAGGCACTAAGGTCTGTGGTATCTCATTAACTTTTATAGGAAGTTTTAACATGAGGAGGCTTGGTGGGGCCACAGTTCTTATGGCATCTCTCCTGTCTTAGGGGGTGCCTGGTAAGCTGGCACACACAGGAACTCGGGGAGCACGTGTCAGAGAACAGTCTCTTTTTAAAGAAGTGTTAGGGCACACTTAGAAGGGTACAAGCAGGGGAGGAGCCATTGACTCCAAGGATGCCCATTGGTTAGGACAAGGATGCTGGGAGTGGCCTTGTCTGCATATGGCGTTCTAGCTTCCTGTTTCCAGCCTACAGGGCAGACAAAGCATCATTGTTTCAGTGAAGCAGACAATATTTAACATCTAATAATTTAATAATCTAGCTGGGTTCAGTCAGGCCAGGACTAAGGTGTGCAGCAGTGAATGCCTGCCGTCTCATCCCCTTGGATGACGCAGGGTTCAAAGCCAGCTTCCACACACTCTTAGCCCTTGGACAGTCCCACAAGTGATCAATAGACAAACGCTTAAAGAAATTGTCACATACCCATATACTGGAGTGGTGCCACTAAAATTCTGGTGCAGATTCTATGCACATTAACTCTGTTTATTCCATATTTCAAATAACAAAATATTGTCAACTAGATATGGAGAAATGCCCTTAGTTTTCAAATTAGTTAATATGTATATATTTATATTTGTATTTATGTTTATATTTATATTATTTATTCACTTCTAATTGTATAGTCAGGAGGAATGGCAGCCACCCATTTCTGTTGTTCATGTGATTCAGCCAGTACATATTAAGATGGTCCTGGCTGGAAGGCTCCAGAGCCTCCTTCTGTTTTAATGGCTGTGGCTTTCTTTTTGTTCACACCTACATTTTGTTTGCATCGATGGAGATGGAACTCAGAGTTTTGTGCATGGTACACAAGTGCTGTACCACTGAGATACACCCTCAGCCACTGTCTATATTTTCTAAATCCTATCCATTAAATATATATTCTTTACTGTATTATTAGAGAAAAAGAAAAGTAGTCTTTACTTATATCAAGTACTAAGTAAGTTTGGGAAGCAATGGTGAATGACGGTAAAATATGTTTGCAGGGAGAAAGGCTGATGTGGGGCTTTAACTCTGAACCCCCCATTCACTGGAGATTCAGCTATACTTGTGGGAACAAGTTCCCCTATCCGAGCAAGGCTTCCAGAAACAGGCCCAGGTTTGTGTGGCTACTGCTTTAGGACTGCTTTCCCAGAGTCCTGTTAATCATTGTCTTTTATTAGTCACCAGTTTCCCTCCAGGGCCTAACAATCTTCAAGCAAAGGAGCAGGACTTGAGAGTGGCCAGCTCTGTGTTTCTCTGCCTTGCCAGAGGCTGGAAAAGTGTAGGAGGGATAGCCAGGCCCTGGGGGCTAGCTGTTTTGTGGAAGCGACTGCTCAGATAGCCAACATCTTGGCCCTGGAGAGGAATTAAAGCATTTATCTAGAACAGGTGAAGGGTAACTTAACTCTGGAGAGAACCTTGGCTGCTAATGCCATCTTTGTGGAGTCAGGATTCCAGTAGCAGGAGCCTGCTAACTCTCCCAAGGGTTGCTGGCTTCTGCCTATCTCTCTCCAGCTTCACACTGATGGGAACCCTGCTTTCACACGTACCTTCTGAGGCACCAATGAGCAATAGAAAACCCATGCTTCTTTGGTATGGAGGTTCATTTTGTATGTTAACTTGACTGGGTCAGAAGAAGCTCAAATCTGGTCAGACATGAGGTCTGGGAAAGTCTGTGTGTGGGGGGGTGTCCGGACAAACAGCAATTCTGATGGTCGATATCAATGGTCTACTTGACAGAAACTAGAATCACCAAGGATACAAATCTCTGGGCATGTCTGTGAGGGAATTTCTAGACTGAGCTAATTGAGATGGGAAGTTGTGTCCTGAATGTGAGTGGCATCATTACACAATTTGGGGGCCTGGGCCAAAGAAAAAGGAGAAAGTGATGTGAGTACCAGCATTCAATTGTCTGTGCTTCCTGACTAGTGAGTGTGCAATGTGACCAGCTACTTCACAGCCCTGCAGTAACTGACAGGCTGTAAAACAAAGCAGAGACCTCTCCAAGCTGCTTCTGTCTGGTATTTTGTCATAGCAACAAGAAAAGAAGCAGAGTATCATTAGAGGTCCAGGTTAGCCTGAAACTCACTGTGTAGCCTAGCCTAAGCATGCCCCCCCTCTCTCTCCTCATACCCCTTTCTCCCTGTCTTCCTCTTTCTTTCCATATTTGTTTCATTATGTTGCCTAGGTTGGTCTTGAACTCCTGAACTCAAGTAATCCTTCTACTCATTCTCTTGAGTATCTGGTACTGCAGATGTGTGCCATGGTAAGTAAGCTTTATTCTTTTAAAATGGTGCATTGAGCTTATTCTGGAAATACCACAAGGTTTCTTTAACCATTTTCCCAACATAAACATTTATATTGTTTTCATTTTTCACTTTTATAAACACTGCAGTGGTAGATTTCTATGTCTTGGCTTGTACACTAGGAAGATACTTTTCCTCTCTAAATTTTATAGAAGAATAATGACCATTGTTTTTACAAAATATATGTTGTATGTTATAGAACTGGGAGAAATTTAAGAATTACAATAAAAAAAGAAAAAACTGCCCCCCACAGGAAGAAAATTATAATCAATGAAGAAACAAATTACTAGCAATTCCATTACCCAGAAGAAGAAACAAACACAGTTAAAATCTGGTAAGTAACAGTCCAAACTGCTATGGTTTGAATATTTTTTGTTTAAAAGTTCATACTGAAATTTAATCCTTAATGCCACAGTATTGTGTGACATGGCCCGGTGTGGTCTTTACAAGGTGCTAAGGTCACCAAGGCTCCTATAGGCCTTAGATCGGAGTTCATCTCTCTTTTGCTCTGCTGACTTCTGTCATGTGAGGAAAGAGGCCTTTACCAGATGCCAAATACTTGGACATCCCAGCTTCTAGACTCTAGAGAGATGAGCGATAAATTTCTGTTCCCAGACTCAGGTATTCTGTTATGGCCGTATAATGCACACTAAGATATTGCCTTAGTTAGGTTTTCAATTGCCGTGATAAAACAACTCATCAAAAAGCAATTTAGGGAGGAAAGGGTTTATTTCAACTTATAACTCTCAGGTCACCACTCTCCATCACGGAGAGAAGGCAGGACAGGAACTCAAGCAGGGCAGAAACCTGGAGGCAGGAGCTGATGCAGCGGCCATGGAGGGGTGTTTTTTTTTTTTTTTTTTTTTTTTTTTACAACCCAGGACCACCAGCCCAGTACTGGCACCAAGTACAATGAACTGGGCCCTTCCACATCGATCATCAATAAAGAAAATTACCCAGAGGCTTGAATACAAGCCAGTGTTATAGGGGCATTTTCTCAATTGAAACACCTGTAGCTTGTGTTACTTGACATAAAAACTAGCCTGGTCAGACATCAGCCATTTATCAAACACATGCCTTTTCAATCTTTTATTTCTTTTACCTTGTAACGTATTTGAAGAAACTATCAATGGACTTCTTTTTAGGTTTTCTTGCTCCCTACCTTCTAATTGATCCATTCATTCTATTTAGCAGTAGTGTTGTTCTCCTAATCACTCATGTCTGCAGTTAATCTGAGTTTTCCATTTTAATGGATCCAGTTCTCACAGTTATCTGTTTAGGAGTTCTGATCTTGGTTGGCATTTTTTTTTCTTACTGGGAAATATTTTTTTTTTAAGAATTAATGAACAGTGCTGGAGAGATGGCTCATCAGTTAAAAGCACTGTCTGTTCTTCCAGAGGACCTGGATTCAATTCCCAGCACCCATGTGATGGCTTATAACTATCTGTAACTCCAGTTTCAGAGACTCAATGCCCTTTCCTGACCTCTGTGGGCACTAAGCATGCACATGGTACATAGACATATATGTGGGCAAAAATCCCCATACACATAGAATAAATATTTTTAAAAAACTAATAAATACTGGGGCTCAAGAGATGGCACTGAAGTTAAAGGCACTTGCTGTCTGTGGGTGGTGGAGCACGTCTTTCATTCCAGCACTCAGGAAGCAGAGGCAGGTGGATCTCTGAGTTCACAGCTAGCCTAGTCTACATAGAGTTACAGGCCAAACAGGACTATATAGTACAACTCCTTTCAGGGTTGTGGGGAGTCACCTAAGACCATCTGCATATCAGATATCTATATTACAATTCATAACAGTAGCAAAATTACAGTTCTGAAGTAACAACAAAAATAATTTTATGGTTGAGGATCATCACAGCATGAGGAACTGTGTTAAAGAGTGGCAGCAGTAGGAAGGTTGGGAGTCACTGATGTAGTGAAACCCTGTCTTAAAAACAAAAGTGAAATAAAACAAAGAAAAAAAACAAACACATGTCTTAAAACAACTTGCTGCACTTTCAGAAGAACAGAGATTAGTTCCCAGCACTCAAATCAGGCAGCTTACAGCTGCCTGTAATTCTAGCTCTAGGGGTTTTGATATCCCATTCTGGCCTCCTCAGGCACCTGCACACATACACACAGGCACACAGAGGCACACAGAGGCACACATGCACACTAAAAATAAATAAATAAATAAATAAATAAATAAATAAATAAATAAATAAATAAGCAATACAAATAGATCGTACAAAATAAAAGAACTAATGAACGCTTACTTCTATCATTCCTGTTTGTGAATGGAGTGTGGCTTGAATAATAAGTAGTACGGAGTGGAGGGGGAGATAAAAAGAGGTAATAGGACAACAATGAGCTCAGTAAAATGATGTACATACAAGGAAATGGCATAAAGAAACCCACCACTTAAAAGAATTAAATCCTAAACACAAACTACTCCTAGAAATAAGATGCATCATGTAGAAACGCCTTTCATGGAAGGGTCTTCCCCACTATTGCCTACCATGTGACTGTGTTTCAGCAATGTATATGGGTATCACATGGGTATCACAATTAAGCTTATAATGAGCAACAAAGAACATGTGTTCAAAAAATTGCATTCCTGATGACTCTAAGATGCATCACACACAAACTTCTCTCGTGGAATGGAAGAATGAGCTACATCTTTACCCATCTCTTGATGTATTTCAGCAAATAGGCTAACAAACTTCTTGCCCTGTAGTATATGAAGGCCTAGAATGAGTAACAGGGTGCTTATAAAACAGACTCTCTTCACTCTATATGAAAGATGCACAAAAATAGATGGGCAGGATGTTAATACTTTGTGATTTTTGTCCATCTAAGTTTTGTAGATGCTAATCACTCTTCTCTGGCATTGATAGTTTCTGTGGAAAGATGTCTAGTTTTTATTTGTTTTGAGAACTTTTTCTTTCAGCTTGACTAGTGGAAGAACACCCTCTTTTATTCTTCAAAGTAAGTAATTTAACCAGGACACATATCCAGGTTAATGATTCAATCTCCACTTTTGCCTTCATGTATGGCATGCTTTACCATCTGTGGATTCAGTCCTAACTTGATTTTGACATTTATTCCTAATAGACCCATGAATCAATTTTCTATTCTACTTGAGTCTCCGTTAAGCCTTGTTCTATGAAATCTTCTAATCCACTCAATCGATAAGTAATTATTATGAGCCTACTAAGTGCCAGCCAGTGTGCGAGACACAAGCCCTTCCCTCCAGGAGCTGAAAGCAGTAGAACTAAGACTGAGGAGATAGATAGGAATGAAGAAAACAAGCCTGCAAGTGATGAGTGGGCTGTAGGGTAGAGAATGTGTTATGCTGCAACACAAACAGTAAAAGGTAACATTTGAGAAAGACACTGGCTAAGACCTGGTCCCTAAACCCCAGGTACCTATGTCCAAGTGTGGATTTCTTATCTCTAGCTGAATAACATAAATCTCAAATTTAATCGCACAAAGTGGAACTTGGGAACTTTCTCAAGTGTGCTCTGTTGCCATCTTTCCATCCTAATTTTTGAACTCAAAAAACCCTTGAAATATTCTTGGTTCCATTCTTATTTGTTGTTGTTGTTTTTCAAGACAGAGTCTCCCTGCTGTAACCCTGGCTGTCCTGGAACTCACTGTGTAGACCAGGCTGGCCTGGAACTCACAGAGATACACCTGCCTCTGCCTCCCCAGTGATGGGATTAAAGGTGTGCGCCACCACTGCCCTGTGCCATTCTTATTTTTAGAAGACAGGATTTCACTGTGTAGACCAGGCCGACCTTGGACTCACAGAGACTCACCTGCTCTGTTCTAAATTCCCAGTGTACAGCTTTTGCTCCATTCTTTGTCTCACACTCCTTAACCGTTTGTCTTACTTTTAATGTATTGAACTGAATTCCACGACTTTACCTCATGTCTCCTCTAGCTATGACCCAGTAACTGTCCTTTCTCAGCGGGTCACTGCCATCACTTCCTAACGGGTGTCATTGTTTTCCTCCTGAGTTTTTCATGAGTTTCCTGGGGACTTAGAGGTTGTAAACCAAACAAACTTGACAATAAAACAATGCTTCATTTATAGAATTCTGATGAGCTAGTCTGGAATGTGGAAACTCAAAGTCCTGTCTTTTTTTTATGACAGTGCACACGTTGCTTTTTATGATATATTTTTAAAGACTAGAAAAAATATTTATGTGAGTGTGCATGTGTCTATACAAGTGTATGCTGTGTGTGTCTACCTAGGAGCTCGTGCAGGCCATAAAAGGGTGTCTGATCCCTAGGAACTAGAGTGGGCTGGGGTCCCAGACTGAATACAAAGGAGAAAATGAATGTTCCACACTGGAGGATTTTTTCCCTCAGTTTCCTTAATAAACCTACATTTGCTGTGCTTACGACAGAGAGTTACAATGAGCTGAGCACCAGCCGCTCATCTCTCCCTGCTTCTTGGCCATGGATGTGATGCACCCAGCTGCCTCGGGCTCCTGCTGCCTTGCCTTTCCCAGATACTGACTTCCCTTTCAAACTGGAGGAAAAGTAAACCCTCCCTTCTCCAAGCTGCTTCAGTCGGGTATTTGTCACAGCAGTGAGAGCTGTACACTCAGCGTTTACTCAGCCTTGGTTGGCCTCAAATTCCTTTCTGTATCTCAGAATCACATTGAAATCAAAAAGTTCACGCCTTGGTCTCCTGTATGCTAGAATTTCAGGTGTAAGCCACCACACCTGGCTCCAACTTCACATTTGTTGACTGCAATACAGGGTTTCACTGTGGAACCTTAGCTGGACTGGAACTCAGTATAAAAACCTGTTTGACTTCTAGTTTATTTCCTTTTTTTTTTTCTAAAAACATTTTTAGATTCATTTCATCATTTCATGTGTTTATTTTGCTACAAGTATATATGTGCACTACATGTATGCCTGGTACCTGCCAAGGTAAAGAAGGGTTGGATCTCTTGGGACTTGAGTTACAGATGGTTTCAAGCCAGTGCAGGGTATCAATCTTAGTCCTCTGCAAGAACAACATGAGCTCTCAACAGCTAAGCCATCTCTCCAGCCCCAACTTCTACTTTATTTTCAAAGTATTTCCTTACTTCATCAGACAAGCAGAATGGACTCCCACTGTTATTTATATCGAGATTTTCATCGTTGAACAGCTGATGCTGTGCTGAAACCGAGCCCTTCAACCATTTTTCTGCATTTCTCGGGATTTATGCTTTCTCTTTGTGGCTCCAGTTGCCATACAAGGTTGTCTACTGCCCTTGGGGTTGCGGTCAAGGACTGATGCTGATGTTCCTTGCGATGACACCATGAAAATGCTATTACCTAAATAAAAACACAAACCCTGCCATTCTTGGATGCCTCCAAAGTCAGAGAGCAAATCTGTGCACAGTCCTGAAGCCAAAAATAGCTCACCTCATGCTCGTGGCCTTACAGATTCTCAAAAGTGTTTGATGTGATTAGCTATCAAAACCACAATGAGACATAGTTCCATTTCAGCTATCAAAATCAGTCACCAAAAACTGGCGAGGTGATGGACAGAAAGAAATCCTTGCATGCTAGGCATGTAAATTAGCATCACTATGGACAACGGTATGGAGGTTCCTCAAAAGCTTAAAAACAAACATGGGTGTACAGGTGCTTTTTTGATACACTGATTCTATTTCTCTTGGATATGTAACCAAAAGTGCTACGGTTCTTTATTGTAGCACTATTCCTAACAGTTAGGGTGGGATTGGCCTAGCTGCCTGTTGCGTAGCATTTTCTGGAGAGGTGTGAACAAGTGTCTATTCACCCCAGGTAGGCATTTACAGTATACCCAGAGAGATGCTTTCACCAAAGGCTAGCTTGGTGAGTGGATGACTTTATTGGGGTTACTTATTGGGTGGAAAGTGAGTGATTGGCTTTAATTAGTGTACAGTATATGTATGTATGTATATGAAGATATCACAATGAACCCTATTAGTATGTGGAATTAATACATTAATATATGTCAATAAATACTTTTAATAGAAAAATCATTTGACTAACTTCCACCATCTCTTTAGCTCAGAGGCCAGCCATGTTTAAACACCTGCTTTTCTCATTCCAGTTAACTATTTTCTCATTCCATTATAAGACAGTCTCTCATGCATCTCAACAGACTTCAAAAGAACTGGGTAGTGATACAGAATAAAAGGATTATTACAGGAGATAGAATTGAGAACTTTTGGGAGAGTTTGTTTCAGTTTGTCATATAATTGGTTACTCACCAACTCAGGACCTAGAGTAACTGAAGGATCAAGTCTGGTGCTCAGTGTGGTATTTCCAATAATTAAGCTCAGCCAGGTGGCTGTAGCTCACACCTTTAATCCCAGCACTCAGGAGGCAGAGGCAGGCGGATCTCTGTGAGTTTGAGGCCAGTCCGGTTTACAGCGTGAGTTCCAGGACAACCAGAGTTACAACAGAGAAACTCTGTCTCCAAAAACCCAAAAACCAAAAACCAAAAAAACAAAAAACAAAAAACTAAGCTCATCTTTTCCACCTCACCTCCACATCCTTCCCAGTCTGGAGTGACCACTATTCTACACTTGGTAGATTTCTTTAGCTTCCATATATGAGAAAGAACACGTGGTACCTACCTTTTTGTATTTGGCTTTCTTCAGTTTACACAATGTCTTCCTAGTCCATCCATTTTGCTGTAAATGCTGGGATTTCATTCTCCTTTTTAAAAATATTTTTTTTAATTTTGAAATTTAATATAATTGCATCATTTCCCCCTTTCCCTCCCTTATTCCCATTTCCCTCCAAACTCTCCCATGTAGCCCCCCTCTTTCTCTTTCTAAGGATTTCATTCTTCTTTATGGCAGAGAGAAATAATCTACTCTCTATATTAAATTCAAATATTTAAATATATGCATATAATTTTGTCATTTGTTCACATAAATATGTACAATGCATTGGCAGTGCCACTTCTATGTAATGCTGGAAATGGGATCTAGAACCTTGCGCATGCTACGTAAGTACTCTCATACTGAGCTATACTACCAGTCTCTGGATTGTTGAACTTTACTTTAAGAATTGGATCATGTTGTGAATATATATTATGTAACCTTCATGGACATCCTTTTTCACTCAATATCATTGTTGTGATTTATCTATTTATCTATGTTTGAGAATATAGTTCATTCATTTTCATTGCCAACTAATATGCCATAATTTGTCCATCCATCCTCTTGATGTTTATCATTTTGATTCTTACTTCTTCTCTTATTGTACCTAGATGTGGAGTTGGTATATTAGAAGTTATAAAATAGATTCCCAATATTACACCAAGCATCTTTGAGTAAGTGGCAGCACCAATGTCACTCCCATCCCAAGCATAAGAGGTTCTGCTGTCTCGTCTTCCCCATCACTCATCATACTTTTTAGTTTTCGCTAATCGAATGGGTGTAAAATGGCATCTCACTGCAATTTTGATTTTGATTTTGATTTCCCTGATTGCTAAAGAGGTTGAGCATCTGCTCATATGTGAATTAGCCATATGGTTTTCTTCTTCTATGAAATGCCTGTTCATTTCTTCTGCCTATTTTCCCGTTGAGTTGTTTATTTTTCTGTCATTGATTTGTAGTTCTTTATATTTCGATCCTTTATCAATCAAATGCATTGGCAAAGATCATTCACAGTTTGTGGCTGGCTTGTCTTTTCATTTTTTTCTTTTCCCTCCTTCTTTCCATTCCTCCCTCCCTCCCTCTTTCCTTTTCTTTTTGTTTTTATTTCGGTAGGGCAGAGTCTCACAATACAGTGCAGGCTGGAGTTTTCTGGGTATCTCAGGTTGGCTTCAATCTTGGTGATCACCCTGCATCTACCTTCTGAGTGCCTAGGATTATAGGTGTGTGCCAGCACTCTTGGCTTCTTTTTTTTTTTAAGGTGACTTTTGATGAACCAAAGCTCTTCATTTTAACATGTACTTTTCATTTATATTCAGTGCTTGTGTAAATTAGTTGTGAGATCTGCTATTTCTTCCTTGCTACACTCTTAGCTCTGCTTGGAGCCACTAAAGACCACTATCCCTCACATGCATATTGGCCGCCAATTCAATGTGGAGAGAAAGAGGAAGAAGAAGCCCTCTTTATTTTAGGGAGTGTGTCCCTGAACTTGTATTTTGTCAGGATATTTTATCACAACAACAGAAATTTTGGTACGAGGATGGAAATTGGTACAAGGGAAATGCTGGCGCTGTTGTGATAAACCTGACAATGGGGTTTTTATGCCCTGTGCTATTTTGTGGGAGGAATGTGGAAGTACTTGGTATGTCAGGTTGGAAAAGTTGTTGAATGCTGGAAACGGAGTTTAATGGGGCTGTCTGAGTGCAAATTTAGAAGATAAGAATGCCAAGAACATGGAAAGTTGAGGTCTAGGTCATGGAGCTTTAGAGAAGAACAAAGACAGGAACAATAACTATCCCTGTAACAATCTGTGTGTACTGATCAGCCTGGGGATGAAGGAGCAGTTGTGGTTGTCAAAAAGATCAGCACCACTGAAATGAAACCTTCTATGTTTTATTGGGACAATAGTAAATGTTTCCTTGGGGTTAGAATGCAGAAGCTGGTACAGCTGTGGTTCAAGGCGACCAGGCTACATTGAAGCTAGCAACAGAATTTGGCAATGTAAGTGTTGTCACAGGGTACTGATTTTGAAGGCTTGAAAGATGCAAAATTAGGGGGGTCATGGACAGCAGCTGAAGCCTAGCACCATCTATGTACACACACACACACACACATACACACGACAGAATCTAGAACCATCTAAGAGACAAACTTTGGACAAGTCTGTAAGAACATTTCCAGGCTGGGTTAGCTGGGGTGGAAAGACTCACCCTAATTACGGGTTATACTATTCCATAGAGTGGGGTCTATGAGTATAAAGAAGAAGTAGAACTGAGCAGCAGCACACAGTTCTCTCTTCTTCTGGACTGTGGAGGAAATGTGAGCAGCTTCCTTAAGTTCCTCCTGCCATGGCGGGCTGTATTCTCTAGGTATGAGCTAAAGTAAATTCTTTTACCCCATACATTGTTTTATTGTTGCATTTTTAATCACAGCTACAGGAAAAGTAATAAGCACCCATACACATGATGCATTTACTATGTATTATACAAGAATGTATTTAAATCTAGATTATGAATATGGAAGGAATTATACAATATATGATATTTATCTTTCTGAGTCTGGCTTGTCTGCATCTCTTCTTATTCTTACAATTTTCGTCTCTTTTTAATTTATATTTCTCTTGCCCATTGTCCATTTTTCCCATCAGTGTTGTCAACATATTAATCTCAGTTGTTTCAGACTCCTATCTGATGACTGCAACATCTCTGCTCTATTTAGACCTAGGTCTGATGCTTGTTTTGTATTTTCAAACAGTTTTTCCCCTGTAGTTTGCTTTGATACATTTTATTGTAAGCTGGACACAATGTACAGGATAGGGGTGGAGAGGAACTGCTGCAAATAGCTTTTAATGGTGTGGGGTGAGGTGATGGGAAGGGAAGCAGTCTGTGGCTATGCCATCAGGATCTCATTTTGGTCTTCCTTAGGGTTCCTCATCCTTGTGGTCTCTGTCAAAAGAATTCAGATGAGCCCCATAGAGCACAGTGTAGAAGATGGGTAGGGTTTATTGCAGAGTAATAGAAAGCCTTCTCAGGGTGAGAGTAAGTAATAGTCAAGGGGACCATTGACCTCATTGATCCAAAATTTGGGCAGGTTTTATATGATTTCTAAAGTGTTGGGAACAGACAGCTTTTCTGGAGGGCTGCCACTTTCCTGTATAGGTGATTGACAGGCTTGTTTGGAGTGACTCTTACAGGAGGGGACTATCATATGGAAAGCCTCATGCTAGTAATGTAAGTTTAGCATTCATGGAATCAGGTTTTAATGGTTATCAGTTAGTGACCTTCTAGGCAGTTAATTAGTCCTGCACTTCCAGTCCATTTTACAGGCTGGGTATGAAGGAGATGTCCACGCTTAATGTCTTTTAATCCTACTCATTTCTGACTGGCCACTTGACAACTAGCTCTTAGTCTTCTGGTAAGCCTGTGTCGTGGCCTGTCACCACCTCAAGCACTTTGAGATTTTGCCTCCTGTAGATGATGTGGCAAGATGGCTAGAGCAGGCTGCAGATGTATGTTTTGCCTTCCTCTACTTGGATGGCTGGAGCCAGATGAGCTTAGGTGTTTTCCTCTCCCAGGAAGGACAGGCTCTGATGAAACCCTAACAGGTGAAGCTCTGCTAAGCTAGTTTTGCTATAGTTCTGGCCTTGTCAAGAGCAGAGCTCTGTGGCATGTTTGAAAATGGTTCTGTTACCCTCCTGCTTCCACGAACATGGCAGTATCTTTCACGATCCTCATTTTGTGAACCTGATAGAGTTGCTGGAGGTCCACATGACAAGTGTGGGGGACTTGCTGTGATCTGCTTGCCCACTCCAGGCCTCCAGCTATTTGTCAGTTTCAGGCCAAGTTTACCTACCCAGCACTAGTTCCATATTGGAAATAGAGACAAGTAGATACATTGAAGCCCAGCATAAAGTTCTCATACTTCAAAGTTTGTGACTCATCAACATAATCAATTCTAGAATATTTTAATCACGTCTAAGCAGTCATTCCTCATTCTGTCTTCTCACTTGCTCCTGACAAACACAAATCTATTATGTGTCTCCAGAATGTTCTATTGTAGAAATTTCATTAAAATAGGTTGATAAGCTAGCTACCTTTTGTGACTGGCTTCTCTTACTCAGAACATTTTCAAAGTTCATCCATACTGTGGCATGTATCAGTATTTCATTCTTTTTTTCTGGCTCAATAGTATTCCATTGCAGTTTGTCCTCAAGTTACTTTGCTATTCATCCATTGAAGTCCATTTCATATTTCTGGATTTGGAGTATTATGGATAATGCTGTTCTACACAGTAATGAAGGAGTTGTTGTGTTTACTTTGTTTTAATTTCTCTTGGGTTTTTGTTCACTGTCTGCTGAATATTGAATATTATTTCACTTTGCACGTTACTGATAGTCCCCTATGGCTTCCTTTTCCTTCTCTATGCATTTTCTAAGGAAGCACCTTCTTTCCTTTATCTGAAACATTTCAAGCTCCCTCCTGTACTCCATTTTCTTTTATATGGGATCCTACTTGGTAGCCAGGCTAGGCTTAAACTCATAATCTTCCTGATTCGGCATTCTGAGTGCTGGGACTGTAGGCATGAACTGTCCTCCAGCCTGTCTTGGGGTCATGGATTTGTATTGTTTGTGGCTGGCCAAACAGATTTCCCATGATAAAACCATGAAACATACTGATCAACTAGAATCTGTACTGAACATCAGTGAGCTAGAACATTTCAACCTCATCAAACACAGGCTGAATAACAGGGGTGGCTAATGAACCTTGAAAATGCTGCACAGTATTTCCAGGGGCTCAGGCCAACATTAAACACTGTAAACTCAAATGAATGCATTAATATCAACACATCCCTTCTTCACTGGAGTCTTTTAATTCTTTTTCAGATGTGTGTTATTCTCCTTCCTGATCATGATCCATGTGTTACTTGGACTGTGTTGGTCTCAGACTTTCATTATAGTCCTGGACGCTGTGAGAGGAGAGATTGGAGGCCTCAACTTGTGAGTCTTCACTTGATGAGCAGGTACACAGAAGAGGGGCCGCTTCTCTGCAACTTCTCAAAGTCCCCATTCACTTGTCAGAAGTCCAGTACTTTTTCATCCATGCCAGTACTTTGAGACACCTATGGGGTTTTTCACTGGTACTGCAACTCTGCAAGCCACATAGCCTGACCTTGGGCTTGACCTTCAGTCACATCTCCTCAGTGCCTAAGGAAATCGACTCTCAAAGCATCTATAGAAGCTGTCCACACTGCTACCACTTCCTTCTCTCCTCCCCTCCCTCCTACTTTAGTTGTATATTCTTAGAACTTCATTTTGAATTTACACATATGGGGCATGTACAATAGTTTGATATATCTATACAATCTGTAATGATCAAATCAGAGTGATTAACATGTTTGTAGTTTCAAAGTTCTCCTTTTTCTGTAATTCTATAGATTTATTATGTTCTTAAATATTATAATTTTTTGTTTGTTTGTTTGTTTTTGAGACAAGATTTTACTGTGTAACAGCCTTCGCTGTCCTGGAACTCTATGTAGACCAGGCGGGCCTTGAACTCACAAAGATTTGCCTGCCTCTGCCTCCCAAGTGCTGGGATTAAAGGCATGTACCACCATGTCCAGCTCTGATTTTTTAACCACAGTCTTCATGATACATTTTTGCCATGTCTACTGTATTAGTTACTTTCCTTATTGATGTCATAGAGTACCTGACAAAAGCAACTTAAGGAAGTAAAGGTTTCTTTTGGCTCACAGTTTGAGGGTACAGTTCATCATGGAGGGAAAGGTATGGTAGCAGGAAAAAGAGGCACAGATAATCACATTGTATCTGCAGTCAGGAAGCTGAGAGCAATGAATTCTTAGGTTCATTTAGCATTCTAACTTTCATGCATTCAGAACCCCAGACCATAGAATGGTGCTACCTAAATCAAGGATGGTCTTTCCATTTAAATTAATGTATGTAATCAAGAAACTCCCTTTCAGACATATCTAGAGGAGAGGCTTGTTTCCTGACTCCAAATCTCATCAATCCAGATTAACCATCACATCTACCAGGTATCACAATCTTTCTCAGTGACCACACTGCTTGCACCTGCATCTCATCCCACTTACAGGACAGTGATAGTGTTAGTAGTCATCATCATGTCACAGAATGCATGGATTGCTCATGTACAACTGCATTTTGGCAAGGAGAATATCCTTGCAGAATCTGAACCAAGAATCTCATTCTAAGGTTTTTCCCCCTCCAGGGCTATTCCTAATGCCAATAATCGTATTCGACAGGATCCCAGTAGGACAAAAAATATGGGACAGGAAGGAACTAGGATTATTTTTCCAGGTAGAGTGCAAAAATATGGGTCTTATTAATAGTAACTGTGCTTAGGCCCAAAGAGATTAGTAGAAAGAGCAGTTCCCAGGCTCAACTGTAGAAAGATTATTTAAAGTGTTGAAAGGAGTCACAACCTTCAACCAAGAGTTCACTTACCCCAACATGACCTGTGGGAATGGAGCCAGTGGAATAAACACTGTGACTTGATAATTTATCATTTCTCTAGTCTCCTGCTGGGGCATCTCACAGACTAAAGCAACTAGGAAATCAAGATGAAGGAAACAGTCCTTATGAAGCTCACTGCCTTCTGACGTAGTCAGCAGGTTGAAAATCACTAAGGAGTAGATCTGGGATCTGGGAGAAGATGGAGAACAAGTCAAAGATGTCCACATTAGGTACTTTTGGGGTTAGCATCTGAAAATGTCTGTATTTTGAGTGCTCCAAAATTATTGGAGTCCGTATAGTGTTTAGTGTGCTATTATCGTCCCTTGAAAGTATATCAAGTTTTTTTTCCATGGGCTGATCCTGTCTCCTTCTCTGTTGCATTCCCAGAGCCTACAGCGTATAGATGATCGTTTTTAATGAGAACAACTCATATGTTTAAGGACATTGTCTCCACTTGGTGGCTCTTTAGGGTCAGATTAGGAGTTGTGGCCTTACTGGAGGAAATATGTCATCAGCTGCAGACTTTGAGGCTTCAAAAGAATTGCACCATTTTTTGAGTTCTCTCTCTCTCTCTCTGCCTCCTTCTTGTGGATCACACGTACAGTCTCAGCTGTTCCTACTGTCATGCTTTTGCTCTATCATCATGGACTCTAAACCTCTGGAGCCATAATCCCAATTAAATGCTTTCTTTTATAAGTTGCATTTGTCATGGTGTCTCTTCACAGTAATAGAAAAGTAATTAAGATGATGTATCACGCGCCTCATGAATAGTTTCCAAAGGGATACGTGAATGCAAGGTTGATGTAAAGGAGAAGGACTCGTGGCGACGACTAGATATTCACATATGTTACAATGGGAACAGACACTGGAGTGAAAGAAAGATCAAAACAGCAAAGTCTGAACCACTGAGGAAGATAAGAGGGCTTGTAGTTGGGTATGAGACAAGCAAGCTAGATATATGGAAGGTGGAACAGGACTCTGGATCAGTAATGGAAGACTGGCTGCACTCTGAAGCCCTTGAGAAACATACATAAGGGACTATTGTTCTTTCATATATATCTTCCACTAAGACAGGTAATTATAACTAACTAAATTATAAGTAGTGAGGGCTTTTAGTAAACCTGCAAACACTTAAGGAATGAAATCTGTTTTACTTTACTATTGCTGTGATAAAGCTCTATGACCAAGGTAATTTATGAAAGAAATCATTTAGTTGGGATTATGGTTTCAGATGGTTAGAGGCCATGATGGTGAAGGTCAATGCTGGAATCAGAGATGGACAGAGATGCCAACCTCACTGGGTGGGCAGAGCATGATAATTTTTCTGGTTGGCCTAGAATAGACTGTGTTGGGTCCTCCATCGACTTAACCCATGATAGCCCAGAGTAACTAATCTCAATAGAAAATATCTTAAGTTTCGTACAGTTTCTACCATTGTCTTATTAACTCCTAGACAAAAGAAATCCAATGGCTACCTACCCCCATTTTGCAACTCTTCCCATTCTCAGGACTTTCTCTCACTTTTCCTTAAATTCTTACTTTTTCATAATTCTTACTTTTCTGTAATAATTCTTAATAGAGCCTGCTTTCACTTTGCATACCACCTAAAGAATCCATATCATTGGCCTGGCAGTGGAGGTGCATGCCTTTAATCCCAGCACTTGGGAAACAGAGGCAGACAGATCTCTGTGAGTTTGAGGCCAGCCTGGTCTACAGAGTGAGTTCCAGGACAGCCATAGTTACAACAGAGAAACCTTGTCTAGAAAAATACAAAAACAAAAGAAGAATAAGAAGAAGGAGAAGGAGAAAGAGAAGGAAATGCACAAGGAGAAGAAGAAGAAGAAGAAGAAGAAGAAGAAGAAGAAGAAGAAGAAGAAGAAGAAGAAGAAGAAGAAGAAGAAGAAGTAGAAGAATCCATACCATTAATCTCTGATGTGAGACAATGAACTTGGAACCATTGCTCCAAGCTGATATTTGATGACTGTGAGTTTCCTGCATTTTAGGTTCTTGGGTTATGCACAAATGGGCTGTGGAAGGTGCTATAGACTTAAAACAAACAAACAAACTAAACTAGAAAACTCATTAGACTTTTAGAAAAGTCACTGTTAAAATGAATCACATCAATCAGTAGTTCAATGCCAATTTTAATATGTACTAAGGAGATATTTGATAAAGGTAACAAATATCCCTAGAAAAAGTTTTTAGTAAACCTGATTTAGAAACAACCATTTGCAAACAATAACTCAAATGGTAACTAACTGTGAGACTCTAGAGACATTAAACCTAGGGCAGACCATTTTTTTGCATTTTATACTGAAAATTATCTATCTATCTATCTATCTATCTATCTATCTATCTATCTATCTATCTATCTACCTATATGTTTTGCCTGCATGTATATCTGTGTATCATATGCATGCTCAGTACTCACAGAACACAAAAGAGGGTGTTGGATCCCCTGAAACTAGAGTTACAGATGATTGTGAGCTAGTATGAGGGCTCTGGGAATTGAACTCAGGTCCTTTTCAAGAGCAGCCAGTCCTCTTAACTGCTGGGTCGTCACTGTAGTCCTCCTTTTATATGTTTACTGGAATTTACTAAGTTCCAGATAGCGTTCTCATTCTTCCCGAATCTCATCAGTCCTCATGTCTGTTTTATGAGAGAAGAATACTACCTGGGCAAAGTTAAGCCCTTGGCCAGTCATTCATCAAGCATAGGGGCCAGACATCATAGCAGAGGTTATGTGTCTGTCTTGACAGGCTCCATAATAAGAAAGAGGATCAGAATGATGAACTCCAACTGGCCCATTGACAGAGAGCCTAGTTCTTTCTCAGTGATGAGCAGAGCTATGCAAAGGAAAACAACAATGCCTAGGAAATGACAAGCATTTGTAAAATGGTACAATAATCACTATGGTCATTGTCTTTTGGTGCAGGGGAGGTTTAGTCTTTCTGGAAAGTAATTATCAGTTCATAGTTTAAGTCATGTGACTGTTCATTTGCTTTGACCCAGCAATTCTTGGTCTAGTAATTTATCCTCAGAGAGTTAGTCACAAGGATATTCACTGAGACTGCTCTCACAAAATAGTTTTTACTGTACGAACCTCATTGTACAATCATTTATACATTTTGTGGTAGTATTTGCAATTGAACTAACCTTGTGTACGCTATGTAAGTACTCTACTAGAGTCTTATAGCCTTGGAAATCTACGTGTCATATGTTGAGACTGCTTGGAGAGCAGTGTTCCAAAATATTCACCATCATTTTCTCTGGATAATCAGAACACATGTAATATTTTTGGTTTCTTCTAAATATTTTTGATCTATTTTTTCTGAAGCTTTATCAGAATCATACATTATCATTATAAGTAGAGAATAAAATAAAATTATCTTCCTCTTCTCAAGCCTGAAATTTCTTCAACAAGTTAAGTACTGTACTAGGGATTCTGATGAAGTGGTGAATGGCTGACCCCCCAAGTCCCTGCTCTCAAAGTATGTTTTATATTTACCCACAACTTGGCTGTTTCTGGCACTCATTATTTCTTTGTGTGGATCTAAGTTTTCCCTGGGGTCAGTTTTCTTCTGCCCAAGCAGACACTGTAATGCTTCTTACAGTGAAACTTTGTTGGTGACAAGTTCTCTCAGCCTTTCATTTTATCTCAACATACTTTTATTTTACCTTTATGTTTGAAGGATGTTGTTACCAGGTGCAGGTTGCTAAATTGACCATTTCTTTCAGCCAGTTACAGACCTGTTTTCATTCTCTTCTGATTTAATCCTTGTTCCCATTTATGTAATATGTCACTTTCACTACTGGCTTAAATACTTTCCAATTTGTCACTGACTTTCAGCCTTTTGTCAAGAGCAGTTAGGACTCTGGGAACTGAACAAAATGGTGACGCACCCCTGCTGTGATCCCTGCACCCAAGTACCCAGCCAATGCTATGGTATCAGTCAAGGTCCTCAGAAAAGTTCCTGGGGGCCACCTGAGGTATTTGTGTAAATATGTAAAGATATGTTTTGCTTCTCCATAAATGGAGGCCAAGTGAGGCAATCTATGCAGGATCTCCTAAGATGTTAATGGGCGAGCCAAGATTCCAACACAGCTTTTTTGATCCTGTTATCTTGACTTTTACCAGGCCCTGCTGTTGTTTAGCTATTTCCTCTGAATTGAAGCATTCCTCCATGGAAAGAGGAGGGAGAGTCATAAGACTAAGGAAGCTAATGAAGCTTACCCAGCTGAGGAAGCTCAGAAAGTCACAAGACTCTTGGGGCCCTTCTCTAAGGTTATACAAACAGGAAATTATCTCTGAGAAAGAGGAAAGGTTGTGCTCTGGAGTTGCCTGCAGGAAGCTCTGGGGATGCAGTTTTCCTGAGTCATTGTCACTCCTGCTGAGATGGTGTTTCTGTGATGCAGTTGCCTTTGAAGCACCGTGTTCCTGTAAGTAACTCATCTACGCTCCTGTAAATAATCCCAATAAACCTGTTGTTTCAGCAAGATACACTTGAGTGGGATTGTTTCTTTTGTTCTTTTGTTGCTGCATGATGAGTGAATGGACATTTCTTTACATCTCCTGAGGAAATGTCATGCAACCCTGTTGCATTCTTGGACTCTCAGGTCAACTTCAGTTAACGTTAAATTTCCTAAAAGGTATGTAACTATTTTAAAACCAGATAACTTCAGATGTATCTCAATGCATGTCAAGTGAATGTGTGTGAGGTTTACTGTAGATATGATTGTATTTTGCTTGCATGCTATGTGCACCACATACATGCTTGGTACCTGGGGATGTCAAAAGAGGATGTTGGATCCCCTGGATCTGGAGTTAAGGACAGTTGTGAATCACCTTGAGGATGATAAGGACTGAATCCAGGTCCTCTGGAAGAGCAGCCAGTGCTCTTAACCACCAAGCCATCTACCCAGCACCTAAATATCAGTTTATGATTTAGCTAAATACCATTATACTCTCCAGTTATTTTGACTCATTGTGCAGGTACAATTGATTGTGTTTGTAAATAAAAAAAAAATTAACTTTATATTTGTAAATGGTTCTTGGTTAAGGGCATAAGTATAAGGAACACCTGATACAGTCAACCACAAGTAATGAGATAGATAAAAATGGTAATCATTTTGCAATTTCACTTCGAGATGGCTTATACCAGATTTGTAAATTGTATTCACCTCAGTAAGTTTCTATAAAACACACCAAGACGTTTCTATTGCTTCCTATAACAATGCTAAGAAGAGAAAACTGGCAAAGACCAGATGACTAATTCAGTCTTTTATTTATTTTGAATAAAAGCTAGCAACCTAGTTTTGGAGGATAATACTTAAAAATAGCATCCCTGAATGTTTTCTTTTAGTTAATTGCTTAGCCACAAGCTCTAAAAATTATAAGAATGGCTGTATTAGTTGATGTTATAGCCTTTACATTGACACATAAAATGTGTTTATGAAGTCCAATGTGGCACTCTGCTTCAGGTAGGTACACACTGGGTACTGTATATCCATCAACTTTTTCTTTCCTTATTTCTTCATTGTGATTGGATTTTTTACATCACATAAAATAGATTTTTTTTAAAAGCAGTTATTTAAAAGTTGAGTGGAATCGCAGGAACTTCCATTCTCCTTCCCTGCCTGCCCTGGTTTTGCTGCTTGTTAGCATCTTGTATTATTATAGCATATTTGGTAGAATTGATAAGTCCATATCAATACATTACTAACAACTAAAGACTGTGGGTTACATTCGGGTTCACTGTGTCCTCTTGGTGATTGGAACCAATAGGTAGTGACAAGTCCAAGTGAAGCTTGACGGAATGTCTCTGATCAATGGGCATGTCCTTGAGGAGGACTGGGGAGCACTAGCTTTTCTGTTTTTCCTTCCTTTGCTCTCCACTCCTGAGGTGAGCACCTTTGCCTTGCCACAGGCCAGGGAACCATACATTGAAATCTCAGCAACCGGGAGTCAAAATGAACCTTTCCTTTTTCTAAGTTAACTATCTTAAGTATCTAGCTGCAGTCCTCGAAATCTGACCGATTCATATGGTAATAAAATTAGTTTCTGCCACAATACTGTGGTTGAATGGAATGTACATCTTAATACACATTTAGTTTTCAAGCTAATCATGTATCAACTGCATTACTTAACACGTCAATATACTAGGTGCTGTGTTTCATAGATAATATAAATTGCTATTGTATAATAACAAAATTTAAACTTGTATTTGTACTTAATAGAAAAGTTGCTAAAGAGCATAATTAATATAATTTTATAGCCATGTGTAAATTTAAATAGAATACATCAGATTAAAATAATTTCTTTATTCTATGGCATTCAAAAATAACAAAATGATTTTTAAAACTTCTAATGGAGATTGAGAAGTCATGTACTATTATATTATTATTCTTAGAAAAGGTGATTGTCCCAGAAAAAGCCTGAGCTGTGTCAGCCTAGATAGGTCTCTGAGTTCTTCCTACTCCTTCATCCCCAGGGTCCACATCCAGGTCGGAGCGCAGAAACAGTGGGGAGGAAGGAGTGTTGCTACTAGCACTCTGTATCTGTAGGAAGCAGGTGTACATGTGCTTAAACATGAGTATCTGTGTTGGGGTATATGCATTTTACATCTCTGTGTCTAAATGTGTGTGTGTGTGTGTGTGTGTGTGTGTGTGTGTGTGTGTAGAACTGTATGTAAATGTGTGTACTTGTGACTCTGGGAGTGGAAATGAGCAGACGTGAGAACATGTTTGTGAATAAGCATGTGCCTGTGTGCTTGTGAGTGTGTGCATTCAAAGCAGCTCATGTCTTGAGGAAGAGAATCTGGATTCACATGACTGTGGAAGAAAAGTCTAAAATACAAACACCTATTAAATGCAAGGAAATAGACCCTTGGGATTGTGAGTGGAGCTAAGAAGAGCAGTGTCATCGTTTTCGGCTGCTCATTTGATGGTTAGTCATGTAACAGAATGAGGCTATGTCTGACTTGGTAGAAGCAGATGCCTACACATACACATGCTGGTGTGTGTGTGTGTGTGTGTGTGTGTGTGTCCATGTATGGATGGCAGGCTGCTGGATCAAGCTGCCAGCCTAAGTGTTACTCACTTGGTGTCCTTCGGCATGAGGGCTGCTGTAGGAGGCAGTACTGATATCCCCACCCCCACAGCACAGTGGAAATCTCCCCAGCTCCTTAGCAGGCCCTCCCTTCCTCTCTCCCCAACTTCCCTCCCTTCCTTACACATCCTCCCTGGGACACACACCAAAGTGGGCTCGAGCCTCTGTCTTTAATAAGCTTAGAAGACAGTAAATCATGGTAATGAGAAAAACAAGAAGCACATCTGCTCCCGAGGAAGCAGGGCATGCGGGCTGATCAATTGCTCTAGAAACTGTCCTTTGCACATTACTCAGGATGAAGTTGTCCTGCTAGAGTACAGTTCCCCATACATAATCAGAGGACACAGACTTCCTCAGTGTGGGGTTTGTTGTTCTGTGAGCAGGGAAAAGGAGAGGCAGACAAAGAGTCCAGCCAGGGGCTGGGGCCACAGAGGCTTCCCTGTGAGCTGCAGCAGGGAGGCTGTGGGGCAGGCTGATATATCTATGGGGTCACTTTGAAGATATTGGATTCTGGGTCTTCTGTGTCCAGACTTCTCTATGCTTGGTCCCTGTTGGTCTAGGGGTGATGTTGGGGAAAGTTGTTTATGTATCAGGTTGCACACAGGTGTTTCTGGTGGAACAGCAGCACATTTTCAGCTCCAGGCACTCGAAAGAATTAGGGAGAATGTTTCCAAAGTGCTTCTCCTTTCACTATTATTTTTAAGCCTCAGCGCCCATATATCCTGAAAGAGTGAGATTAACAGGGACAGTAAGTTTTCGGGAGCATCTTTTGGCTAGAAGCCATGCTTTTGACTCTTGCATTCCTTGTTGCCTGTTGTCTCCCTCAACATTGCCTCCACCTATGCTTTTGCATTTATTTACTGCAAGAATTAGAATACATTTGTGATAAGAAACATTCATGGGCTTGGTTGGGAGCCTTCGAGTCTCTTCCTCTCAGACAGTGATGATTCTCCCAAGACTTGTCGAGTACTGCAAGGGAAGGGAATCATCAGTATGTATAATCCAGCCTGGCTTTCAAGCTCTGCTCATGCATAGCTGCATGGTTATTCTGTCATTCAGTTAACACTAGTTTAGATGTGAGATATTCTAAAACAAAGATCCCTGCCACCCTGAGGTTAGGATAGCAAGGAGAGACAGACACATAGCAGACATCACAAATAAGGCAATAATATATACATTAGCAGATGCTTTGCAAAAAAGAATGGGATCGAGGGAGGAGTCAGCATTAAACGGAGTGACAAGGGCTTAATTTGCAGTCTTAAGGATGAAGCCGACATCTATGGGATGATGCATGCCAGCAGAGGAGACAGCTCAAGCAAAGGCCCTAAGGCAGGCTTGTGCCTAGCAGCCTTGCAGACACTGGCAAAGAGGCTTGTGTGGGTAACTCCAATAGAGTAAGGGGAGTGGTGCTAGATGAAGTAGATGGAAAGACAATGGGATCAGGTGATGTGCAGAGCCAAAGGTCAGAGTGTCGACTTGGGAATCTACTCTGTGAAATGGGAACCAGTGCTGGGTTTGGAGCTCAGGAAGGGCAGGTCTTGGCTAGCATTTTCACATAACCTCTTTGGTGACTGAAAAGCTAATGTAGCAATTCGGGTGAGAAAGGATGGTGACTGTTCCATTTGCTGGTTTTAGCAGCCGCATGGGGCAGGATGGGATTTAGGGCTGGAAGTGATCACGATTTTGACCCTGATGGAGGACACAATGCTGCATCCAACTCTCTCTGGCCATGTGCATTGCATTGTGGGAGGAAGCTACCTAGACACCCAGATCTGGGCCTTCAGCTTCTTAGAGAGGCAGTGAGGCTGAGAATGCCCTGCAGATATCTGGGGAAATTGCTGAAGGAACCTGACTACTTAGCAGGATTAGCTGAGATGCCTCTTTTCTCTGTAGCCCCTGGCCGCACCCACCAGACAGTTACTGTGGAAGGGGGCTGGCTGTAGGGGCACCAGGTCAGGAGACTTTTTAAAGCGGGAAGAATCAGTGCAGTTCTGGGCCTTGGGGGTCGAGTGGCAGCAAACTGTAGGGAAGAGCATACGTGGTAGTCCTTTTGCTGTGGGGGATCATGAGTCTATTGTACAGTTCCTGGGACGTCCATAATTATACAAAGGGTCGCTCTGCAGGAAGCCAGGCTTCCAGTTCTGTCTTCAACACAGTGGACCTTGGCAAAGGCTGTGGTCCCCTCCTGTGTCATTTCTGAAGTGGGGGAGCTCGGCTCAGGTGACCTCTGAGGCTTTCCAGTCAGGACACGAGGGACTGCGGCTTAACCAGAGGCTGACTTCTCCTGCTGCGCTGAGCCAGCGCCGCAGAGAAGGAAATGCGCCGATGCGGAGTCGAGGCTTTAATAATTCACACTAGGCTTGCTCTGAATACAAATGGGCCCGTGTGGGCAGGCGGGCGGGAGGCGGGTACTCCGGGCGCGCCCGCCACCATGCGGCCGGCCTGCGCTCTGCAGACTCCGCGTGGGTCGCCTACGAAAGGGGTCAGGAATAGGAAAGCAAGGCTGAACGCACTACCTCTGCCTAGCTCTTCTCTGACCACCTTTTAGGGAATCTTCCCCTGCACACTTGCCGACTGACTTTTCTTTCCCAATCTTACCCAATGGACTGTTCGACAGAAGGACTAATAGTCGCCCCACAAGGTTGTTGTGATATCAGTTCTGCCATTGAACCTGAATAACCTGGGCAGCTGTCTCAGAGCCCTCATTCTTTGTAGTGAGTTCCCAACATTTCCTGAGACTCTTGGGCTTGTGCCCAGTGATCCCCTTAGCTGAGATTACTGCCTGCATTGTTCCTGGCCCTGACTTCCGCTCATCTAGGTTATATCAGATCCTCCACTCTCTTACCCAAGAACTCTGTCCCATGTCCTGTGAAGCTCCAGAACCCCTGCCTGAGGCGATCATCTCAGGGTCCCATATTAGAGCTTTGGTTAGGGTTAGGAAGGGCTTCTGGGAAACATTGCTTGCTGTGGTCAGTGAGGTATTTCTTTAGCAGATGCCAGAGAGATTAGATGGTGCTGATTTTGTTGACTCAGTTAGTTTACACAGACAGGGACCCAGTAAACCCTAAGGATTCTTTTTCGTAAACAAATACCAGGGGCATCCCTGCTATTGCTGGTTATTACAGAAGAGTATGAAGGCATCATCTCCTCAATCCATAAATCATTTTTCCCTACATTATTTTCCTTTTGGCTTTTTTTAAAGACAAAATCTCATTATACACCCCAAGCTGGCCTGAAACCCTCCTGACAATTGAAATTATAGACATTCCTACCACGATCACCCCTTTTCTTTCTACCCCCTGCGCCCCCCCCCCCACACACACATTTTTTTTTCTATCATCAGGGATGTCTTCTGGCCCTGGCCTGCCAAATCCTGTTGATCCTGTTCAGTTTCACAAAGGCTCTCTCCCGGAGGCTTCCAGGACATCACCGTCTTCTGGCGTTCCTGTGGTCTCTCTTACCTTCTCCAAGTCTCCTGCACAGGATTCTTTTGTCTCTCAGGGTTCTGCTGTGGGCTGAATCATCTCCATTTCTCTGCCCTTCCGACCAAATTCACCCACACAGACCTTGAATGGCCACTTGTGTGCAGATTGGACTGCTGCAGAGGTTTATTTTTAGTTATGTTTAAAATTGTTGTTTTCTGCACTGTTGGGGGGAAGGGCTGTGTAGGCCTTGGCGTTTGTATTGTCTGCAGGTGTTGGCTTTAGGTAAGAGATGTTTGATTGCTCAGGATCTGCATGTGCTATCAATAGAACACCTGAGGAGCTTAGGGATCAATAAAGACCTCAAGATGAGACACTCAGGGTTCCACTGTCCAGATGGCACTTGCCATGATAATGGTTCCTTCTGCTGATGTCTGGCAGGGCTTGCCTCCTTGTCTTCTTTGTTGAGCTACCTAATGTCTTCCTTGCTGAGCAACGCTGTGGGTATACTGCTGTGCTGAACCCAGGCCATTGCCCCAACACCCACCTTCCCTCTGAGCTCTGAAATCTCATACATTCTTGCTGGGTGTCCATCTTTATAAGGATACCCCAGAAAACACCCACTTACTGTACCCGAATTTGATCTCACAATCTCCCTCACTCTGGTGGGTTCCATGGTCATCCAGATAGAGTAAAATCTCTTTACAGTGACCAACAAAGTCATTCACAACCCAGCCCAGCCTTTCTCCTTAGTTTATTGGATCCTCATATGCCCACATAGTTTCTTTTTAATTTACATTTTAATTTTTGAGAATTTCATACTTAAGTATTATTTTTATGTTATTTCCATATGTCTTTCCCATCTCCTTCCTTCCATGCTCCCCAACTCCATCTCAAATTGATGACCTCTTCTTTAATTATTACTGTTACATACAGAGATAGATACATATACACTCAAATATATAACCTACTGAGTCCATTTGATGTTGCTCACATGTACATATATCTAGGGCTGGCCACTTGGGACTGGATAACCTATCAGGGCAGTCATCCATAGAAAGAGACAGTAGTTGCTTGTAGCTCTTCATCTAGGGGTAAGGCCTTGTGAGATTTCCCTGTCCACGTTGGCTGTTAACTAGTGCTGTCATTGTGCAGTTCTTGTTTAGGTGACCATATTGTTGAGGTTTTACAGTTGCAACTTCCCTGTCATATACAGAAGACATTATACTCCAGCAGATGTCCAGGTCTTCTAGCTCTTACAGTCATTCTTTCCTCTCTTCTGCAATGGTCCCTGAGCTTTAGGTATAGGAGTTCTGCTGCAGGTGTATCAGTTGGGGCTGGGCACCCCACAGTCTCTTATTCTCTGCATTTTGACTGCTGTGGGTCTCTGTAATAGTCTCCACTTGGTGCAAAAACAAGCTTCTTTGATGAGTAGTGAGAGCTACACCTATCTGTGGTCATTCAAGTAAGTATTGAGAATACAGCTAGAGATTTTATTGGTTTAGGAAAATATCAGGAGTAAGTTATCCTCTAGGGTCTACAAGCTATATTATAGACCTATGGTAATAAAAACAGTATGGAACTGGTGTGGAAACATATAGGTAGATCAATGGAACAAAATGAAGACCCAAACATGAGTGCACATAGCTATAGCCAACAATACACACTGGAGGAATGAGAGAATCTTCAATAAATGGTGCTGCTGAAACCAGATATTTACATCAGAAGAATTAAATTACACCAATACCTATCACCCCAAATAAAAATCAACCTTAAATAATAAATAAAAAATAAATAAATATAAAACCTGAAACGGTGAACATACCGGAAGAAAGCATATAGGTATAGGAAGGGACTTAATGAATAGGACTTCATGGTTTCTTTATAACAACTCTGCTACTCTTAGTGGCTCATCAGCCCCTAAGCCCATCACCTTCCCATTCCACCTCAACACCTAACCCAGCACCTACTATGCATGAGTTTAACTTCTATGTGCCAATATCTTCAGTACAACTTCATCCTGGCATCCGAGACACAGCTGATCCATCTGTTCTGAGGACCCTGCCATGGGTCCACATGAGCCTGTTGCAGTGCTTCCTAATAAAATGTCTTAGAAGAACTTGCAGCCTGTCTGGCCTTTAGCTGGCAAATGCCAGCAGTCCGTCCCTCAGCCCTAGTAATCGTGTTAACTCACAGTCTGCAGGTACTTCTGAAAATGCTCCTTTCAAAGCTCGTGTTCCCACTGAATTCATTGGCTAAGCCAACAATTTCTGTGTACTTTCCTTGCAGAATATCTCCAGAATGCAAACACCTAACCCCATGACCACTGTGTGGATTCCAGCCACCATCGATCCTTTTCTGGGTTACTTTAGTAGCTTCCTACTTGCTTCTAGCCTTGTTTACACACCCAACTTTATTCTTAGCCCAGCAGCCATAATTCACATTCTGATTCTCCAAATCCCTCCAAAAGTCACTGAGGTCCTTATGGCTGCCTAGCTAACACGGTCTAATGTTGATGCTCTGACATTACTTCCCACCTCTTATTTCTTTATCCATTGCACTCTAGTCATGCTGGCTTCCTTGATGTCTCTCAAACATGCCAGGCACAACATTGCCTCGGTGCAGTCTTGCTTGCTGGCCCCATGCCCTGGAATAATGCTGTTGGCAAGTCCTCTGTCAAGTGTCACCTTCCTAGAGAGCCCTCCTCTCCGCACTCAACCCGTAGGGAACACCACAACTCTGCTCTCACCTATGCTCTGGCCTTCCTACTTGTTCCCCCACGGTCTTTAGAGTCACCTCATGTACTTTCTGCTTTTCTTATCTGTCTCCTTCAAGCAGAACACCATCTCTACATGTACAGAGCCTTCTGTTTGTTCTGTTCTCTGTTTTATCCAATCTAGAATAGATAGAGCAGTCGGTGGATATTTGTTGGATGAATGCAAGAATTTTTAAAATGCATTATTTCAAATATAGATAATGGGGTAACTGGGTACTGTATCTTATTTTAAACTGATACCAGATTTCTGTTTTGACTTGTTTTGGTTTCAGCTTTTTGAGACAGGTTCTTGCTACATACCCATGGCTGGCCTGATTCTTTCTATGTAGCCCTGGCTAACTTTTAAACTTGTGGCAATCCTCCTGCTGTAGCTTCCCACATTCTGGGGTTTCAGTCATGCACTCTCAGGCTAAAAATTTTTTTGCACAGTCCACTTATGTGCCTACTTCACTGAAATCTGTCACCCTGCCGCCAACATCCTGGCACAAAGCCTCAGTATCTTAACCCATGCCTTTCCCTATAGTTTCCTCCATATAAGCCTCCTCAACATTGCCTAAGCTTTCTGCCTCCTTTTCCTTACCCCCAGTCACTCTTAAACTCATTCCTTTTCTATCATGCCACCAAATCAGCTCCTATGAGGTTGGCAAGGTCCTATCTATATGCCATCCAATGCCTTGTACGAATCAATTTTTGAGATAGTTCCTCACTGTAGACCAGTCTGGCCTTAAAGTCATGGCAATACCCCCACCTCAGTCTCCCAAGTGCTGGGATTACAGGAGTAAGCCACCATCCACTTTTACAGCACTTTCCCCCGGTTGCCACTTGAAATTTATCATAATATCTGAGCTAATGCAGCATCTGGCATAGAGCAGAAGTTCAACACACATTTGTTGAATAGATGAATGACAAAGAGGTTGTTGGTGACATCAATAGCAGCAACTTAAGGTGTAAGGGCCCTAATCAGATCCTATGTGTGAGCATGTTTGGATCACGACTATGGAAGGGATAGAGAGGAAGGTCACTGGTGATAAGCTGGCTGATACATGGACTGCAGCTTGTTACTCCCAGAAAGTCTTCATGGCCATATGTGGTAACAAGCAGATGCAGAGGTATCTGGAGAATTTCAGTGCCTCCTTGGTTTTCTTGATTCTTCATCTAGTTCTCAACAGTGTGCCAAGGCCTCATATCAATTGTCAGACCATTGGTTGGAAATCCATGTGGCGACCGACACACAGAAGCAGGAACTTCCCATGATTGGCCCACAACGCTCCTTTGTCATTGACCTATGCACATAAGTGTACCTGGGTTTCTCAGATTTTTGATTGAGGTCTGTATTTTTCCACATATCAGTGCTTCAGAGTGGGTGGGACTTTCTGATAACTCTCTTTATAAAAAAAGATTTATTATTTAAAAAAAATTATGAGTATGAGTATTTTGCCTATATGTATGTCTGTGTGCCATATGGCCTGGTGTCATTGGAGGCAAGGGAAAAAGTACTGGATTCTCTGGGCCTAGAGTTACAGATGGTTCTGAGCTACGATGTGGGTATGGGGAACTGAACCTGCGTCTTCTGCAAGAACAGCTAGTGTACCAGGTATGGTGCTCCATGCTTTAAATCCCAGGAGAGGCAGGTGGATTCAAGGTTAACCTGGTCTATATAGTGGGTTCCAGGACAGCCAGGGCTACATAGTAAGACTTGTCTCAGAGAACAGAACAAGCCAAAACAAAATGCCAGTGCTCTTAGCTGCTGAGCCCCCTCGACAGTAATTTCTGCAGCCCTTGATGGTAAGTCTTATTTGGACTTTCACTTTCTACATGCTTCTACTACTCTGTCGAGTCTAATTCCTGTAATGTGCACAGTAGCTCTGGTTCCCTCACTGAGCTATACATGATAGGATGGGTTGTTCTCGTAGACATTGAAATTGTCCAAGGTCTGGCTTTGGGAGAAATTGTACTGGTTTCTCAAAACTGTGATGAAACACTTGCCATAAACAACCTAAGGAAGTTTTAGCTCATACCTTCAGAGGTTTCTGTCCATCTTGGTGGGAAGGACATAGCAGATCAGAATAATGCACACCACAGCAGTCAGGAAGGAGAGTGAGAATAAGAGCCAGAAGGAGAGAGGGAGAGGGTAAAAGAGAGAGGGGGCAGGGAGAGATAGGGAGAGGGAGGAAGAGGGAGAGAGGGGAAGATGGGGGGCACAGAGAGAGGGGTAGAGGGAGAGAGAGGGAGAGGGAAACAGGGAGAGGGAGAGAGAGGATACCTGTCTTTTCCCCCATGGGTCTACCCCTCTTAGTTAATCTTGCTGCACACTCCCTCACAGTCACATCCAGAGGTATGCTTTACTAATCTTCCAGGCAGCTCTCAATCCAATTAAGCTGACAGTCACGACACCATCAAAAAGAGCTACGTGGCGAATAGAATTACAGTGTGTGGAATGAGACTTAGATGGCAAAACCTGCGGTAGGATCTTTATCTTAATAGGACCTCCTACCCAATGCCAGCAAAATCAAAGAAGTTCAAGGTGATTAAATTCCCTTTTTTATTCTCAGGTGGTGAGGTGGGAAGAAGTCATTGTCAAGTTGACAGGATTTGAAATCACCTTGGAGATAAACGTCTGAGAGTTCCTGTGGGAGCATTTGCAGAGAGGTTTCAGTGAGGTGGAAAGTCCCACCCTGGACGTGGGCAGTAGCGACCCATGAGCTGGGGCCCTGGACTGGGCAGTAGCGCTGCTCAGCTTACCTCTGTCTGCTTCCTAACGGCTGCTGTAGTGTGCTCAGCCGCCTCAAGCTCCTGCCACCAGGCTTCCCTACTGTGACAAATGGGACCCTGGGACCATGAGCCAAATTAAACCCTCCTTCCTTCCTTCAAGTTAGCTTTTGTCACAGCAAGAAGGAAAGGACAGGTATTTGTGTTTTTCTCATTTAGAGCTTAATATAATTCAGGTTGAGACTTCCTCCTTGTCCTGTTTGCTATATTATTACAACCTAGAAAGAACAATTTAAAACAAGATTTGAAGTTATTTGAAATATGTAAGCTGAATTTATACTTAAAATTTTTAAGAAAAAATGTCTTGCTTAGCAAGTATGATTAAACTGTTTTTTAAAGATGAAGCATAGTACGTACACACACACACACACACACACACACACACACACACACACACTATGCCCAGAAGATATCACAATGCAATAAAAGGAATGCCCACCTTCTCCCAACCGTAAGCCATGGACACTAGTGAACTGCAGGTGAATGCGGGACTTGGGATGAGGAGGTGGAGAACATTTTCAGTTAGAACAGCAAGGCTGGAGCATTTGATTTTACAGATCAAGGGTGGCCAAATACTGGAATGGTGAAATGCTTATCTCTATACATGCTGTGTGACGTTGGAAAATCAGCTGCTTTCTCTGTGTTTCAATTACTCCCACAGATAAATTGAAACTATCCTAGTACTAATTATTCCTTCTAGGTGTGGTGGCACACACCTTTAATTCCAACACCCAGGAGGTAGATGAAGGTATATCTCTATATTATATAGAGAAAGAATTGGGGCAGAAGCAAAAGGTTCTCAGTCATTATTGAGGTATAGTCTGGTTGACCATTGTCTCAGTTCTGGTTCTGCCAGATGGTTTTATAAGAAGTTCTTATTGCCCTGTTGCTTGGAAGGGAATCTGATTTGCATAAGAATGTCACCCCTTGACTTAGGGTTTCTGTTGCTGTGATGAAACACCATGACTCAAAGTACCCTGGGAGGAAAGGGTTTGTTTCTCTTTACAGCCTTGTAGTCTATATCATCCAGGGAGGTCAAGGCAGGAACTCAAAGCAGGAACCTGGAGGCGGGAGCTGATGCAGAGGCCATGGAGGAATGATGCTCACTGGCTTGCTCCTCAGTGCTTAGTCTGCTTTCTTGTAGTATCTAGAATCCAGCAGTTCAAAGGTGGCAGCACCTACAGTGATGTGGGCCCTCCTCCATCAATCAGTAACTAAGAAAATGGACTAAAGACTGGCCTACAGACCAGTCTTACAGAAGCATTTTCTCAATTGCAAGTCCCTCTTCACAGTTGACCCTAGCTTGTGTCAGATTGACATTAAAAACTAGCCAGCACATGCCTGCTCCAGGATTCAGGCTCACCACCACAATTAACTGCCTCATTTTAGGCTAGTCTGTCTTTGGAAGCTTTGCTGTTCCTGGAACCCAAAGTGACTGCAGGTTTAGGGAAATGACTTATCTCTGTGCCAAGAAGGAGCCTGAGACAAAACGAAATAAAGGAGACAGACAGAGAATGAAGGCAGTAATGCGAGGCCTGCATTCTGCTCCAAGTGAAGAGTCAGTGCTTCTCAGGAAAAGAAAAGTCGTTTGTAAGTACCTGGTATCTCATGAGGTTGTTGATGAGGTTAAGAGTGAATGCCTTCGAAGGGCAAAGAATAATAGTCCCTAACTCACTAAGGGTTTTTTTTTTTCCTTTTCTTTTAATTGAGTTCCCTTCAAAACTGTGAGGTGAATGCTTAGCAAGATAGGGATTATTACCCCAGGTGAAACCATGAGACTTGGAGAGGTTAAAGAATTTACTGAGATGCATTAGTGAGAGCCGAGTTGGGACAAGCCCCTAGTCACCTGACTTTCTGCTCCATTCATTTGCTATCTCTCCTCAGTGCAGGAGGGGTCTGGAGAAGTGGTGAGCAAGCAGTTTTGTCCGCTTGGAAATTCTCATCCAATCGTGCCTTCATGTAGCCCTTAGCTGAGGCATCCCAGCCTAACAATCACCCAGACTGTTAACTCAGTCCCTTCAACCTAGGCTCCTCAATTCAACACTTTGCTTTTGGGTCCCTCCCCTAGCTGGTCTCCAGAGCAGGCAGAAGATTTAATCTGCCCTCAGCCTGACCCAGTACATCCCACTGAGTTCCTGCTGAGCATAATGTTCAGACAAACTAGTGATCTGATTAGCCCCAGCTCCTCCTGCTCTGGTCAGCCCCCTGCGGCGCTAATAGAAGAGGAGGGAGATTAAATTAGCAATGATGCTGAGCTGGTGGAGCTGCTGAAATGCATTTATAAATGGATTTTTAATATAAAAAATAAGGGCAATTGGCGCTGGCAATTAGGATATAATGAAGGCCCTTGTAGCTAGAGCTGCTGATAAGAAAGCAATAAATTGAAGAATGAGAAATCTCCAAACGAGAGACCTTAAGAGCAAATATCTGGAGATATTCACACAACCAATAACTATGGGATTTTCTTTGCAGTTAACTGGGATGCAGTGATAAAATACAGAGAAACAAACATGTTCTGACTGAAGAGTAGAACATATAAGCAGAGAATGCAAATTATGTCCAAATTCTGAAAGGCAGGTCCGAGTGGGATCCTCTCAGCAGGTGAGGGCAGGGGTCCTGAACACTCAACAAACAACACGATGCTGTCAAAGAATTAGAGAAAAGGTTGGGCAGGGTGGTCATGACTGTATTCTCAGGACTTGAGAAGCTGAAGCAGGAGGCTTATCTTGAGTTAGAGGCCAGCAATGAGTTCCAGGCTAGCCTGTGCTATAGGTCTGGTTAGTGAAGGCACAGAGGAGTCCGAGATCAATGAAGTTACTTGCTATAATGAAAACACACCAAGGGAACCAATCTGGAAAAGTAATTTCAATTGACTTCAGCAATCTGAGATATCACCTGGCTTCATTCATCTCTAACTGCACTTAAAAATACAGCACTGTGGGCATGGAGACATAGCTCGGTTGGTAAAGTGTATGCCTCATAAGTATGAGGACTTGAGTTCAGATTTCGAGAACCCATGCAAAAAGCTAGGCATGTTTTTGCAGGCCTGGAATCACAAGAATGGTAAGGTAGGAGAAGGAGCAGAGGCAGGATAGTGGATCCCTGAAGCTTGTTGACCAGCTAGCCTAGGCCGTTTGGTGAAATTCCAAGTCAATAAGAGACCCTGACTCAATAAAAATAAATAGACACTAAAGGAATGATAGCTGACATTGTCCTCAGACCTCCACATGCAAACACACACGTGCACAGGCACATACAGCAGCATGACTATACACCATAAGTCACTATTTTATAGCACATATTTTGATGGTTTTTAATTTCTTAAAATGTATTCCTTGGTAAATTCGTACATAGATAGTGTATTTCCATCATATCTATTTTCCCCTCCTCTTCAGCTCCTCCTGGGCTGCCCATCCTTGACCCAAATTCCCTTCTTCCGTTTCTTTTTTCCTTCATAATCATTGTGGAATGTTTTCTTATTTTAACTACATTCTTGATGGTATGCTCGACACATCAAAAGTCAGACACATGTAACATATGCATAACGGTGAATTTAGGGATAAATATTTACCTGTGGAACCACCCACTATCAGAACCCTATACGTCCTGTGTGATCTTCACTATCCACCTGACCGGACTGATGTGTACCTAGGAAGCATACATCTTGGTGTTGCCACGAGGGTGCTTCTGGAGAGGATGTCTCCCCACCATGATGCACAGAGAGTATGCAACAGGCCTGCTACCTGCAGGTGCAGCATGTTCTACCCTGTGGTGTGGAAGGGATCCTCAGGGTCTTGAAAGAAACCAGTGCCTTGAAAAGAAAGGGGTCATGACTTCTTCGTGTATTAGTAGGTTGTTGGGGAAAGGTGTCTGGGCTTCAGGAAAGCCATGGTTGCTACGGAACTGTGTGCTGCAGGGGAAGGAGAGAATAAACTATTTCAGAACTATCAAAATAGCTCTAAATAACACTTAGATGGACAGGCAAGTTGTGTCACCCAAGAAATATAGGAGTGGTGGTCATGGTGTTCTGGGAAAACTCTTATCTTGTATGCTCACTAGAAAAACACAGAAAGTAAGCTGTGGAGACAAATGAGGTAGCCATAGCTGTAATCCACTGTGTAAAAGGCAAACGCAAGCTCTGGGCTACCTGATCCTATAGAGCAATTTTCAGGCCAGTCAGAGGCTATAAAAAAAAAAAAAGCAAAGAAAAAAATGAGCTCTAGAGTTACACACACACACACACACACACACACTTCCACCCCACAGAGATTACAACTCTAAGAGAGGTAGGTTCTATTTTTGCCTCATTTACATGAAAACTGAAGCTTAGAGACATTGAGTAGTTAGCATCACACAGTAGTAAATGACAGAATCTGGGTTTGAATGTACTCAGGCCGGCTGTGCTGTGTAGTCTCACCGTCACACTCTGCCACTCTGTACGAGTCGAGGCTTCTGTCTACTTCATATATTTACGGATTGACTATGAGACACAGTTTTTTCCTTTACTCTCTCCCTCCTTCCTTCCCTCATCCCATCCCCTTTCACCGGCTATCTTTCTTTCAGATGAGGTCTCATGTATCTGAGGCTGGCTTCAAGCTTGTTTTGTAGCCATGGATGACACTGAACTTTTGATGCTCCTGGCTCCAGCTGAGATACTATTTTCTGTTCTGGGAAAGGCTGTCTGTGTGACTGTCAAGTTCTGTTCACCTCAGATGTGGAGGTCCTCAGCTGCTCTTGCTCACCATTATCCCCCTCAGCCCCCAGTTATGTTCCCCTGAGGTCCCAGGCTATTTTCCTTGGGCTGAGTGAGAATCTTAGCTCCTCCCAGGATGGACTCTCATGTCTTGCAAAGCCACAGGGCCCCATTACCATTCCTCCTTATCCATTTTCTGTTTCATTCATCTGGTTCTAGTTGGTGGCGGGCAACACAGAGCTCCATAGTTGCCTGTTCAGCTATACCCCAGACTAGTAGTTTCAAGTTGTTTCCACTTCACTCTCTTTTGGTGCAGTGGTGCCCCCTGGTGGTCAGTGTGCCGCCACACACCCCCAGCTGGGCGAAGAGGCCAGAATGCCAGAAAACTGTGCTAAAGGCTGAAGCTGAGTCAGTTCTCGCTCTATCTTCCTTCCTGGGAGAAGTGGCAGACCACACCTACTTGCATCAGGTGGGTCACTCTGTCAGTGTCCATCTTAGATCACTGAGGGGCTTGGATTTGGCTCCTGCTCCTTTGCCATCCCTGGGTCCACTAGAAAAGCAGAGCATGTTGGTAGGACTGTCTCCCTCCCACAAGACAGGTCTATGAAGAGTAGCCCTTCATTCCACTGCAGGCTGCCTCACGTCTGCCTCTTGCCTATAGACCCCTGTACAATGACTCAGCCTTTGTGTCCATGTTCATTTCCAATAGCATCCATAACTGCTCCATGAATGGTGGGGCAAACAACAGATTTTTATAGCTCTGGAGGCTGGGAGCCTAAAACCAAGATAGTATTTTCTAGAGTCTCTAAAAGATCCTGCTTGTTGCCTCTTTCATAGACCACGACTTGTGGATGTGCCACAAGCTTTTCCTAATGTTGGGGAGAACCTTGTATGTGCTAAGGAAGCAGTCTACATACTTAAGATCTGTAAGGATTTTTTTTTTTGAGAATGAGGCTATACTCACAGACTTACATACATACTTTTGAGGGGCTTTGAAGATGGAGGAAGGGGACTTGTGCCTAGCAATGAGGCAACCTCTAGGAAAACAGAATTTCCCAGAAGTATGTTGCAGAAGTATATTTTTAGTTATTTTTAAAATGGTTGTTTTGTGCTCTGTTGAGTGAAGGTCTGCCTAAGCCCTGGCATTTTATATTGTCTGCAGGTGTTGGGTTTATGTGGGGGACATTTGATTGCTCATGATTTGCATGTGCTATCAGTAGAACATCTGAGGAGTTCTGAATCAATAAAAACTCCTGAGCTCAGACGCTCAGGGTTCCACTGTCCAGTATGACGCTTGCCGTGACGGTGGTTCCCTCTGCTGAGGTCTGGCAGGGTTTGCACCTATGAAAGTGTCTCTATGTCTTATATGCTGAGTGACACACTAGGTCTACTATGACAGAAGTCTCTCAAAGGGAAGTAACTCTCGACCCTGCTTAGATTTCTGATCTCTAGAAGTAGATGAGAACCCTTGGCATTGTTTAAGGCTGCTATGTTGGTGATAAACTGCTATAGCAGCTGTAGGAAAATCCTATAATGATGTCAAGCATGTCTATCCATTGCTCAGTGTATGAGAGCAGCCCTACACATAATGAAACTGCTGCTGTTAGCCCAGTCTATGTCCATGAGGCCCCTACCAGGAAGCATTGGAAGTCACTGCAGGCAGGTCAGCCATGACACAACGCCTCTGTAGATGGGATCATTCAGTTGACCAGGTCTGCAAGGCTACTGCCCATGTCTAGCATGAGTGTGGGTCCCTCAAAGACAGAGGTAGACCATGATGCTCATCCATTCATTCTGCACAAGACCTCATTCCCTTTACACATTTTTCCAGAAGGAAGCCACTCGAATCAAAAGCATTACTAAGTAATGCTGGTAGATAAACCTGGCTTGACCCAGTGGAAGCCCCTTCTTGAATTACAGTTGTTATGAATGCCCCAGAGTAGGCCTGTCAGTTTTCCCCATTAGTTTCTAGAAGATTATGTGAGCAGCACCATTAGAGTGGTGTGTAGAACTTTATGACCATAAAGATAGTGTCTAACTCCTTAACATTAGCTTACTGTTATCCAGCTTGCACCACTACTTCTAAGCCAAGTTGTGGGAAAACATTTGTTTTTGTTGCCAACAGGTTCATGCTTCTGTTAGTAAGTCCTTCCAACAATTTGCACTCTGTGAATTCTTAAACCAGTCCACCATTTTCTTGGGATTCATGGTATCTTGGGACCAGTTTTCACATGCTGGTACTGGATTATTCCGGAGTATCTTGTCTCACTAAAGCTGTCGCAGGGTGTTGAAGATAGCTTCATATCATATGGCCTTGAGTACTCTATTTTATCAAGGTTCAAGCTCTTATCTCCAAGCCTGTGCACACAATGTCTGTACTCTAGACAGTTACTAAGACTACATCTTAGAGGACAAGGAGAATTTATAATGAACAATAAAGAGTTTTGTACTGTTGCATTATGCCAAATGGTGTCAAGGCTTCTGCCATTGTGATCTTCCTGAGAAAAACACAGGGGATTCCATGCCAGGACTCCTGTTGTGAGGCCTGAATGGACTTCCAGGTTGAGAGCCTTTTCTCCTGCACTGATCCTGGATCATAATAAAGGTCTGAATGTCAGCAGCCTCTTTGCAGTCAGGCGACTGGGGATCACTCCCATTGTACCTACAGGGTCTCAAGCTTTCGTTATGAATGTCAGTCAGAATACACTGGGTAATGATGCTGATGACTGCATCATATGGTGCACCACATGGCGTGCACTGTGCAAAAAGATTGACATACACAGACACGTGAAAACGTTTTCTCTCTCTTCCTCAACAGGTCCTTGTTGGAATCTTGGTTCCCAAAGTGACAATATTCAAAAGTGATATGGGACTTTCAAGAAGTAGGTCCTAGGGAGAGGTGGCTAATGGTGGCTAAGGGCTGCCTGCAGAAGAGGTTAAGGTGGTTTTCATGGGACCTCTCTGCTATCCACGCCTGAACCTGACCACTGAGCCACTATCTGACTTCCTGTGTTCTCACTGTGATGTCTCCTCACTGTGTGCTCCTGCCATAATATGCCACTATCCGCAGTTAGATCCCACCAGAGGACCTCTCTGTGCCTGATCTTGGACTTTGAACTTAAAGGACTATCTATGAAGTAAATATCTTTTTATTTACCTAATACTTTATGCTAGCAATATGCTGACATGTCTTAGGCCGAGGGTACTCTCCAAATGTCCATGTCTTAAAGGATTAGTGTCCAGGATGGTGCTGTTGGGAGATGGAAGATGATTAGGACAGGTGGGCTAGTTAGGGGTCACTAGGTCATCAGAACCATGCTGTTTAGGGAATGGTGGTGTCCCAGGCTCTTTTTCCTTTTTCTTAGTAGATGAGGTTAGAAGCTTACTCTGTTGCACAATCATATTATGTGCTGCTCCTGACAGCAAGGAGGCCACTTGGCCTTGCACTAGAATCTCTAAAATCACATGTCCAAATCATATCCCCCATGTGGTGGTTGATTAACCTGCTCCCTCCCTCATTCCAGCTACCTTTCTCATCCCTTGAGAGTGGATTCCTTTGGAGTTCTGCAGGTATCCAGACAGAATCAGCAGCACTGGGCAAAGGACCACTTTCTTATCTCAACTCCTCGCAAGTGCAACATCGTCTCCAGGCAGAGGATGGCTTCCTGCCTGCCAGCTTCAGTCTGCTGGCACTGCAGGAGGCATCTGCCCCAGTGACAACATGGTGGTGGAAACCACACTCACCTGGGAAACCTTCCTTCCTTCCCAAGTTTGTTCTTACCGTGGCTACTCTCCTTCAGTCCTAGGTGATTCTTTAGAGTCCTTTTTTTTTTTGTATTCTGCTTTTCTAGTTAACTCACCACAACTAGTCAATCATTCTTTCTACTAAGCCTCTCTTCTTTAAATTATTGTACATTTCTTGCCTCTCATCTGGTGTGACCCCAGCTGGTCTAGTAGGCCAAGGAATAGGAAGCAGCACCCCTCATTTGTAGGAGTTCTAAGAAACTCAATAGATGCCTGAAACTGAATAGTGCTGAGCCCTATATATGTCACACTATGCTATTCATATATACATAGATTTTACATGTCATTTATGTGTTTGTGTATGTGTGTATGTGTACATATGAATGCATGAGTCCAGAATAACTCATGAAGCCATGTCTTTCCTTTTATCCCATGTTCTCAGGGGATCACACTTAGGCCCTCAGGTTTGGAAATAAGTGCCTTTAGGTAACAATGGGCCATCACATTGACTCTGATATATAATGCTTTTTACCATAAAAACATTCATAGTAAAGTTTCATGTGTGTGTTAGGCAAGTAAGAGACTAACCACAAGGAGTCCTCTAAGACAGAAGCATTCTAACAGTGTACTGCAATCAAAGGCTTGTGCATGTGCTAGCCCTATATGTCTTTGCTCATCATTTTTGAGCTCATAAAATACTTAGACAATGAGATGAACTGAGTTCATGATATAGGCATCACAATGGCATATTAGGCTACTATAGCAGGGTTACTTGATCACAATTACTGCAGTGCCATAGCCCCCTGGAAATCAATCTGATTTACAAGATGGCTATTGGCCAGGTAGAGCAGGATGGTGCATAATTTAACTGTGCTACTCAGATCAGAGTGTAAGTCAAACCTTATGATCTACTTATTTCTGGAATTTTCATTTTGTATTTTTGGAGCACAGTTGAAACTATGGAAAGCAAAGCTGCAGGTGAGGGTGTGGAGCTCTGTTTCTCTGTGTGGTGAAAGAAAGGCTGCTACACAGTGCTCTTCTAAAGCTATACCACTGAATAATACGCCAGTCACAGACCACCTCTATAAAATAGTAGATGGAGTCTGTATGCTAGGCACTCTACTTCCTTAGTTCTGACACTAGCAATCCGTTATTACCCGCATTGTGAAGAAGTGACACTGTTGTTTTTCTTTGAGTGATTACACTACATGGCATAGTTCTGGTTCCTTTGATTCCTAATCTAGATGATCCTTTACAGTCATGCCCATGATTCTGGTTCCTTTGATCTGGTTCCTATTATTTTTTCCGGGTTCATCTGATCTGTTTTTTAACTTCTGGACTCAAAAGTTTGGAATTGCTCACAGCAGCTCCATCTTCTGGTGAGCCAGAACATTGCATGTTTGAAAGCCTGCTTGGCCTTCCATCTGACAATGATTTTTGTCTAAAGAACCATTCCTATACTTACCATGCATGGATCTCTGACCGTTTCCATTTTATTTGAGCTGTCCAGAATAGCATCCACGTCTTTTCTCACCTACTTGCTTACTTCCCTAGAGTGTCAGTCACTTTTAGTGACTTTTCTTTAGTGCTTTTCAGTTCCACCAAGGAACACTAATTAACTGTCTACTGTGTGGTAGGTGGTGCTTAAAGTTCCAATAATGAAGTGGGTGTCTTTCATTTCAGAGTATTGGCCAGTACCTACACCTCTTGCTGTGTTTGGGGAATTCCTTTTCTAGTGCTTCTTAGTGGAGGAGGCAGAGCCCGTCTCAGGAACCAACACAAGTATGCCATAAATGACCGTATTTGTTGCACTTGACTTAGATTTACACAACCAGAGATGCCTTCCAGAGCCTTTGATCCTGGTATTAGTGGCCTAAAGAAGTGAGGCAGCTGAGCATTTTCTCTCTGGTGGTGGTAGCTGCAGCATGACCAAGTTTCCAGGAGCAGCGCTAGCAGGTATGTTCTCTGCAGCATGCAGTACCAACTGAGTACAGTTTAGGGATCCAAGCTACAGCACGTAGTTCTTGTTGGTGAGAACAGGGGAGCCTATCACCAGTGCGACTCTAGAGTAGAACTTGATGAATTGTTTCTGGCCATATGGCTTGAATCTAGTTGTCCACTGACCCAGTGCCTAAATGACTCACCAAATATCCTTTTGGTAAATATTCTTTTGCCAAATATTACTTTTCTGCTTCATTAAACAAGAGCCAGTTTCCATCGATGTCACATGAAAACCCTGATTTATGCAGAATGTAGCACCAGAAGTAGAGTGTGCCAAGTAATAGATATAAATGCCTCTGGGCGAATGGGCAGAGTTATGGGTGGCAACTCTCCATGGACTGCCGAAAGGCAGAAACTGCTAGATGAAAAATAAAGATAGGCACACTGTGAAGTTCACTGAGAGACTGGAGTTTATGTCCCATGTCCGCTAAGGCTCTCTAGCTCATATAATTGACAAACAGCAAGCAGAGTAGGTGACTCCTAAATTATTTACTAAAAATTCAAAATTTGAGGTTGCCTGTCAAAACAAAATGCACACAGGATGCTACAGCTGTTGACTGACTTCACAAAAGTGCAGAGTGGAATAGTGCTCATCCGAGGCTGAAGGGTAGGGCTGTAGGGAATAGAGACAAGTTAGACAATGACTATGAAGACATAACTAGACAAGAGTTGTGTACTACAATGCAGCTTACAGCAATCTGTTACCTTTTATAAATAAACAGTAGAGCGAAGCCTAATACTCCCATCCTTTTGGCATACAATACATTTTTGCTGTTCTTTTTCTTAAAAAAGAAAAAGGGCTAGAAGCTTGAAGTATTTGCTTTCCATGATTGGATCGTGGTGTTTCTATAAGAGCAGGACACTTACCATGTACAGTAAAAACTCAGCAGTGCATATTGTACAGTAGTTTCGAGTGAGAGAGTGAGAGCCAAGGCTTTCCAGGCTATTCTTTGGCACTATCTGATGTGACAACATACACAGGTGCAAAGTGCACATGTACTGTGTTCAGCACCAAGACTTCCATGAAGTTGTGCCATGTGACATGGGTGAGCATTGGAAGAAACAACTCAGATTCATTAAATATCTGGTTATGAGTTCCTTTTTGGCTGTTACAATTTACGAATATCTTACTTAAAAATTTCAGTCCCCACATTAGCCAAACAGCCCTGTGCTATGTAGTTTTTGTCAACTCGACACAAGCTGGAGTCATCTGGGAAGACGGAACTTCAGCTGAGAAAATGCCTCCATCAGATCTGGCCTGTGGGCAAGCCTGTGGGGCATTTTCTTGATTAATGATTGATGTAAGGGAGTCAAGATCATTGTGGGTGTACCAGCCCTGGTCAAGTGGTCCTAGGTATATAAACAAGCCAACCAAGCATGCCAGAGGCACATGATGGTACATAGGGATCCTACATGGCTTCTGCTTCAGATCCTGCCTTCAGGTTCTGCTAAGCTTAGTTCCTTCCCTGATTTCTCTCAGCGACGGAGAGTGATACGGATGTGTAAGCTGATTAAATCCTTTTCTTCGCAAGTTGTTTTTGGTCAGAGTGTTTTCTCACAGCAATAGAAAGCAAACTAAGGCGAACTTCATGTAAGGTTATGACATACCGCTTAAGAAGCTAGGGGTCTATATCATGGCTAACATTCCAGAGTTTGTATCCCAAATATCACCTCTCCCTACTTTACAATGATAAATAGTCTCCACACTTCTAACATTCTCACTTCATTTTGCCTGCTTTGAAAATTTATGTTAAAAGTAATTCATTGAACATTTTCTTTGCTAGGTGGATCCATTTCTTTTTCATCCTGATATCTAGAAGTTGAACTACACAGTCATACATTATGCAGAATTTTGGTTTTGGATAAATGAAACAAATAACTGTAAGAGTATGAGTTCCCACTAGCAGCTTCTCATGCCTTTGCAGTATGTGACATTAGCAGTCTTTTCATTCATCTTTAAAAGTTTTTTTTAAAAAGAGATTATTTCAACTCAAAGGAAAGTTATGACAATTTAAAACTCTTATATACCCTTTATCACAAATAATTTATCATTTTACTCTCCGCTAATTAAAAAAATCTGTTTATCTAAGATACTTATAAATTCACAGTATGTTGGCCTTGGCTACAGGTGCCTGAGGAGATAAGAGGCTGGGATTACAGGCAGTAGTGCTGGGAATTGAACTGTAGTCTTCCACAAGAACAACATGTCCTCTTAAACAGTGAGCCATTTCTTCAGCCTCCCTGGATTTAAAAAAAGATTTATTTATTTGTTTGTTTATTTGTTTATTTATTCTACTTGTACAAAAGCTTTGTCTACATGGATATATCTGCACCTAGAACTTGAGTTATGAATGCTTATTATTCACTATACAGGTACTGGGAACTAACCTAGGTCATCTGCAAGAACAAGTGCTCTTAACCACTAGCCCATCTTTCCAGCTCTGGTTTAGGTCTTTTTTTAAAAAAATAAAACATCCTTTAATATTTCTTTAGGTTTCAGTGTGTGTGTGGGTGAGAAGAAAATGAATGGAAGTCAGTTCTCTCTTTCCACCATGTGGGTTCTAGACATAAAACTCGGTTGTCACCATTTGAGTTCTAGGGATAAAACTTGGTTGTCGCCATGTGTGTTCTCAGGATAAATCCTGCTTGTCAGGCTTGGCAGTAAGTGTCTTTACCCTTTGAGCCATCTTATTGACCCTGATATGCAGTCCCCTAAATGCCTGTTTCATAAGGCTTGGTTCTCAGCATAGTGCTAATAAAAAATAGTGGGGTCCTTGGGAGGTAGAATCTATGCATGAGTCTTTCAGTCACTGGGGAGCCTGCCATCAAAGGGGATTATGGGAAGTCACTCTTTTGCCCTTTCTCTTTGCTTCACTCATTCCGCAGTAGCTGCACCAACAATGATGAAGTGTCCCCTTTCCTCACACTGTCAGCAGCATTCGCTCTCCTTTGCCTTCTGAATCTTAGACATTTTGGCTGGAATTAAGTAGTTTTAATTTGAATTTCCTTGATGGCTAAGAATGTTGAACACATTCAAAAACACTTCTTAGTCATTTGGGTTTTTTCCGAGAACTTGCTGTTCAGTCCTGTGGCCCAGTTTTAATCATTCTGCTTGGAACTGATTTTTGTGCAGAGATAAAGATCAAGTTTCTTTCTTGTATGTGTAGTTATGTGACTTGACCAGTACCATTTGCTAAAGATGTTCTTTTCTCCACTGTGCGTTTTTGGCCTCTTTATAAAAAAATCATTTGGCTGTAGGAGTGTAGGCTTATATCTGTGTCCTGAGTCTATTCCACTGGTCTGTTCTACTGCTAATAACACATTGTTTGTACATGGTATCTCTGTAGTATAACAAAAGTCAGGAATGGTGATACCTCCAGTGGTGTTTTTGTTATTCAGAACTCTTTTGGCTATATAGGGTCTTTTGTGTTGCCATATGAATTTAAGATTTATTTTTTCAATTTCTGTGAAGAATTGCAACATTTTTTTGTTGTTGTTGTTGTTTTTTTTGGTAGGGATTGCATCAAGTCTGTAGATTGGTTTTGGTTGGATGGCCATTTCCCAGTATTAATCCTTCTAATCCATGTTCAGGAGAGGTCTCTCAGTCTTCTGGAGTCTTCCTCATTTTTTCTCCTGTGTTGAATAAACTCTGTCTAATTCCCATTGAGGTAAAAGCACTGAGAATACGTCTAGTTAAAATGTACCCGACATTCCATCTAGTTCTCAGGAAAGCCTGTCCAGTTGCTGAGGTTCTCCTGGTAGGCACTCCACTTCTAGTGCTCTGCTCCACACCTCCCAGCCACTCAGCCTCTTTGAGCCCTGATCACTGAGTCTCCAGCTCAAGAACAACCTGTTCTCTGTATGTGTACTTCCTCCTGCTCCATTTTGGGGTCACCTCATTTCTTTTCTGGAAATAATGGCCATGTGATGACTCTTGTCTAATGCCTAAAATTAGTTGTTTCAAATATTCTGCCCAATTTCTGGTTGTTTATGGGAGATTCCATTACTTCTTTGTGCCTAGAAAGTTTTTTTTTTTTTAAATTAAGTTAGCTCTTTGGGAAAGTCTCCATGTACATAAGGCATTTGAGTTACTCCATCCTCTTCCCTTCTTATCCCCTCTCTCTCCCCATCAATCACTGCTCTCTCTCCCTTACATGTTCTTTCTCCAGATCTATGAGTTTTGCTTTTCTTTTGTGATTCATTTAGTTTAACCACATGTGACCTTTGGATTGAGGTTACCCACTGGGACCTGGTGGGGTCATCAATGGTTACAGAGGCAATGACTCCCCTTTTCCCTGACTCTATCAGTAGCTTCGAATTTGAGGCAATTTTTATGCCTTACATTCCTGGGTGTTGGGATTATACATTGGAGCATTAAAATATCTACAAAACAGAAGGCTACCCTTACCTCTTTTTTGCATGAAAATACTACCCATTCATGCTAACTAAGTCTAGCCTAGTTTATAATGGGAACTTTTAAGGAGTGAAGCAGTTGTTAAAATTGGCAGAAAAATGTGACTCTTTCAGAAATTCGAATACTCCCACTAAATTCACCTCAGTTGTTTTATTTCTGTCAGGTGGCCAATTTCTATAGTTTTGCTGCAAATAACTTTCTAATATTTATTTTAAAATACCGAGTCATACGTTTTAAAACCACAAAGAAGCAACAACAGTACTCTACTCAGTGAATTAAACGTGTCCCAGTAGAGATGTATAGCTTCATAAATTTGCAGCTACTGCTTAGAAAATTACAACCATGCTAAGCAAAAGGAAAGCATTCTAGATGGCCCAGTTGGAAAAGGCAGCCTGTTGAAAACGGACTTCTTTGTATATAGGGAGATGTTCTTGTCTGCTCAGTATATCTTATTTAGTAATCATATAAGTCTGGACACATGCTCAAATGCGTTCCACATGATTTTCTATTTTATTTTTAATTAACTTTTTTGTTAGGATACAAAATAGTTGGATGACTTGTGACATTTTCATACATGAATATCATTTTACATTTCTTGCATCCACCCTTCATCAGGTCCCCCTTTTCTCCCAAATAGTCTCCCTTTTAATTCCATATTTTATAAATATATGTAGATTATTAAATCTAGAGTTCTCATATTAGAGAAAACATGCAATATTAGTCTTTCTTGTTTGTCCCCTTCCTACTCCTGTTATGTATAAACCTAGATTCTACATATGAAAGAAAATATAGTTGTTTTTCTGACCCTGGCTTATTTCTCATTACGTGATGCTGTCCGCTATAACTTCCTGTAAAGGACATCACTTTGTTCTTCACTGGTGGATACGAGTGTATTATGCAGTTAACAGGCCTCTGGGATGATTCCATACCCTGGACTGTGAACTGTGCAGCATGGATGTGAATAGGCAGATTAGTCTGTTGTATGCCCTGTATACCAAGAATTCCTGTATGCCCAGGAAATGAGTGACATCAAAACAACCATCCAATCGATAATTGGACAAATGAATTGAACTGACAGTTCTCAAAAGAAGAAACACAAATGATCAATAAACATATTCAAATAAAAAAACATTCAACATTCTTTGTCATCAGGAAAATGAAAATCCAAACTGCTTGGAGATTCTGCTTCACTCCAGTCAGAATGTTTATCATCAAGAAAAAAGATACCAAGCCAGGTTTGTGGTGGCGCACACCTTTAATCCCAGCACTCTGGAGGCAGAGGCAGGCAGATCTCTGTGAGTTTGAGGCCAGCCTGGTCTACAGAGTGAGTTCCAGGACAGTCAGGGCTACAACAGAGAAACCCTGTCTCGAAAAGCAAAAACAAAACAAAACAAAAATAAAAACTGCACACCTTTAATCCCAGCACTGTTGGGTAAGGGGCTACCCTAGGTCTTGATGTTTGTATTGTTTGCAGGTGTTGATTTATGTGGGGGATGTTTAATTGCTTATGATCTGCAGGTAGTGTCAGTAGAACACCTGAGGAGTTCTGAGAGAATAAAAACACCTAAGCTGAGTAGCTGGGAGTTCCACTGTTGAGTAAGGCGCTGACCAGGACGGTGGTTCCCTCTGATAGTTTTGCAGAGTTTGCAGCTATGAGAATGCCTCCTTGTCTCTTTTGCTGAGCCGCCACAGTAGGTGTATTGCTACAAGAGATGCCTGCAACTTGGGGCCCAAAGACACGCCTATCCAACGTGAAAACAAGGAAGAAACTCCAGATCTCTCAGAGTCTGGTAAAGAATGCTCAGGGAAGCTACCAGAGGACAGAGATTAAGGTATTAATGGAAGGCTCCTGAAGGAAGAGGGGACAGAGAAAGGAAAAAACCCTCTATGAAGAGAAAAGGCTGTGAAATTAATAAATAAATGAGAAAGAAAGCTCTGAGGTGAGAGCCACAGAATGGAGGCCCTTAGAGATAAAGAATTCAGCTGGGAGCAGGAAAAGCAAGGTTCTAACTGCTTTTCCTGATCATGGAGCTGATGCTCCCTCCTGCTGCTGGTGGTAGTGTGCTGTTTCACAAACTGAGTTTTCTGATAGCTGTGTTGTATGTGTGTGAAGCTCAACATGTTGTGTTTGAGATCTACGGATGGGGTTGTATGTTTCCCCTTAGTGGTGGTGAAAAAGAACAAACTGGCAAAATGTTTCAACTGGAGATTCTTCCCATTGGCTCAGGACCCCCTGTAGGGGAAGCCATGGCTTAAAGCAAAAAACAAAAAACAAAAAAAAAAAAAAAAACCAAAAAAACAAAAAACAAAGAAACAAACAAAAAACCAAAAAACCAAAAAACAAAAAAACAAAAACAAAAACAAAAAACAAACAAAAAAACTGCTTAGTTATATTTAAGTTTTTTTTCCTTGCAAACCTGTCTACAAGCTCTACAAGTGGTAACTCCACACCATAAGGGAACCCTTCCTGCAGACAAGGACTAGTTATTTTTCCTGCAAACCAGACTCTCTTAAAATCTGGAAAGTATTTCCTCAGGGTCAGCACACAGAAGCTGTCTTCCAGAACTGGCCAAGGTTCTATCTCATGCTGGTAGCCGAACTTGGTACTGTAAGAGTCACCCAGCTGGTGCTGGTTTTGAAGGCATGAAGGGCTTGGAGAGCAGCTGAGGCTTGGCGCTGTGAGAGGCCAAGACAGGCTATTAGTGAAGGTGCAGCCTCAGTAGTAGTTGAAGGCCCAGGTTGAAGGGGTCATGTAAAGAAGTTGAGTCTAGACACCATGAAGAGAGCCCAGGAGAGGCTATTAGTGCAGCCCAGTTGCAGCAAGGGACCCCAGTAGCGTTTTGAAGATGCCAGTACCATGGGAAGACCACTAAGAACAGCAGCAGCAGTGGAATGGAGCCATCCAGAGCCTGGAGGACAAGCTGTGTGAGCTGCAGAGGGCAGAGCAGAGAAGTGACCCAAGCCCTTTGGAGGAGCCCAGAAGATCATGAGTGAATTCCAGATAACTGGACATTGATAATGTTGTTCTACTGTCCAAGGACATTGTGAAAGCTTGACAGAAGTTTGGTTTCATTTGGTCCTGTGCATTAGCAACCCTCATGATTGTTCCTGTTGAAAATGGTTTTGCTGGTGTAGTAATGTTAAATTGTGTTGTAGAGACAAAACAATATTTTTTAGTCTTATGCAGAAAAGAGTAATACTGTGGAAGTTTATTTTTAGTTATATATAAAATGTTTTGTGCACTGTTGGGTGAGGGGCTGCCTAGGACATTCTGTATTGTCTGCAGGTGTTGGATTTCTGTGGGTTTGTTTAATTGCTAATGATCTGCACGTGGTTTCAGTAGAACACCTGGGGAGTTCCGAAAGAGTAAAAATACCTGAGCTTAGAGGCTCGAGGTCCCACTCTTGGTTGGTGCTTGCCATGGCAATAGTTCACTGCTGAAGTCTGGCAGGGCTTGCACCAGTGAATATGCCTCCATGCCATCCTCATCTCATTGTCCACATACCGCCGTGCACACACACAAGACTCACCTCACTCCTTCTACTTTAGTGCCAATAGATTACTTCTGCATTCTTTATAAATATTTCTACATTACTGAGAATTCTTAATGATATGTAAATGTAAATAGTTGGCACATTGTATTTGTTAAAGTATAAGAACAAGAAAAAAATAACTGTGGATGCAATTTTCCCTTCATATTTTTGATCTGTGGTTGTTTGAATATGTGAACATGTAACTCACAGGTAGCCTAAAACGAAATATTAGATTATGAATAAAAATGATTTGCAGATACAAACTTTTTGTTGCTGTCTCTCTCACCATAATGAACCTTGGTATTCCACTTACTCTTGATTCAGATAGAGCCTGCTGTACAGAAAGTCTCACACAATGATTAGCTTCATTTCACTACTGGCATTTACCTACATTTTTTTAAGGGGAAATTTGAGTAGAATCAAAGAAACCTAGGTTGTATGCTTCCCAGGCTCTCTGAATTCTTTAATGGTGCCATGGTCTCTTTCAGCCACGAGAGGGCGCGCCAACACCGAGAATGACACGCTTCCTCATCTGTGGTGTTCCTGCATTAGCCTCTGAGATTGAAAGATGTTTCCTATGCAGCCGGGCTGGCACTTCCATGAGTTCACAGACAGCCTGATCTCCCATCGCAACAGTGATAGACATATCACTGTCAAGGTCAATTCTCCTGTTCTTCCTCTCAGGATGGCTCAGCTTGGTGTCCTAGGACCCCTCCCCCCCTTTTCACACAAGAACTACCATGGTTTTCTCTTCTTAGCTAAGTGTGAAGGACCCCTGTCATACTGGATATTCCTCTTTGTATTGAAACTCCAACGCCCCTTTTTCACGTTTGGAATAGAAAAATGGATTCCCCAACAAATCCACTGCCTCAAATCAAAGCTTCTCTGTAGGGCCTCTAGAAGCTCTGGGAAGTGACCCAGTTGTTCTTTGTGGCCCGAAGCCCTATTCCATCTGGATCTGAGTCTCTTGATTTGTACAAGGAGGCAAGTACCTACAAAGATGTCTACATTCTTGCATGTGTGAGGAGAGAGCAGGTCCACATAAGGAGGCTGTCTTTTTTTTTTTTCTATGCAAGAAATCGGCCCTAATTGGCCTTAAGGGGCCTCCATTAGTGCTTTCAAGGCAATAGGGCAGTTCAGAACAAATTATGGTGCAAAGAGTGAAGTGACTTCCCAGAATTACAAAGTGAGTTTGTGGCAGAGCAGATCTTGAATCCCAAAGCTCTGATTTCTGGTCTGAACTCCAATAACAGCACAGAGCCGTTGGATATTGGCATCCTTGGGAGGTTAGCAGGAGGCAGGTGTAATTGGTTTCTTCGTAATGAACAGCAGCTGCTTGAGCTGGCTGGAAATTTGTGCTTTTCTAGAATGCCATCATCTGAAGCCTTCCGTCCTAATTGCTTGCTCTTTGCCAAGGACACTGCCATTCTGCACACTAGGGGTGCTGTTGTTTAAACAGTCACCTCGTTTGCTCAGACTGGAGCTGTTTAAACATTTTTACATCAGGCTAAGCTTGGCTACTAACCCCAACTGACGTCTGCCACAACAGGCTGCCCATTCTTCAGGAACCTTCTCAGAACTTGTAAGCACTGACTCCTGGACTTGAGAGTCTTAGGGTCAGTACAGGATCCGAAAAATGCACAGGCACAGAAAACATTGTATGCTTTTCATGGAGGGGGGTGGGAGCACTGAGGCCAAACTGACTGTGGAATAGATTATGAATCTCCTTCAATCTCATTCTCAATACAAGACAGACTCCATGAGTTTTGAGTGTGCCATTGTTGTTCTGATTTGGTGGCTTTTGTCTGTTTCTTTTCTTTTTCTTTTTTTGATAGAACATGAAGTTAGGTAGAGAGGTGGGGAAGAATATAATAAAATATATTGTCTAAAGTTTGTAATTTGAAATGTAAAAAAAAAGGTGAAACACAAAACAAAATACCCCCTGCGTTACCTGGACATTTGCTCATCCTCCAGAAAAGAAAACATGTAAAATATTAGGAACATCAGACACATGAAACATGGGGTGACCATATCTGGGGGGAAGCAACAATATCTTTTTCCATCCCTTCCCATCCACCTGCCCAAGTCTGCTTTCTTAGTCAGGGAGTGCCTGTCACTCACGAGGCTCCAAGGGACTGCATTGTAATATTCTCTTGTAAGTGAAGGAATATTTTCTCTTAGAAAAAAAAATCTCATCACTGCAGTTTTGCTATAAGGCTTCATGTGATTCTTATGTAAATAACAAAATGCACCTACTTTCTTCTTTAACCCTTTCATCTCTTTGCATGCGTATAAAATTAAACAAAACCCTGTTTGATCTCTCTCTGTCCTCCCCATGTCACCTTGTGTAAATCTTATAGACTTGGAATTTGGAGTGGCCGTACCTTGGCACAGCCCCATCAACTAAACCTGACACAATTATTTGGCTTCTTGAGCCTTTTGTTGCATTAAGGTTGTAAGATATGCATGTAGTGTCTTCACAGCTTTTCAAAAAGATACCACACTTTGAAATCCCACAGACAGGGAGGTAAGCTACTGGAGACTTTCAGTATATGATGATTGCAGTTTGCATTTTGTAACATTTGGTCTGGGATATTTCAGCTTCTAGAAGCTTCTGGCTTCTCCTCGGCCACTGCATGGAGCCAAACCCATCAATGTGTGTTGCTACAGGAAGCCCCAGCCTCTCCAGCAGCTCCAATCTTCCTTTTGCCTTCACTCAAGCTGCTCCCTGTTCCCGGCTGTCTCATCAACCTGCAGCAGTCTGCGCTGTCATCTGTGCCCATCCTCAGGAGGGTTCTGCCTGGCCACAGCCTCTCTTCTCAGCATGCTGCAGAGATGTCTTTCAGTTCTGTGAGAACAAGCACTAGTACAGAGCAGTTGGCTGCATTCCCTCACCCCCACTTTAGCAGACACCAAATGTTTGCTTTCCATACAAAATCATATCGCAAAAGGAAGTTCAGCAAGTGAACAATTCCCACATATCTGGGAACTTCAGACACTTTGCCACCCAAATAAACTTCTGCTGGGGTTAGAAGTAGTTACTTTCCCCTCACCATAAAGTTTTGTGATGGTTTGATTTTTAGATCATATAGAAAAGACTAAATTCTAAGAAGGAAGATTCTGGAATTCCTTCCCAGTACTGACGACACAGGGTTCACTGTTGGGGACTGAGTTCTCAAGGTGTGTCAGGCCTGGAGAGGACTGAGATGGTGTCCTTCCTTTTCTTTCCGTCCTGTGTGTGGGTGTGGTGTACATGTGGTGCATGTACACTTGTACCTGCAGGTGTCTCTGTGTGCACATGTGTGGAGGTTAGAGGAGATCATCAAGTGTCCTGATGTGTCACTCGGCCCTTTACTCAACTTGGAACTTACCAGAAAGTCCCCCAAATGATACTCTTTTCTTTGCTTCTCACAGCGCCAGAGTTACAGCCGTCTGGCTTTTCCATGGGCTCTAGGGATCTGAACTCAATCTTCATGATTTTTGCAGCAAGTGTTCTTAGCCATTGAGTCATCTCTTCAGTCCAGCCTCTTTCTGACATAGCCTCAGTAAGGTGTAGCTTACCTTTAAACCCTTAGTTCCCTACAGGATTACAGATCGTTAGCTGAAACTACTGTAGGCCCCCTCATGGAAACTATTTCTATCATTTTTATTCCCAGAAAGTCCTTGAAATTCGGAATTATAAAATCCTAGTGCTACACTGCCAAAAGAGAAAGGGAAACACCAGTCCAGCCATGAACCCTTCAGTCTACAAGAGTGTCCTGCCTGCAAGGTATGCTAGGTGGCATAAAGCTTGTGGGAGTAACCAATCAATAACTGATCTGACTTAAGGCCTACTCCATGAGACGGAACCCATACACAACACTGCCGGGGTAATTAAGAACCTGAGACTAGATAGCCCAGGAACCTTGGGTAAAACCAAATACTACTGTTCTACTAAAGGAACATAGCAATAAAATGACTCCTAATGACATTCTGCTGTACTCACAGATCAGTGACATGTTCTGCCACCATCAGAGAAGCTTCCTCCTGCAGCAGATGGGAACAAATGCAGACTAACAGCTAGACATTATGCAGAGAGTGAGACCTTGGAACACTCAGCCCTAAATGGGATGTCTCTATCAAATCCTTTCCCTGTGGGCTCGGGGAACTCTGTGGAAAGGATGCAGAAGAGTATACGAGCCAGAGGGGAGACACCAAGGAAACAAGGTCCTTTAAATCAAGTGATAAAAGCACATATCAATTCACAGAGACTGAGGCATCATGCACAGGGCCTGCATGAGTCTGCACCAGGTCCCTTGTATACATCTTATGGCTTCCAGTTTAGGGTTTTCATGGGATTCCTGAGTGTGCCAATGTGTGGGTCTCTCTTTCTCATGCTTTCTCTTAGGCTCTTTGGTTTGTCTTGTCCTAATCTGCTATTTTTGTTTTTGTTTTGTCTTATTTTACATTACTACTATTCCATAGAAATCTGTTTGTTTTCTATTGAGACAGAAAGGGAATGGATCCAGATGGGAGGGAAGGAGGAGAGGAACTGAGAGGAGTAGAGGGAGGGAAAACTGTAATGTGAGAAAAAAAATCTATTTTCAATAAAAAGGCAAAAAAGAGAGAGAAAATACAGATTTTTAAAAATCAGAAGAGATGTAACTGGTTTTTAGGACATTAAGAAAATGTTGATAATAAAGCATTTGGGGGAAAAAGAAAAAAAATGAAATTCTAGTTCTGGAAATGATTTTTGAAATTGTAAACTGGAGTTCCAGCTACATGGAGCCAGAAATGGGTATCAGGCCCTCTGAGCCTGGGTTTGTGTCCATCTTCATGTTGACAAGAGGAGAAAATGCTGGCAAACAGAGGGTCAGGGTGGCAGGTATGCAGTTGAGAGCAGTCACCAAGCAGAGAGAAGAGTGTCTTAACCTGTACCCAGGACAGTGCAGGTGAGAAATGGAAACCAGCCACTGAATTCAAGCTTGCTTATGCTTGAGTTATTGACAGAGGCAGCTTTAGGAGAGCAGCATACACAAAATATGGCTATGGTGGGCTGAAGAATGAAGAAGACTACCAGCTAAAGATGATGAATTGAGAACTCTTGTTTATCATCAAGTCCTACTGGGATGACAAGAAAAATAAGAAAAGAAAACAAATATGAAGTGAACACTAACAAAGAGCAAATGAAATAGGAGAGATATCTCTGCCACAGTTTCCAAGGCATGATCCAGAGGACAGAAGAGATGAGAGACTATAAAATTCGAGGAAGCAGCTCTTGGACTCTGGGCCACTCGTCTCAGGATGGAGGCATCCTTGAAGAAAATGAAATGGATCAAGGACATCCAAGTTCAGAAATTGGGCAAGCTACCCTAATTGGACTAGCTCATGTCCTGAAAACAACCAGAGAAGATGTATTACAAAAATCTTAAAAGCATGAACATTTTGACATCAGGAAAAGAAATGACAAGAGTGTAATCTAAAGAAACACAGTAATTTCAACCTACTAATTGAGGGGCTGGAGAGATGCCTCAGCCATTAAGAGCACTGGCTGTTCTTCCAGAGAATCAGGTTCAAGGTTCCCAGCACCCCCATGGCAGCTTACAACATCTTTAACTCTTATTTCAGCGGGGTTTGATGCCCTCTTTCCTGACACTCTCTTCTGGCCTGTGAGGAGTGTAAGCATAAACACAGAAAAACACACTGGTGAACATACAACTTAAAAATTAAAAGAAAAAGTGAAACTATGAATTGAATACGTCTTTTATTCTGAGAATATTTGCTCATTCACTCAGTGTGGAATGGAGTATTGAACAGCTTCCAGGCCAAGGGAGAAATACATCACAGACCAGAATGGATGTCTGGGAGAGCCTAATAGGGTACCTCAGAAGGTGAAACCTTGAAGTAAGGGTAAAACAGAAGTAACCATGTCCTCCCCCCATGTGACTACAGGGAAGAAGGCTGAGTATATAGTTTAAAAACCCTCAACAAGGAAAAGTCCAGGCCCAGGTAGCTCCAAAGATGAATTCTAGCAAGCATCTAAAGAAGAACTCATAGCAGTGCTTTTCAAACTTGTCTTAACAATTGAGGAGAATGGAATGCTTTCCAGCTGATCCTATGAGTCTAGTATCATTATCCTTATAATCAAATCAGACCAAAAGAGCATAAGAAAACTCCAGACCTGTATAGATTATGGACACTGATGCAGTATGTTAAACAAAATAGAGATTATCAGACCAAATTCAACAATATATTAAAATGATTGCATACCAGGACCAGGCAGGATTTCTTCCCAGAATGTAAGATGGGTTAACATATGAAAATCAATCAGGTGAATATATCGTACTAACAGAATGAGGAGCTGGACATGGTGGTGCATGCCTGTAATCCCAGGGATTGGTTAGTAGAGGTTGGGAGATCAGAAGTTTAAGGTCATCTTCAGCTCTACACCCTGCTCAAGAGCAGCCTGAGTTACATGAGACCCTGTCTAAATAAATCAAAAACAGAGTACAAAAGAAGATAAAACAACATGATATATCAAAAATTTCCAATTTTTATATCAAATTTCAATTGATATAAAAAAAAGGAATTTCACAAAATTTAAGACCATGCCATGATGAAAACACTCAATAAAGATCAGTGAAAGCCACTGTAACATAATAAAGCTCACATTCAACTGTGAAAGACTGCAAGTTTTTCTTCCAAGGTCAACAAGCAAACAAATATTCTTCCTGGAAACTTGAACCAGAGAAATCATAAGAAAGGAATAGAGCATTCAAGCTAGAATGAAAGAAGTAAAATAATCTCTGTTTACAGGGCAACACTATGCATAACAAACCCTTAAGAATTCCCTCAATACAACTCTTAGAACTAATACATAAATTCATCAAGGTTGCCGGTTACATGATTAACATATGCAATCTAGTTGGATTTTTCTGCATTAATGAGTCAACATAAATTGCGAATATCAAAAAGATGAGTTAGCTTATTGGAATTTACAGTAGCATCAAAACGTTAAGGTACCTTGAAGTGAAACCTTCAAAGTGTCTGTAAAACTTCATTTTGGAAAACACTAAAATAAATGAAAGATATGTTAGTGGGTTAATAATAACCACAACGTTGGGCTAGGAAATGTAGCTTAGGTGGAAGCGTGCTTACTTACCATGCCTGAGGCCCAGGGTTTGAACCCCAGCACCACGTTAAACTGATTGAGATAGTACACATCTGTAGTCCTAGCACTCAGGGCTGGAGACAGGAAGATCAGAATTCATGGTCACCCTCTACTACATATCAAGTTTAAGGCCACTGAGCTCCATTCAATACTGTCTCAATGTAAAGACAATACAGCCCACCAAATTATAAATCTCTCTTTACACTAATTGACATCTAGAGTTAATGTATTTTAATGATATATTCCAATAAAACTCTGGAGAGCTGTGTGCATATGATTTTTTGCCTTACATTTGCTAAGATTATTGTAAATGTATATGAAATGCAAAATATGAAGCATATTCAAGATAATATAGAAGAAGATACAGGTGATGGGAAATGACTTCCTGTATATCCATGCTAACATGGGGGTAGAAAATTGTCTAGTGAAACAGACTAGAGTCTCTGAGCATGCCTGCACATATGTGGGCATTTGCTATTGGACAGAATTCACGTTGCCGGTGGGGAAGGATGGACTCCTCAACAACTAGCTCTGTGACTACGGCTTCTGCATGCATATATAAAATTGAAATTTGATTCTGGATTCTGACTCACACATGCATAAAGAGCAAGTTCTGATAAATTAAAGGTCTAAGGTGCGAAGAAAAATCACAAAGCTTTTTATAAGATAAATGAATATATTCATGACTTCAGTGTAGTTGTTCACCTACTGTGTCACTCAGCAAGGAAGACACAGAGGCCTATTCATACATACAAACCCTGCCAGACATCAGCAGAGGGAACCACTATCATGGTAAGCTCCATAACGGACAGTGGAACCCTGAGCGTCTCATCTCAGGGGGTTTTATTGATACTTAAGCTCCTCAGATGTTTACATGCAGATCATGAGCAATCACACAACTTTTACATAAAGCCAACACCTGCAGACAACACAAATGCCAAGGCCTAGGCAGTCCTTCCCCCAACAATGCACATAACAATCATTTTAAACATAACTAAAAATGAATTTCTGCAACACGTCAGTGTAGAGCAGAGTATCTCAGAATAAGCTGCAAAAGTCCCCCTTCCAAAGCAGCCCAAGGGTAACTGTTGGCAGCAGGCCTGTAAAGAAAGGCAACAAGAAAAATAACCAAACATATTTCTTATTCTACATGCTCAATAAACCCCTAGTCAAAGGCAAGGCCAAGGGAGAGTTTGAGGGCACAACAGGGTTCCTCTGGTGTTGCTTCAAGTAAAGGGAGGCCTCATGCTGCCTAGAGATATCATGATATCACCTGAACCTCACACCAAAGCCACGGGAACAAAGAAAACTGGATAAAGCTGTGACTGTCTTTCACAGCCAGGATGAGGCCTGTGGGCTTACTTGCCGTCTCCAGAGGAGATGAAATCATTCAATTGATCAATCATTCCTCAGTGAAATGTTTCCTACCACACTGAACAGAAGTCCAGTTTTTGCGTCTGTCCTGATAGGACAGAGGAGAGAAGGGACAAAGTTCAAGGTAAAGTGGTTGTGCCTGAGTTCTCCAGGACTGAAAAAACACAATGAGACAGTCTCAGGAACTGCTTTCTTTTTCCTTCTGCTCCAAATGGCGGCTCAGGATGAGCCCAGGACGTGCAAAACACATTATCTGCTCGTCTAAGGCCCTGGGCTGTAACGATCGCTTATCAGCACTGAGCTCATTGTGTAAAAATGATGAGGTAGGTCTAGAGTCATTTGGAGCCAGGCTTCTGTGTGACTGTTACCTCTTACATAAAATGTCAATCATTTCCTCTAGTGAGTCTTCTGCCGAGTGGGTGACCCTCTCACACCTAAGTTGGGGAAGCAATGCCTGGACACAGTCACCATCCCACCGGGCACTTCTGAAACTCCCTGGGCATGGGATAGGTACAGAAGGAGCAGAAGAAAACCCTGACCTCTGTTTACAGTGCAAGGAAGACATTTCAGACTGCCTACTGCTTTTAGTTATAGTCAGAGGTCAGAAGGCCACGTGGGTGTTTGTTACTTGGAGAGGTGTAAGATGGTCTCACAAGAAAGATAACTTACATGGGGCACACCAAATTTGTTAGACCTCTGGGGAGGATTCTCAAAAGCAAAAATATTTGAAAAAGAGAAATCGAGGCTCTGGAAACTCACCATATTTTTCAGATGCCACAGGTAGGAAACACACAGTGGTTTTGAATACGAACCCAAATTGAAGTACAGGAGTGGAGACACTTCATGATGCCAGGTCGATTTTCAGTCAAATTGCTACTCCGTAGAGCTGAAACTGTGAGGTAAATGGAAGTAGGTATACAGCAAGGATGGCTCATGAATGTTTCCAACGACATGGAGGGGATCTGGTGAAAGTGAGAAACATACCGAACCAGTATCTCCCAGGGACAGGACAACAGGGTGACAAATGGAGAAAGAACAGAGCCACTCAGTGCCAGTTCAATACTCCTTGCTCCATAGATCCTTTTGTAGAAACTCCTTTACCAACCAAGGCCAGTTCCCCTATGTGACTCATTTAGATCAGCCACAGGTGGCTGCCAGTTTCACAGTTGCCTGATACAGTACAAGGTGCCTAGTTAAAAGCAAACTTCTAGAAAATAGATGAATTAGGACTAGAAAATAGAAGAATTAGGACAAGTATGAGATGCATTTATGTTAAGATTTTTCAAGGCTCAGGGTGCAGATGGATCGTTGTATTTTTAGTTGCCAAATCAGGCAGGCATAATGAGAATGGGCCTTCCAGCAGCACAGTGACTCTGGTCAAGCCTCTAGTCTATGGGCGGAAGGGCAAGGGCTCCTGCCAAGCATTGTGCTGAGACTTCATGGTCACAACTGAGATAGATTGGGATTTGGTGTGAGGACCATACTGTGGACTGGGAAACATGTTGAAATCTCTGTAGGTCTGAATCTCTGGGTAACTAGGGACAGAGGCACTAACTGACACATCTGGATCCCTTTACATGGCCATGTCTAGGTGTGTTGTAGGAAAAAACAAGTTTACTCAAGGATGTGTCTCTGGGCTACTTGCATCAGAATCATCAGCACCCTTGTGCAGGCTCCCGGGCAGCACAGGAGACAGACGTACTGAGTCAGAAGCCCTAGGGGCAGACCTGGAACTACGCATCTGCTTACAGCACACCTGGTGGCTCTAAATTGCATGGGCTCTGGACAAGTGTGGGTCCTCATGGCTAACCATGTCCTCTGTGTTGCAGTAAGGTGAGTTGAATGGAGAGACCTCCCACAGAAAGTACTAGACAGCTTGCCACATCAAGTTGTAAGGGTGATTAATAAAAGGGAGGGTCTAAGCTTGGCTAGAATGACAAACCAGTAAAATGGATACTGTTCATTAAGCTTTAATTAGCAGGTAAATTGTGCAGGGGGAAGAGAGTGCAAGTGTTACTACAAGTAATTAATGTGCTGCTATTCTCTCTAGCCCCCTTTGATTGGAGCCACCTAAGCTGCAGTCTTTATCAGGCACAAAGATCCCGGAAACACTGGCTGCTAATTACTTTGTAGAGTTCCTGACTGCACTAAAAGAAATGGATGCATTCTGCTCTCTCTGATGACTCAAGCAGAGGAAGAAGATAGAGTAGTTCTAACCATGATGAATTAAGTTCTGAGGATTCGGAGAGGACAATCACTCTTTCTGCTCACTTAATGATTGTGAATATTGTCTCCAAGTTTGGAATGTAAATGTGACCAGATGTTGTCTGATTACAAAATATCCCACCCAGCACCTGTCCCAAACTGCTCTTGAGGTGTCAGATGTTCTGACCTTGTTGGATCTCAGATCTTGAGTCTTGCCTAAATCCCTGCTTATTTCTTTTGAGACTTCAGCTTTAGGCCTGTACTGGTAATCACCCCCCCCCAACCCCGAGACAGAGCTTCCTTAGAGTCAATACCCCCAGCTCTACGGGCATCACAGATTCTCCTGTCTGAGCTTTCTTGGCTAGCTGTGGTCTGTGGGTCTGACTATCTATAGGCCAATCACCCTGTGTGCTCTCTTTCTGACTGATGACAAGAAATGTGTGCTCTTTCCCATGGAAAAGACAGAAAGCACATCAGGAAAGCCTCTTGAGTGGTGAGAAGGGCAGTCAGAACACAGGTCCTTCTGTAGGACCCTTTTCATCTGATAACTCACAGTAGCCAGGATGCTGGAGAGTGCCTGTTGGGTCACATCTGCTTGAAATCACAGACTAAAGACAAGAGGCTGAGCCAGCAGGGGGCAGCGTCTCTGATCTCTCTGTGAAAAATACAATAAAATACAAGTTTACTAAAATATTAGAAGCTCTCATAATCATTGTTGCAACAACAAACGTGTTCTGAATATTGTTCTAAGTATTCACATGTATTATCTCATTCTGAACTTACAAGGCATTGTGACTCTCTGCTGTGAGGTAATGGAGATACAGAGTCGGTCTGAGACCAGTGGAACAGTTGGCTTCAAACTACTTTTTTCAGTTGTGAGCATGAAACCCAGGGCCTTAGCCAAGCACTCTACCACTGAGCACCCCTCAAAGCCCCAAATTTGTTTTTCCTTTCAAGAACTGAATGAAATACAGCCACCATGCATCAAGTATCTCCTCGATGCTAAGGTGGGAGTAGTGCCCACCCAGGTCCTCGGTGGGTTTCTGTGCTCCTTCCCATAAGGAGGTAGACATCTCAAAGGTGTGGAAACAGAGAATCCCCTGTTTGTGCTCAGACTGAAAGACATTTGAACTGTTATTGAAATTGTACCAAATTCTCATTTACCAACTTTGCATTTTAGATCCAATGCTATTACATGCCTTTTGCAAATGCTTTGGAAATTTCAGAGCACATTGCCTGGAGGGGGTTAGAGTGCCCAAGAAAGACAGCCCTTAGCTAACATGGGGGTAGTGGCAATGAGACTAAGAGACTCTTTGCTTATCTATCTCAGCCTAGAGCTTCTTGAAAATCCAGGTGTGAGTACATGCTTATATGCTTATAATCCTAGCACTCAAGGGTCTCAGGCAGGAGGGCAGTGAGCTTGAGGCCAGACTGGGCTATATAGCAGGATCCTTTCTGAAAAAAAAAAAGAGTGTGTGAATATTAGGGTATGTGAATCATATCTCAGTAAAAAAAAAAAAGTAAGCAAAAAGCAAAATAATGAAAAATGAGAATACAGCATTTCCCTTATCCAGTCCTCGGGCACCTGAACACTTCCTATAAAGCTAGCCCTTGGGAGCAAGGCTCTGAACTAAGCAGGGACTGAGCCTAAATCATAGCCTAGGCTCTGCTATTAGCCTTGACACAATGTTGGGCAAGTCCTGTCATCCCTCTAGATATCATTTTCACCATTTGTTTAATAGTGCTGTTGGGAGAAATCCATCCCTAATGAGCATTACAAAACTATAAAATGCTTATTTAAAACTGCCTTCATGGTCTGGGAATATAGTTCAGTGGTGAGAGCTTGCCCAGCATGCTGGAAGTCCTAGGTTCAACTAGTACTAAAACAAGCAAGCAAACAAGCCATCTAACCACAGGCAAGGTGTTATTACAGTGCTTAACAGTGGACAGGGAGCCTGGAGACCTGCTGAAATGCCATCTTCCACCATAATTAGCTCAGACCCTCCAGGCTGGCTTTTATATACCAAGGAAGGTCACTTTTTCCTGAACAGAAAATGTCCATTGACCCTTACATTCCCCAGAGAAGTCTCCAGGTCTCCCCTGTTGGGATTCTGCTTGTTAATAGTTTTCAAGTCTCAGTGTTTCCAGTTATAAAGACTTCTTAGCAGGTGACCTTTAAAAAATACCTTTAGTTTCAAAAATCATACACTCTGCACTGTACACCCTCAAAGGAGTCACTATTTAAATGTTCCAACGTCATCAAATTTATTGTACATGAGACTTGTCCTACTTACCCCTGTAAACAGGTCCCAATTCTCTCTCTCCTATGTGTTCATATGACAGCTTTAATATCCATGTGTTTTTCTTAGCACTGAGGTGATGTTCAGAATCTGTATGAAGTTAGTTCATAAAAAAATTAATTCATGTAGAAACAATTTTTCTTCAGCGATTATTAAAATATTTGCCTCTTGATGTTGAAAAACCAAAGCTCCAGAAAGCATGGTCAAATAGTGTCTAAACAGGCGATAGGGACCTCAGCTCACCTCTCAGTGCCTAGGAATTGCAGCCTGCTCTGGAGGCTAGCTTCCAGCGCAAGCGACTCTGCTAGTTTTGCACTACTTTGGCTGTAAACTCCGTGCAATGGAGTATAACTGCCCCAATAGCCTGCAACAACCTTCCGATGTTTGCGGGTAAGGGAGAGGGTAGTGTCTGCAGCCCCTAAAACGCTGCTTTTCGTTTTCCTTCCATTCTATTCTGTTTATTGAGTTCAAAACTGCTCCTAATCCCGAAAATGAAAGGTTCTGGATTCTCGTAGACTCATATGTTATGTTGAGCCTAGTGTAGATCCTATATAGTCTACGATATGGGCAGGCTTTGAGTTGTTAGCCTCTGGTCCAGGTACACAGTGGGGCACCGAGTACAGCAACCACTCTTGAACTGCGGTTCCTTTATGGAAATTCCCGGCTGAGTCTGGTAGTGCAAGAGTGCGGGGGGAGGGGGGCACGGGAGGGGGATCAGGGCTGCAGCGAGGAATCAGACAATGAAATGTGGAAAAGCTCCTGGCGGGAGGCAATGATTCTCAGCTGTGATGGAGGATGGGGATGGGGGCTTTTCTCCTAAAGAGGGGATGCATTTTCTCTTTGAGCATTTTAGCTAGACAAAATGTGTGATTTGAGTCGCCAAGCGGTGTTTGTTTCTCCGTTGACTGTTTTTAAATGTTCACCACTGTGAACTTGCCCCAGCCGGTTCCCGTGTCCGCTTCCCACCCCAGGGTAGGGAGTTGCGATGTCCAGATGGCTGCACTCCCGGCCAGTGCAATCCATCAGCCCAGCGGAGGTCAGAAGAGTGGTCTGCACAACGAGTTCCCAGGTGTTAGCTCATTCTCCGCCCCCCCACCCCTTCATGGCTTCTTAAAATGATCAATAAGTTTTAGTAGTCTGCTGAAAGCCACTTCCTTGACTAGGGTTTTCGAGCCATCCAGTGTGCAAAGCACGCCCCCGTGTCTGAGACTCAACGTTCAGGTCCCCTTCAGTCACAGGCAGCGAGGTCTAGGGCGCTTGGTGGGTGCCTGGATCCATGGGGAGGCAGACACGCAATATGAAAGTGCAATCCAAAAAGGGAGGGATTGAAAAGAGAGTCCTGTGCTAGGAGTGGAAAACTAGAGGGGCCAGCAACCGCTGTGTGTGGGGCTGGGGGCTGTGCGCCTGTGGCTTCTTTGCCTTGGGCCAGATTCCCCTGCAACAGGTTTGCTGCTACAGCGCTGCAAGTCTGTCTGCCAGATACCACCTGGTAGAAGGCTCAGAGGGGGAGAGAAGCCTGACCAGTTCTCCCTGGGTTGCTTCGAAGAGCAGAAGTCTAAGAGAGAGACTTACTTGTCCATTTTACCTTTCCCCAAGGCAGCTCCTAAATTCCTATAGCCTGGACGTGGGTGACTCAGAAGATGAGGGGTCCCGTTCCCACCAGTCCTAAAGCTGAGGTCCAGTAGGTCACCATCTGCTCTCCTCAGTTCCCCGGGTGCAGACCTGGTTTCTAGAGTAAAGCACAGAGTACATTTCCCCATGGAGAGTGCAAGTCCCGGGAAGACTCAGAGCTTATAAGCTGCAGCAGTTAAGGGAGCAGACCCCTCCAGGCAGGATCCGACCTGGAGCAGGGTGATTTCCTTAGAGTGTAGGGACCCCGATTTGTGATGAGAGTCCGAGAGCACTTGTCCTGCATTCCTCATCCCATCCGGTGCAGAAAGCTATGGACAGGCTAGGAGTGCGGGGAGTGGGATAAATCTCCAAAGGAGTCTTTAGACAAAGATATGAGGGGGGTGTTAAAGGGCCTGGGGCTGTCCCCTACACCTTAGGGGGCTACGCAGACTTAATCGGACTGGCACTAGACCTCCAAGAAGCACCTCATGAGCCGCTCTGCAAGCTACATCTCCTTAACAGGTATTTTTTTTTGGAGGAAGAAAGAGAGCTTGCTAGAAATAGATGCTTAGCGACTCTAAGCTAGTCAGGATGCAAGGTACCTGGGGGATTCAGGGGAGGGGTAACTAGAGAGAAGGGGAAGCACAAACAAGGTTGTCGGAAGCAGGACAACATCTCACAGTGGATTTGTCCAAGGCGAGGTGGGGACTAAGGCGGGGGTGGGGGGGGTGGGGGGGTGGTCAAAGGGCTCTGATTGGTCAGGGGGAGTGGCTAGGGGTGGGGCTAGCCGCCTCTTGAGGCTTTAAAAGCTCACCAGAGTGGGGCGGGGAGCTGTCATTTGCTCTCTGAGCCTCAGAGAGAGCGCCACGCTTTCCCGGAGCTCCCGGAGCTTCTGGTGAAGGAGCAGGTATTGGCTGCAAGGACTCACTGAGGATCCTGAGCTTGCCTGGGAGGAATGGCTACCGTCCCCAAGAGCAGCATGGAACCTACCAAGGGGGTTCCCACCCCGTTCGGCTGCATTGGCTGTAAGCTGCCAAAGCCCGACTACCCACCAGCTCTGGTCACCTTCGTGTTCTCCGTGATGCTTATCACCGTCGTCTTTGACCTGATCGGCAACGCCATGGTCATTTTGGCTGTGAGCAAGAACAAGAAGCTCCGAAATTCTGGTAAGCCACCCTTCTTTTCCCTACCCACCGAACCACTGAAAGGGAAGTTTTCAATCCCCTTTCCCAAATTCCTCCCAAGCCCGGGGTCGGGGTGCGGCGGCGGCAGCGGTGGAAGTGACATTTTGCCGGTTTCCCCTAAACGTCGGGCTTCACAGTGCTGCGGGAGCTCAGGAAATTCGCGTGGGACAGTGGAATGCAAAGCCCAGGTTCTTAGGGTGCGCGGCAGCCCGCCGCCGCTCTCCTGTCGGAGACAGGACACGGAGGGAGTCGGTACTGGAGCAGAGAATTTGGCTGCCTCCCGGAACCAGGCAGAGCTGGACACCGGACGGGCGGGATCCGCAGCGGCGCCGCGCGGGCCGTACTATCTCGGAGGGAGCAGCCGGCTTGAGACCCGCTTTGGGGAGTTAAGTTCCTGGCGGCCGCTGCGGCGCTCCCCGGAGCACCACACCGCGGCCGCCCGCAAGGGCAGCGGAGTCCCCGCTAGCCGCCGCCGCCGGGCTCGGGGAATCGCTCCCGCGCGGTGAAGTGCAGACACCACGCCCGAGTATCTAGCTGGGAGGTCTGAGTCCGCCGGAGCCGAGCTCCGTCTGCGGGTCCCAGGGCGAGCTGCTGGGACTGGCGTGTGGCGGGCTGGACGCGGCGGCGGCGGCGGCGGCGGCGGCGGCGGCGGCGGCGGCGGAGTCGGAGGTCCGGAGGTCCGGAGGTCCGGAGGTCCGGAGGTCTGTACTGGGGAGTGACAGGAAGGGGCGGCGGAGGGACGCGGGAGCTCGGCGCGGCGGCGGGCGGGTGGAAGGAAAAGGCAGAACCAGGTAGGATGGCGGGAGGGCAGCGTGAGAGCTCCAGGGGAGGCCGGGGGCTCTGTTTGCAAAGCGCTGGGCGGTGGAAACCGCGAGCCGGACTTCCTTGACCGCCGGCCGCTGCGGTCCGAGGGGGGATGGCGCGGGAATGTGCTGGGCACGAATACCTGTGCGGGGTACAGGTGTGGGGGGCTGGTAATAGAGGATTGGAAAGGTGCTAATCGGTTTTCAGGGTGGGCTAGAGAAGGCTGTGGAGGGGAGATGAACCTCCCGACTCCACTCTCTGCCTTGGAGAGGGTGACGGTGGTGCCTTGGGTCTTCTTTTCCAAGATCTCAGGGGCTTAGGGGAGCGAACAAGATGTCTGAGGGTTGGAAACCACGCAGACCCTCGCGGCACCGGCCTGGGTAAAGAGTCCTAGTGTATTGCTTGGTGGGGACAAGTTTCAAAACTCAGTGACAGACTCAGGGTCATTAAATTTTTTCTTTCAAACTCCGGTGAGTGCTTCTGGTTTCCTCCTTGTATCCCAGAGATCTTTCACTCTCCGTAGGGTACCCAAAGGCAGATCCACGGAGCAAGCGGAAGTACCTAGGGACCTCACCTTTTCTCTCCTTTCCTCTTCTTTCCTTTCTCCTTTCTTCGGAACTGCAAATAAAAGTTTTCTTCTTGTGGTTTGTCGTGGTTTTATTTTTAAGGCTTTTGACCATTCTTTTCTATTTTTTTTTCTTTTGGAAATTCATTGCTTTGAGGGAAAACCCTAAAAAGAATCTCTTTTGGCAAAACGCAGGGAGGGCAAGTCTTGGTGCCCTTTCAAAAGGCCCTCATTTTCTCTCAGTCCAGAAGGAAGTGCAGTATTTCTCCAAACCAAAGCTAATTAGCAAGAGGTATTTTCAAAGAAATAGGGCTATGAGCCGGCTGCACTTGGCCGCTTTCATCTACTTTTCGTAAAAGGTTTTACAAAAAATAAAAAAAAAATCTACTGCTGTCCTTTGAATGGGGCTGGGCAGCAGGCAAGGTTTACCCACAGCCGTTTCCCTCTCCAGCCTAGCAGGCTGGATAGGAGTCTATGCAGGATGCTTTGTGAGTGGCCAGGGGTGCAACCCACACTTTCAGGGATTTCTCCTTTCCCTGGTCACTTTCTTTGACCTCAGACTTGATCTTTAGGTTTTTCTCTGAAGGTAGTTGGGGAGTGCTAAGTATTTCACTAGGCTGTCTGAGATTACAGTTTGATCTCTTTGAACAAGCTCCCAAAGCCTCTCAGGATGGTCTTTTCCTTCATAAGGAAGAGGGCGGTTAGTACATTATTATCATCATTGTTAATGTTTGGTTGATTCTGCTTCTGGACAGCTCCACATAGCTCCCCTCTGTTGCTTATCCCTCCCCACCTCTTCAGTGTGGAAAATGTGGCGTAGTTTAATTTCTCTTAAAATGGCGTCAGCACGACTCTGCTCCCCCAAAAGGTTTGTGCTCTGTCTATCTCATTCTATCTCATATTCTCTTGTTTCTCAGAGCAAGGATGACACAGAAGAAAAAAAAAGGTTGGCAAAGCACAGGTGCCCCAAACTTGCTATGCATCAGAGCCACCTGGGAGTTACTTGCAAATATAAAAAAAAAGAAAAGAAAATTGTGATTCTTCAAAAAGACTTTTAGAATTCTAAATTGTCACCCATCTGGTTGACTCTTTCCTCCACTCTTTTGCAAACATTAACCACTGATTTCTATTTCTCTCCCTCTTTTCCTCCCCCTGATGTTTTCCAGGCAACATCTTTGTGGCGAGCCTCTCTGTGGCTGACATGCTGGTGGCCATTTACCCCTACCCCCTGATGCTGTATTCCATGTCAGTTGGGGGCTGGGATCTGAGTGAGTTCCAGTGCCAGATGGTCGGACTGATCACAGGACTGAGCGTAGTAGGTTCCATCTTCAACATCATGGCCATCGCCGTCAACCGTTACTGCTACATCTGCCATAGCCTCCAATACAAGCGGATCTTCAGCCTGCGCAATACTTGGATTTTCGTGGTCATCACCTGGGTCATGACTATCCTGGCTGTTGTGCCCAATATGTTCATTGGCACCATTGAGTATGATCCTCGCACCTACACCTGTGTATTCAACTATTTGGACAACCCGACCTTCACTGTGACCATTGTCTGCATCCATTTCGTCCTCCCGCTCCTCATAGTTGGTTATTGCTACATCAAAATCTGGATCAAAGTGCTGGAAGCCCGTGACCCAGCTGGACAGAATCATGTCAACCAATTTGCTGATGTTCGAAATTTTCTAACCATGTTTGTGATCTTCCTCCTTTTTGCAGTGTGCTGGTGTCCTATCAATGTGCTCACTGTGTTGGTGGCTGTCAGTCCAAAGGAGATGGCAGGCAAGATCCCTAACTGGCTTTATCTTGCAGCTTACTGCCTAGCCTACTTCAACAGCTGCCTCAATGCTGTTGTCTACGGTGTCCTTAATGAGAGCTTCCGACGAGAATACTGGACCATCTTCCATGCTATGCGGCACCCTGTCTTATTCATGTCTCACCTCATCACTGATATTCAGGAGATTCAGGAGACCCGAGCTCTCACCCGTGCCCGTATCCGTGCCCGCAATCAAGCCCGAGAACAAGAGCGTGCTCGTGCCTGTGATGTGCCTGGAACCCCTCCTCCGAGCGTCAGGAATGCTCTACTGCCTGGTGATGCAGCAGCAGTGAATGCTCTACTGCCTGGTGATGCAGCAGCAATCCACTCTGATCCTGCCTCTATCTACCCCATGCCCCGACCCAGGTCTACTACTGTCTATCGCAAACCAGCCTCTTTGCAGCACAAGTCTCTTTCTGGCCACCCCAAGTCTGCCTCTGTCTACCCTAAGCCAGCCTCCTCTGTTCATTTTAAGCCTGCCTCTGTCCATTTCAAGGGAGACTCTGTCTATTTCAAGGGCGACTCTGTCCATTTCAGGGCTGCTTCCAGGCTTGTCGCTAGTCACCGTGTCTCTGCTGGCTCTTCTAGCAGCCACCCTTCACCCACTGCTGGCTACATGGAGCCTGCTACGAGCCCTCCTGCAACTATTCACTATCTTGAGCCTGCTGCTGCCAGCCATTCTGTACTCACTGCTGTTGACTTTCCTGAGATTTCAGCCTCCCATTGCATTGAGATGACCACCATTGGCCACCTCAAACCTGACACTGCTGCCTCCAACCTTCCCACTGTCTCCCCTGAGCCTGCTACTGCCTCTGCCACCGCTCCTGACCCCAATGTAATCCCCATTGCTGCTGAGGATTACCGCAGGGTCGTGCTTATTGATGATGATTCTGATGATTCTGATTGTTTTGACGAGATGGCTGTGTGAAAGGTGTTCTTTACAGTTAGTCCTGTTTATGCAGTCCAGAGTGAGATACTCACTGCACATACACACTGACTGACACACAGACGCTGACCCCCAGATTCAGTGGAAGCTCTATCCACCTTTCAGGCATACTCTTCTTTGGCACCCTGTATTCTTGAAAGTGTGCGTTTATATTCTTGCTATCATAGAGATCAAATTGCTAAGTGTGATGTCTGTGGTTCTGAGTTTCTTTCAGCCCTCAGTGATCTGTGAGCTGTCTGTTGCTTTGATCTTCCCCACCTACTCTTTTAACACCCCATCCCCATTCCTGATTTCCTCTGCCTCCTCCTTCCTTCTCCCATTGCCAGGGGTGGGGGAGGAGTGCATCTGCACTAGCCAAGGCTATCTTCTTGGTCACCTCTGTAATGTGTCTCTGCAGCTTTATGTTCTAAGCGTTGAACTCTGTGTTGGACCTTCAATAGCAGACAGAAAAGGAGTGTGATACAGTGCAAACACTTGAAAGTTGCTTTTCGATTTCTGTGACAGAGTATGACCCCCGTCTGAAGAACAGAATTAGATAAATTCTTACTAAAGTCATTTTAATACCTGTCAGACCAAGTGGCAAAAGGAATGACACGGTTGTACTAAGTGGATTCTGTTCTGTGTACGTTTAAACATCGGTGCTGATTTGGTTGCAAATGATGACTTTTTATCCCATTTTTGATCATTTGAGTTTTTCAGGAATTGGCCAGGACATCCTTTTAGTTCCACAGAAACAGATCCATGTGCAAGTAATTTCTTATTTTTGGTAACATCGAGTGTCAATTACAGTTATGTTTGTAATATTATAATTCATAATCACTCCTTTTTATATACCTCAGTGTTTTGACACCATCAGTTTTTACATCTTTCTTTTTCAATCAAAGGGAATTTGAAGCAAAACCTGATCGCTAGAAGCAAATGGAATATTAAAAAGCCTTGTTTTTGTGACCCTTCTGGTTTAGGGGTAGGGGACAAGGAGGAAGTGATCATGTTTGGTTCAGTGATATGATGTGAAATTTAAATGAAATTTAAATTGCTGATTCAAATTGACATTTCAATCAAAGTTTACTGTACAAAAGCGTGTAAGGAGAAACTGAAGAAATGTATCATACTACCTTAATTCTGTTCTGCATTTGTGGTAGCAATTAAATAAAAGTTATCCTGCAGCTTTAACATGTGACTTGTTCTTTTTGTCACTTACAGGGGCGGGAGGAGGGCGGGGGCTGGAAGGGCATGGAGGGGGGATGGGAGAGCATGCTGGAGGAACTAGGAGACTTGGCTGCCACAAGCCTGCAGCACCCAATGACCCGCTCACCTAGGTTTTCTCATTAGCAGATTTTGGAGAGACAAGGATTGAGGGGCACACTGGAGGAGGTGGGGGAAGGGAAGCACATGGGTGTTGCAGTTTTCTTCTAATGAGGTGCTATTTTTCCCCTTTGGAAGGCTTCAATCATGCCACAGCTCTAGAAATGGATGGGACCAAGCAAAAGAGCATGTGGGATAGTGGAAGGAGACAGAGGAGATGAGTGACAGGACTCCACTCCAGCCACTGGGTAAACCTGACCTCTGCAACACAGTTTCAGAAAATGTCTTAGAACAAGAAATTATTCAGATTTTCAAATATAAACTAGGGCATCATAATATATATATATATATATATATATATATATATATATGTAACATATATTACACATATGTAAATTTTTATTTATTTTAAGCTAAACCGCTGCTAGTCCTAGAGAACTTAACATTTTATTTGCTTTGTGTGTGTGTGTGTGGGGGATGTTTGTGCCATTGTGTGTATGTAGGTGTCAGAGGACAACTTCTAATATGTGAGACCTAGGGATGAAACTCAGATCAACAGGCTTGGCAGCTACCATTTACTCTCTGAGCTATCTTACCAGACCAGTTTTGTTTTTTTTTAAGATATGCACATTTAACACATGCACATATAATGGATCTAGAGAGTGGTGTATATTCATTTGGCCTATCCAGGCTTTTGCAAGCAAAGCTCATCAACTATCAATCCCCAAGTTACAGTGGACTTAGCTCCCCACTAGGGCCCTAGCAGGACTGCTGGTCTTAAGGCTGCACTCCCTGCACCCCCATTGAGTGCGGAATTTCTGATAACCATTCCCGGCTGTCTGAAATGGATGCTTACATATGTGTTCACAGACTGGCCAACTCTCCTTTCCATACCCCACCTCATCTCGTCACAGTGTTGCTCTGTGTTGCAAAATGTTCAAACTAACCGGACTGTGGCCTGATTCTCCAAGCTGCTGTTCTCCAGGCACTTAGGGGTGCCAGATTCCCAGAGGGGATGGAAAAGGTGAAGCCTATTACCACAAAGCTCCAAGGTTTGCCCTCAAGTGCACAGCATCAGCCTCAACTCCATTGCTGAGTGGAGGAAGCTGCAGTCCCTGCTCAACAGGATGGCCCCACCCTTTGCATAATCACCCCACACAGCACCTCAGTCCACAGGGAGCCTAGAATCCCAAAATGCTCCCTCTCCCCAATTCGTTTCCTCAAGCATCCCAGATCTGGCAGGTCTGGCTTACCACACCCACTTGGCTGGTGTTAGGTGTAAAGCTATTCTTTCAAATGCAAGGAGTTTCCTTGTTTTACCGGGACCATGCACGTGTAGGCTTTCTGATCTTTCAACTCCTTCCCCTCAACCAAGGGATTCTCTGGTTTCCGAAACCAGCAAATGAGGCTTCCCAATCAAGGAATTCTTGCAAACAGGCAATTTTATTTATTTATCTTCGTTTTGTTCGAGACAAGGTCTCACTATGCATCCAGGTTGGCCTTCAACTGGAGATCCCAGCTTCCTCACTTGAGCCTCCTGGAATATCAAGTGCTAGAATGTTAGAGACACATTACACTCTGCAGCAAGCAAGCAATTTGTCTGTGCCAGATTTCCCTGGGTGCTAATTTTTCTGTTTGTAATGGAAATATAGTTTATACTGTAAAGTGACAGTTTGGCAAACTTTTCCTTTGTGTGCAGGAGTGTAACAGCCACGCTGGCCTTAATACAGGCTCCTGTTGCCCACTTCTGGTCAATTTACATTCATGTTGTCTACTGTAGAATTTTATTTAAATGGAAACAATGTATTTGCGTCCAGCTGTTAGTTATAACCTATACACAGTAGAATTTTAACCATTTTCAGTTACCAATCATAGATCAGTGACTTTAAATACGTTCTGAGTGTTGTTCAGTGAGCACAACTGCTAATTTACATAAGCTCTTCTTCCCAAACTGAAACTCTGCATCCATCACCCAGAATAGTACTACCACAGTTAGCCACTAGTTTGGCCTAGACTGCACATAAAAATATCACAATAGGCAGGCTTCTGAGCCTCACTTCCTTCTGCTGAACATGTTCTGGAGATGTGTCCATGTTGTTGGATGCATCAGAAGTTATTTTTCAGGGTTTTCGGAGATGGGTTGGAGAGATGGCTCAGCCATTAAAAGCACTTGCAGAGGAACTAAGTTCAATTTCTAGCACCCACATTGAACCTCTTAATTCGATGCCCTCTTCTGACCTCCATAGATACTGTATGTAAGATGTAAGTGGTGCACTTAACATTCAGGCAAAACACACATATGCATAAAATAAGAATAAATAAAATATTAAGAAAATATTTTTAAAGGTTTTCAGAGAAGGCTGGCAATATGGCTCATCAGGTAAACTTCATGAAAGCTTGGTGATCTGAGCTCAGTTCCCAGATCCTACAGTGGAAGGAGACAACCAATTCCAGAAGCTGTTCCCTGCCCCTGTCTCAACCAGAAAATAATAACAGTTTCTTTAAGTTTTAGAGGAACAGTTAAATGTTTGGAATATTTTCAATCTGTATTAAATTGAAAAGGCGCATAATAAAGCAACATGCAATTTTATTAGCAAACTCGATGTTTTAACACTGTCTACAGTAAATGTGAGTATCTCTGCCCATCTGCCCATCTTTGCATCAATATATATTTTTATTGGTACATGATTCACAGATGAAAAAATTTGTCATCTTATTCAATTCTGCGTGTTTTGTGTATCCACAAACTTGTGCTATCAGACACACTACTATTACTCAACAGACTCAAGGAAAGCCTGTAATCACTGGCATTTATTTCCTATTTCTCTCTTTCAATATGACAACTACTGCTTTTTCTGTGACTATGAATTTACACATTCTGGATCTACCATATAAATGGAACCATACAATGTATATTGTTAGTGTCTAGTTATCTACCTTAGCATAGAAGATTTCCAGATATACCTGTATCGGTCATTCATTTTTTTTTTTGAGATGGGGTTTCTCCATGAAACAGCCCTGGCTTTTCTGGAACTCACTCTGTAGACCAAGGTGCCCTCAAACTCTCAAAGATCCACCAGCCTCTGCCTCCTGAGTGCTGTGACTAAAGGCATGTGCCACCACTGCCTGGTGGTCACTCATTTCTAAGACTGAATAATATTCCATTATAGGTACATTTTGTTCATACACTTATCTGCCAAAGAACATTTGAGTTGTAAATAATTCTGCTATAAATATTGGTGTGTTGATATCAATTCTCTTGGTCATATATTCAGGGCAATTGCTTGATCACATGTAATTTCATGTTAATATTGTTTTTCACAGCAGTTGCTTCATTTTACATACCTATCTGAGATACACAAGCAGTCCTCTTTCTCTACATCTTCACCAACACTCAAAATTATAACAAGGATGATGTGGTATAGTGGTGTGGTTTTGTTACTGGAGATGGGGCAAGAGTCTGATTCCTGGCAGCCTTAAAAATCCAGGGTCTGCTACGTGCTCTCAACAATACAATCAAAGAATCAAACTCCCAGTGAAAAGCAGAAATAAAGCAGATTTATTCAAGATGGCGATACTGGGAAGCGGAACAAAGAGGTCCAGTGATTCTCCGTGTCCATCTTTGAGGTCATGACACGAGGTTCAGAAGGCAAGAGGCATGCATAACTGAACAGCCTTGGTCAGTGTGTGTCCCCACCCATGACTGACCTTTCATGGTCTGGGCCCTAGTATCTCTGGTAAAGTGGTTTGATAAGTTGTCAGCACTGTGTGAACAATCTCTTCCTGGGAGACAAGCTCCCCCTCTGGCTGGCTCCAGGCTTTAGTCTTTTCCTTTTCTCAGCATGAGGCTCCTGAGGCAACTCCAGTTTCTTGGGATGCATTATCTCAATAGTCTGATAGTTAAAGAGGATGATTATAGTTTTGATTTTTCATTTCCTGATGATTAGTGGTGGTGAACCTCTTTTTATGTGTTTATTGGCCATTTGTATATCTCCTTTGGAAACCTAAGTATTTGCGTTCTTTTCCCAACAATACAGATTGGTTGTTATTTTGTTCAGTTAGTTCTTTATGTACTTTGGTAAGATCTTATCAGATAAATAATTTACACATATTTTCTCCAATTGTATGTGTTGCCCTTTTATTATTTCTCTCTATTGCACCTCTCTCTCTTTCATTTTTTTTGTGACATCTAATTTATCTACGTTTTTATTGTCTGTTCTTTTGTTATTATCTTTTTATTTTCCGGATAATGTCTTTTGATGTATAAAATGACTAATGGGGGCTAAAATATATGTCTTTATACTTTGTTGCTGTTGCTTTAAGCATCAAGTCAAAGAAATATTTGCTTATTCAATGCTTGGCTCCATGGGGCACTTGTTCTGGCAGGCTACTTGGTGCCTCTGTGAAGTTTGTGTGCCTGCCTGGAGTCCCAGGTCCTGCATGAAGTCCAGGTACCTATGTGACATCTGGATGCCTGTGAGAAGGCCAGGTGCCTGTGGGAGAGCCAGATCCCTGTGGGATAGTTGGGTTTCTGTGGGAAGCCCTGGTGACTATGGGAGGTCTGGGAGCCTGCCAGAGGTCCTGGCACCTGGGGATATCCTGGTGCCTGTGGGATATCCAGGTGCATGTGGGAGGCTCTGGTGCCTGAGTGATGACTGGATACCTGCATGATGTCTGAGTGCCTAGGGGATGTCTGGGTGCCCCAGGAATGGTTGGGTGCTGTGTTGAAGTCCATGTGCCTGTGGGGTGTCTGAGGGCCTGCAGGACGCCCTGGTACTTACAGGATATCAGGGTGCCTGGATGATGTTCGGGTGCCTGCAGGTTTGGGCAGTGGGGCCCACTTCCAGTTGAACTTCATAATGCTTGATCTCAAGTTAGAATGGACCAGGTGAATGTCCATGATCAGAGCAGCCTGTTGCCTCCAGAAACCATGGTGATGCCCATGATACATGCTCCTGCCACCCTAGCTGGACTTAACTTTCTATCATCATCATCATCACCATCATTATTGTTACTGTTATTATTATTATTGTCACAAGGGCAGGAGGGGGGAACCAGGAGGAATGGGAAGAGGGTGTTACTGAGATACAGTGTATGAAAGTCAAATTATTAATAAAAGTATTATTAAAAAAAGAAAGAAAGCTGCCACTATTTCTAACAGTTTCAGACAAGAAAAATCATTGGATGTGAAGAACAGCATTGTATAATGGTGAAATAACAGGAATAAATAGTGATCCTTAAATTTGATGCTTCTAACAGCACACTGTCAAAATATGTGAATTAAAAACTGGTAGAACTACAAGAAGGAAGAACCAAATCCAAAAATATTGTTGATGACTTCAACACCCCTGTATCAGTAACTGACAGATTCAGAAGGTGGAAAATCAGTAAGGACATGGTTGAAATAAACAGTGCCATCAATCAATTCAGTCTAATTGACACTTATGCAGTACTTTGTTCAACACAGGCAGAATACATTCTTCATAAGCTCATGTGTGAGATACACTATCAGGTTCTTGGTGAAAAAAATACCTTACTGAGTCTAGAGGAATACAAATCATATATAAGCATTGCCTCAGATCATGGTGAAGTTACAGTAGAAATGAATAACAGAAAGATAGGCAGAAAGCCTAAACCACCTGGAGATTAATCAATGTCTAATCCACAGACAGAAGTCTTAAAAAATTTGTTTTGTTTTTCAAGACAGGGTTTCTCTGTACACAGAGAAATGGCCCTGGCCATTTGAAACTCACTCTATAGTGCAGGCTGGCCTTGAACTCAGAGAACTCCTCTTGCCCCTGCCTCCCAAGTGCTGGGATTAAAGGTGTGCACCATCACCACCCAGCAAAAGACAAAAAGTCTTAGTAGACATTCTAAAATACATTGAATTACATGAACAATGTAAATGTAACTGCAAAAGTTTGGAAGTACAGTGAAAGTAGTGGTTACAAAAGACTTTTCCACATTGGATATGTCTATTAGGAAATAAAATCTAAGATCAATAAATTTCATAAGCCTGAAGTGGGGAGAAAAAAGAATAGATGATAAAGTACAAATAAGTCTCCTGGAAAACAGGAAAGTGGGAAAATCAATTAAAATAATAGTTGTAGTCAACAGAAAGTTTCTGAGGAAGTACAGACATGGGACTTGTCAATGTCTTTAAAAAGTAAAGGATTCTGCTAGGTTTAATGAATGTCATGGTTAATTTTCCTTGTTTTGTTGGCATGACCTAAAGTCTTCTAGCTTCCCCACACAACTGTGAGAGATTATCCAGATTAGGTTAGCCCCTGAGCAAGCCTGCCTATGAAGGATTATTTAGAGTATGTTAATTGAGGTGGAAAGACCCCACCTTAACAGTGGCTTCACCATTCCACAGGGTGTGGTCTTAGACTGATTTAAAAAGGAGAATGCAAGCTTCCTGAGTGCAGATCCAGAGTCACTAGCTAGGAATTCTTGCTGCATTTTCCTGGAGCACTGGTCTAACACTGTAGGAGGTGGAAGGACAAAAGACCAAATGATAGGAGGAACACGTATATTTTAAAAATGAGGGTTGTTATCTTATTCTCAAGCAGGTAGCTTTTTGGCCCCACCCCTCCTCCTCCCCTTTCTTTTTAAATCATTTTTATTGAAATTAGATTTTTCATACAATATATTCTAATTATGGTTTCCCCCACTCCAACTCCTCCCAGATCCCTCTTACCTCCCCAAATCCACATCTTTCCTTGATCTTTCTCATTAGAAAGGAAACAGCCATCTTAAAAATGATCAGATGAAAACAAACTTGAATAGGACAAAACCAAAATAAAACAACAAAACCGCCACAAATAAGCAGAAAAACAAAGAGCCAAGGAAAAGCACAAGAAACACATATAAACATAGAGACACACATACTGGCATGAACATAAATCCCCTAAAACTACAAAATTAGAAACCATAATATATAAGTGAAAGACCAGTAGGATAAAAGAAAAAAGAAAAAAAATTCCCCATACAAAGCATTATGAGACAAAAAACCCTCCAAAAATACCATCGAGTTCATTTTCTGTTGGCCATCTACTGCTGAGGATGGGGTCTGCCTTTAAGTGTGGGTTGTTTCCCAGTGGGACTCGGTTGGAGAAAACTAATTTCTCATTTGCAAGTGATTATCAGTTGGTGATAGCTTCTGAGTTAGGGATGGGGGTTCTGTCCACCTTCCCTTTGAGCACTGGGACCCATCAGATCCAGAGCTTTCATGCCCAGTTTCTGTGAGTTTATGTGCATCGGTCATGTGGTGTTTAGAAGGCCTTGTTTCCAGGTGCCCTGCATTCCCTCTGGCTCTTACACTCTTTCTGCCCCTTCTTCCACAGTGTTCCCTGAATCCTGAGGAGAGGGATTTGATGGAGACATCGCATTTACAGACTAGTGTTTCAGTGTCTTTCACATTCTGCACGTTGACCACCTATGGGTCTCTGCATTTATTCCCATCTGCTGCAGGAGGAAGCTTCTCTGATGATGGCTGCATGAGGCACTGATCTGTGAGTGCAGCAGAATGTCATTAGGAGTCATTTTATTGCCATGTTCTTTTAGCAGACCAGTAGTATTTGGTTTTCCCCTAGGTCTTCGTCCTATCTAGTCCTAGGTTCTTGACCACTTGACAGTGTCAGTGACGGCATCCGTCTCATGGGGCAGGCCTTACACTCAGTCAGATATTGGTTGGCTAGTCCCACAAGTTTTCTGCCACTCTTGCATTAGGGCATCTTGTATAGCGGTCACCATTGTAGACTGAAGGGTTTGTAGCTGGGCTGGTGTTTATTTCTCTCCTTTGATAATGTTCAGAGTACTTTGCAGTACCATGAACAATAGGGGTGAAGGCTCTAGGTAGGCACCAGGTCAACTTTTCCATGTTCAATGAGTTGTATAGGTGTTGTCTTCAGCAATAGAGCTCAGTTACTGGAGGGCAATAAATAGCCGTGGTAGTAACTTGCATTGTTTGGAGATTCACATGGAGTTCCTTTGGACAACAACTCAATTAGAGGTAATCCATTCCCAGAATTGGAGGCTTCATTTGGTGACAAGAGTTGTCCAGTCGGGGCTCCATCTCTCCTATTATTTGGTGATTTCATTTCACCCTCATACATGTATATATTTTAGGAAGCTTCTACTATATTAGGTTTCCATATAACCCCTCAAATGGCCCTAAGTTTTAGCTATCCTTCCTCATATTCCTTCCCTAAACCCCTCTGCCCTCTCCTTCCCTGTTTGTTTCAAGAGCTCAACGTTCTCTAAATAGAACAAACCCATAAAGATTCATACCTAGAACCAGCCAGAGTCAAGGAGAGACTGTTGAAAGCAGCAGTGATCATTAGGATTGTTAGAGCTTCAGACATGAGGTGCTCCCTGTCAAAACACGAGGTGTTATGGTAGTGTGGCTTTGTCTCCAGATGAAAGTGCTGCTGAGTGGTGACTGAATCCTGAGGGTGCTGAGTACTCCACTAATTAACACACGATGGGATTGAAACTCAACACCCTATTAAGAGGTGAGGCCTGGTTACATAAGGTCAGGTTCCTGGGGCATACCTTTGGAGGTCTGTATCTTCCCTCTCCTCAGCTTCCCTCTTCTCTCTTGCCTTCCTGGCCAACAGGAGATGAGTAATTTTCCTTAGCCATGCACTTCTACCTGTGTGCTCTCTGCCTTACTACCCACAGGCCAGAAACAGCAGAACTAGTGACCAGGGGCTGAAACCTAAATCTTTCCTGTCATTAAGTTATTTTTCTGGACACTTTGTCACAGTGATGAAAGGTGACAAACATGACAAACACTTCATTTTTTCTTCACAAAAAAGCCCCATGAAGGTAAGAAGGTGAAGACTGTTTAAAAAAGACTTATGTCTAGCAAAATTATATTTAAAAAAGAAAACAGAATCCTTAATAGCACATAAGTTTTTCTTCTAACTTCTTAGTTTCATTGTGACATTTCCAAACATGGATGTAATGTTCTTTAACCATATTAACTCCTTTTATTGCTCTTTCTTGTCTACCTCCACACTCTCCTCTTTCCCTTTTTCCACACCTCTAGTAATTCTCCCTTAATCCCCCTACCCCTGATAATTCTACTTATGAGAAAGAATATGTTATGCTTGTGTCTACAGGACTGGCTTGTTTCACTTAGCATGCTAATCTCCACGTCCATCTATTTCATGGAAAAATCACATTATTTCATTTCTGTAGTTGGCTGGATAAATTTTTTTCTTGTTTAGTAAGGCAGTACTTACTGTACTTTTGATCAGATTAATCTCAATAGCACAGATATATTCTCTATACTTTAAACTTAAAATAAGTAGGATTTTTGTGTAATTAAAATATTACTTTATGCACATGTCTATGCACCACGTGAGTACAATGTCTATAGGGACTAGAAGGGAGCATAGTGCTGGAGTTAAAGACCATTGTGAGCTGCCCTGTGGGTGCCAGAAATTAAACTCCCATCCTTTCGGAGAGCAGCCAATGCTCTTAACCACTGAGCATCTCTCCAGCTTCTGTGATTTTTTTCTTAAGCCAATACTCATTAGCTCTACCCTCTAAAATCTTACTGAAAGCCACATTTTCTGAGTGACATATCACTTCCATAGTAATGTCTTTTATCTTAAACATTTTGTAAATAAGATTTAATTTATTTCAGAAGCATTTGAAGTTAGTAAAAGACATGGCCACAGAAGTAGAAAAAAGTATGCTGCTAAATTCTGAGTAAAATCTTTTATGTGATTGTTTCCATCCACTGGTGAGATACCTGTTTAGATCTACTCCTCACTTTTATTGTTTTCTTCTTGTTGAAATATAAGAATTCTTAAATTTCACTTATTTAAAAATTTTGAAACAGAATCCTATTTCGGACTCTGGCAGGCCTGGAACTTACTATGTAGGCCAGGTTGTTCTGGAACTCACAGAGATTCATCCGCCTCTGCCTATCAAGTGCTGGGATAGAGGCATGCACCAGCATGCCAGACTTTCTTCTTGTATTTTAGATGTCTGGATTTTATGTGCGTTCTTGGGATTTGAATTCATGTCCTCTTCTTGCACAGCATTGAGATTTTGAAGGGTAAGTTCTCATTTTTTTCTTTCATAGATTGTACTTGTATCTTACAATTCACCTAGGTTTGTCCAATGCATCTTTCAGGAGTTTTATAGCTTTAGATTTTACATTTAATCTCATAGTCTATTTGAATTACATCCTTACAGGAGCAGAATAGAATATAGATGCCAGGAGCCAAGGAGGTGGCCAGAGAAACAAGTACAAGATTCTCTGCCGACAATGACATGGTTAACTACAAGGTATCGCATACTTGAAATATGAACTCAATTAGTCATTCAATAATGGAAGCATATTTGAAAGCGTCATGTTGTGCAACATAAATTTGTATACTTTTGTCAACTAAAAATAAATAAGTAAGCCAGGTGCTGGTGCACACCTTTAACCCCAGCACTCAGGAGGCAGGGCAGGCAGATCTCTGTGAGTTCAAGGGCAGCCTGGTCTACAGAGTGAGTTCCAGGACAGCCATTTACAACAGAGAAAACTTTTCTAGAAAAGAAAAAAAAAAGACAAACAAACGAAAAAAATGAGTAATTAAAATAAATACACCAGCAGCGACAAGAATTAAGGTACATGGTTTGTACTGTTTATTGAAGAAAGCTTTTTTTAAAGCAAAGATGTAATGCTTAGCTTTCCCTCCTTCTTGTCTTCCTTTGTCCTTGCTATGTAGTCTCTCTCTATGACCAATTCTGCCTTAGCCTGCCAAGCACTGGGATTATACATATGCACCGCCATGCCCAGCATAGTGCTCATCTGCGGGAGAGCTTTATCTTATTCTTTAAAAGTCACACATTTCACGTTTCAACGATAGGAAAAAGTCATTAGAATGCAATCACATTTTTGTATATTGGAAGCACCTATGAGTATCAAGAAAAATGCTTTCAGTTTAAATGTAAATATTTTAATTATTTTGCATGAGTGTTTGTCAAGCCATTTTTTAATTAATATTTTTAGGGTAGCATTCAAAATAATGGGTTTCAATATGGCATTTTCATACATATGAGTCGTTCTAATTTGTTCTCATTTGACCCCTCTCTCATGCCCTCCCTGTACTTCCTGGTTTCCTTCTTTCTCACAGACGGTGCTGCCTTCTGTTTTCATGCTACATACACTCCACCACTCTCTCTCTCTTTCCCACACTTTAAGGTCTCTCACTCCTTTTCAAGTTCCCTTTTTTTGTTTCATGACACACATGCATACACATATGCATACATACACATGAATGCATACATATATCTTCCAAATATAAGAGGAAACACCCAGAATCTGTCTTTCTGACTCTTATTTTACTTAATAATTTTCATTTATATCAATTTTCCTGAAAATTTAATAATTAAAAAAATTCATTGTGTATTTGTGCCACATTTTCATTATCCATCCATCATTGGGTTTTCAGGATGATTCCACTCCCTTTGTATTGTGAATAGAGGAACAATAAGCACAGATGTGTAAGTTTTTCTGTGGTAGGCTGTAGAATCCTTTGAGTTTGAAGGCTGTGATTGTAGCATAGGGGCAGGGTGCTTGCCTAGCATGTTTAAGATCCTGGTTTAATTCCTAGGACAGGAGAAAATAAAGAATAATTTCAGCATATGCCTAGGAGTCATACATGTGAGTAACATGATAATTTTCATTTTTGTGATGAACTACTGTACTGATTCCCAGAATTTGCACCCCTGCCCTCAGTGAATGATTGCTCTCTTTGTATGTCTGTGACAGCATCTGTTGCTTGTTTTCTGCTTAGCCCTTCTGACTGGTGTGATATAGACTCTCAAGTGTATTTCATTCACATTTCCCCATTGTCAAGGATGTTGAACTTCATCAATTGTTCATTAGTCCATTTATTGACTGGATGATTTGATTTTTCTAGTGTGTAATTGTTTTAGTTTTGTGTATTTCCTAGATATTAATCTCCAATGGCTGACAAAGATATTTTTCTATTCTGTCGATGGTTTCTTTTGTAGTGCAAAGGCTTCTTAATTTCATTTCTATATATCTATGTTGGTATCTGTGGTACTCTTATTCTTAATTAGAAAAGTTTCTCTTCATAGTGAAGTGTAGTGAACTCAGAGTCATGGCTGCTTGAAGTGCTGAGCATAGCTATGTTTGAATGGTCAGCCCTGACTAGACATTTGTACTTCCAAGGCTCAGTGAGCATTAAGGATGGAACAGAAAGAATGTCAGAGCTGGAAGACATGGAGAAGGGCTATGGAATGCTGTCTTTAGGGCTTGAAACAGCTGTTGTCTACATGGTCACACTGTGCTTGCCTACATCAGGCCTGTACAAGGCTGGGCCTGGCTTCCCAGGACTTCTGCTTCACTCGTGATTTTAATTCAGAAAAATCTGCTTCTTTAATAGCTCTTTAATTTGTTTAATTGAATTTTTTCATCCTCACAGTGGCTGAGTTTGTATCTTGGCAGGTGTAGAGAGAGCTTCTTGAAGAGCTTCTGAAGCTGCCCCATGCAACTCTAATGTAGTCAAATCTCCTTACAGAATTGCAGATCTGTAGACTTTCAGGTTCTCTCCTTCCACCATGTGAATCTCAGAGGTCAAACTGAGGGTACCACACTTGTTGACAAGCATCTTTACCTCTGAGCCATCTTGCCAGCCCTATGCTGTCTTATAAATAGCACAATCCCGCTTTCTCAGCTACTTTCTCATTTTCTGAGTCCCTAGATGAATGAGATGCTCAGAGGTGGGAGCATGAATGGAAGGTTGTAAGGTGCTGATATGTGCAACAGAATGTGGCACGTGGACGGCACAGCGGCAGCAAGAAGCCTGGCTTTGGAGCTGGCTTACTTGCCACCTGCCCAGAGCTCCCGGAAAAGGGGCTGCCCAGACAGGGATTTTATCAAATAGGTAATTCAGATGCAAAATCCAGTTCTTCCTTCTGATCATCAAATAAAACCATTGTGAAAGCCCTAGCCAATAATTCTGGAAGGCTTTTATTTGGGGATAGATTGAAATTGATTTATTTCATTTAATTATTGTGTTTTCTAGGACTTGCCAACTTTCCCTCAGACGCAATTAGCTTAAAACTAGAGAAGCTTTCCCTGATCTCAGGGACTTCTGAGTTGGTGCTGAACACACAGACATGTAACATTTTAGATTCCAGAAGAATGTTAAAGGCAATCAAACTGAACCTTGTGCACAGTGTGGGGAATCTATCTACGGTGTCTCTTGCAGACACTTAGTTGAACACTGCTGGTGATGGAGGGGTCTCTAGTGCTCTAGGCTGCTCCACACTGCCTTAGCTATATAATTGCTTATAATGGGCAAAAGACAAGTCTGAGCAGGTGACCAAGAAGCTTCCAGAGAAGTAGAAGGCAACAGTAGTATCCCGGAAGCACAAGCAGAAGAGCTTTAAGAGCGAAGTGCTCCTGAATAGGCAGTGACTTGAGATTACAAGCACCCTGTGAATTTTACTTTAAGAACTTACATTTTAGGGAGAAGGATTGGGGTTGAGCCAAAATTGCAGGAGAGTGAACCATGGATGGAGAGAAAAGCAAAGGAGGCAGTGTACAAAACTTAGTTTTACTAAGGACATTGCTAAGGGGGAAGGGTGATGTGACAGTAGCTACAAGATATGGACTGAGGAAACGCTCTCTTGAAATATGGTGTCTGGACTTCTTATGCTAAGATGGCAGAGCACAGCTAGAGAGAAAGGTCCCAAAAGACAGTTATTTTGTGGTCTCATTTTACACCTGAAAGAATTTGGCAAGTGATTGACTACACTAAGCCCACTTATTTCTGTTCCTTCCTTCTCTATTTCCTGGCTCTGTTTGTTTTTGAAGTACTGGTCACCCTAAGGCATTGAACAACTGAGTGATAGCCGCTCATATTAAACTATGATCTGTGTATAGTGATATGCCAAGTGAGATGCAATAGTTAATTTTATAGTCAGTTTTGTTTGGCCGTGGAGTGGGGCTAGGATGTTTCTTGATGTGTCGGAGATGGTTTGAATGACGTCACCATATATGTCTCAGCTACTGAGTGAAGATTGTTTTCCTTAAAGTGGGTGGGCTTCATCTAATCAGTTGAAGCATGGTTAGAATAGAAAAACCAAGGAGAGGAAACTCATGGTGATAGACTGTTTAAGATGGAGCATCATGTTTTCTGGCTTTCAGGCCCAAACTGAATCATGGACTTTTTTTTTCCTTTTTCCTTTTTTATTTTTCCTTTTCCTTCTCCTTCTCCTTGTCCTTCTCCACTTCCTCTTCCTTCTCCTGCTCCTTCTTCTTGTTTTTTTTTTTTGAGACAGGGTTTCTCTGTTGTAACTCTAGCTGTCCTGGAACTCACTCTGTAGACCAGGCTGGCCTTGAACTCACAGAGATCTGGCTGCCTCTGCCTCCCAAGTGCTGGGATTAAAGGTGTGTGCCACCATCACCCAGCATGGACTTTTTTTGAGTGTCAAGTTTATGGGTTTTGGACCAGAGAACCATATTTGGCTCTCCTATATCACAAACTTATCTGTAAAATATATAATTTAAAATTTTTTCTAAAGTTATAATTACTTCCCTTTCCTCCCTACAACTCCTCCCAAGCATCCTCCTTGCTCTATTTCAAATTCAAATTTCTTTTCTTTGATTATATAAGTATATATATATATGTATATATAAAATATAAAATATATCCCTAAATACATAAATACAACTTGCTCAGTCCATATAATGCTATCCGAATGTATGTGATCTCAGGGATCACTTCAGGTATAAGATAAAGGGGGCACTTTTCCCTGGGGAAGACCATTCTCTCAGAATTCTCTATTTGCCCGAGGCCTCCTGAGATTTCACCCTTCTGCATTGCCATGTCTATTCCTCTGGTCCTTGTTCAGGTCATGTTTAGGAAGCCATGCTGAGCTTTCATTAGAGTAGCCTTTTTGACATTTCTAGATGACACAATCTCACAGCAAACACTTCCTGTCTCTGGCTCTTATAATCTTTCTATCCTCTCTTCTGCAATGGTCCCTGAGCCTTAGGTATAGAAATTATTTTATAGAATATGAGTTGGGACTGGAGTCTACAACTGCATTTTGATCAGTTGTGGTTTTCTTTAATGGTGGTCTCTGTGACAAAGAGAAGTTTCCTTGATGAGGGGTAAGGACTACACTTAATCTGTGGGTTTATTAAGGATAAATATTTATAATGTAGCTATGAATTATTTTGATTTAGGAAAGTGCCATTAGTATGTTCTCCTCCAAGATGTATGTCTTCACTAGCTCTGGGTAGTTGAGTAGATTTCCAGTACCAGGACAATTTCCCTCTCGTTGAGTAGGTCTTAAGTCCAATTAGAGATCTGCTACTTACTGCCTCGCTATTGTTTCCTGCTATGGTCAGCTTATCAACTGAAGATCTTATCACATGAGTAAAGCCCTTATAACCTCTCTCTTCTTTGCTCTTCTCTTCTCTTAACAATCATCATCTGTGTATTGAATTTCAACACATATACATATTATATGTGTGCATAGATTATAAGAAATAAAATCTGACGGTTCATTTTAAAATAAAAGTGCCTTGGGTCAACTGGGTCCAGTACTTGGCCCTTGTTGGCAGTCTGTTTAGTTAGCTACTCTCTGCTAGTCTAGCTACTTGACTCTCCCTACCAAAAAACCCTCTCAAAGTTTAGAGAAAAACTTTACAAACAGCCACACTTGCTGACAGACCTACTGGTGTGACAAGGCCATGTGCCTGATAAGCTTTAAAATGTGAACAGGGTGTAAAACCAAGAAATGAAACCACACAGTCACTGTTGAGAAGTAGACACACATAAAGCGTCAGAAGGAAGGATAAGACCTAGATGACATGGAAGATTTTTTTTCCTACTGAATACTCAGCCAAAGAGGAAAAGGAGGTAGCAGCCCGTATTCAGGGCTTGAAGAACTGTTCTGCACTAAGCTTTCACTACTCTGTGTCCCTAGTGCTCTTATTAGGAAGTGAGGATCTGTGTTTCTCACATATATGTATATGTGTGCATACATGCATAGAAATAGATAGGATACACATATATTCTTCCTATATCCAACAGAACATGCATATCCTCTCTTTATATTCACTATACATATCTATACTACCTAAAAATTTGATATATATGTGAATGCATATATATATATATATATGCACATATATGTGGAGAAAGAGATATTTAGAGATGTCTTCCGGCTCTATTTCTCTGGGAAAGCATGACCAGTGCAATTGGATGAAGACAAAATTATGCCCCGCAGTACCCACTCCAGTACTAGGATGGAGTCAGTGCTCAGTGAATGTGCATTCCTCCCTCTCTTGTTGTCTATGTTCTGTTGTGTGTTCACTGATCACAGAGGAGATAAACCGAGTTCCAGAAAGTCTGATGCCTTAGGAATTTTTTAATTACAAATTCCATCCAGAGGAATGGGAATGAAGTGACTCAGTGAGAAGGACTGGAGAAGGAAGACGCGTGACCCTTGTTCTTGGTCTAGACTCCAGTGGCCCTCCTCACTACATGCAGCAAAAGCACACTGGTTTAGGTTATGCTTTTCTTCTTAGTGGGATGTACTTCCAAATCAGCACGTACATTTTGTCTAACAAAGGCAAAGTACTGCTTATCTTCAAATCCAGGGTTGGGACGCCACTTATGATCTCCATAAAGCACTAGAGCTGTTTTAAAAATAAAAAGTGGAGTCTCCAAAAGCTTAAGGAAAATTGTCTATTGGTTAGATCAAATAGATGTTACAGGTAAGGAGTGAGAGAGCAACTCTTAGTAATGGTCAGATCAAATAAATGTTACAGGTGAGGAGTGACACGACTCCTAGTAATTGAGCACGCAGCTACTATATAACTTCCCAGTTTATAGATGTGGGAAATTGGGCTTAGACACCTGCCTTGGGTACCTGCTAAACAAAGACAAAATGAAATCCACAGTAAGCTACTTAATATTTGCTCAAAAAACAATTGTCTATCTAGAAGTGTGCCTCTTTTTTCCTCCTCTTTTTTTGCTTTACTTTTCTTACTCTAAACAGCTCATTTAAGTAATTTAATCAGGGCTGGAGGGATGGCTCACTGATTCAGATAATTTGTTGCTTTTGTTGAAGACCCAGATTCAGTGTCCATCACAACCACATGTAACTCTAGTTCTAGGGGATCCAGTGCTTTCTTCTGAACTTCACAGACATCAGGCACACAACACATGTGGTACACATACATATACCCAGGCAAAATGCTCATGCATATAAAATAAATGAATAAACCCAGATATTTTTTAAGACTATCATCTAGATGTTTTTGTAGCCTGTGTGTCTTACTGTGATTGGTTAAAATCCCCCCACAGAAACTTTCATGCACCATATGAACCTCATTCTCCTGAAAGGCACTGCACACAGTCTAGTCCTTGCAAATAATCTTTGTACATGCAACTCAGAGACCTTAACAAACAACTACACAACCAAAATTTGTCAATAGATAGATCATCTATATCTACATATAGGTCATAATTATTTCAATAAATATACAAAGTGCAGACACCAAGTACTTACATTTTCATAGGGACTTATTTACATGATTAGAAAGAAAAGCCTGTCAGGGTGGGTCATAGTGTCTCTTCATTGCATACTAAAGAGTAGGGCAACACCTTCAGATGTGTCTATGTAGAAATCCAAGAGAGGATACCACTGTCTCCCATCAGTTATAGAACATTTATGGCACTTTTACTACCCTGTCTTACTTTGATTTCTATTTGCTGTGATAAATACCATGACCAAAAGCAACTTGTAAAAAAGGATTTTTTCATCTTTCAACTCCCAGATCACACTCTCTCACCAAAGGAAGTCAGGACAGGAACTCGAGGCAGGAATGGAAGCAGAAGCCATGGAAGAACACTGTTACTTACTGGCTTGATCCTTAGACTGTTTTCTTATATACTCTAGGACCATCTAACTGGGGAAAACACCGCCCACAGTTGGCTAGGCCCTCTCCCAACAATTATTAGTCAAGAAAATGCCCTATAGACTTATTTTTGGGACAATCTAGTAGAGGTATTTTCTCAATTGAAGTTCCTTCTTCTTAGCTTGTGTTAAGTTGACAAAAGATAAACAAACAAAGCAAAACAAAAAACCCCCAAAAGACCAAAAACCAAACAACAGAAACAAAAAAAATCTAATCAGTGAACATCCCCAGTACTGGGGTTTTTTCTTCTCACCCAGAATCCAGTCCACAGGCATTTCCGTCAGCCTGCCCTTCCTCCTAGAGGAATAAACATATAACTAGGCAAACAGTTCATTGTGCTCTGGCTTTCAGTATGCCTTCGGTCTTTTCGTGCTCTAAGCCAGTGTGTCTTCCGTCTTTCTTGCTCTAAGCCAGTATGCCTTTGGTCTTTACGTGCTCTAAGCCAGTGTGTCTTCCGTCTTTCTTGCTCTAAGCCACTGTGCCTTTGGCCTTTTCTTGCTCTGAGCAAGTATGCAGGCCAAAAAGGTTTCAGGGTCAGTGTTGGGTAGGGTGATACCTCTCAAGGGGACAGGGACAAAGTATTCTTCCTTCTCATGATTGACAGCAGATTGTGAAGAGGGACAGGGCTATCAAAGGTGTTTATTCCACACCATCCTCTAATCATCTGTCTGACAGGAAGATGTGGCCCTTCTGGTTGTGACAAATGTAGACCTTGTGTCTTCTGGTATGTGGGATTGTCAAAGTTGGTACTATTGATGTTCAGCAGTTTTCCCTTCCTTCAGAGCAGGAAGGTGCTAAAGCAGAGGGTAATGAGTAGCTGTGTGAGGAGCAGCAACCCCATCAAATGGCTGACTCCGAGAAGACCAGAGATCTTGCTGTGTGCCCAAGTTGTGGCCATCAGCATTAGATTAGACTCCTGCCTCTGCCTTTTTAAAAATGTGATGATGGTTTTGATCTGAATCCAAAGTGATACTTCCTCACATAAAGGGAATAAAAACCCAGCAGGGCATCTGGGATCCCTTGCAATCCTGCTACTTGGGAGGTTGAGGAGGGAAGATCTGCTCTTCTGGGCTAGCCTGGGCTGTGTAGAAAGACTCTGTCTTTAAACCAGGCTTTTTTTGGACAAAGGCAGGATTAACATTTTGAGCTAGGAACTCTTTTGTGGCAGAAAGAATTGTACCATGTTTACATGCTACCCTGAAGTCTATTCACTTAGATGCTAACAATTGACACAACCAAACTGATCTTCAGACATCACTAGGTTCTTACTTGGGAACAGAATTGCACCCTTGCTTACATTTGTCAGTCTTTGGTCTAGATCTGTGGTCATCAGTTTTATATTTAATTTCTAAAGGGTTCTGAACTTCCATTGATGTCTTGGAGCAAAACAGATTGTCTTTCTTTCCTGGACATTTTCACAGAGGCATGTTAAAGTCATGTGTAACTTCGAATTTCCTGATTTTAATAGTGGTTTCAGATCTGTTTTTTATGAAACTTGTTTCTTTAAATAGTCATGGAATTATAATTGTTGTCCCCAAAATGTGATTGTATGTGTGCGTGTGCATACGTGCACATTATATGCTTGCATATGTATGCAGGTGTCTGTACCTGTGTGCAGAAATACAGAGGCCAGAGGAGGACATCAAGTGTCTTCTTCTATTGTTTCCCATCCTTTTTTGTCTCTCTGATCCTGAAGCTCACTGTTTGGGCTATATTGGCTGGCCAGTAAACTCCTGTGATCCACTGGTCTTTGTCCTTCAGTGCTGGATTAGAAGTATAGACAACTATGCCTGGCTTTTGTGTAGTGCTGGGAATTTAAATCCCAGTCTGCTTGCTTTTACATGTGCTCTTAACTACTGAGCCATCTACCCAGCACCTCCTAAACATTTTAAAATTGCCTAACTTGTATGAATAGGAAGTTGGTATATGTTGGGTAGATTAGAAAAAACTTAACTAGCAAAAAACATAAAAATTAATCAAAATAGTAAAAAAAAAAAACTGACTGAAGTTACAGTTGGAGACATTTCTGTTCATTCTTGATTCTAATCAAGATGGACAGTGGTACTTAGATTCATTATCTGAACTGTATTGAGCTCGAGGCCATAGGGAAGCCATTTATTTCTCAACACCTTGATTTTCCTCCTAAATAAATGTGAGTGGTACTGACTGGAAATTACCAAGTGTTCTTACCTAATAACTAGAATAGTAGTCACATTTGCAAAGCATTTCAATGCACAAAAGAGACGTGCGGGTTTAGGGAATTAGCTGGGTGGTAGAGAGCTAGGGAAACTGCCCTGGAGTTAGTTCCTAGGACTGTGCCAGGGATAGAGAAGGAGAAGGAGAAACAGAGGGAGAGGAAAAATATTGTTATTCAAAGACACACTCCTTTTATGTTCTGACATCCTCACAATTAAGATGCACCTTAAAACATGGCATCTTGGATTACATGGATTCTAGATATTCACTACTGTACAAACAACCGGCTTGTCAGTATTTCAGTCTTGCCTCAGGAGATGGATATAAGTATCATGGAGACTGCAATGTCGAAGAAGGGATTTTTGAAAGTTAAGAAAATGTATATATAAATTGAGAGAGTGATTATATGAAATGTGCATTTTAATAAAATCTTAACAAACTGTATACTTATGAGAGGGCAATGCTTTTACTATCTAGTTTTTAAAATTAGCCTAGAAAGTGGGATTTCATTATGACTTTTTCATAGTACTATTTTTGATTTGTTCTCTTCTACTGCTTTCAAGCAGTACATCTTATTGGTTACTGGAGAGGGAGATACAAGAGGAGAAATAGCAAATGGTTTCAAAGACCCCAAAAGCTACCTTGGGAAGACTGTAGGGGCAGAACTTGCTGAATTATCATGAGCTTATATGCTTCCAACTTGCACAATGAATAAATTCGCTATCACTGAAAGTTGTTTGTGCCTTGCCAAAGTGCTTCCTCCGATTCTAGTACTTTGTATGGTAACTTTGCACAGTGGTGACCCTTTAATGTTTTCATTTTTTTGAGTTGAATTGAATCTTTTCTATATGATGGAATAATTAGAATATCAGAACCTCATTATATTGAAGTTTAACTTGACAATAGAATTACTAGTCAAATCTACCCCCCTCAACAAAAATCCTTTGCCAAGTAATACAATATTTATGTGAATTAGTTCTAACATTTAGGAGGCCATTAAACACTTCTCATTAATAATTGCAGCGAATGGGAGCATTTATGTTTTTTTTCTCCTAGTATTCACAGGCTTTCATGAAAGCTGGGGTCCCCTTGAGGTGAGGAAATAAAGGACTTGGGGCACTTGGATCCCTCCCTCTGCTCTTCACTTTGTGTCTGGTGAACAAGGCTGACTTCATTCCACAGCTGGATTGATATGCAAATTTACTGGACTAATTGGCTTCCCCAGCTGTCTCCAGAGGGCGGATGTATTCTTTATAAAGTGCTGTCTAGGGCTGCATTGAGAACATTAGAACTACTTAATTGAATATCAATGAATCTTTATAAACTAATAATGATGGGGAGCCTGGGAAGCATGATGTAGATTTGTCAGACTGAGAAGAGAAGAGCCCTGATTTGAATTTGTGGGAAGGGAAAATTTCCTGGGGTTTTTACAAAACCAGTTTAGACTTCTTTGATCTGAAATCTTTGAAAGCCCTATTGGTTCCTTCTTGAACGTGTCACATGTTGAGTGTAGGACGTGAGCAAGCATGTGGGTCTATGCGAGGGACTCCAGCAGCCCCCCCTCTTTGCCTAATGAGTTCATTCTCTTTCACACAAGAAGAGTCACTAGTGCTTTACTGGACCCTAGTCCGGTAGCACTGCAAACAAACTGAGTAGACCAGGCACATAGCAGTGGGAGTCAACAGACATGCCTTCTCTGTCCTGGCATAGCTGATGTTTGGAATGTGGTGAGCACTAGGAACTCCCCTGAATCAAACTAAAGCTAAGCGTGAAATAACAACAAAATCCCACACAGTTAGTAGTAGCTGGGTTCACATTGTCAGACAAGACAAGATTCAGTGCTTGTCTGAGTTGTATGTTCAATAAAGATTTAATTTTCTTCCTCCATCTGCTATTCCCTCCTGTGCTAGTAGACTTTTAGAGGAATGACAGAAGACTTCATTGTCAATGTCAGAAAAAGACTAGGAGTAATAATAAATTATAAATAAATAATATATTTATTATTATAAAGGGTTTTATATTTTATTATTATAAAATAGCCTAGGCTAGCCTTGAACTTGTGGTGACAACCTTGTCTAAGCCTCCCAAGTGCTAGGATTAAAGTATGAGCTATCACTAGATTAGAGTATGAGTTACCATCTAGATTGGTAAACAGCTCTTACTAAAAGTAGACATCAGGGTACCCTGAAACAAGTTCTGATTGTTTTGAGTTTCATGTAGGACACTGAAAAATGAGATAAGACATATATGTATAAATGTGGTAGAATATTTAGGAAGGTCTCTCTTAAGAAAACCCAATATTAAATATCTCTATTAAAAACACTCCCTTAAGTGATATGGAGTTTAGAATCTTGACTACTCAAGAGGCTAAAGCAGGAAGATTGGAAGTTCAAGGCTTTCTAGACTACAGAGGTGAGTTCCAGGCTAGCTTGAGCAATGTAGTGAGACTCGGCTGTGAGCTAAAAAGTAAAAAGAAGGCTGGGATATGGACAAGATGACTCAGAGAGTAAAGATGCCTGCTGCCAAGCTTGATGGCTGAAGTTTTATCCCTACGACTCAGTGCTGGCTAGTTTCATGTCAACTTGACACAAGTTACAATTTTCTGAAAGGAAGAAACCTCAATTAAGAAAATGCCTGCATAAGACCAGCTGTAAGGCATTTTCCTAATTAGTGAGTGATGGAGGAGGAACCATTCCCAGGCTGGAGGTTATGGGTCCTATAAGGAAGCAGGCTGAGCAAGCTATGAGGAGCAAACCAGCAAGCAACACCCCTCCATGGCCTCTGAATTAGCTCCTGTCTCTAGGTTTCTGTCCTGTCCTGACTTCTTTAAATAATGGACTATAATATGGAAGTGTAAGCTGAATAAAATCTTTCCTCCACAACTTTTTTTGGTCATGATGTTTCACCATATAAATAGAAACCTTAACTAAGATGGAAATTGGTACCAGGATAGCCGGGTATTGCTGTGATAGACCTGACAATGTTGTTTGGGGGAGGGTTGTGGAGGGACTTTGGAACTTTGGCTGGAAAAGCCATTGAGTGATCAATGCTTGGTGAGCTGTTCTGTGGGGGCTTGGAAAGTAAGAATGTTGAGGGTAATGCAGAAGATGGAGACCTTGGCTTATGAAGTTTCAAAGGAGATTTAAAGACTCGATCAGGGCCATTGTTATATTGAATTCAGATTCCGTGGTTCTGGTTAGCCATGGTTGAAGAAACAGCTGTGATTAACAAGAGACCAAAAACACTGAAGTAAAGCCTTTACTTTGCTGGGAAAACTGATACTGGTTAGTTGGAGCTGAGAAATTAGAGGTGATTAAGAAGAGACTAGCATCACTGAGGTAAAATCTTCTGGGAAGTGTTTCCTCAGAGTCACCACATGCAAGCTGTGTTCAGAGGTGACCAAGGTTGTACCTTGTGCTGGCAGTGAAACCTGGTCATGTGTAAGTTACCCAGGTGGCACTTGTTTTGAAGGCATGAAGGGGTCATGTAAAGAAATTGAGGCGTGGCACCATGAAGAGAGCCCATGAGAGGCCATGGGTGAAAGTGCAGCCTAGTTGCAACAAGGGACTCCAACAGTTTTGGAGATGCAAATACCATGGGACAACCACCAAGAACAGCAGCAGCAGTTGAGTAGAGGCAGCCAGAACCTGGAGGACAAGCTGTGTGTGCTGCAGAGGGCAGAGCCAGAGAAGTGACCCAAGCCCTTTGGAGGAGCCCAGAAGATCATGAGTGAATTCCAGATAATTGGACATTGAGCTATTTACACAGTTGGAGTTTGGTTTTGGTTTGTTCAGATTGTGAACAAAGCAAATTGCTCTGGTTCTTTGCTCTTGAAGTGAGAAAGCATTTTATTTTTGATTTTATAGGAGCTTTGAACTTTTAAAGAGATTTTGGAATTTTATATAGACCTTGGATTTTTTTTTTTCTCAGACAGGGTTTACTCTGTTGTAACTCTGTCTGTCCTGGAACTCACTCTGTAGACCAGGCTGTACTCAAACTCACAGAGATCTGCCTGCCTCTGCCTCCCAAGTGCTGGGATTAAAGGTGTGCACCACTACTACCTGGCTAAGACCTTGGATTTTAAAGAGAATGAATTTTTAAGTGTTTGAATTTTTAAAGACCGTGGGACTTTTAGAATTTGGAATGTTTATATTGTAATGTTGATATTCATGTGTGATCTTAGGGAAGACCAAGAAAGGAAAGGTTATAGCTTAACAGATATTTGTGTGTCAAGTTGACAAGGCATCAATTGTGCTGGTTAGTTTTATGTGAACTTGACAAAGCTAGGAAGGAAAGGAAGGCACCTTAATTGAGGAAATGCCTCCATAAGATTAGGCTGTAGGCAAGCCTATACGACATTTTCCTAATTAGTGATCAATGGGGGCAGGCAGCAAATTTTGGGTGGTATCATCTCTGGGCTGGCTGGCGGTCTTGGGTTCTATAAGAAAGTAGGATAAGCAAGCCAGCAAGCAGCACCCCTTTATGGCCAATACATCAGCTCCTGCCTCCAGGTTCCTGCCTTGATTGAGTTGCCGTCCTGACTTCCTTCAGTGATAAACGGTGATATGGAAGTGTAAGCCAAATAAACCCTTTCCTCCCCAAGTTGTTTTTGGTCATGGCATTTCATTACAACAGTGAAAATCTAACTATGACAGACTCCTTATGGTGAAAGAGAGATGGGACTCCCAAATATTGTTCTGTGATCTCCACAAGTGTTCTTTGGTACATATGGGCACACACACTTAGTAAAGGCATTATTTTTGAAAAGTAATAAAAAAACCCATGACATTCATATGTTAAGATCCACTGATCTGAGAACATGCTAATGATTGTAGCAGAACACTTGGAAGAAGTTTTTGTTATTTTGGTTTCTTTAAAAACACAAAATGGCGTTTGGATTAGGTTTATGTTCCCACCCCAGGTGTGGTAGATGTTTATGAGATTTGGAATGCTTGATGACGGTGGCTATAATTTGGTTAGGTGCAGACATTCTGGCACCTGTAGCTTGTTTTTGGGATTGTATGCCGCTTGGGTTTATGGGACCTTTTGCTTAGGGTATAAAGGGTCTGAAGCCCCGAGAGCTGGGGTGGGTGTTGGTTGTGGTTTGTTTATTGGTTGGTTTGTCAATCATTAGTGCATTGATTCTTACTTCAGAGAACAAAGGTTGGAGAGATTGAGGTTATAGATAGTGAGCTGAGTTGCTAGTCTGACTCATTGTCAGCTAGTTCTCTCCAAGGTTAGGACAGCCTAAAAGAGGCTTTGAAGATTTTTTCTCATTATATATCGAGGCTGCTTGTAAAAGTAGTGAAAATTTCTTTCTATCCTTCCTTTCTCGTTCCCTAAATTGAGGGTAAAAGATTGTAGTTAACAACTACAAATGGTGCACCAACGTGGAGCAGGACATCACACCAGCTAATCTAACATGGAGACAAACAAGAAAAGAAAGAAACTCCAGACCTCACAGAGTTCTGTAAAGTATGCTCAAGGAAGCTACCAGAGGCTAGATTAAGGTATTAACGAAGCTCCTGAAGGAAGAGGAAAGGAAATAAGCCTCTATGAAGAGAAAATGGTGAAAATTAAGTGAGAAAGAGGGTTCAAAAGTGAGAATCACAGAAGAGAGGCCTTTAGAGAAAGACATTTTCATGGCCAAAACAAATAACTCAGCTGGGAGCACAGAGAAAGCAAGGTTCTAACTGCTTTTCCTGATTATGGAGCTGATTCTCCCTCTGGCTTCTACTGGTAGTATGCTGTTTCACAAACTGAGTTTTCTGATAGCTGCCTTGTGTGTGTGTGTGAAGCTCAAGATGTTGTGTTTGAGGTCTATGAAGAAGGGTGTATGTTTCCATATAGTGGTGGTGAGAAAAATCACCAAACTGCCAGAATGTTTCAATTGGAGATTCTTCCCATTGGCCCAGGGCCCCTTTCTGTAGTAAGCTGCTTAGTTAAATTGAACAGTTTTTTTGATTTCTGCAAACTTGTCTACAAGCTCTACAAGCAGTAACTCCACACCACGAGAGAACCCTTCCTGCACACAAAGTGACTAGTTGTTTTTCCAGCAAACCAGACTTTAATGTAAAATCTGGAAAGTGTTTCCTTGGGATCAGCACAGAGAAACTGTCTTCCAGAACTGTCCGAGGTTGTATCTCGTGCTGGCAGCTGAAGTTGGTACTGTAAGAGTCACCCAGCTGGTGCTGGTTTTGAAGGCATGAAGGGGGCATGGAGAGCAACTGAGGCTTGGCACTGTGAGAAGCTAGGAGAGGCCATTGGTGAAGGTGCAGCCTCAATAGCAGTTGAAGGCCCAGGTTGAAGGGGTCATGTAAAGAAGCTGAGTCTAGACACCATGAAGAGAGTCCAGGAGAGGCCATTAGTAAAAGTGCAACCCAGTTACAGCAAGGGACCCCAGTAGCATTTTGAAGATGCCAGTACCATGGGACAACCACCGAGAACAGCAGCAGCAGTGGTGTGAGCCAGCCAGAGCCTGGGGGACAAGCTGTGTGTGCTGCAGAGGGCAAAGCCAAAGAAGTGACCCTTTGGAGGAGCCCAGAAGATTGTTAGTGAATTCCAGATTATTGGACATTGATAATGTTGTTCTGCTGTCCAAGGACATTGTGGAAAGCTTGATAGATGTTTGCTTTCATTTGGTCCTGTGCATTAGCAAGCCTCATGATTGTTCCTCTTGTAAATGGTTTTGCTGGTGTAGTGTTAAATTGTGTTGTTGAGATAAAACAATTTTTTGATTGGTTTATACAAAAAAGGGGAAATGTTGTTTGTTAAATGAAGTTCATTCGCTTAATAAGAGTCCAGCGTTGGTTTTTCTCAATGCTCTTTATTAATTACAAGCCATGTCAGTTCTCAGGGATTCAATACCTGGGCGGATAGGCAGAGACTTCATTCCATGTTTCTCCCATACTGTTCTCTCCCGATTCTTCCTCTTGCTTCTCCCCTCTGCCCCATAAGTTCATAGCTAGATCTGTTACATATGGCCTTATATTTCCTATTTAACTTTCTGGTCTTATGCATTTGACACCTGTTATATTTTGTTTTACCCGTTTTTTTTTCTTTTGGTTTATAAAATATCCTACAACAGTTGTGGAAGTTTAATTATGTATAAAATATTTTATGTACTGTTGGGTGACAGGCTAGCCTAGGTCTTGGCAATCTGTATTGCTTGCATGTGTTAGATTACTGTGGGGGGATGTTTGATTGCTTATGATCTGCACCTGAGAAGTTCTGAATCAATAAATACACCTGAGATCAGGTGTTCAGGGTTCCACTGTGGAGCAGGGCACTGGCCATGATGATAGTTCCCTCTGCTGAGGTCTGGCAGTGTTTGCAGACATGAATATGCCTCCTTGTCTTCTTTGCTGAGTCCCCACAGCAGTGTACAACAACAAACGATTACCCATCAAATGGATAGTTTTTCTTTACATTGTAATCACCCACATGACAGAGATACAAGAGGTTGACAATATGAATTAAGAGCCTGCTAGTATTTTCTAGACTTTGGCCTAGGAAAAGATATTAAATTATTTAATTATTCTTTTGCTATGTGAATGGTATATGATTTAGAAAAATATTTTGATTTTTAATTATATGTGTGAATCTCTACCTCTCTACAAAGAGTATGTGTGCAGGTGCCTATGGATGCAAAAAATGGGGTCCTATCCCCCTGGAACTGGAGCTCCACATAGGTGTTTGTGAAGTGCAGGGCATGAGTTAAGAACAGAACTCAGGTCCTATGGGAGAGAGGCAATTACTTTTAACACCTGAACTGTGTCTCTACCCCTAACCTCACACATGGTATTTTTAAATGAAACGTACTTTAACGTACTCTTTTTTTGTTATTCTAATCACATCTGACAAGATGAGATTCTTTTCCTTTCAGTCCCTAGAAAATGTTCACAAGTGGAGTCTGCAAGGGGTCTGATTCACTGCTAATGAGATGTAGCTTTAACCCATCTGCTCTAGTCCATGCCACTCACAACATATCTGACCTCTGTACTGAGTTTAGGGGAGGAGAGAAGGAGGTAGCTCTGAAGCTGTCTACATCAGGTTAGATACGTGGTGCCATATCTACCTGCACTTTCAGTATTGGGCTTCTGGCCAGGGTTCTTCTCCCTGTTCATATTCCTGGTAGTTTTCAATTTTACATCTTCATATCACCTCAACTTTTGTAAAATGTAAATATTAGAACTCTAAGTATGTTGTGTTCCAAATAGAAGTTTGGTCATTTAGGCACTCTGTATGTTGAACAATATTTTCCCCACAGAACTGAGATGCTGACTGTATCATACACTACATTCAAAGATAGATACACATGTCTGTTTCTAAAAATGCCTATTTGATTCTATTCATCTCTATAATAATTTTATGGTGGTACCACATTGTGATCATTATTATTGAGACTTATATTTAGATAACATATATTTGGCATGATATAACATTTATAATTATATTAAATGTCACAAAAGAAATTCAGAATTATTTTGCAAAGTTAAAGTCACTATTGATACATTTTTAGAATAATGTTTTCATATCAGTTTACAAAGAATCAGTATTGTGTTCATGTTTGCATCATGAAGATAAAACAAATGACATGATTTTATAATTAAGTCATCTGATGTGAGGTCAAGGACAGGGAGAGGGGATGACTATTGAGGCTATATGACAAATGACTGACAGGGCTGGGCTATTGGATAGAGATGCAAAGAGAGAAGGAAGGAAAACAGGACATTTCAAATAGAACGTCAGTAATATTTGTGAAAATAGGGACTGTGACAACCCAAAAAATGTGGGGAGAAGGCAAAAGGGCAAAAGAGTAAAGGGACACACTGCTGTGCCCTCAGTACCCTCTTCTGCTCACAGGAATAAAGAACATGGGTGGCATACTTAGTTAATATTAATTATCCCCTGTCGATTGGTTATTAGAGCTCAGAAGCTCTGGGTAAGAACTCGAGGCATTTAGAGACTCTTAACTGTTACCAGACCCTCAATTTTTCAGAGACAGGCATGGTCCGGGAAATGAGGGTTATTCATAGATGGTTGGTCTAAGTCAGAGGTTATTTGGATAATGCATTGTGGCAGCATCTACTAGACAGAATACCCAGCTAAGAGCCAGGAAGCCTGAGTCATTATCTTGCCCCCAACACCAACTCACCGAGGGACCTTGTGCAATCATGAAGTTTCTCTAGGCTTCTTTTTCAAATGTAACGCTGAGATGCTGCAGGATTCCTGCCCTGGAAGGCACAACAATAAAGTCCTATGAATGTACCATGCAATGCACCCTGCTGCTATGTTGTCTTCCCCACTTTCAAACTTTGGGCTAGCAGACCCAGAAGTAGTAGAGGAAGATGGGTGAGCACACAACGACGACTATGGACAACTATGGTAGACACAGTCATGGCAGGGAAGGAAAATGCACTATACCCTGTACCTGCTTTGGACCTGGTGACAAGCAGGAACTGTTTAACAGAAACCTCCATGACCTGGCTTAAGGGACAGGGAGCTAACTGCATTCTGCTGAGGATGTAACAGGAAAGGATAATATTGCTATGTTTTGGGCTGGGAATATAGCTCAGCTGGTAAAGAGCTTGTCGAGCATACATGAAACCTGGGATTCCAGCCCCAGTCCCATATAAACTCGGCAAGGTGTCATGTCCCTGTAACCCCAGCACTCAGAAGACAGAGTCAAGAGGATCAAGAATTCAAGTACATCCTTGGCTACATAGCAAGTTTTAGGCCTGCTTGAAATATGCAAAAATATGGTTGCATTATAGAGTCCTCACTAGGATGCTGCAAGTAGGGAAAGACACAAGGAGGGGGAAAACGAGTGATCAGTCTCTTCCAAGTGGAAGAGCTGAGCTATAGCCCCACACAGAGGACGTTTTCAGAGGACAAGAGTAGCTGCTCAGTCAGAGACAATCTGGTGGGGACCCTGTTCATTAATTAATTTGATTGCAACTGACCCACAAGACCAATTCACAGTAATTCACATACTGCAGGGAGGTTTGGTGGGGGCTTCTTAGGAGCAGAGCAATTTAATTCATAGCATAGAACTTACTAGGAGCTAAGGAGTGGTGGCAAGATGATTTCTCTCAACAACCCACAGACAGAAATCTGCTTATTCTCTGAAGAAATAAAACTCTGACCTGATTAGAGAGCCACTGGGCACAAACTTGAAGTCATACGATAAGAAGCAGACATCCCAGAAAGCTGGCCTGTGTATATAGTTCAAACACAACCCCCAGAGCTGTCAGGGCCAGGTGGGGGCTCTTCAGCCTGGATCAGGCAAAAGTCGGGTCTGAGGCAGGGGCACTGCTTGTTTGACATTGATTACTCAGGGCTTACACATGGTGCACATTATGATAACTCAATGGGATTTAGACTCAGTCTCACTGAATATGGTTAGCAGATCCAGCTTGGATGGCATCAGAATATGGAAGCTCACTTCCACGGGAAGAGCTGTAGGCAGGCAGGCAGCAGGGAGAGGAGCAGAAGGAGTTCAAAACCAGCCTGAGAGGACTTATTAAAATGACCCAAATGCAAATCATACCCAACCATAGGGACATGTCTGACAAGTGGGCTAAGAATGCAGAAGACCAGAGAGGTATTCAATGGAGCCTTGGGAGAAGATAAAGAGATATCCCTTCAGAATTAGTCAAGGCTGAATAAACTGAGGAGAGTGTATTGTGGGGGAGGAAGTGGGAGGCTTTCTAAGACCTGTGAAATGTGCATTTGTGCAGATGTGAAGGTGCCTTAGGGAGGAAGAAAGCATTGGGAACATGAAAAGCAAGGGAAAGATGAAAAGGGAACATTATTTGAGCACACGGCATGCTTTCCCGCAATGAGGAGATGTGTAGAGTGCATGGAGCTTTCCACTCTACTTACTCAGCCAAGATAGGACTGAACATAGTTGGATAGCAGCCCATCACACCCCACAGTCCCAAATAGTTTGGACCACAGGAACAGAGTTTCAGCTTTGGAAGGTAACAAAGTCCTGGATGGGTGGTAGCAAGTCTGCATAAGGGTGAATGTGTTTAATGCTATTGAACTATACGCTAAAAAATTCTTAAACAGAGCCAGGGAGATGGCTCAGTGGGTAAGAGAGTTTGCTGCAGAAGCAAGAGGACCCAAAATGAATACCAGCAGCCATGCAAAAAGGCAGTCATGGTTGTACATGGGCCTGTAACCCATGTTTGTGTGGGTGTGGGTGTGGGTCTGTGCATGCCACAGTGAGTGTGTAGAAGTTAGAGGAAAACTTGGAGTCAGTTTTCTCCTTTTAACTTGTGGGTTCTGAAGATTAAACTTAGGTCATCAGGTTTAGCAATAAGTACCTTTCCAGCCCCTTCTACCCTTTAAAAATGAATTTATTTGTAGTTTGGATACCTTAGAATTTATAGAAAACCATGAGACAAAGGGTAGTAAATATGTCAATTTAACTGTGAGAAGGCTCATTGGTTCTTTTCTGAAATAAATAGGTACCTTGGCCTCATATTGTCTGAGACGGTCAATAGTTTTCTCTTCCTTTCTGTCTTTAAAATTTGTAAAAACTTATTTTTTCACAATTTCATTTGTATATATAATATACTTTGATCATAGTTCCCATCTCTCTTTATTTCATCTCATTACCTTCCTCTCCTGCCAAACCCCTTCTTTTTCTTCCCAACAAGCCCCCTCTTTAGCATCTTTTGATCTTTGTGCATTACTACATTTGATTAAAGTTGCTTGCATGAGTGTGGATGGGGGTTATTTACTTGAGCAAAGGCAATGTACATGCAGTTACATGGTTAATAAATGTGCCTCTGCCTTCCCCAATGACCATTAATTCTGTCCATGGCACTCAGTTGGAAGTGTTGGTAAACCCAGTCTTGTGTAGGTAACCACCATGGCTAAAAGTTCACTCAACAGCTGTGTCTTGTCCAGAAAAGAGTGTTTTGCAGGGTTACTGTGGTGTTCTGAAGATGTTCTCATTCTCGATCATTTCTCCACTGCTGAAATACCAAGTAAAAATGACGGAAAAAATTTAATAAAATGTTGATGATAGTTACAGCTTAGTGGTGGCTACGTGAAGGTTCATTATACTAATCTACCTACTTTTGAGTGTAATTACACATTCCCATTGTCAAAGGAAGTTGAGTTATCTTCCAGAATTTGACTACCTAGATATGGAATTTCCATGACTGTAGGAAGTGGGTAATGGGGAAAGATGACTCAGTTAGCGATGAGAGTTTAATCCTCAGAACCTATGTGAAAAGATTGAGCATACTGGTGTGCTCATAATCTTATTACCGGGGAGGCAGAGACGCATGGATAGCTGGGGCTCTATGGCTAGCTAACCTAACTTAGTAAATGGTCTCCAGGCAAGTGAGAGAACATGTCTCAAAAAACTAAACAAAACAACCTAAGGTGAATGGTTCCTGAGGAATAGGCTATCCTCTGGCCTGTATATGCACATCTACATGCATGCACATATGTAAATATACACAGATGAAGAAGAAGACAGAGAGACAGAGACTGGAACAGAGAGGTGGGGTTTAGAACCAACTCTTAGCTAGTCCGGAGACTAGAGTGTTAAATTTTCTGGAATTTTGTGAGTTGGCTGTTAAAGCAGTCATTTTCACAGTTAAATTTTATAAATTTATAAGAAAATGATATTTATAAAAGAAAATGGACACCCCAAACTCATTATTGCCCATTCATTTGTGATGCTTACTATTGTGTATGACCTTAATGTTGTTAACTTCTATACAATGTAATACATAGTATACAGTGGGGCACCCATCTCTTTCCAACTCAATGCCCAGTGATTGCTTGTTATTCGATCTCATGTGTACTTTGAGTATTTACATCATAAGAATTAGAAAACATAGTAAATCCTGGTTTGGCTTATTGTCTTGGTTTAAAGTATAGTGGAAATACTAGTAATCCAGGTGAAACAAAAATAAGTTGTGTTCATAGCCATTGCTTTTTGAGTAGTGCCAAAAATGGAGGAAATATTCTAGCATTAGAAAACTATTATCTCACTCAGAAATCGTTACACACATGCATCAACCATGAGCTCATGGGTCTCGGTCATGCATAATGTTGAAGGGGAAAGATGTTTCAGTTTAATGCATGTAATCTGTGGGAAAGTGGACTAGAGCTCACTTGGATCATCAGATCTAATGACAGGAAAGTGACTGAGAAAGGGTTAGGAGATTCAGATGCAGTGACATTTATCAGAACATGGCATTTATCAGAACATGCTTGAATGGTAGGTGGCATTGGCTATGGATAAAGAAGCTAAGTAAAAAAAAAAGGGATTCCTGAAAAATTCATTGGTTATATCATAGCTATGTTTGCTGTACATTAAATTACTCAGGGTATATGTACTACTATTGTGAGAAAACTATTTCCTGCAGAGAAAACAATTGCTAAATAAAGTGAGCAAACACAAGGTGAATGATTAAAGACTAGGGATTTAATTTTATGGCTGGCTTGCTTCTTTGCTTGTGTCAATCTTAATTTCTAGATCACAAGGTCGAATTATTATCTTCTTTTTCTGCTTAATGGATATAGAACCCACGAAAACAAGCAGAGAACCAGGAATCCTGCCTTCAAAGTTATAGTAAAGTCTCCCTTTGTGACTCGGGAGGTCTTTAGAGATGATCAATGAACTTTTACTGTCATTTGGTTGAAAGCCAAAGTAGAAGTAGAAGCCATCATGAAAATTAGAAAAAAATTTCAGCTACATTAGTGTTGATAAAAGTGAGTAGCTCTCTGATATTCATACATCTGTATATATTATTTTTTATGAGAAACCTTTAAAGATGCATAAATACAATATAATTAATTCCCTACACCAATTTCCAAGATTCAGCACACACTTAACATTTCTTCTTTGCCCATTGTCCTCTCATGCACTTGCCTATTTGATCAGTATTTACTGGCTATTTAACATATATCAGGTTCAAGGTTGGCACTGTGGCAACTAGATACTGTCTGTCTTCACAGACTTGCCTAACCGTTAGAAGAACAAGCAATTTCTCCTCCTCCTCCTCTTCCTCCTCTTCTTCCTCTCCTTCTCCATCACCTACTTATCCCCTTCCCCTCCTTCCCCTCCCTCTCCTCTTCTTCTTTTTGGTTTTTTGAGACAGGATTTCTCTGTGTAACCCTGAGTATCTTGGAACTTGCTCTGTAGATCAGGAAGGCCTTGACTTCCCAGAGAGCTACCTGCCTCTGCCTCCTAAGTGCTGGTAGAACAAGCAATTTCTTAAACTTAATCTACCTATCAGGGCCACATTTCCCAGCATATTCATCTGACATCCAAAATTTGTCAATGTCAGTAACTTGAGGTTATCAAGATTACTTCTTGCTTTTAAAATGTTATTTGAACATGCATATTTTTGTGGTTCTGTAAATTTCTTTTGTGGTTCTGCCCAATGCATGGAATAATATTTATGGTTTTATTTCAAATTCAAGTTCAGTTTTCTCTTGAGTTTCTATAGGTTGCACTTGAGCTCCATTTAGGTCAATCTGAGTGGTGAAAAAAAAGAAAAGAAAAAAAGTGCTTGATCCATCCATCTAACCAAGAGATCAGAGTTTCAAAAATTTAGATGTTTGAGAAGCACTCCACTTACTTTAGTGTGTAAGAATTGCATAGATAGATAAATAGAGGGCTGGGAGAGACAACTCAGAGCATTGGCTCCTCTTGCAGATGATCTGGGCTTGATTTCTAGCACCCACATGGTGGGTGGCTCATGCACATCTATAACTCCTGTCCCAGGAGATTCAGTACCCTTTCCTGGCCTCTGAGGGAACCAGGCATGTATCTGGTTCTCAGACATATATGTAGACAAAACACTCACACACAGAAATACATAAATGCATGAATCATATAGGGAGTTGTTTTAAAATGTGTATTTCTCAGGTGTCACCTGGTGCCAATCTAACTGATTATGAAGACAACATCAGCCCCAGAAAGACTCACTGAGAAACACAGGGCTAGACCATGGGGAATGCTCTCAGGAGCCAGTGACATCATGACCAAAGTCACTGGAGCCCTGCAAAGCCAGAATCAGTAATCAGTACCTGGGATACTCTGGCTCTAACTGAGCAAAAGGAGGCCGAGTGACCCAAGATAGAGCCATCAACACAACTGCGGTCCAGTGGAAGCATCTGCATCACCAAAGAGAGAAGGAGAACCCCGCATATGGTTGGTGAGACTAGCGAGGGCCCCGAAGCTAGAGGTGTAGAAGGGTGTGGTGATGAATGAGGGCCTGGACCGCCAGCCACAAGCTCCATCCAAGTGCATTCCTGCCTCGTGTGCACGGAAGCAGACAACAGACGGTGGCTTCCAACAGCCTGGGCCAGGAAGGAGGAGAAGTTACCTTTCCCCCGTGGCAGGTGGAATTCTGCGGATGATTTATTGGAATTCTTCCCAAGGGCGGATTTACCCAAATAGCCCAGTAAAGCCAGTCGGAAGCGATGCGATGTCACAGTTTCCTCTGAGAAGTCAACTCTGCAGAGATGCTCACAGAGGTGATTTGCTGTGGTTGGAAAGACAGAGACAGTTTCCAAAATTTTATTCTGAGAAGCAGAATACATTAGTCCTAAGCAGGACCTTAAAGCAAATACTACATGTTTCCTCTCATATGGAAGCCTAGATTTGTAGGTGTAGCAGTTATCTACTGTGTCACTTAGCAAATAAGACAAGGAAGCATATTTATAGGTACAATCACTGCCAGACATCAGCAGAGGGAACCACTATCATGGCAAGTGCCATGCTAGACAGTAGAACCCTGAGCATTTTATCTCAGGGATTTTTACTGATACCTAATCTTCTCAGGTGTTTTATTGATAGTGCATTCAGATCATGAGGAATCAAACATTTTTTAAATAAAACCAGCACCTGCAGATAACACAAATACCAAGGCAGCCCTTCACCCAACAATGCACAAAACAACCATTTTAAACATAAGTGGAAATAAACTTCTGCATCATGTAGGATCTCTGTCTCTGTCTCTCTGTGTTGAGGGTATAGATGATGAAAGGGACTAGAAAGGGACCATGAGAAGGGAAAAGAGGGTTTATGTGTGACAGAGTAACAAAGCATGTGATGCTTTGTTTGATGCAGGAGGGAGGTGACTGCAGTGATGCATGGACCATTCAGGAAGAGTAGGGAACAGAGGACAGGGTGGTGAGAGGATCAACAAACAGCACACAAAAAGCATGAAAAGGAAACCTGTTAAACATGCTAGATTGCAGATATATGATCTCTGTGTTTATACAGATGGTGATACTAAGTGTTCTCATTTATAAACAAAGAGACTGACGGTTGAGTTTTGAAACATGAACTGAGACTTGGTTTCAGTACTCACATGGATGGGTTAATGAGAAGACAATTTGGAGTGGTGTGATGCATGCCTGTAATGCAACACTTGAGAAGCATGTTAGGTTTTGGGCCACATGTATGGCTGTTTTCTTAGAAAGAAGCAGCTTAACATCCAACTCAATACTGCTCTCTACAAACTCTCCCGAAAGATATTGGAAGATAATGGAAGCCTCCCTTAATCTTGACCACCTTTCCAAGCACTCCTGGAACTCTAAACAGAGGGACAAACCTTGAGCTTAACACCCACTTTGTTCCTTTGAACACCTTCTTCTGTTCTCAGGAAACAGGAAGGACAATTTTCAGTCAGTTGCTAAGCAGGGAAACATTTCTATAGACATCAGGCATATTCTTCAGGATTATATCTCTCTTTATTGGACATCTGCAGAAAGTCATGGATATAGTTCTGTCCAATTTTACCTCTGGGAAATACAGTACTGTGGTATTCAGGAAGTTAATCATCTAAGTTGTTAATTAGTGTCTTAGTTTTGTTTCCTGTTGCTGTGATAAAATGTGCTGACGAAGCAACTTAAGGGAGAAAGGGTTTATTGGGCTCCCAGGTCACAGCCCATCGTTGCAGGGAAGGCAAAGCAGCAGGAACTTAATAGATAGTTATATCCATAGTCAAGAGCAGAAAGCAATGAATTAATGCATACACACTACCCTCAAATAACTTTCTCTACTCTTATAAAAATCCAGGATCCTATGCCTAGAGGGTGCCACCCTCGAGGAGTCTTCTACCTAATCAGTTTAATCAGGAACCATCATCCACAAGCCAATCTAATGTAGAGAGTCTTTAACTGAGACTCCCTTCCCAAGTTATGCTGGATTGTGTCAAGTTCACATTTAAAACTGACCATCATAATCATAGTAAACCGCATCGTTATATCTGCAGCACCTTCATTTTATGAATATTTGTCATCAATTCAATATACTAATGAAGGTGATTACAGGACTTACACATAGAGCAAGGAAAGCAGTAGAAGCCTTTGGAAAGCAGGTTTGGACTTCATACAAGAACCAACTTGCTGAGTTATAAATCCTTCAAATAAGTAGGATACTTGCCTAGGATTAGTGAGTTAATTTCTGTTGGATGCATTCAACCTCAGGTCGTGCTGGGAATGTATCAGTGGTAACCTACACACCACAGAGGTGTAGCTTCTATGGAACTTCCATAAGGTCCCCACCATCCATGTCAATCATGAACTTATGACAAATCACCTGTATTTCCTAACATTAAGTGTTCTGAGACTGTCTATTGTCCTCTAATCTGAACCATACACATCTGAATTTAGCAAGTCCCACATGTAAAAGCCTGACTCAGCGCCTCAACTTCTACCTGAAGATCAATATGGGTTTCTGAGAATGTGATAAATTTTCCAACTCTTTCTGTGCATAACTGATAAACTAATACATTTGAGTACTTGTTTCAGCAATGTGTCTCCTTTTACTACATATCTTTTAAGGCCATCAGGTTTGGCTAGAGAACATGTTGACAAATGATTATGAATTATAATTGTATGTGATATGACATTTTCCCAAAAGTAAAATGCCTAGTTAGCTATATATGTCAATTGACAAAATATGGTGGCAACAGAAGAGTGAGGAAAAACAGAGCAAAAAACTAACAACACAGAAAGAGCCTGCCACCTGTGCGCCGTGAGAGTAACAATTTAGATACTTTAACCCTCATAAAGTTCTTTGATATTACTCCTGTTTGTGATTGTTGTGATTTGGGGACAAGATATACAGGACTTTCAAAAAGATGGGACAATGGAGGTTAAATTTAGTAGTTGCAACACATAAAAGCAACATGTATACACTCAAAGCAGGCAAGTGATTTTCAGAACTTCTAGAGTTGGCCACTGGGTTTCCTACTGACACTGCAACAAAATTCTAAATTTTTGATAGCTTAAGGCAGTAGAAAGTCATTATCTTCTAGTTCTGGAGGCCAGAAGTTCCGAATGGCTCTCAGTGAGTTAAAATTAAAGTGTAGTGCAGGTCCAGGGAGCAATCTGTATTTTGCCTTTTCCTTCTGTCTGCAGAGTCAGCAGTGGTTGGCTGACTCCTCACATACATCACTCTGATGGTGGCTGCTCTTCTGACTTTTGCAGAAAATAACAGTGTTTTAACTTATAGCAATAAATAAAGTCATTGTTATGTAAATTGTTCAATCTTGAGAATCAGCCTTCAGATGAAATGGAGGAAGATAGAGTTTCTGGAGCAAGTTCAAATGAGCTGAATGTTGCCTCCTTTCTAATCCAGAAATCTAAGGTCTTCCAAAGCATATTTATGGAAAGCAAAGAAGAAAAAGAAAAATTCCTTCTGACCCCACTTCTCAAATATGTTCCAGTGATAACATACACATTGTACAATGAATGCACAAGATGCATATAGTGTTTTCCAGAGCACTTCAGAAACCATGAACATAAATACTTTTCTAGCAGACCCTGGGTTATAGGCTCTAGAGTCAGAGCAAACGACAGGGATCTCTTCCTGGCAAATACTAAGAGACCTACACTGCAGGTTGAATTCCCATAGCAGTACCCCAAATGCCAGTTCAGCTTCTGAGAAGAAACACACACACACACACACACACACACACACACACACACACACACACACACACACACATTGGTCCCTACATTTTAGTTTGGTTAGTATCATTGAATAGCCATTCTGTTAGTCAAATGAGTATAGCAAAAGGCTTACTTACCCAGTTACTAGGGAATGTTTGGTTAATAGGCTAGAGAAAAGCCCATTTCTTCATGAGTCTAGACACAAAGCAGAGATTGAAGGGTCAGGATTCCTGAGAATCAAGTATGGTCAGGATATGGAAGTGAAGGTTGATCGAGAGCCAAGGACACATCTCTGTCAGTCCTGAGAAGCAGTGGTTGATGAGCTCACCACGCCAGGCAGAATTTGCTCTAGATGAACGGTTTTTTCTCCAGCATCCATTCCCAAGCAAGTGGCCTAGGAGGTAGAGTACCCTTATACGCTCTTCCAGACAGCAGGTTATTACTGTTAGAATCAAACAGTTGCTTTTTATGGATTCCCTGGTTTCCCCCTTCTTTGATTCCTGTCTATATTGTTTCCTCTTAGTTTCCTATTTATTACCTTTCTCTGGAAAACACTTTGCTTTCCTCAGTTAATAGCAGGCAAGTCCTAGCAATTGATGATTGCATCATCCTTCAGTCGAAATTCATGGATCTGCTGTACAGACCTCTGGAAGCCAGGCTTTACTCTCTCACAATGGCAGTGACTGCACCCATGGTATAGAACCAAATTTTGCATTTATGAAGAAAGTAGATGCATGTCAACTGAGGAAGAATTTTGTATCAAGTTAAGAAATATCACTCTTTAGATAATAGGTGAGGACCTATAGTGATTATTCAGTGGAAGGGTGTCCAAGGACTGGGTTGTCGCTCAGTGGCAGAGTGCTTGCATACACATAGGAGGCCCTGGGTTCAATCCTAATTACCACTAATAAATAAAGTGGGACAGTGAGCATGATGGCACCTTATAATCCCAGTACATTGGAGGCCAAAGCAAGAGGATTGCTGTGAGTTCAAGGTCAGTGTAGGTTACATAGTGAGACCCTGTTCAAAACAAAGAAGTGTTCAGATTGTTCATTCATATAAGCTCCCATTGATTATGGAGGTTTTTCTTTTTTATGACTTCACTTAGGAAGCAACACTAGAAGCTTAGAGGTAGAACTCATTTAGATTGACAACTACAAATTTGAGGAATTTATTTCTATACTACAAAGGAAACATTAGATCAAGATATTAATGAATTGATTGTCTTATTGTTGTCAATTACTGGAAAACGCAGAAATCATGAGAAGGCCTTGAGAAAGGTGCTAATAGTGCTAGGCCCACTGTCTCACTGCCTCCCTCCTGTCCCTCCACTCTGGAATTCCTAAGGGGGAATTCCAGTCTATTATCAGCGCAGTTTAAAGGCTAATGAAGAAACAATCTTTTTGTAAAGCAACAAAGAACAGAGTTTGAAAGCAGGTCCAGGAAAATACAAGATGAAATACTTGGCTCTGTGAAAAGCAAACTTTCCTATGGACATGAATTTTTTTCCCTCTTAAATACCATACATTGCTTCGTTGCTTCGCAACCTAAAGTCTGAGCTTTCAATGCCTGTGTTGTGGGCAGCACTTTCCTAAATGCACCATGTGTGGTTGACTGGCGCAGTTTATGAGGGAAGAAGGCCAGAAAGCAGACATTCAAAGCAGGAGAGGCGGAGCAATTTTCTTACACATTTGCCAGACTTCTGCATACAGCTCAAGGTCACTCTTAAATAGAACTTACATTCGTTTTGGCAAAAACTACCCTCAAACCGACTAAAGAAAGTGAGTACAGAAAAGAGAAGAAACCCTGTTTGCCAGAAACCTTCCCAAAGTGTGATGTTCATGACACTGAGAAAGGGGCATTTCATAGGGAGAGAAAACAATACTAATTCAACAAGTTGCAGGGAGAGAGAGAGAGAGAGAAATCTTGCCCATCTTGCCCTTGATGCTGAAAAGCATTATAGCAAAGACTATTTTTCCCACTCCCAGCATTTCTTAGTTGCTTGTGGTTATACAATACCAGCTAACTAGGCATTAAAACATACATGCAAGTCAGATTATACAGACTGAGCAGGTTGTGCTTACGTATGTAGGAATATATATATATATATATATATATATATATATATATATATAATATATATATTCATGTACACGTACATACATACATGCATGTAACATCAGTTAATGAAAAAAAGAAGACATGAATTTGAAAGAGAGCAGGAAGGGGTATATGGGAGAGTTTGGAAGGAAGAAAGGGGGGGAATGATGTATTATAATCTCAAAAAATAAATAACTTTAAAAGGCCCTATAACCATAGGCAAGTCACTCCCTGTTTCCCCAATGGGTGAAATTTAGATCACAGTCCCTACCTTGTCTATATAGCATAAATCAATTCCTGGTAGCATTGGACAGGAGCAGACTGCCAGAGAGTGCTGACATGCTTATCTTCTATAATTATGTCACTACAGACAAAGGACGGATGTGTTTAACACTCTGTGCTCCTGGTTGTTCACCCCTGACCCTTAGGCTTGTGTCACATTTACATTCAGAGTGTGTTGTCATTTTTCATCCACAGTACTAAATGAGAGGAGGTGATGGTAGGTGTCACTTATCCCATGTACCTTCTTTATGCTCACCTACCATTGTAGAGACCCAGAGTCACTCCTCTCTGCTGTCACGCTTCATGCCACTTACTAGTCTTTTTCTGGCAATGGGTATGCCTGCCTCTTCTGATACCCTTTAAAATTATGGTATGCACCACCACAAGATTAGATTCTCATACCTTTCACCAATATAGCAATGTGGTATTCTCCTGGGTTGACATTAATTCCTACCACAAGATGGAGGAACATTTCTTATGAGAATTTGGCCACTCCTCACACTGTATTGATGTACTCTGCTCCATACTTCCTTCTAGTGCCAATGTATGGCATGCAAAGGGTGCTGACCACATAGAAAGAGCATCCATTTTAAGACTGTAATAATTTTATCTCAGAGTTCAAGAGCCTGTGCTGCATTTTCCTGTATATTCTCTGGAAGGTATGCATTCATGGTCATCATCCACAATGTGCAGTAATGGTGTCAGTTGGAAGCTTGTGTTCACAGGTGTGCCAATAGTGACAGAAGCTTCATGCGTGGCATTGTGGCTACCCTGAAGTTAATGGCACAGACATACAGAGGCAGGAAAATACAGATTTGTTCTAGCACAGTTGGTGATGAAGAGCTGTGGCAGTATGAGTGACAACAATGACATTTCTTCTTCCCTTGGTGGAAGATGGCCTGTCAGCTACCCATGGTGCATTAGACATCTGAGCAAGAAAACATGCTTCTAAGCAGCAAGACATGTGGTCCAAAGCTTGCATGGACCTGCACATACACTGACTGTACAGCAAGTGAACATCTCAGTGCTCCCTCTTGCTCTCTCATGGTAACTGAAAAATCACTACACCCCAAGCAAGCCTATGAGTTTGTTGTGCAGGTTTTCTCAAATAAGTAATTTAGGCCAGTGGTTCTCAAACTTCCTAATGCAGCAACCCTTTAATATAGTTCCTCATGTTGTGATGTCCAACCATAAAATTATTTTTGTTCCCACTCCAGAACTGTAATTTTGCTACTTCCATGAATCGTAATATAAATATCTGATCTGTACATGGTTTTAGGCAACCCCTGTGAAAGAGTAATTCAGCCCCAAAGAGATTTTGACCCACAAGGTTAGAACCACTGATTTACAATCACTGGGTCACCCTGACTTCACCTACCTTAAATACATTATTTATTTATTTATTTATTGATTGATTGATTATTTATTTAGCATGTGTGTGTTTGCTTGTGTGTTTTGTATGTGGGTGCCTGCAGAAGTCAAAAGAGGGTGTCAGATCCCCTGGAACTGGAGTTACAGGTGGTTGTGAACACCCAGCATAGATACTGGAAACTGAAAGAAGAGCAAGTGCTCTTAACCTTTGAACCATCTCTACAGCTCCTCACCTGCCTTTCTGTTCTTTAAAGCCAAGTGTCTCAACTTCCTCACTCTGGTATCTTGTGGTAACATGTGTGGACAAACACTCAAATCATCATCTGTCTTCAAAGCTGTGTGAGTGTAAGGATCGCATCATCTACTGGTGGGTACCATTGCATATTCATCAACATCAACTAGGCTTCCTATTTCATTTTTAATGGTTATTTATTAAAAGAGCTGCCTATTACAAGCCTTTAAGCACTTTCCTTACCTCATGATATGGTTCTTTGCTTTGCAATAGAAATATGCTACTGCCTGAAAGCCTCTTCATGTCCAGCCACCTAAGCTGTAAGTCTATACACCTGCTGCTTTCATTGCACTTTCATCTGAAGAAGCATCTCTCCTGTCTAATGCAGTCCTGGGCTCCTCTAGATCCCAGCTTTCCAATACCCTGTCTTTCCATTATCTTTGTACTTCTTCATCTTTTAGCATTACATTAGGTTCTCTCAAGCAGCATTTTAAAAACATCTGATCTTCAAAATTCACACTCATGTTTGCCTACCTCCCAAGTTCAGCCATGGTCATTCACAATCCCCTTAGGAGAATTATCTAAACTGTATTCTGTCCCATCTTACCACTGACTCCTTAACCTTATACAATCACATTTTTACCTCCACCACCCCACCAAGATGTTCTCCAAAATATCACCAATGACCTCCATCTTTAAAGAAACTCCCCCAGTAACATAAGCTACTGTTGTTGCTCTTGATTGCCTCCCAAAACTTGAAGTTAAGACCCTATTGCCGAAGACACCATACATTATGGACACAAGAATAGGAGGATAGAGCTGAAACTAACTGGAAGCCTCTGCCCAGAGGACTGGCTCTCATAGTATTTGAAGATGCTATGAAAGCTGCCAAGAGAGAAAAGCAATCAATAGCCCTATCCAGCTGTAATGTCTATGAACCACAACAATGACCAGAACTGCAAGATATCTCCAAAGGACATTTTGATTCCCATTTTCCTAAATCTCTAGAGAGGATAGACCGCCACTGACTCTTTTCCTTCTTAAGACATTATTGTTTCCTTTCTGTGATGGGAGTGAGAGGGCACTGGACACAGTAGCTGTGGGCAAGGTGTTTGTAAGGCCAGAAAGAAAGATGTTTCTGAGGACATCAAATGTGATTCAGACAGGAAAACAATCACAAAGTGGTCCCATAGTTTTTTGGGGAAGATGGAACAATACACAGATGTTAGTATACCAATGGAACGTGAAACTTGAAGACAGCTGTGTGCGTATTTAAACACACTCTCATAGACATCACCAAGACAAGGCTTGCCAGTGATGAGTGGCGGGCAGACTCTTGAAATATGGTTGCTACAAGATTTATATAATTGAACTGTTTGATCCAATCAACTGATCCTTTGTTCTCCACAAAATTCTTCTCATCTCTGCTTTACCTTTCCTTGGACCTGGACAGAGACCCCCACTTAATTCTTATGCTAGAGACTTCCAGGCCAGTGTTTTGGAAAATTCAAGGTTCCTTAGAATACTTATGAAATGTGAACAAAAACATCCCTCTGGAAGTGTTGCAGTAGAAGAAATTGGAGCTCTCAAAGTACCTAGACTCACGTCTATCACGTAGTTTCCACTAAATAAATGCTCAGAGAATTGAATCTGATCATTCGCATCCTGTCCCCACACTCACACTTTCCACGTGGAAAAGTCATACCCTAATACTCCTCTGAGTCCCATCCTGGCAAAGCTTAGAGCAGATTGCCAGGTTCTCCAGTCCTAGGTTAGCACTTTCTACATCATTAAGTTGGGCAGTTGCTAGTCTTCTATAGTCATTCTGGCTTCCATTTCCCAAAGGTAAAGTTTAAACACCTCTGTTGCCTGGCACTCATTTCCTATGTCTTCCTCCCTGCCACTCACATCAACTCTCAATATGTCATCATCAGCCATGGAGTATTCTTTTCCTTAACTAAGGCTTTCGATTACGATTATAATAGTTAGCAAATCTATAAAAAACACAAATTGATGACTCTTTATGTAAAAACCTAATGGATGATGGTACAATAAGCATTGAGTATGCCATTCTGGAGAAAGTAGTATGGATCCTTGTTCATCCTTGTTAATTTATCTATCATGTTTCCTTTAGAGGTATAGAAATCTTCATTTGCACTAATTCACAAAAACAAGAATGCAATGTCAGGGATCTGAAGGGACTGGTTTAAATCTCCTGAAAATATACCACAGAAAATTTCAGATTGGCCAGAGGTTTAAGTGTGAAAAATGAAGCCAGAGATATACATAAAACATGGATTTTAAAGTGCAGAAAACACATTTTTTCTCACTTAAAGGCAGGAACTATAATTTTTAAAAGATTGATAGATGTTATTACATATGAATTTAAAAGTTTTGCAGAGCACACAGAAACAACAAATTTGAAAAACTCAACTTGTAACATGCATCACAAAAGAGTTAATAGTGAACAACATGAATGGTAGTTTTCAAAGTTGATAAAGATTTTAAACATGTTTAGTGAAACCACTGGGTATAGATTGGCACAGATTTTTGACAGGGGATTGGGAGAAGTCCATGAGTTAGACAAAGTCATTACACCTTTATTTATAAAACATTAAAAATAAAAAATAATTAGTTGAAATTTTTATTACTGGAATTTGGCTAACTGAAGTATGAATTTGTTCACACAAAGGAATATGATAGATATGTTAAAAGTGGTGATGTAAATATATAATTACTGATATTGAAAGTATCTTCATCATATCACTATGAAAAAATAGGTTACAAAATAAATATATATATAAAATAATCTCTTTTTCATGAAAAAAAGTTATTTTAGTCATGTTTGGTACCTCTACATGTGTAAAATTTTCTTATGGATTTTCCAGTAGGAATTTATATGATTGTCAGGATTCTCTATTGTTTTTTGAATAATCTGGACATTTTTGTGATAATGTTAATTCTATTTATTTCACAGCTATTCTTACAGTACTTACGTTTGCCAGGCACTGTTTTAAGATTTTCACAAGTATCAGCTCATTTTATCAGAACAGAAAAAATGTAGGTAATAAAGTGCTTCTGTGTGTGGGGTCTGCTGGATGGGGAAGGACTCAGAAGCGGGAGGATGCTGGATAATATGAGACGTATATAGAAGAAATCCACTGTGTTTTGATTCAAAGCTATCCTCTTTTAATGACCCAACAAGGTCAGTAGGTCATGGGAGCTCCATGCCTTAGCCTTTTTCTGATTCTTTTAATGATGGGACAACTAATTAGCCATTAAGGATTAGCCAAGGGAGCTTAAGGCCAGGAGTATGTTGGCGCTGGATGGGGGGGGGCTTTTGGTTAAACAGGCCTGGCTTTGAATCTGGTTTCTACTAATTTTGAGATCTGTGATCGGAAGCAAGTTGTTTTACTTCTTTGATTTTCAGTTTCCTCACCTGTAAATGGGGACTAAATTTTACATCAAAAGATTGTTTATGTCCAAAATTTGAGCTCCCCCATATTTATATCATTTTAAATTTTCAATTATTAAAAAAATATATACATTTTTAGTTAAAACAGAATTACATGATTTTCCTCCTTTTTTTTCCTTCCTCTAGAACCTTCCAGGTACCCTCCTTCCACCTCCTCTCATGCCCCCCTTAACTTATAGCCATTTTTTTCGGTCATCATTGTTACATAAATATATATATTTGTATATGTATGCACAAATATACAAATACAACCCGCTGAGGCAGTTCTTGCTGTTTGTGTGTATATGGTTTCACAGATGACCACTTTGTATTAGATAACCAACAAAATAGTGCTTATCCCTGGGAGAGGCTAATTCTCCTTCTTGCTGCAGTCATTAGTTGCCTATAGTTCTCAACCCATGAAATTTTCTCTCTTTCACATTAGCATTTTTATTGATATTGCTGTTGTTCTGGTCTTGTTTATGCAGCCATTCCTAGGGGAGACTGTTTCACAGCAGATTTCCTAGTATTCTGTCTCTTACAATCTTTCTACTCTTTTTCCCATAATGTACTCTGAGCCATATATGCAGGAGCTGTGATGTATATATATCCCTTGGGGCTGTGCTCCCTATGATCTGTTGATCTCTGCATTGGGTCCAATTGTGGTTTTCTGTGATGGAATCCATTTGCTGCAAAGAAAATGTTCTTTTTGGGGTGGTAGCTACACTTACCTGTGGGTATAAGGATAATATTGAAACTGTAGTTATGGATTATGCTGTTTTTCAAAGTGATGGTAATATGTTACTTGAAACCAGTCCCAGAAACCTTGGGGCAGGGGTGAGCTGGTGTGGAGTCAACGACACAGGCCCCGGCAATTAGGTAAGTGGCAAAAGCAGACTCATTTATTCCAGGAAGAGGAAGCTCCTTTATAACCCCCCCGCTCCAGCATCCCATTGGCTCCTGGACTGCAAGCTGCTGCTGTGGCTCTTCCTCATTGGCTTGTGTCTCATCACCTGATATGACATCATCAGTCTCTGGGCATGTCCAGGAAGGTCTCAGTCCAGCCCTATGCAGAAGGCCAGCCAGGCATGTGCACAGTTTAGCCAAAGGCCTTGTTCCTGCCCAGTGGCAGGCCTTGTTACTCCTACAGTAATAGATTCTTTTCTATGGCTCATGACCTCACTAGCCACAGGAACGTGACTGGGTTTCTAGTACCATGGGATCTAAACAGAAGGAAGGAGGCTTCCAGCTTAGATCCAGCTTGAGTCCTGTGTCCAAATTGTGTAGTGTCTTCAATAATAGGGAATTACCTTATCCTCTAGGAGGCAACCAAGGGCTACATCAATAGTCTTTACTGTTTGGGGAATTATATGGGCTACCCTGACCAACATTTGGAAGGTTCTTAATGCCTGGTACTGAGAGTTTTGTTAGTTCACAGTTCTTGTGGGAAGCATTGTCAGCCCAAGTAGCTTAATTTCCTTTAAGATGTGTGTGTGTGTGTGTGTACTTGCATGTATTATATATAATTCACAGTAAATATAAAATAATATGATTCCTGGAAGTTTTATCAAACAACCTTGGTGCTATTTATTTGTCTTTCATTCCTTCTCCTGTATTGGCCTTCCTCTTCCTCTCCTCCTCAGTAGGAGCCCCTTCCCCATTTTTCTGTGTCCTGCTTCATATCATCTGTATCCTACTATTCTGCTCTCACCCAACTCCGATCCCACGTTTTTACTTTCCTGGTTTCTGTGGTTACTTCACGTTGTATACACTCACATGTGGAGATTTGGAACCAGGAACAGCAGAAGAGAGAGCACATATGGTGTTTGTCTTTAGCATTTGTTGGTATTTGCCACATTCTGACTGGGGTAAAGTGAAATCTTAAAGTGGTTTTAATTTTAATTTTCCTAATTGTTAAGCATGATGACAACTTTTGAGGAATTTCTTAAGCTATTTTTATTTCTTCTATCATTAACTCTCTGTTCAGATCCCTAACCTGCTTTAAAATTGGATCATTTGTATTTTTGACTCTTCAGTTTTTAGTTCTTTGTATATTCTGTATGTTAATTCTCTGTCGGGTGTGTAGCTGACAAAGATTCTATATCTCTCTGTAGGTTTGCTCTTCATTCAGTTGACTGTCTCATTAGCTGTGTAGAAGCTGTTTAGTGTTATGAGTTCCCACTTGTCCTAATTTCTGGGCAAATAGTGTCTTGCTCAGAAAGTTCTTCCTACATTTATATCATATAAGATACTACCTCTGTTTTCTTCTAGAAGTTTTAGTGTTTCAGGTTTCAAATTGAGGTTTTTGATCCACTAGGATTTGTTTTCTGTCGGGGTGGTAGGTATGGGTCTAATTTCATTCTTCTGCATGTGGACATCCAGTTTCCTAGCATTATTTGTTGAAGATGCTGTTTTTCTCTAGTGCACATATTTCCCCTTTGTCAAATATCAGATGACTGTAGTTATGAATATTTGTTTTTGGGTCTGTAGACTAATGTCTGTTTTTCTGCCAATACCGTATTGTTTTTTATTACTATATCTCTATAATATAGAAGTCTAAAATAAAAATCCCTCCAGCACTCTTTTTGCTCAGGATTGCTTTGACTACCTGGCTTACTTTCTGGTTCCATGTGAGTTTTAGGATTTCTTTTCTGTGAAGACTGTTGTGGGTATTTTGTTTGGGATTGTATTGAAACTGTAAATTGCTCTTGGAAGGTTGGCCATTTCACAGTATTGATTCTACTGATCCATCAACACAAGATTTCTTTCCATTTTTAGTCTCTTTCTCAATCTCTTTATTCAGTGATTTGATGCTTTCACTGTAGAGGTCTTTCACCTCCTTGGTCAATTTTATTCCAAGATATTTCATTGTCTTTGATGCTAATGTAAATGGAAGTGCATCCATGATCTGTTTCTTTGTGTGTTTATTCTTGGTGTATAGAAAAGCTACTGATTTTTATAAGTTAATTTTAATTTTGTACTCTGTCATTTAGTTGAAGTTGTTTATTGTTTCTAGGAGTTTTCTGGTGGGAATTTTTGGACTTCCTACATATAATAGCATATCATCTGCGAGTTAGGAAAATTTGACTTCTTTTCATATCTTTGTATATTTAATTTTCTTCTCTTACCATATTGCTCAAGCTAGTGCTTCAAACACTATATTGAAAATGAGTGGGAAAAGTGGGTAGCCCTTTCTTTTTCGTGATTTTAATGGGATTGCTTCAAGTTTTCCTTCATTTAGGATAATGTTAACTGTTGAATTGTCACATATAGCCTTTATTATGGTGTAATATGTTCCCTTAAGTCCTTTTCTCTCTAATAGTTGTATTACGAAAGCATGTTGGGTTTTGTCAAAGGCTTTTTCTACATCTCTTGAGATAATAATGTCATTTTGTCTTTATGTCCATTTATATGATTTATTATATTTGTTAACTTACATATGTTGAACTAACCCTACATCATTTCTTAGATAAAGCCAACTTCATCATGGTGGATGATTTCATTTATATGGGCTTATATTCAGTTTGTTATTTTACTGAAGATTTTTGCATTTATGTTTATCCGGAATATCAGTCGGTAGTATTGTTTTTGTTTTTGAGATATGTGTGTGCACGTGCATATGCTTACCTGGTTTGGGTATTAGAGTAATACTGGCTTCATAGAATTAATTTGGGACTGATGCTCCTCTTTCTCCTCCTCCTGCTTCTGCTTCCTTTTTTTCCTCTTCTTTCTCTTTGTCTTCCTCCTTTCCCTTTTCTTCCTCCTTCTTAAGAATTTAAAAAGAATTGTTTGTAGTTTTGCCTTGAAAGTTTGATAGAATTTACTGTGAATCCATCTAGGCCTCAACTTTTTTTTTTTTTTTTTTTTTTTTTAGTAACAAGAATTTTAATTACTTTTTTCAATCTCTTTTGTTATAGCTCTGTTTAGGTTATTGGTCTCTTCTTGGTTTAACTTGAGTTGTTTATATGAATCAAGAAATTCATCAATTTCTTTTAGATTTTCCAACTTAATGGAGTACAGACTTTAAAACAATCCCTAATAATATTCCGTGTTTATCTGATGTCACCTTTAATGTTTCCCTGTTCATTTCTGATTCTCTTTCTTTTGGTTTGTTAGGCCAAGTATCTGTAGATCTTATTTATCTTATCAAAAATGCAGCTTTTGATGCTTTGTATTTTTTCTTTTGTTTTTATTTCATTACTATCTGCTTTGATTTTCATTAGTTCTTGCTGAGTTTGGGTTGTTTGGTTCCTGCTTTTCTAAATTCTTGAGTTGCATCATTAAGTCATTTATTTGTGCTGTTTCTGATTGTTTAATACAGTCACTTAGAGCTATAAATTGTTCTCACAGGACATGTCCCAGAGGTTTTACTGTGTTGTGTTTCCATTTTAATTTAGATCCAGAAATACTTTAATTTCTTTCCTGATTTCTTCTTTGACCCATTCACTGTTCAGTATTGAGTTGCTTAATCTCTATAAGTTTACACAGTTACTGGAGTTTTGTTTGTTGTTGATTTTAAGTTTTATTACACATGATCAGATAGGATACATGGAATTGCTTCACCTTTTCTGTATTTGTCAAAGTTGTGTGTGTGTGTGTGTTCAGCACGTGGTCTATCTTAGAGTTGCTTTCATGTGCTGCTGAGTAGAATGTATTTCCTTTGGTGTTTTTGTGGATTATTCTGTAGATATATTTTAAGTATATTTAATGTAAAATGTCATTTAATTCTGAGACTTCCGTGTTTGTTTGTTTGTTTGTTTGTTTTTTGTTCAGATGACCTATCTATTGAAGAAACTGGACTGTTAAAATGGCTATGATTATTGGGTTTGTATTAATTTGTGTCTTTAGTTCCATTAGTATGGTTTTTATTAAATTGTGAGCAGCAGATTTCAATGCATGTATATCCCCAAAGGCATAGGCCAATAAATAAAAACTGGGCAAAATAGTAACTGGAGAGATGGCTCAATGCTTAAGAGAACTTACTGTCTTTTTGTAGTACTCAGGTTTGATTACTAATACCCACACGGCTGTTCACAATTGTCTGTACAATTTAAGGGGATTCAATACCTCCTGGCTTCCATAAGCACCAGGCACACATATGGTACACAGACATAAATGCAAACAAAATACCCAGATATACAAAATAGAATAAATCCAAATTTTATAATGGTTAAATAGGACTACATCAAATCGAAAAGTTTATGCACAGCACAGGAAACAGTTGACCAAGTGAGGAGACAGCCTACAGAATGTGTATTTCTTCTAACAACTTTTTATGTGTATACATTGTATTTTGACCAGACTCACACCATTATGTTCTTGTGCTACTTCTCCTGTTGAACTTCATTTTAATTAGTCCTCTTCTTATGTGCATGTCTTTTAAAAATGACCTACTATGTTTAAATACAGTTGCTTGCATGAGCTTGAGTAGGAAGTATTCAATAGAGCATGAGCCTAATAAGCCCAGCTCCCATCCACGATGGAATACTGAAGGGCACAGTCATCTGCCGGTTTTGTACAGGTAACCATAGTTTCTGTGAGTTATGAGTGCAATGGCAGTGCCACACCTAGAAGACAGCACTTCAAAGCTCCCTTCTCTACCCTCTTAAAGTCTTAAAGCTCTTAAAGTCTTTCTTTCCACTTCCTTTCTGTGGTGTTCCCTAAGCTTTGGAGGGAGTGATGCAGATATCCTACTTAGAGCTGAGCATTAAACACTCATTATTATCACTTAGACCAGTTATGAGTTTCTGCATTAACCACTGCCCACTGCAAAAAATAGATTTTCTGACTAAAGCTGAGAACAGCACTAGTCTATGGGTATAAATATAAATATTTGGATGACATTTTAACAACATGATCGTTTAGCAAAACAACAGTAGTAAGTTTACTCTAGGACCTGTGGCCTTCCTAGCTGGGCTGGCTAGTTTGTCAATTAGATACAGGCTAGGATCATCTGGGAAGAGAAAATCTTAACTGAGAAAATGCCTCTATAGAATTGGCATGTAGGCAAGTTTGTAGGGCATTTTCTTAATTGATCATTAGTGTGGAAGGGCCTAGCTTACAATGGACAGTGCAATCACAGGGCTGATGATCCACGGTGCTATAAGAAAGGAGGCTGAGAATGCCAGGTGAGCAAGCCAGTAAGCAATACCTCTCCATGTCTATGTCAACTCCTGCCTCCAGGGTCCTGCCCTAAATTTCTTCATTGATTGAGTGTGGTCTGAGAGTTGTAAGCTGAAATAAACCTTTTTCTACCCAAGTTCCTTTTGATCACAGTGTATTATCACACAACTAGAAACCTAACTATGACACTAGCCATGGACTTTTGACCAGGTTGACAGTATCTGGTATAAATTCCCTCCTATAAAACTGTCCTAAATTCCAATCAGAAAGCAACTGGTTACTTTTTAACAGTCATACCATTATTGTACTACTAGTTGTATCCTGACTGGTGGGTCCACAGCATGTAAGACTGTTTGATAACTTTTCTCCCCAAGAAGCTTACAAAGCACCTTCCAGTGATATGAAAGATGTCAGCAGAGAGGGAGCTTCTAGTTCAGTTACAGATTAATTTCTATGTCCTACAACTTAATGTGTTGTGTCTTCATTATTAGGACACTACATTCTTAGATCTATTGTGCAATCAAGATTAAGCTCAACAGCCTTTTATTTAAAAAGAGGGGCTTTGACCAACAACTAACAGGGAGGTATCTCACACACAGCACTGGGATTTCATTTGATAAACTTTGGCTTCTAGGATTCAATATCATTATTGAAGAGTACCTAGATTTGATTTTTCAAAAATTTTTACTACACTATATTTTAGCTGGTTTATAAAATAGTAGATTTCCATAAGGTTTTTAGTATACCCTTAGTTTTCATTAACCTCCATCCCATCCATGTTTTCACCTATTCCCCTATCCTATCCCAGTTTAAACCTTTCCACCATCCAATATTCCCCTCACTATTTTATATCATATAAAATATGATTTTAAAAACTCCCTGCCTGTTTAAGGCTTCATTCAGTGGGTCTTGTCTCCTTTCTTATTTCCTGGCCTCAACTAACTCTCACTCTAATTTGAACACAGAAATTTAGAAATTCAAACTTAGATCCACAGATGATAGAAAATATATGGTTGTTTGTCTTTCTGATCCTGGGTTAGCTTATGCAATATTGATTTGTTATTGTTACCAACTTGTACCTGTTAAAATGGTTATTAGAAAAAGTCACGATATCATGTTGAAGAGAATGGGGTGAAAGGGGAACACTTGCATGTCACTGGTGGGAGTGTAAGTCAATTTAGCCATCATGGAAAGCACTATGGAGTTTTCTAAAAAAAATGCAAAGTAGAACTACTATATAAACCAGCAAGACTCTTTTGGATATGTTCCCAAAGGAAAAATCAGCATCTCAAAGAGATATGTGCACCTTTAAATTCATTAAAGAAATAATCAAGACATGGAAACAAACTAAATTTATCAATGAATGAGTAGATAAAGAAGATAGGATATACAGATACAGTGGAACAGTGGTCTTCAGACTTAAAGAATAAGGAAAGTCTTTTCCTTGCAACAACATAGTCGAACCTGGAGGACAGTATACATAATGAAATAAGCCAGAAACAGAACAATAAATACAGCCTGATCTCACTTATGGTGGAATCTAAAAAGAGTCAGCAAGTAGAATGGCTCCTACCAGACATAGGAGACCCAGAGTGGAGAGACAGATGTTGATGAAAGGATAGGGCATTAATTCAACAATGAATAGATCCAAGAGATCTATTGTATAATATGGTATCTATAGCTAATAACAGTATTTGCATACTTGAAAATTACCAAGTTGTTTCCCATAAAAAGTAAGTGTATGAGAACATGGATGTGTTAACCAGCTTAATTTAGTCATTCTACAATGCAGAAATATGTCAAAACAGCAGACTGTGTGCCATGAATATTTACAGTCTTTATTAAGCAATTAAAAGTAATTAATTAAACACAAAGTAGGATGAGATATTACTGAAGTCATGAGGAGTATACATAAATCACAAAAAGGGATGGCTGGCATCAGTACAAACCACGAAAAGAAATGTGCAAAGAATTGAATTTGAGAACCTAACAGTGACGTGTTGCAACTTAACTGGAACCATGAGAAGCTGCATTGAGCCAGGGGCTAGCAGAAATGGTATCGCTTCCAGCTCCTTTGCTTCATACCCTGTAGGAAATGGGAAAGGCCTGACGCACCCACTCCAAAGACCGGGTGACCTGTCAATTGCTTTCTTCTCTCAGGCTGCCATCATTGTGATGGGAAGTACATTTGGAGGATGTGTGTGATTGCTGCCAGCTGAATCAAGGAGAATTACTGTGACCTAATGTGATGCTGTCTAAGAAACTACTTAAAAATTTTACTCTTGAGAGTGCCCAGGGGGCATTCTTGTGCTTTCTTATTTAATGAGCTCTCTCGTACAGAAATTTGTGCTTTTCAAAAGATGCTTATGAAGTGCCCTGCAGTCTTCATTGCCTCCAACAATTCAATCACATTCTCTCTCTACCTCTAGATCATCTCTACAGTTTTACAAATAAAGGAATTGGATTAGTAAATAAGCTATCTTCCTTCCTTGAGTTTTCTAACACCTTTTTCTGCCCATCTAAGGCACTTCTCACCAGTACACCTTTTTTCTTTCTTGAGACAGAGATTGAACAGGCATGGGACTCACCTACTATTGGCTAGGCTGTCAGGTCAGGGAGACCCAGGGATCATCTTTCTATCTCCCAGTGCAGACTGTGCACCGAGGGCAATGCAGGCAGTGAAGACAGCCTCAGCAGTGCACTTCAGAAACATCTTTTGAGAAGCACCAAGTTCTGTTGGAGAAAGCTCATTAAATAAGAAAAATGCCGAGACTACAAACACACATCACTACATCTGACTTTTATATGAGTTCTGGGAATTGAACTCATGCCCTCGTGCTTGTGGGGCAAGCATGTTATCATTTGAGCTATCTCTAAGCCACTGTGTGATAAAGAATTCTTAAAGTATTGGCCTTGATCACTTGTATTGTACACGTCTTTAGAGAAAGTTCCTCAGAAATGTAACTCCTAGGTTTCTTCTCCAGATGTATGAACTTGAATCATAAAGGATAAGGAACAGTTATCTATATATTTCCCAGGTATCTGAAATGATTTGGTTGCACCTATAACCTGAAGAGCACTAGGTCCGAAGATCTAAGCTTTGAGATGAAGGTGCAGTGGAAGAGTAATCCATCTTCTCAGCACTCAGCTACTGGTGTGAAAATAACTTTTCTTTTTTATTAGATTTTTTTTATTGCTTAAGAATTTCAAGTCAGGCACTGGTGGCACATACCTTTAATCTCAGCACTCAGGAGGCAGAGGCAGGTGGATCTCTGTAAGTTCAAGGCCAGCCTGGTCTACAGAGTGAGTTCCAGGACAGCCAGAGCTACAACACAGAAACCCTGTCTCAAAAAACAAACAAAAAACAAAGAATTTCATACATACATGTAATGTGCTTTGACAAAATCCACTCCTATATCTTCCCCTCCAATTCTTCCCCTATCTCGACCAGAGCTTTTTCTTCTAATTTTATGTGCTCCCTCCACTCCTCCTCATCCCTCTCTTCTTCTTAATCTTCCTCTTCTTCCTCCTTTATCTCCTTTCTCCTCTTCCTCCTCCTACTTTTTTTTTATCTTCTATTCCCACTGAATCCATTTAGTGCTGCCTGTATGTGCATGGTTGTAGGATCATCTCACATCAGCCACACATTTCTAATAGATCTTCAGCTAGTGGCAGGACTTCACAAGCCCCTCTTCTATCCATGCTAAGAGGTTTGGCTTGCTTGATCTTGTGCGTCCAGTTATAGCCATTGTGAGTTCATATCACCATAGTCCTGTCATGTCAGGCAGCTACTGTTTTGCTACAGGTATCTAATACCTTTAGTCCTTACAGTCTTTCAGCCTCATCTTCCAAGATAGTGCATAAGCCTTGAGAAAGGAGGTGTGGTATAGATGTCCCATTCAGAGCAGAGCACTCCGCAGTCTCCTAGTCTCTGCACATTGATCAGTGTGTGTGCTGTATGAATCTATATCTACTGAAATCCTTCTGAGTGAGGAAACCCAGACCCAGAAAGACAGGCTCCATGGTCTTTCTCATATACGAATGTTAGCTTTGAATCTTTAGATATGTGCATTTAAATTGAGTACCTACAGGAATCAGGAAAATAGTAAGAAGCTATTGGGAGCTGTCAAGGAACGGGGGTAGAATAAAGATAACATGAAGGGAATATGGAACAGGAAGGATTAAATGGGGTGAAGATGGAAGAGTAGAGGAGGGAATATACAGGATGGACAACTAACACAAAATACCTTAGAAAAAGCCATAAGAAAACCTACTGCTGTAGAAGCTTCTGAAAATTTATTCTAACACATATGTAAAATTACCATATAATGAGGATCAGTGCCTCTCCCAGAAACCACAGGACATCACGTAAAAGGGCCAATACCACATATGGGTTAGTTCCCTTTGAGTTGTTGCTCAGTGGGCTTCCATAGACTAGCCACAAACATTAAAGGGTACAGCCATTACTCTTGGTTATCTCCCAAGAACTTGATGGTAAGACGCTGTTGCTGAAGACATCATGTACGTAAGTCATAGGACATGAAGATGTCAAGCTGGTACTAACCTGGGAGCTTCTTCCTTACTGGCCAGCTTTCATAGTGCTGGAAGGTGCCATGCACACACCTGGAGGAGAATTCACAGTCTTACCAAGCTGTGAATTCTAAGATCTACACTGAAAACTGGCCTGGTGTAATATGCTGAATGGTCCAGTACTGGCCTTAACATCATGGAAGCAGCTAGCTAACCACTTTTTGAGTGGATTTAAGGCCGACTCCACAAGCTGGAATCCAGATCTGGTACCATGAACTAGATTTTAAACCAGCGACAGACAAGGTCATAGACCTTAGAGGAAAGCCTATGACTACTATTTTGCTAAATGGACATTCCCCTGCTCTTTGTGAATGGTCCACTCATCTCTGCAGTCACCTCCCCCTTGCTTTCATGTCGCATGCTTTGTCACACACAAAATAACCTATTTTCCCTTCTTGTGGTCCTTTCTAGTCCCTTTCATCATCTATATCCACAACACACACACACACACACACACACACACACACACACACACGCACGCATGCAGAGAGAGAGAGAGACAGACAGACAGACAGACAGACAGACAGACAGACAGAAAGAAAATCCTACAATCTAGGCTTCCATATGAGAGGAAACATGTAGTATTTGCTTTAAGGTCCTGCTTAGCACTAATGTATTCTGCTTCTCAGAATGAAATTTTGGAAACTGTCTCTGTCTTTCCAACCACAGCAAATCACTTCTGTGAGCATCTCTGCAGAGTTGACTTCTCAGAGGAAACTGTGACATCGCATCGCTTCCGACTGGCTTTACTGGGCTATTTGGGTAAATCCGCCCTTGGGAAGAATTCCAATAAATCATCCGCAGAATTCCACCTGCCACGGGGGAAAGGTAACTTCTCCTCCTTCCTGGCCCAGGCTGTTGGAAGCCACCGTCTGTTGTCTGCTTCCGTGCACACGAGGCAGGAATGCACTTGGATGGAGCTTGTGGCTGGCGGTCCAGGCCCTCATTCATCACCACACCCTTCTACATCTCTAGCTCTGGGGCCCTCGCTAGTCTCTCCAACCCTATGCGGGGTTCTCCTTCTCTCTTTGGTGATGCAGATGCTTCCACTGGACCGCAGTTGTGTTGATGGCTCTATCTTGGGTCACTCGGCCTCTTGTTGCTCACTTAGAGCCAGAATATCCCAGGTACTGATTACTGATTCTGGCTTTGCAGGGCTCCAGTGACTTTGGTCACAACATCACTGGCTCCTGAGAGCATTCCCCATGGTCTAGCCCTGTGTTTCTCAGTGAGTCTTTCTGGGCTGTTTCCTTCTCGATCATTTATAATTTCATTGTAGCATTCACTCTAACAGGATTCTCAGGGTATGAAAGTTCTTGCTATTTAGAGATCCCTCTGCTGCTAAAGCTTTAGATGCCCACAAGGCCTCAAAATATATATCAGAGCTCTGGGAATCCTTAGAATAGTTGATACACATTGACTCTAGAGAATGGTCAGCTGAGGGATAGCCACAGCTCAGTAGTCTGTCACAAACACACCTGGACTCTAATGCAAAATCAAAGAGGCAAACTAAGACATGATAGGGTAGACATAAACGTTGGAAAGCATGGAGGCAGATGTTAACTATTAGGAATAGGATTATGCCCAAGACATTGAGCTTCCAGTCAGAAGCCAAGCTGAGACAGCATCAGAGTGTCATAGTGGGAAACGTTAAGGGAAATTAGCAGCACTTGTAGTCAACAGAGTTAAGTTTCATCTTAGGGAAGTCTTCTTTCTTGATCATGTAATCTGTCTCTCTGAACAGCTTACTCCATTTGGCTACCCACTGCCTGTGGTAAAAATATCAACACCTTTCTTAGCTTATGATGCACTGCATAGCTTGCTGCTTTCCTACATGTTTGTCCTTTCCCTCCCTCCCTCTCTTCCTCCCTCCATCACTCACATTTTCTTTCCTCTCTCCTTTCTTCTCGCCCTCCAATTCTCCCTCCCTTCTCATCCCTGACCCTATCAATCAACTGGTCTGACCAGGCCACCTGAACTTAGATAGCTATCAGTGGCTTCTTAGTACTTCCCCAGCATGGATACAACTCCTTTCTCTTGTCCATGTGTCTAGAATCTCTCTTTGAATCCTTTCTGATTGTCTCCATAGAATGCACACTCTTTCCTGGGGGCCATGATGTTCTCACTCTTCCTCCTTTCCTTCTTTCCTCCCCCCTCCCCCGTCCCCTCTCCTCTCCTCCTCCTCCCCCCCCCCCCTCCTCTTCTTTCCTTTTTTTCGTGATACAGTGTTTCTCTGTTGTAACTGGCTGTCCTGGAACTCGCTCTGTAGACCAGGCTGGCCTTGAACTCACAGAGATCTGTCTACCTCTGCCTCCTGAGTGCTGGAATTAAAGGTGTGTGCTACCATATCTGGTAAGTCGACCTTTTCAAGGACTTCTATGGTCTAGTCCAACTTTGCTTTCAGGGTTTATTTTCTTTTTACTCTGACTAATGTGAGTTCCTTGCATTCTTCTCAATATGCTCTGGCTTTATTCTATATACCTTCACTCCATTTTGGAAGCAATCATTTATTGAGCAGCTATTATTGCATGTTAGGATGTGGAATTTTGCTTGTGTTTCTCCTTTTGGTTGGAATGAATTGTCTTGTCTCCGTCTTCATGTTTTCAGGCCTTGTATTTCCCAAGACTCATGTTAAATGTTACTTGTAAGAGGCCTTCTCTGAGTCCATGGGCTTTAGTAATGTATCCCTCTTTGGAATGCTCATGGAGCATAGTCTGCACTACTCTTCCTGTATATCACTCTGTGCTTGGTACATGTGTACACAGCTCACCACCTGATGCTGAAGAGAACCTGACAATGTAATCAATATCTGGCTCTCTTCTGTGGTCTCTGCTTTTCACCTGTTGGGAAACCCACAGATGCTTATATGGATATAATATGTTTGGACCTTCTATTTTCTAAGAGCTGAGGTGGCTAGTGGACAGATTGGAAGAAAATTACAGAAAATCTATCAAAGCAGACTGAAGCTCAGTAAGACATTTTCAACCATTGGGAGCAGGGACAAATAGGTCCAGAAGCAGTCCTGTCTTCCTGCCCAGTCAAATAATTGTATTTCTGAATGATGAATCAAGGTTATTGCAGAGGGGTGGGACTTTGTGTTGAAACAGCAGACACATTTATAAACAATTTGGTAAGATTATATAAAATTGATTAAAATGGTTTTAAAAGTGTTCTTGGGCTTCAAACGGGTTTATATAAGTTACATGCAAAGTACACATCTGAGTAAGACCTCATTTCCAGCATTGTGAGTAAATGAAGCATTACTCAAATAAATGAAACTGTATATTTTGTATATCTAATTTCTCTCTCCAGTATGTTCTGAATTAGTGAAGGAAAAGGAGAAAGATGCTTTTTGTTTCTCTAATTAAATGTTAAACCATTACCCAGGTAGCCACAGGACAGTGTCCTCAGCACATCTGTCATAACTGCTACCCATCAAGTTTTCCCTTCTAGGCAGAAATGTGATTACCTCTTGGAACGATGTCAACAATCTCTAACTGCAGAAAGTTGATCTAGTTTGCTATTATTCACGAAGTGTTGTATTACTGGAATCATGATGGATTGAGAAAAACCATATTCTGATTGTATCTGGGTTGTGGGTGAGAAATCAGTATTGAAAATGCTGAGCTCTTCTCCTCCTTTCCAGCCCACAGATTGTGTCCACTGTGTTAAGCATAAGTCTCCATGGCCAGTTAGAACCTTTACATATTCTGTCCCATAGAATCATCAGGCTGGCCTCCTGAAGCAGACAAGGCAGAGGTGACTGTCATGGCTATTAGTTTTAAGTGTATAATTAAATACCTATGACCCTTATCATCCAACCTAAGAACTTCCAAGGACCTTTGGGTGCTGCTCCACTAGCCATCATGTGCCTTCTGGACACCCTATGAGATTAAACTATTATCATGAAATTTTATTATCCTTTATTTTTATTTTCAACATGTTAATCTTGTATGTATTTACTTCTTTACAACATACACTTCATCTTATTTAATCATAATGAGTACATAAATATCAAATAGTATCTTAGAATTTGTTTTTCATTATTCATGCTATAACCATTCAAACTGGTTCTTCTACATTTTTGTTGGCTACTTAGAAGTTGTTACGTTTTACTGCTACAATATAGCTCAATGTATAATTAATCACTTACTTTCTCTACTGCTGCTGAGAATATGGATTATTTCAAGACTTCTTCAGTTTGTCTTTCACTGTTACAAATATGTATGTTCTATATATTTCTTTATTTGCTCATATATAAGAATTTCTCTTCTGAGTAATGGCTACACAAATCTTTCACTTTATCAGTAAATATCAAATTATTTTCCAAAGTGCTAGACAGCAGTAATTTATAAGAAATTCTGATTTTAATGTTATCATAGTCAAAATTACTACCTTTCCTCTTATTTTAGCCATTTGATTAACAAATTTTTCTTACCCTAAGATCAAGATTCTCCTCTATTTTATTAGGATGCATAAATTGCATATAGTAAGGGTTTCATCATGACACTTCAATACATGAATGAATGTAATGTAATTTGATCGTATTCATCACCTTATTACTCTCTCTTTCAAAATTAACTTACAAAGTAATAGGTTTCCCTGCGGGACTTTCATAATATCTCATAAAATTTTCATTTTGGTTTACTCTTCTCCCCCCACATCCCTCTTCATCCTCTTTACCCCCCTTTCCCACTGCACTCTTTGGCCCTCAATATTCACTCCTTCAACTTTGTTCTATTGTTCTACCTTAAAGCCTTTCTAGTTTCCTGGCTTGTATCCACACATACTTCCACTTGGATACCACTTTTTCTTATCACCTCTCTCCTCCCTTTTTTCTCCTCAATTTTAATCTAAACTTATTCAAACCTTTCCCCTTTGTGTATATATTTCTTGAAGCATGATCTTGCTATGTAGATCAAACTGCCTTCAAATTCCTGGAGTCAAAATAGCTGGGGCTGAACATGTGTGGTACCACACAACACAATACAGCTGAACTTTGTGTGTGATGTATGTGTCTGTACATGTGTATGTGGGTGCTTGTCTGTGTGCACTTACTTTATGAAGTCCAGAGGCGGATATAATGTATGTTCCTCTGTTGTAAAAGTTTATTTTTAGTTGTGTTTAAAATAATTGTTCTGTGCACTGTTGGGTGACAAGCTGCCCAGGTCTTGGTGTTTTGTATTGTCCGCAAGTTTTGGCTTTATGTAGGGGATGTTTGATTGCTAATGACCTGCACATGCTATCAATAGAACACCCTGAGGAGTTCTGAATCAATAAAAATACCTGAGCTCAGATGCTCAGGGTTCCACTGTCCATTATGGCGCTTGCTGTGACAGTGGTTTCCTCTGCTGAGGTCTGGCAGGGCTTGCACATATGAACATACCTCCTTATGTCTCTTTGTGAGCCTACACAGTACATGTACTACTACATTCTTCGGTAACTCTTTACTTCATTTATGTGTGTATATGAGTGGTGTATGTATATGTTAAGATGTGAATGTGCATGAGTTCATGTACTTATGTAGAGGGTGTTGGACGCCAGAGGTTGACATTGTATTCCTTACTGCTCCAATAGAAGGGTGGAGTAGGGCAGAAGATTCTCACCTGAGTATCCAACTGTTCCTTCTTACCAGGAAACCCTGCATACGGCCTCAGGGCGTGGCTAGAATGTATAAAGGCCACGGAGGTGCAGCCATTGGTTCAGAGAGAAGTGTCATCTACACCCCTGGAAGTAACCTGGCTCTGTAGGGAAGCCCAACCAATTCAGTGGTTTCCCCAGAGTGGACTGTGTAAGAATCATGCCTCATTTTGTCACTGGCACCTTAGGAGAAGGGGCAGATATTGCTTAGTCTTCTCAGTGGAAAGGGATTTTAGCAACAGTCTGTCACAAAGCCTAGGTTCAAATACCAGATCCTCTCCTCAGCAGCTGTGGGTCCACAAGCAATTTATTAAACAACTGCAGCCTTGGTTTCCTTGTGAGACAAATAAAGGTAGGGATATCTTCACCTCATAAGAGCACTTTGACAAAGGAAAGAACCTATAGAAAGGTCCGCACTGAAGGTCCAGCACATATGTACTATTGAGAGTAATGGGTATGGATTATTTTAGACCCAGCATTTATCTCATCTTTTAGATGTCTATGAAAGCTTCTTAACTATGAATGTTTTTTCAATGAGGATGGTCCCACCATTGGCTCTGACACCCACAGTCTGAGCATTTCTCACGTTGTCTGCACTCCTCTGGCAGCTACCTGCTTTCTTCTCTCCCTGCTTTTCTCTTTCTTTCTAGTTCTAAGGTACCAAGTTATTTTATTTTCTCATTTTCCTGTTTGTTTTTCATTTTTGCATCTTGTAAAACAGAAATTCTAATTTATCACTTTGGTTTATGTCATGCTTTTATGAGCTGAATTGTAAAATTCGCTTCTTTGAGTGCTCAATTCCCTTCCTGTTTACATGGATTCTTTATAGTCTCTATAAAGCTCTATTTACCTACCTACCTACCTACTTATCTATTCACCATCTACTTTTATATACTTAAACTCATTGAAGTACATTCTCATGATCATTCCGTCATGTAGAAATGACATCTTTTTCCCTTTTGTTTCCAGGGTCACAGTAATGCTTTTCAGATTTAAATATTATTTGCTTTGCTTATCTTTCCCTCTCAAACTGCCTTAAAACCATTTACTCAGAGATCAGTGTACAAAAAAGGGTCCCAGGGCTCCATGGCCTTCAGAATGTCTGCTCACATGCTTTTATATAAGAAATCCATCCCTACTTTACAGGTCCTCCAGTTGAGAAATGAAGTCTGTTCTCACCTACCTGCTTTCTCCAACGTATTACTGGTAGCTTTCCCTATTGCTGGAAAGAATACAAGTGTGTAATTATATCTTAAAAAATTTAATTAGCATCATCTTGAAGGTGTGTGGGGTTTGTAAATGCATTCATTCTTGTGGCTCTAATAATATTAGTGATCAACCAATTTGACATCCTCAGGGAAGAGCAAGGCTGCTTTCTTCCTTTTAAAAACATTATACTGTACTAGTGAGTGTAATAATTTGATTTCATAGGGAAGCATAATTTTCTTTTTATTAATTTTAAGTTAGTGTGCAAAATAATGGGTTTGCTTATGACATTTTTATACATATATATTATTGCATTTTGCATCCACCCTTCCCACTATTCTCCTTCCTCCTCCCATCAGCCTTGGCAGTCCTTTGCCTCAACACACTCCCTCTGCCTCTCCTTCTCTCCCTCCCTCCCCGGTCCCCCCTCTCTGTTTCTCTCCACACTCAGACACAGACACACATCTAGATCCTGTGTATGGGAGAAAATGAGGTGCTCTTTTGTCAGACAGCACACAACATAGGGGTTAGATGACCTCTTGGTTTGAATGATGTCCAGGACTTGAAGGTGACAGAGATGTGCTTTTTTTTCTTCCCAAATTATGTTTTCCAAATCTTACTGTCATCTAATTAAATCTGGATAATCATAATAGCTTATTTCCAATCAAGAAATTTATCCCATAGAATATTTTGGTGAGGTTAAGTTATACAGGAAGACATTTTGTAAATGAAATGTAGATATCTTATTCATTTTCTTCCCTGCTTTTGGACAGTTTGATTATCTTTATGTCCTTTGGATCTCTTTTAAAGGAAGAATATATTTTTTAGTTGTACAGACTACAGTGGGCTGACAGTTCATGAGCCAAGATAACATTCTTTAAGGGCTGCTGCTGACCAATTAGTGCGCACAGTGAGGGCACTAGAGCCTGGCTTACCAAATACAGGACTCCTTTAAGGGGCCGTCTGCTCTGCAGCTCCCTATTGAGTTGGCTGAGATTCTATCATCTCAGCATCCCAGGCCATGTGCCTCTCTATGCTCTAGTATTTCTGGAAATAACAGTAGGGACTGACAAATGGGATTACACTAAATTTAAAAGCTTCTTCCAAGTAAAGAGAATAATAATCAGAGTGAAGAGACAGCCTAAAAAATGGGAGAAAGTATTTTCCAGCTGTATAGTTGACAGAGTATTAATATCTAGAAGTTATAAATCATTCAAAAAATTAAACACCAAAGTCTCGAATCAGCCAATCAATAAATGAGAAAATGGATTTAAAAACAATGGTTCTCAAAAGGAGAAAGACAAATATCCAATAAATACATAGAAATGTTCACTATCCTTAACTATCACAAAAATGCAAGTTAAAATTTCATCAAGATTTCATTTCCCTCAATTAGAATGGCTATCATCAAGAAAACAAATGACAAAAGTTGCTGAAGAAGATGTGGGGAAAGAGGAGCTTTATAGATTGCTGGCAGAGATGTAAATGAATGCATTTTCTGTGGGAGATAGTGTAGAAGTTTCTCAACAGGCCCAAAATAGTGCTACTATAAGACCCAGCAAAGCCATTCTTGGGTATATCCTGAAAGGAATCTAGTTCACTATTGCACAGAGATACCTACATGTCTGTTTGTTGTTCCACTATCCACAATAGTCAAAATAGTCAAAATATGGAATAAGCTTACATGTCTATCAACAGATGAATGCTTAAAAATGGGTGTAACACCCCCCCCACACACACAATAGATTTTTATACAGGCATAAAAAGAATGAAGTTCTGTTCCTTGGAGGTAAATGTATGGGACTGACTAGGTCAGGGAAAATAAGCCAGATTCAGAAGAACAAACATCTCATGTTTTCTCTCATACACAGAACCTAAACATAGGAAAATAAACACAAAGATGAAAATCCAGAACAGACTATTTTACTAAGAGAAGATTAAAGAAGGTAAGAATAATGAGAAAGGAAAAAAGAGAAAGATGGTGTTCACATATTTTCTCCAGTATGTGTGATCTAGAATATACACATGACTTTGCATCTCCTCAAAAGTTTCACTTTTATAAAACATTCTGGGTCATGCATCTTCTTTGTAATAGAGAGTTTGTAGATGTCATTCTCTCTGCCTGAGTGCAAAGATTCCCTGGACCTCTCATTCTGTGGTGATGAACTACTGTGGTGATGAACTTGATGACTGTGTGTTGACGCTTTCTGTTCATCTCTCCTACAACACTAGATCCACCCAGCAGCTCCTGTGTCTCCCACCATAGTGTCCAGTCTCTGAGTCTCCCTCTGGAAGAAAATGCCATGAAGAATCACTTCTTTCCTTCAGAGATCCTTGTGGTAAAGATGTTTGATCATATTCAACATTCCCTTTAGATAAAAGTATTATGGGTTTCCTCTCAAGTTTTCTATTTCTTCTCCAATGGTTGGCCAGAAAAAGTAAAACAGAAAAGAAGATGTGGGTGCTGCTCTGCAGCTTCCTCTTCATTCCATTGTTCTTATGCTCCTCTTCCTCTCTGAGTAGCAGAGAGATGAAGGAGGATGCAGACAGATCATCTCCTCTGTCTTCATTCAGGATGTAGCCCAGTCTGAGGTTAAATCTGCAAAGTGGTTCAAAAATGTTTTTGGTGTTTGTAAACAACTCTGATCCTACAACAAACACAAGTTCAGACCAATGGTAACTCCCATAATACAGTGCGATAAAGCAGTAACACAATAAAAAGCAAGAGGTATCTGACACTAGAGGGACTGTTGAATATGGCCAAACACCTTCACGGTAGGACCCCTGAAGGGAAGATAAGGAGAGTTTCAATATAGAGGATGTCTCATTGGTCCTTTACTTTTCTCACATCTAGCATAGGTCTTGGTACTTTGTAGGTACTCAATTTGTCTGCCACTATGCCATGCTTACTGATGTAAAGATTTCCTGTGACATTGAGCTGACACACCTAGTTGTTTTTTTTTTTTTGTTTTGCTTTGTTTTTGCTATGGACAGGACTAAGAAGTAACTGTGGCGTCTCCTAGGATCATTTATCCATTCTTTCAGGGATTATTTTTCTTAGGATGAGAAAACAGACTGCAGGGCTATTATTAACATGTTTACTGTATACATTTTATTGACCCTTGTCTTTCTTCCATCTTGCCTGATCTTAGCTTGTGGCTTTAAAGAATACTTAAGTATTAAGGTAATGCCTCAACTGAGAGATGACTCTAATTTAAGGGATCATTTCATACTCAAGATTTATATATTCTAGTTGCTTTATAGCCAAAGCTTGGTTTCTACCCGGATCCTTTTGGGAAAGCGTCATTGCTTAGTACTACTAAGGCCAGGGAGATTTGCCAGGTGAGCCAGGAGGCATTTTCAATAGCTCCTTTGAAGAATTGTTTGAGGGGTGAAGAAACTCATCCCAAGTACCCATCAGTGATTCAGAAAATAAGGTTACTTGTGTGTGTGTGTGTGTGTGTGTGTGTGTGTGTGTGTGTGTGTGTGTGTATGTGTGTGTGTGCGCACACATGATCTTTACTGATAGGGTTTTATCATCACATTTTGGTAGTGATCACTTTTTTTAAAGCTTGCCATGGCATTCACAAAACTAGAGAGGATATCACAAAAGGGAAAAGTCTTAAGGGAAAGAAAAAGGGAGAAAAAGATGAAAACCATTAATTTGTAAAAATGCACCCCAGATATAATTCTTTGTAGAAAAGTAAACAAGCATAGCTATATCATTTCTAAAGAGTTTGTCATAATGTAAAATGTACTTTTTGATGATAAATTGTTTCCAACAAGAAGGGCTGATCTATTTTTAAAAGTTAAATAATGGGAAGATGTGATGTTGGTACAGTATAACACAGAGCAGATTTCTACAAACAGATTTCCCCTTCACACAGCTCTTTATGACAATATTAGATGCATCAAAAAGATTTTAATGTTCTTGTATGCAAAAAGATATGAAATGTTCTTGTATGCAAAAGCACACTTAATTTTGAGCTTTCTTGTATGACCCGCAGATATTTGCTGCTCGTGTTTTAAATCAATCTCTATTCAAAGGCCTCTGATGGTTAAAAAAGTCATTAATGATATTATTTCAAGAGAATCACGAAAGTCAAAGTGTAAGGATTCACATTTCTGATGCTATTATATTAGCACATGCTTTGAAGACAGGAAAAAGGAATTGTCAGGAAGCCTTGAAAAATTGAAAAACTATTCTAATTATTTCAAATGTGCTTTAAATGATGGACAGCTTAAGGAGGCCTCTGAGAATTGGAGAAGAGTCAGAGTCTGGTCCTTCCAATGTGTTAATCTACTCCAAAGCTGAGAAGAAACTCTCCAAGTTAGCAGATAAGAGAGTATAAAAATGTGTGACTTTGGGAGATGTCAACAATTTCCTAGGTCTGGCACAACGTACCTCAGACAAGTCATTGGATGGCTTCATTTTTCCTCACACATTTTAAAACAAAAACATAGAAATACATATCTTGCCACATGTTAGGAGGACATATTTTATCTGATAGCATCCTCAGGAGGGCCTGTAAAGTAGACAGGGCAGAGATGACCTTCTTGATTTTTCACATGGCATAACTCAGACTTGGAGAGGCTGTCACTTACACAAGGCAAAACAGTCATTGGTGAAAGTTGAACTTGATGGTAGTTCGTGCTTCATTTGTGGCCTCAGATACAAAAGAAGACAGCAAATAAAATGGAATCAGTGAAATAAGAATGCCATTATGGTAACCTTTTCTGTTTTCGTTTGCTTTATTCCTCTTCTTCTTCTTCCTCTTCCTTCTTTTTTGTTCTTGTTCTTCTTGTTCTTGTTCTTTCTCCTCCTCCTCCATCTTCTTTTTTCTTCTGATTTGATATGCTCTTGCTTTATTGTCCAAGATGGCCTTGAATTTGAGATCCTCCTGCCTCAGCTTCTTGGGAACTTCAGTTATAGGAATGTATCACCCAGCCAAGCCCACTAATGCATCTTGTGGTCTGGAGAAACATCTCAGTGTGTAAAATATCTGCAGTGCAAACATGAGGAGCAGTATCCAGATCCCCAAGTAAAACTGGATATGGTAAAATGTATCTGTAATCCAAGTGCTCCTCTGGTAAGCTGGGAACTGGAAAAGCAGAGCATCACAATATGCTCGCAGGCCAGCTAGCCTGATGAATACAGCAGCAAATAAGGGACACTGCCTCAAATTGGAAAGTAAGGACCAACACCTGAGGTTGTCTTTTGACTTCCTAAGTATGGCCATGTAACATATTCTGTCTGTCTCTGTCTCTGTCTCTGTTTCTTTGTCTCTATTTCTTTGTCTCTCTCTGTCTCTTTCTCTGTGTCTCTGTTTTTCTCTCTGTGTCTCTGTCTCTCTCTCTGTCTCTCTCTGTGTCTCTGTCTCTCTCTCTCACACACACACAACAGAGATAGAGGAGGGAGATACATGTTAAAATTCTTGGCTGGGAAGAGATATCTCAGTGGATAAAATGCATGCTTCATAAGCACGGGGTCCAGAATTTGGGATTCCTGGAACATATATAAATGCTGGTTATACATGGCAGCCAGCCTGAAAATCTAGAGCTCCAAAATAAAAGATGGCATTCCCAGAGCAAGCTGACTAGCAAGACTAATCTGTATCAGTGAGTTCTGGGTTCAGTTAAGAGACCTAATCTCAATGAACAATATGGAGGAGGGTGGTAATGTAAATCTTGGGGCTCCAAATGCACACACACCTGTACATATGCACCTTCATATACATGGACTCTATATGTGTGAACACACATACACATATACTACACATGTGTATAATATACTTAAAAACAAACTCTTAAGCTCAGAATATTTCTCTGAGTATTCAGGTGCTTTCTTCCTACAACTTTAAGTCAAAATCTAAATTGGACATTTCTCTTTAGCCCCTTAGTCCATGTACCTAGACTTTGAGCCAGCCAGAGTTACAGATGCTCTGGAAGAAGGCAGAGTGAGAAGGGACATTTTCTCTGAGGACACTTTGTATGGGACACAGTCAAAAGAGACTCAAGCAAGACCAATGGAATATAAGAATTTAGGGGCTGCAGCTGGTATTCACAGAGGCTGGTCTTAGCCTGCCTCTTAGGCCATTAAGAAGCCAGTACTCTCTCCTTGAAGATAGCTATACATGGAAACAAAAATTAATCATTTCAGGATCTTTGGGACTGTTTGTTAAGCAATCCATTAAATGTCTGGAAGGGTAATCCAATTTAGTGGGCATGACGACACAGTACAGTTTTCTAAGTCATTTGCATTATGCAGTCAAATAGTTCACTGAAGGGTTGATCAGAACCAAAGTGCCAAAATAATTGAATGCAGAAGACAGATTAGGTGTGGTGTAACCTTTGGGTGTGGGATGGGGAGAACAACTGATCATAGAGAGGAGTTGGATGGGTGGAGAGGAAGTAAGGATCTGGGAGGAGATGAGGGAGAGGAAACTGTGATCAGAATGTATTCAAACCCCAAAAGACCTTCCTGACAATAAGGCTGCTGGTGTGCACACAGACTGACTTATGAGAGAAGGAAGAGACATACACCAAGCCTGAGAAGTGCCTATGGATACTGGACTCCTTTGATCTTTAGGGGAGATTCTTATGCTGGAAATTAGGGCTGGACCATGTTCCCTTTTCTTAATCTAAAGTCTACTGAGCCATGATACTTTATTTCTCATTGTAAGGGCTTCCAGAAAAAGCTATTCATGAGGGTTTTAAGATAGGGAACTGGTCCCACAAATGGCATAAATAGTGTCTGAGTGTCTCCTGGGCAAGGATGGTATATTTAAGTTGATGGCTGTAAAATTCTTAATGGAAGAAATTATGTCTTATCTTATTCACCTACTCCTTGAAACACAGCTTCCTGGGAGGTGTAAGAGGATAAGGCAGTGAGGATATGTGCAGGAATGCAAAAATCATTATGACCTGCCAGGGGAGGCACTGCCATTCAATATACAAAGGATCAAAGACAAAGTATAAGAAGTACCATCAAAAGAAATTGCAAAGTCTTGGGAGCATAGACAAGGGAGCCTGATACTAACAGGGAGGACTTGGGAAGCATGCCAGAGATGGCACTTGATGTGAATGGATGAGAGGAGCTCTGATAGATTGGGGAAAATTCTATCAGAATAAGGAAGATTATGAGAAAATGGGAAACTTAGGCACAGTGATGCTGAGAAGAAGCCATACTGCCTAGATTTGACTTCCATATGGGATTCGTACTTATGACTTTTATTAAGTTTCTTAGCCTGTCTGTGGCTCAGTACTTACTCTTTAAAATCCAGATGCTAATACTATTTCCCTTATAAGGTTTTTTTAAAATAATGACCAAATAAGTGAATGTCAGTGAAGTGCCTAGCAGGCTGCCTGAGCCTGAGGAAGCACTCTCCAGTGCCTGCCATGCATCCCATCCTCAAAACTTGTTTGATGTTTTAGCTCTTATCACACACTGAGTGTCCTGCTTTTAATTACTCACAGCTAAATGAGGCAGGCAATAAAAATTCGAACTCTTTCTCCTAATTAGAGTGTTGGAAGAACATAAGTCATTTCCACTGACTAACAAATAGGCTGTCCACTAAAAGCTTATTTGTGCATCTGTGTCTGGCACTCTGCAGACACCAGCTCATGGAAATGTTATATTATGGTTAGGACTGGGCCACTCTGCCAAAACTATGCAAGCCACAGCAGAGCAAAGGATTTGCACAAGAATTTTCACCATAGTTAAATGTGACTACTACTAGGACCCAGGGGCCAATGTGGAGTGGAAGGTGCTGAGATAATTATTTGTAAGTCGGGGATTGGGTTCCACCTGCTTCATCTAATATCTTTTTTTTTTCTTGAAACACACATGCCACTTGTTTGACTGAAAAAAGGAGTTTGCAGTTCATATACAAAGAGTCCTACTGAAACATGAATCATGCATGACCCACCTCACTCTTATTGAACCACAGGAGGCTAATAGGCCCATCATTTGATCCAACATCATTCCAGCTCTGGACAAGTGCAATTGATGACAAGCACTAAGCCCTGGGCCTGTGGTGTATCATTCCCCACCAACTCCTTCCTCCCCCAGTGTGCCCAGAAAAGACAGTCTTCTCCCAGAGGTGATGAAAAGTTTGATATGGCCAAGAAGATTTCTGTTGAAATGAGTTTACCATAATAAAGGTGCTGAAATTAAAAGCTAGCCTCTAAGGTTTCTGATTTAAAAATAAGCAAGTCTCTGGTTATTGTCACACATCAACACCATGTCATAGAGAAAGGGAGAAAGATTGCTCTGCAAACGCTAACGCAGCCAGCCAACAAGCTCCCTCTCAGCTAAACTTACTTTGAAACTCCCAGAGAACACATCTGAATTGATCAGGGAAGAATTGATCAGTGGTGACTAAGTGTGGCTGCATATTGATTTGTCTTGCACAGCAACATAGCTACTTGTCTGAGGGAATGACAAATAAATCCTGGAGCCACTCTGTGCAGCAATGTGTGAGCACGGCCCTGTCTTGACTCATTTGGCTTGCTTAACCTCTGCATTGTACTAATTTTTTGTTTGGGGAAGAGATTTTTGTTCTTTGAATAGGGACAGGATACCACTCACTAAACAGTCAATGTGTTCCCATATTTAGCTGGTAATTTTTAAAAGTGAAACTTCTATTGACTTTTAAAATGCAGAAAATTGATGAGTCCTCAGATCCATTAGGCAGGATCATTCTTTGTTTGGTAAGAGACATTCTCTGTATCATACAGAGTATATATATAGTGGGGAAAGCCAACAAGACTTTTAATCAACAGATAGATTTTGTTACGTTTTTATGAGCATATATTAATTATATCTAATAATGGGTTCCATTATACCATTTTCATACATGTATATGATGTATTTGATCATGAACACATCTAATACTCTTCCTACCCCTGTCGACCCCCTTATTCTTCCTGACTAGTTGCCCTAATAGGATTTGGATCAAATGCTTAATCAGAGTCAGAATCTGCCTTACGCTTGGAAGTCATTGATGGAAACAACATTGAACATGTTCTGTGTTTTGGTAATGATGATGACAGCATTCTCAGTGTGTCTAGCAGTAGGTGTGCGGGCTAGGGCCTGCACTGTTTTGTCTGGGATTTCCTGTACTGCTCAGTGGTTCCATGCTGTTAGTTCACCACTGAGCTCTAACCACGGAGTTTGGAGGCCGTGGTGGAAAGGATCAGAGGAACTGTCAGCTTTGCACACTTTTTTCTCTGCTTAAATCTTTAAGCAAATTCAAGTGTTTCTTAGGGCTCTTCTGCCAACCTCATCTTTCTTAAGATCATATATTTCAGATGCTAACTGCACAAACGATCTAGCATAGTCAACGAGCTAATCAACTAGTTGATTAGCATAGTCAACTCAGTAATCTTCATCCAGATATCCTTAAAGCTCAGCACATCTTTCCCAGACTCCTTTGGTTCCTCCTCTTCCTATTTCTCCTCCTCGTCCTTCTTCTTCTACTTCTTTTCTTTTTTATTTTTTTGCTTGTTTTTTTATTTTTTTATTTTTCTTTCGAGACAGGGTTTCTCTGTTGTAACTCTGGCTGTCCTGGAACTCACTCTGTAGACCAGGCTGGCCTCAAACTCTGCCTCCTGAGTACAGGGATTAAAGGTGTGTGTCACCACTGCTTGGTTCCTTTGGTACTTCTAATCCTGATTGAAAGCATCTGCATGTGTGAAACAACCAAGCCAGAAACCTAGATGACATCCTAGACTCCTCTATCTTCTAAACCCACACAATCTATTTTCAACTCTCACTGTCTCTATTTTATAAGTAGCAAATCTGATCTGCCAGTGTATTGACTTCTCTGCTACTTCTGCATTTAGTCAAAAGTATCCTATGTGTTTCCCAGATCTGTTTCCTTACCAAACAATTTCCATGGTGAACCTTGAAGGATGCTGCTAAACCAAACCAAATAAACAGAACAGGAACACAACCTGCTTTAATATGATTACAGAAGCAAGTCTAGCCTTACAGTACTACTGGGAAGCTATATATAGAACAAACTTTCCTGATTCTTCCAAGGCTCTGTAATTTTGGATACAGTATCCCTATAATCTCCCTAGCAGGTATGGAGATATTCTAGAGACAATTTTGCCCCCTCTTTGGCTATGAGGCAATTGAAACAATGGACCCCAAGAAACTGAAGTTTCCCTAGGAGTCTCATGCTGGGAGAAGGGAAATGCTGAAGCTTGGTGTCAGCTAGAGGGTGGATGCTTGTCTCCCAGAATGGTATTTCATACAATTCTGAAAACCTTTCAGGTATGACAAGAGATGCTGGAGCAGAGGTAGTGGTTGTGAAAGATGGTTGGGATCACACCTTGACTGGGACTTAATGTTTAACTAAACATACCTCTTGTCTTCTATTGAAATGTGAACCTCACGTTAGAACCTGAAAGACAGACTTGGGAACAGGGCTTGTCCCTATACATCTTTGCTCTTACAAATGTTGGCACATTGAATAAATCTTATTTTTCTGCTCTCTGATAGGTATTGTATTTTTAATTGGCATATTGAAGATTGGTGGGTGGCTGGACCTAGCTTATTATAGGAGCTGTCATGGCCTAGGCTTTGACCCTAGCTCCTGTAACATCCTCTTAGAGCAAATGCCTGGCATAACCTTGTACCAGTTAAGATTACAGGTTTTGATGTCATCTAAAGGCAGGTTCAAATCCAGAACTAACTGTGACTTCAATGAAAACACTGAATTCTCCACATCGTCATCACTTAATTGGAAATAACTAATCAATCAACCACAGAGATGATAAGGACAGTGTCCACGAAGCACTTATTGTCATTCTCTGCTTCATTGGCAGAGTGAGTGCCTCTGTGAAGCCAAGTCAAGGCTCGTCTCAGAGAGACAATGATGCCCCCGTTGAACCTTTCCTCTTCTGTATTCCCATTCATACTTCTGTTTACATAGAGTTTTGCCACTTGCTTTTTTTGTAGTTTACTGTGCCTCTGTCCTATTCTCTGTCCTAGTACTTGGCACAACACCCAGTGAGCATGCCATGTACATTTGCTGAATGCAGCATGCTGAAGAGTAAAGCAGACTGTTGGAATCTAGGCTCGTCTTCCGGGTCTGAAGGCATAATATATGGCAGGATAAGCTCAGCTCTGAGGAGGAAAGGATTCCTCAGTGCTCTTGAGTCCCTTTGGTATTTTTATTTATGAAGCAGAACTCTTTGCCAAGTTTTTGTTTATCTATAATTTTCACTTTTTCTCCTTTCCTGTCCTGTGATAATTCCACCTAAACATTCCTAGCTGTCAGCATTTGCCTCCACCCCTCTGCTCTGCCAACAACTACGCCTGAGGAAGATGAAGCCAGATCCTATTTACCCCACATTGTGATTAAGGAGCAAAATAAAAAAAGCACCATTTTTTTGTCCCAGTTATCCTATGTGCTCCTTGGACTTTGTGGGCCTCAGTTTGCTCATCAGTTACTTGGGGCCTTGCTAGATGATCTCAAAGGCTTTTTTCTATAGCAAAATATTGCGATAAGCATAAAGATTACATAGTGTTTTACGAACTTATTGCCTTGGTGATATAAAAGTGATGGTATACATATCAGGCTCTGCTTTTTCAAGTCAAAATCAGGGAATATTACTTGGCCCACCCTATTACCTTCACAAAAGTAGCTATGAATTCCTGAATCCAAAGTCCTGTTTTGGTGCTCTCATTACAATCTCTTGGACACATAGCAAACTTAGCTGCGTGTCTCTATGTGAACACTTGAAGAGGTGACATGCTTATTTGCATATATGGTCTCTCAGGAATGCTTTGATGAAGAGCAGTCCTTACAGCAGCAGAGAAGAATCAGGGTGGGTTGACAGCTGAATGTGTCTAGAGACTCTAGAGACTCTAGAAAGAGGAGGTGCCTCTTTCTCTCAGACAACACCACAGACAAGGACAACAAAGGAAAGTAATGAAATCAAACTAGACACTGAGATTCTCAGTACAGCTCTCAGGGCAAAATTTGTTATTACAGAACTGAGTTTTGGGTCAATATAGTTTTTTGAAGATATGTTAGATTTCCATATTGTAACTGGCCTGGGAGAAATGAAGATATTCTAAAGAGATAGACTATTAAACATTGGGGTCCAAAGAAGTGGAATTTCCCAGGGATCTCATGCTGGAGGAGGAAAGGGCCCTAGGCAGAAGGGAAACTTGTCTCCCCACAAAGAGATTTCACACAGTTGTAACAACTTGTCAGACCCCCTACAGACTGAGACTGAAACTCAGACAAAGAAGGGCCAATGCTGGGCACGACCATGCCTTGACTGGGACTGCTTAGCTATGCTTTTCCTTGGCTCTCTATTTAAATTTTAATTTCATTTTAGGGCCCGGAGGGTTTCTGGACTTCTTTGTTCATCTTTTCAATGTGGCCACATTGAAATAATCTCTCATTTCTGCTTTCTACTTTTGGCTTATTGACAATGGGTGCCTGAACTTGATTTGGGACACAGGCTGTGCTCCAAAGTTCACCAACACGCTTTAATTTTGCCCTATATAATCTCAGTGGTAGATCACCTTCACCTTAGCAAAGATTACCTTTGAGAGAGGAAGGAAGCATTTCGTTAATTCCTCAGTGGAAGAAAGCAAATTTAGGGAAACAAATCTATGTTGTTCTTTAAACCCAAAAAAGTTCTAGGTCCTAAATGTCTCTTAGAGTATAGGCAAGAATCAGTTAAAAGAATATGAGCACATCACTACCACCTCACCGGTATCCCACCCACCCCTCAAGCACCCTGCTTGCTGTGAAAAGCTCAGATCTGTTAGTGATCGAAACCAGCCCTGGGTCTGCAATAGCCCTTTCTGGGAATATATACACAAACTTTGGCAGGAGTTCAATCAGCACGGCTCAAACACCCACACCCACACCAAATCCTGGGCAGTATCAGTGTCCTGTCAAATGCAGACATTTCTGGGAACTTAGGAATGATGGTTATGGCAACCTGTAGCCCTGAAGACTCACAGACAAATCTAGGTGAATTCGATTAAGCAAATGGGTCTAGTGGAATAAGCTTTACCATTCTATTATTTTAGTGGTCTTCATGAAAACTAATTAACTATTAAAAATGATCTCACTGAAAAAATATCTTATATTTCATATCTTTTCAAAAGCTGAAATTCTGACTTAGAGGAAGAGTTGATTTGTTTCTTATATTTCATAACATTTTCATGCTCGTGCGCAAAATTCCCACTGGCTTGTGGGTTTGAATACTTTAAAAAAGGGTTTACTTAAAAAGTACAGATTAGCTGGGCCTGGTGGCACATGACTTTAGTCCTAACATTCAGGAGTCAGAGACAAGTGAATCTTCATGAGTTTGAGGCCAGCCTGGTTTACACAGTGAGTTCCAGACCGGAGGGCTACATGAAGAGACCACATTTCAAAATATTAATTAATTAAAAAAAAGCAACAACACAAAGTAATAACATTAAACATAAAATAAAAAATAAAGGGCTGGAGGGATGGCTCAGCAGTTAAAAGCACTGTCTGCTTTTCTAGAGGACTGAGGTTCAATTCCCTGCACCTACATGGCAGCTCACAACTGTATATAACTCCAATTCCAGGGGATCTGACATCTTCACAAAGACATACATGTGAGCAAAACATCGATGCACATAAAATAAAAAATAAAATCATAGGTTTCATAGAAAAATTTAAAATTAAAAAAGTACAGAGCGCAGTGATGGGCCGGGGGCTGCTGCCATTTCAAGAGTCTCTTTTTGCTACAGAGCTAGGACCTCAGACAACAATTGAGTTTCTGAGAGTGGAGTACATGGAATTCTTCACCAAAAGCATTTGGATGCCTGAAGGAATCACTAAATGGAAGATTGTTTTCAGAAAGAGTAAGAGGGATGAAATCTGCAGCCCTATGCCATGCTCGGCCTATGGTTTAGCAACTGGATAGGGTCATGCCCAAAGGGAGAGGGTCTTCATTTTCTATGTCCAAACAGAGCCTAGGTGGTACATTAAGGGCTGCTATCAAGTCCCAGTAAAGATGAGGCAAAGTTGAGAAAAAAAGCAAAGTGTGAAAAGTTGTGGTGTGAAATGAAATCCTGACTAAAGAATAGAATCAGCAACCAATAAACCTGCAGGTAAGGCCACAGAATGAATGTAAAGGCAAAACTGAAATGTATTGTAGACCAGTAACTTGCTTCCAATCTCAACCTGTCAAGATAGGAAATAATCCTCCCCCAAAAGAAGGGTATGTCAAAGGTGCCTTGATTCTTAGAGTTTGAATGCAACCAGTGAACTTTACACAGTAACAAAAAATAGTCCTGGGTGCAATGAAAGACTTAAGAGAGAGAGAAAAAATGATTCACTAGATAGCTTAGAATGGCCTTGAATTTGTGATCCTTGTGCCTCACAGCCTCCTGGGTTCCGGGATTACCAGACATGCACCACACACATGGCTTGGGAAAAGTTTATTGAAAAGATTGAAATGATAAAAGGTAAAGTAACCTGACTATTGGGCGAAAATAACTTCATATACTGAAGCTGGGAAATGTGTGAGCGGGTGTCTAGCAGGCGAAGTGGCCACTAGAGTTATGTACGTGGAGAAGAGGAGGAAAAGATAGAAAAAGGGGACACGTAGCTGAGTTGTAATTCTGACTAACGTGTACATCGTTAGCTGTATGTGAGGGCTCTTACAGACTGTGAACAATGAGTACTGTGCTTCACTACCTTGCTTCCCTTTTGTGACTTTTTCATGTAACTTGGCTTTTGTTTGGCTTATGGTTTATTTGGCTTATAGTTCTGGAGGGATAAGAGTCCATTAGAATCCTGGTGGGGAAGCACGACATTAAGCACCGGGCATGGTGGCTGCAGCAGCAGGCTGAGAGCTTACATCTTAAACTGCAAGCACAAGCAGAGTGCAGTGGGAACTGTGTTGACTTTGAAAGCTGGTGACATACTTCCTCCAGAAAGGCCACACCTCCTAAATCTAGTCAAGCAATGCCACCACCTGGAGACCTAGCGTTGAAACATCTAAGACTATGTGGGGCATTCTCATTCTAATCACCACAGTAATGAAGGAAGCACTCTGTAAAGTTTGTGAGTAGAGTTGAGGTAGTAAGGATGCAGTTGTCCATATCTGAAGAGGGGGCAGAAAGGTAGAAAATAACCTGCAAATATCCAAGCAGGAGTCCTAAGCTCAGTTCTCTGCACCCACCTCTTCAGTGCCTGCAGTGTTTGGATGGCTGCCCTCCTCTTCACCCTCCCACCATTTCATTCCACATTTGTCTTCTCTTATGGATTGTTTCAGGACTCCTCTGAGGGTTTCCATCCACCAGCCCCCTCTGAAGCCTGTCAGCCATCCCCTGGACTCCTGCCCTACCTGTATAAACACCAGGCTGTTCTTTCAATTTTATGATTTAAAACTTTGGATAGTTCCTTTTTCCTCCAAAATTAATTTCAAAGTTCTTAGCCTGTTATTTAAGGCTCCTCGAAGAGGGAATGACTCCAATCCTGCTGGCAAAAGACTCAAGAGAACTATCTTTGAGGTTTCAAATTTATGCCACCTTTACAAAGTAGAACAATGACCCTTTCTCTCTGTCTCCTAGCTTGTCAACAATAGACCCTCACAGCCGTCCCTGCTTCTTTCACAGGCACTCCTCTCAGTATCTTCTGCAAACCTCACCACATGCCTGTGTGGCTTCTGTCAGTGTTTCCTTAGCCACCTTACTTGATTTTTGAACCTTTTGTGACATGACTGTTACTATCAGAGAATAGAAGCCATCCTGGTATGTAAAATTCATCTGTGAAATATTTTCTTTGAATGATCACAAAATCTATTAGACTTCCATGATGAACTCAGAGGTAAAGTTTCAATCTCAGGGATGCTTCAGTGCTTTCCTCTTTCTTCACACTGGACACTGGTAATTCTATTCTTAAGAAAAAAACATTTAAATGAGTTACAATTTGAAGAGTCATTTCTAATACTTCTTACCAGGGCATAATGAGTACTTACTATGTGCTAGGATCTGAGGCCACAGTAGCAGGTAAGACAGCAGGATCTACTTTAATGAAACTTACAGACATAGGCAGGCATATACTAGTGCAGGATAGCTAGTAAGCCCACTAGGCAGGACAATAAGAAGATGCCAAGAACAGCAAGTAACCAGCCAGATATATAATATAATTGCAATTTGTCAATAAGTCCTTTGAAAGAACTAATGCTATCATGATCTCTGAAGCACTGCATATTTTGACATATACAAAATTTACTTTGTACAGATGCCTATCAAACCATTACTGAGTGCACAGAAGAAAGGAATGGGAAAAGATATTCAACTTTGTTAAAGGCCTACTATTCAGCCTAAGAACTATTCTCTTGTGGACACCAACAGCAGCCACTAACTTCTTGTACTCCATGGGTCTTCATATGAGTCATTTTGTCTGCACCACATAAAAAGTGTCCTGAGAACAAACGTCCCTTCCCATACAACCTTCCGCTAGAGAAGCAGTTCTCAACCTGTGGGGTGTGACTCATTTGGGGATCAAATGACCTTTTTACAAGGGTCACCCAAGTATATCAGATATTTACATTACGATTCATAACAGCAGCAAAATTACAGTTATGAAGTAGCAATGAAAATAATTTTATGGTTGGGGGTCACCACAACATGAAGGACTGTATTAAAGGGCTGTAGCATTAGGAAGGTTGAGAACCACTGCTCTAGGGCTTCAGTAATGTTGCTTGGAAAGAAGTCTAGGTACATGAATAAGGAACTGAAGAGAAATGTCCAGGTTAGATATTTATTTAAAGTTGTAGGATAAAAGCACCTGAATTCTTAATAAGAAAAACGTACTGAGCTTAAGACTTTGTTTACTTTATTAAAAGTCTATCTTGCTAAAAGGGAGGTCATGCTCTTTCTAGAACTCTCTGCTGGCTCCTGGTTGTGTATTTCCACACAACTAAAAGATTGTTTAGCTGCTGGCTTTCAGTGAACTTTTTAAGTGCCTCCTTAGCCACAGGCTCTTATTGCCCTGCCATCACCTGTCTTCAGTTCCTCAAGTGATTTAACTTCAAGAGGATGGTTTAATTTCGTGATAATTTTGAAAATGTTTAACCAGGAGACATATCATTAGACAAATCACATCCCACATTTTAATTTTCCTATATCTTCCCTTGAAACACCTGGCTGAAGTGACACATGCAGGAGGCAGTGTGCTGGAGGAAAATGCCCATTGAATTGGGTGTTGAAATGTCCAGATGATGGCTTTGAAAAAACCACCAGACAGAGACTACCTCTACGTCTTGGTGCCTGTTCCAGGACAATGGTGTGTGTGTGTGTGTGTGTGTGTGTGTGTGTGTGTGTGTGTTACATAGTAGAACCTACTAGTAGTCTGAGAAAAGACATTAAACTAGCTACTCTAATGCTTGGCTGCACAATCTTTTAAAAGGTCATTTCCATCAAAACCTGTGGGTAAGTCCATACATATTATACCACACAGCACTGGTTCCCCAGAAAGCAGCCATGCTGCTTTCCAAGCTGAGGCCAGTTTAGATATGGTAGGTTAGTACATGAACTTAACTGCTATGTCAATTACTGAAATGTAAAGTGACTTCTGACAAACTGAGAGTTGTGTCACACACCTGAAATCCCAGCATGGCTGAGGTGCAGATGGGAAGATCAGAAGTTCAAAGTTATTCTTGGCTACATGGTGATTTTGAGGCCAACCTGGGATATAGCATATCCTGTATCTAAAAAAACAAAGCAAAAACAAAAACAAACAACAACAACAACAAAAACCCAACCTGAACCAAACCAAACCAAAAACGTTATTTCTGTGTCAGAAGTGTCTTAGACATAATCAGGGTCATACCCTGGATGGGTGAGGTAGGAGTGGCCATTTCTTCCGGCCAGTGATTTGTTCTGGGTGTTCTCCACATGTGGAAGTGATTTCTGGATATACTCAGCCCAGAACCCTTCCTGCACAATATGGGATGTTGTGTGTTCTGAGACTGTTGGCTTGTGGACTCTTACCTGTACAGCAAGGAAGGCCTCTGGTTTTCCTCCCCCTGCTTCTTTATAATAAATTGGCAGACTAAAACTGAACTGTTCAATAAATAATCTGTTTTATTACTGTTTTATAACTAGCAGAGTCTCAGGGCTTGGCTCTATAATTTATGATGGTGTTTTGTCTCCCACTCTCAGCTAAGGTTATCAAGATATAAAGTTTGGGCAGGCTCTTAGGTCTAATATGAAAGCCAAATCCTACTTCTGTCTCTCTTGTGTCTCCCCAGTTCATCATCTTGATGTCTTTGTGCATGTTCAGGCCTAGGCCATTGCGATCGCTTCATAACTACTCTCTGTAGAGGTCTCTCTCTAAACCATTCTGCTCAGAAGCCTCACAAGACTTCCCACAGAAGGAACTCTATAGTCCTCTATGGTCTATGTATCTGTAGATCTAAAGTCTATGGTTCTTTCCACCTCCTCTCACTATTCAAATTCCTCGAATGAGCTTTTAAAATTATGAAATGTTTCAAAGCTATTTTAAAAGTGTGGAAAGCAGCATAGAAACAATCCATGTGCCCACAAGAGAGCTTTTTCAGAACCTGAGAATTCTGAGGTTTTATTTTCTAGTTGATCTAGAATGGCTGTATGTTTACTTTCTGCAAACACTGCCGACTGCTCCCCTAGGTTGTTCCATTTTACTCTGCTTTTTGTTGTTGATTACAGGAATGTGACATCATGTTTTATTGTTTTGCTTTGTGTTCTGACTAGTGAGATGGACTATATTTCCCTATGTCTAGTGGCTACTGGGTTTCTACATTTGTTAGTTGTTGTCTACTAAGATACATTGTGTTTCTTTTTAGTTGCCTGCTTTTCCTTATATTATGAGTGATTTATTTATTCTATACATTATTGTTTTATTAGTTGTGCTCACATATGTACTTTCTTTTGCTTCCTTTTACTCTGTGGTATTTTTTAATTAAAGTGATATTATATAGTTTAGTATGGTAAGAAGTTACTAACCTTTTCCTTTATGGTTAGTGTTTTTGTGACTTGGTTAAGAATCCCTTCTTATGAATGAGAATCCCTTATAATGAAGAATCCTTATAATGAAAATATGGTTTACATACAAAATGGAATTTTTTCAGCTGTAAAGAAAAATGAAACAATGTTGTTTGCAGGAAAATGGATGCAACTGGAGGTAATCATATTAAATGAATTAAGTTGGTCTCGGACAAATATTGCATGTTTTCCCTCTTTTGTGGATCCTAGAGTTCATAGATTCATAAAATTGCATATGTACAGATGGCATGAAAGTAGAAACAAAATTTCCCCGGGGGAAGGGGGACTAATGGAGTGGGGGAAGGGTGAGAGAAGACACGGTAGTAAGTACAGAGGGAATATACTGAAAATGTACCATTTTTATGTATCCTTTATGACAGAAAGAAAGAACTCCCTCCTCAATATAATACCTTACTGGCATTCTCTTATATTTTTCTATAAATATTCAACAATTATTTTTCATATTTAGCCCTCTTCTACACTTGGGATCTGTTTTTGTATGTAATTTGAGATAGGGATTCATACATATTTATATCTGGTTTATGTAGATAACTGTCACAGTTTCATTTTTCATGTATTCTTTTCTTCAGCAACCTATGTATTATTGCTATGATATTCTTTGACACCCCCGTTTATGCAAGAGTCTAACCCTGTAAATCTTATATTAATGGCATTAAGTAGTGGAAAACTTGATCTATGAACTTTCGAGATAGGGGCCTTTAGTATTAGATAAAGCCATTAGAGTACTGCTGTGATTAAATTCTTGTGGCTTTATAATCAGCAGAGGGAGAGACACTAATGCTCCTTGCCTCATGCCATGGGATAGTCTATGCTTCCTCATGACTTAATGAGGAAGAAAAGTGTTATCATATGTAGCCCTTAAGTAGCATACCTCTAGAACCATGACTCAAAATTAAACCTTTTCTTTATAAAATTAGTCTGCCTGAGTCATTTTGTTATAGTGATGAAAATTCTGACTAATACCATTATACAACTCAAAATTACATATATATGGATACGTGTCTGAGTTCATTATACTCTTCCATGAATCTGATTATGCTTCACAATAGCACAACATCATAATTATTAAAGGCCTATGAAAGGCATGATATCCTATAGGGAAGAAGCTCCTATTTTGTTTTTAAGATTTTTCTGGAGATTTTGGCTTTGCTTCATTTTTCTGATTTTTTTTTTTTTTTTTTTTTTTTTTACATAGAGTCTCTGTGTAACCCAGGCTGGCTCCAAACTCATTATCCCCTGTTCTTGCCTTCTTGAGTGCTGGAATTACAGCTGTGTAGTGTTATGCTCAACTTCAATAGTTATTTTTGGATCTTTGTTCTTCCACATGGAGGTATCATGTGCAAACGCTACACGTAGGAAACACATTGATATTTACACAACCATGCTCACAGCAACACCATTCTCATGAGCACAAAGGAAGAATCAACTTAGGTGTTCATTGCTGGATGAGTACAAGAGCAAAATTGGGTCCATTCACAAAGAAAAATATTAGCCTGAAAAGGAAGGAAATTCTGGCATGTTTTATAACATACAGAAACCTCAAGTATACTACATCAAGTGAAATAAGCCACCCCCCAAAGACAAATACACTATAATTTCATATAAATTATATCATTAGAACAAGGAAATGCACTGGAACAGAAGATACAATGTGGAGAGAAGAGTACAGGCAGGAGTTGGGACAATGTGGTAACAGCTGCCTAATAATATGAACGAGCTTGATGCCACTGGAATGTGTACTTAAAATGGTAAGATGATCTACTTCATCATGTTTTAACTGTTACATAGTTGAACTAAGGATGTACATAAAGTCTCCTGATGTCCAGAGCTCTTCTTTTTTCCTCTCACTTCAGCACAATGTGGCTGCTTGAAACCTTTAACATCAGCATACTCTGATGTCAGCTTCAGAACTGTCCATCCCTCTTGCCTTCTACGCAAATGTCATTCCTGTAGGCTGACTTAGGCAATCTCCTTCCTGGAGGGCAGTGGCTGAGGTGCTAGTGTTCCCAGAGCCTCTGCTGACAGCAGTTACACAATCCTTGGTTCTGGTGAAATTACTGTCTTCAAATGTTGTTGTTGTCCTCCATTCCAGAGACCCTCCTGTGGAGGCCGGAAGAAGGCACAGCAGCCCTTGGAATTCGAATTACAGATGGATGTGAGCTGCCACATGGATGCTGGGAATTGTACTCAGGTCTTCTGGAAGAGCAGTGAGTGCTCTTAACCACAGAGCCATCTCACCAGTCTCTGTTTTGTTAATTCTTGAGACTATGGAAGATGTGATGTAGATGAATCTGTTTCCCAGTTTTCCCTGCTGGCAGACTGAATTCTCATACCTTGGGTGTGTGAATTCAGCTACTCTCTCTCAGGCTCCAAAATGTTGCTGTGTTTCTATCCATTTCTTCAATCACTGTCAGACTAAATTATTTAATCTTCTACTGTGCTTTAGAGAGGGAGGGAAAATATTTGCATGGGATAATTCTACTATCTTTACTGAAAATTTTAGCTGAGCCTGAACTAACCAGTAGAAACAGAGTGTGGAGGCCAAGCAGAAAGCATTTAGATAGAGGGAGCATGTTCAGAAGACCTGGAAGTTGTGTATGCATGTAGTATGTTCAGGACACTGAGGGTCTAGAGGACCCCAGAGTCAGGACTTCCATCATCTTCCACTGGCATAGTTGAACTAAGGAAATGGTGGGTTGGTTTCTTAAATTAAGTTGAAATTGGGCAATGAAGCATTTTGTTCTCATCATAACTTATGATGGCTTCAGTTAATAGCTATGAAATCATATAGGTGGTTCCATAGATAACGAAAATGCTGTGTGTGTCTGGCTTGTCCTCACTGCTACTGCTACTCTTTCCATAAAACAGTGCATGAAGTGCTTATTTGAAATGTTGCCTTTTCACGCCTCAGTTTTTGTTGCTTTTAGTAGCGAAACCTAACCTAACGCAGCACTTTAATGGCTCATTTTCATTGCCAACTTGACTGGATTTGAAATCACCTAAAACATACACCTGTGGATGGGTAATGCCATCTGATGGGATGAGATCCTGGACTGGATAAAATGGAGAAAGCAAGTTGAGAACCAGCATCCATCTCTGCTTCCCGACTGTGGATGCAATTGACCAGTCACTGCATGTTCCTGACGCCACAGCTAGTCACGCTTACTACTTAGTACTCCACATCTCATGATGGACTGGACTGCCACATTGAGAGCCAAAATAAAGCCCTGCTTCCATAAGCTCCCTTGGATATTTGGTCACAACAGTGAGAAAGGGAATGAATGCACTATTTGATGGCCTGGCTATGGGTTGGGACTGTGGTGAGTGAGTGAAGTGATCTCCTCAGGTACAAGCTTTAAGTGGGTGATCACGGAAAAGATTATTCCAATGCTGTATTTTAAAATTAAGTGGCAAATTACATGTGAGAACCGGCTGCTGTTTTCACCAAGGGAATCCTACTTGACACAGGGCCAAGATTTGGGTGAGACAAATGAGCTACCATTGTGCAAATACAAGGTTAGAAACTACTTGTAAATTTTTGATACTGTGTTCATCAAATACTTTTTTTTGCTAATTTTCATTTTTAAAAATACTGCATTGAAGTTTAAATTATCTAATTATATAAAGATTGCACCCAAAGTGAGCACATCATTTGTCTCATTGGTTATCTTTATTGGCTCAGATTGACCCTATAATACCAATCTGGAAGCTGTTGCCCTCTTTTTAAGCTTTTCTCGCTTTCCTGAGGCTAGAGTCCTAGAATGTGTCCTTCTCAGCAGAAAATCAGGGGTCTGCTCCAACTAGTAGCTCAAAGGTACAGATCATTCTTAGAAAAACGCAAGAGGAGCATAGTATCAAATTATGATAGTGTCTACATTTGGTCTCTCTTACTACCCATCAACCATCCTCCATTCCTTTGAGATAACCAAGTCCCAGGTGAATTTAAATTTTGGATTTTGAAATCATTTAATACAAGGATCAGTGTCTAAATTGAAATTCAACTTGAGAGACAGCAAATGGGATGGTTTGAGTAGAAGGTAAATGGATACAGGTATATTCCTACCTATCTTTTTTGATACAAACCAGCTCAAAGTTTGGTAAAATTCCATCTCTGTGTCAATTTTTTCATTTACTTTTCTATTATTTGAGAATTTCATGTGTGAATACTGTATTTACATTATTTCCACCCATTCCACTCTCCCCTTCAATCCGTTTCACATTTCTTCTTCTCAATTCCCGACCTCCTTTTCTTTAACTACTATTGCTGCAACACACACAAACACACACACACACGTGTGTATATACATATATACACATATACACACATACATACACACATATACATATATATACACATACATATATGTTTATATATGCATATGTGTGTATGTATGTGCATATATACATACATATATACACATATATATACATATATACATATATATATATATCCTGCAGAGTGCATTTGGTGTTGTTCCTATGTATATTTGTTTAAGGATGGTCACTTGGGATTGGATAACCTATCAGGAGGCTCATTCCTGGATAAGGTTGATTTTTTTGTCTCTCTCTCAGTAGCCATTGATTGCCCGTAGCTCCTCATCTAGGGTGGTGCCTTGTGAGATTTTCCCCATCTGTGTTGGGATGTCACCTGGTGTTGTCATTGTGCAGGTCTTGTTTGAACAGTCATTTGTTGTGAATTTATGGATGAAGCTCCCTGTCACATATAGGAAACACTATCTTGTGGTAGTCTATGTCATATTTAAAATGTTTATAGTATTTATTTTCAAAAGATGTTGGACCTCTTGGAAGTACAGTCCTAGCAGTAGAACTCTCCTTTCACCTCTACTGAATTCAAGTTTCATTAATCCATGTTGTGCTAAAAGATTTTAGGCTCTAGACAAATACAGGATTCTTACAATTCCCGTTCTTAGAGCACAAGTGTGATGGAGACTTGTGCATAGGCACATTCCATTCATGCAAAGGGTCAATTGAGTGTCTAAGACATTTGAATGTGAATTTTGTTAGTGTGTGTATATTGATGTGTGTGCATAGACACACGTGTTTGATAATACATATGTGGAGATCAGGGGACAGCCTTGGGTGTCAAGCCTTGCCTTCCACCTTGTTGATTGCCACTGTGCTCTATACACCCAGATATGGCCTGCAAGCTTCCTAGTGTTCTCTTGTCTCCATCTACCACATTGCTGTAGGAGCACTGGGATCACAGATGCATGCTTCTGAGACAACCTTTATGTGGGTTCTGGGAATTCTAACTCAAGTCTTCATGCTTGTACAAGCAAGCACTTTGGCCAATGATCCATATCTCCAGTCCTGAATATGCCTTTAAAATGTGAATTTGATCATATTTGCAGTGGTGGGCATACATCCTTTTCAGAGTCTGTTCAATTTATTTTTTAGTTTCAATGAGTTATTTATTCTCCTTGTACTTCCTAAGTAAATGAGTATTTTTCTTAATAAAAAGCAATTTATTTAATGAGCAGGGTTGGATGGGCACTGTGGAAATAAACTACACAGTTGAAATTATGGTAGTGGAATAAACTACACCAACTGAATCATTAGCAGCCTTGTCTCATAACCTTATATAGGTCAGAAAAGAGCTCTATGTGCAAAGTAGACCTAGCAGCATCTAGTACTCTCCTGTTTTTTGATAGTCTATCTAGAAGCAGGAGGACCCACTGGAAATGAAGGGCCCAAGCAATAAGAATGAAGCAGGACAATCCTTATCCACATATGGGCTGGGCTTCTGGTGCAGAGCAGAAATGGGAACGTAGGATGTCGTGGCAGCAGAAGTTGAAGCCATTGACACTGGCAAGTCAGATTATAAGTAGCAGCCCATTTGCCTGGTAGGCATGGTGCACCCTGAAGAGATTTAGGACTTAGAAAGATCACAGAGTAGAGTTTTTGTATAGGTCATGTTTGGATCTGAAATATCTGGAGAGGACTGGTGGGAAGGGAAAGACCATAGACAAGGATCTCATCTGAAATGTCGACTCTGCTTTTCAGATGATGCTGAACTAGAACTAAGTTCAGGTAGCTGTCAAATATAAACAGCTAGCTAAAATTTTTAGGTAGCAAACAGAACGAATGAGTTTAGGAAAATCAAAATACAAAAACAGACTACATGAAGTTAGGAGGGAAACAAGGTAGGGGCACAAGCAGGAGTTGGAAAGAGGTGGCAGTAGGTGGATCTGATCAAAATTCTTTGTATGAATGTATGCAAAATATCAAAGAATAAATCAACTAATACAATTTATCTTGGATTTTCCAAATACAATGTATCTGGTCCTATAGACAAGTGTGATGAGTCTTTAGTGGGGAGTCTTCTCACTCTTCAGCTGTGTTTACAGGCCCTGGCACAGGGAGAGCTCTAAGGAATGTGTTTAGGAGAGGTGAGGAGAGAAAGAAAGGAGGAAGGAAGAAAGACTAACAAGAAGAAAGGTGCTTCTCCCGTCTAACACTCTAATCTTCAATGCTTGATCTCATTCTCAGGTGAAGACATCTCCTGGACCATAGAGCTTCCAAAGCCTCATATGTTGCATACACCTGGAGTATTCTCTATTGCTGGTGTTAATCACTAAGGTACTTTCTAGAATTGCTCTACAGTCATAGAAGACCCTGCTCTTCTATTCATAATGAAATGAGTGTATTATTGGTAAGAGAGGCATTCAGTTTTGCATTTCCATTTCTGTTTATTTATAATGAGAGGTGCATACAGAGAAAAGACCCTTTGCTTGGTTTTGGTCCCTGCTGTGTCACTGCAAAGGTATATAACCTTGATGGAATCCCTTTCCATCTTCCATTTCCTCAGCTATACAATGATGGGCTTGGTAATGAACTACCTGAAGGCACTTCCATAGCTCGGGCTATTTTTAAACTATTTTGGGGGGCATGTTTGTGAACTACTTGCTTTACAGAACTGCATGGAGGGCCCAAAGAGCTGGGAAGTGCAAATACTACTGGAAATTCTGTATGGCTCTTGGTAAGTGCTATGTGAGTATTTTCCAGTGTAATCATTTTTGTCCTTAAGAAGGTATGAAAAATTAGGAAAAGGTCAGAAGCTATGTAAGTTGGGTAACAGGGTATATCCAGACAAAGCAAGTTTATTTAAGTGTCTTCAAGTGCTCCACATCCACCACAAGCAGCAACATATCCCCTAAAAAGCCATTTCCACATCCCACACTGTGCTCTTTGCTCACTGCAGACAACTCTCACTGGTTAGAGAGCAGCCGCTGGAAGCTGCTGCTTTAGTGCCTGCAGTGCAGAGAGGTGGATAGTAAGTCAGTTACAAGATTGCATGTGCAGCTACCTGGCCCAAGGAAGCCCTGTCCCCCGACCATCTGAGACACATGAGGTCTTAAGTAGCCCTTTGGCTAATGATACATGAAAACTGCATTAATTGAAAGAAGCAAAAATCATCTTCTATCCAGATTTTCAAGCCTCGACGTAGCTATCACCAGCATTTCTTCTGCGAATTTGTAGTGAAGAAGAGGTAAGCATGGTGGACTTCTGCGGAGGAAGTCGGACTGAGATGGACCAGCAGCACCCGGGCTGGTTGTGATCTTTGGAGAACCTCCTCCAGTCTGCAGCTCCCAGATCATCTGCAGACCTTAGGTCTATGCTTAATTTAGATTTTTGGGACTTGACCCATGAGCACATCAAGTCACTTTGGAGGAAGAAATATCTCCTGTTCCCACTCACTGCAAGTATTTCTGCCAGATGGAAGCGACCACTTGCCTCAGTGGATTCCCCATTGCTGTGGCAGTGTCACTCCTTTGGCAGTATCTGCACTTGTATTACAGTCATCCTCCCAATAGCTTGGGAGTCCCTTACAGAGTAACCGACATCTGATCGCCTTCTCTGCCTTCACTGCTCTGTACAGCAGTAGGTATATACTCGTGACATAAGTGAATGAATGCTCAAGGTGAAGGGATGCCACACCAGCCTAAACTGTGATGTGGGGCTGGATTTCTAACTGAGAAACAGGATATATAATCATGGTAGTTTCACTGAAGCTCTTACCAAGAAAGACTGTGTCCAATTCTGGATCCCAGTTTTCCCATTTCTGATATCTATAACCATAAAACTGTTTCTACCAGCTCTCCCTTTTTTCTACCAATACAAATTCATGCACCCTATTTGTATCAACATTGCATGCTGGGGCTATCTTTTGAGGTCACCACAATTCCAGCCTCCCAGAAAGCATGAATCTTATCTCTTGGGGTCCTACTACCTAACAACAGCTCCCAAATCTCCGAAAGCCTCAACTCCATGAATTCAGGGTCTCTATCTTATTACATCTATCTTTTTGGCCTGGGACTCTACTTCTAACCTAAGCAATGGAGTTAGAGGTGATTGACTAACAGTCTGTGGACTGGCAAATCAGGTGTATATCAGCATCACTAAAGGGGGGCCAGACACAGTAGTGCACACGTGTGAATCCAATATGCTGCAGGATCAGGAGTTCAAGGAGGTCAAGGCTAGCTTTAGCTACATAGGAAGTTTGAGAGCCTAGGTTACATGAGATCTTGTCTCAAAAGAGTAAAATACCAATTAAATAAACAAATCAGAATCACTAGTCGGGGATATGCCTAAAATGTGGGGGGTAATCAAGAGAAAGGTGTGGCATAGCCTCTACTGAACCTAGTCTTTTTCTAGTCTAACAGGGCATTTTAAGCAGCTGAATGCTGGCTATCCAGTCTTCATTTGAGACTCACTTGGGCCACATAACTTCTAAGGTTTCATCATTTGTGGGGGCAGTTTCTTCACCAGAGTTCATCTAGGACATGGTAGAATGTCCTATCCATCTTTTGCCATGCCCATTGAGTTTTTTGCTGCCAAGATATAGAAACTGTGCTCATCATGGATGCTATGGTTTGTCTTACAATCACTTTCATGTTTTTGTTATTGGTTGCAAAGGGAGGGATGGTCACTCTGCCTTTTGCACAGTTTAATTAAAGTTTCCCAACAAAAGAAAGACATTGTTTTCTACTGTGGCCCATGGATACAGGACATCAGAAACCAGCGGGAGGGTTAGAAAACAAAAGATATTTATGAAACATGAATCACAACCTCTTGTAAGGTTTGCTTAATATTCTTAATTTTTCTTTTAAGTTTTTGTAAAATACATATTGTATGTTGAGAATATTCTTCCTACAACCCACTTTTCACTCATAGCTCCTATTGTCTCACAAGACATTCTTACCTCCACTTTCATACCATATTTATACACATAGTTTTCTATACCCACGTAAAATCTAGGAAGCATAGATGTGAAGAGATGTGATATTTTTCTTTCTGAGACTGGCTTATTTACATCCATTTTGTATAACAATATTTTTTTCAGGACTTGTAAGATGGGTTTTTGGGTTTTTCGTGGGAAGGTGGCAGAACTTTGGAGAGGATTTAAATACTCCAAAGGAATGACTGTGAATTTGAACACCATCCATTCTTTATTGAAAATTAAGGCTGCCAGCACTGAGCTGGGAGTCATTATCCAACTGGCTGGAAGGCTTGCCCAAGCTCCTTGGCTCTTCCTGCTTCTGATGTTGCCCTCATTAAGTCTTTCCTGCTTAATGTCTAAGGTCAGAAGCAAAGCAGGTTAAAGAGCCCTTGGTGTAGTCTGTGCCCTTGTCTATCCTGCAGCCTTCTCTTCAGGACTATGACAGTGTGTGACATTCTCAGAGGAATAATGCTCTCTTTAAAATGCTAGTTCAAAACTAGCATTGAGTAGTCCATTTGAAAACAATAGGTGCCTAGGAACTGAGTTTATGACTACCTCCCCATTACCCACATTAACAGAAAGGGTTCTCAGTACATGGCTGAGCATGTATGAGAGTATCTGGATTCTCTCCCTCTCTCTGCTGCAAAAATAAATAAAAGTCAAAGTACTATATGCATACTGACTTGAAAATGCCATTGTAAGAGTGACTCCTTTTGGAAGGAATATTTTTTGTGCTTCTGTCTGGTGTAGTAGGTGAGTAGGAGTTAATGGTACTAGAGAGAATGGGACAGTCTCAAAATGCTCATCACAAGCAGTGATGGTTCAAACTGAGCAACCTGAAGAATACCCTTGCGGTGACTAAGAGCTGGGGCCATTTCACTTACGACCTGGGCCTGACTGATGTGAAAGTACCTTCTCAAACTACTTGGTTTCCACTGGCAACTTGGAATCCAGTACAACCGCACTAGGACTGCACAGCACTCCCACTGTGAGGCAGCCCCAGAAGAGCAGCCATCAAGCTGAGAGCGTTGACAGGGTCAATGTGTTTGTCTTACAGGCATAGGACCTGAGTCTGATCCCCAGAACCCATGTGGAAATGTACCACATGATGGCACTTGCTTGTAACCCAATCCTAAGGCTGGGGATGTGGAGGCAAGGGGCCACTGGACAGATAGTCCTAGTTGGTGAGGCCAAGTTCCAGTGGGAGACTCTGTCTCAGAAAAGAAAGTGGGGACTGTGTCTGAGGAGGAATGACACAGGGACACACACATACACACACACACACACACACACACACACACACACACGCACACACACACACTTTTTAAAAGGGACACCTGAAAACAGCCTGAAGCCTGCTTCTCTTAGTGGGATAGGCATCCTGTGTCTGTGCATTTTTCAAACCCTTCAACTTCTGCTAGGGGACCCTTCCCTTTCCCCGTCCTGGCTTCTGCAAAAGGGAATTACACTCTTAGGGAAGGTGGGAAGGGCAGAGACACAATGGCCAGACCATTAAGTTCATCTTTCTCACTCTGAAATCAGAGCAGAAAACAATAGCTCGAGTGCTACCTTTCTAGTTATCCATGGCTGTTTTTCTCAGAAGCATCCACTTTATTACTGAATAAATACTCAAGCCACGTTGATGTTCCATAAACAATAGCAAGACTATTCACACTGGAGAAACCAATTTGGTCTTTTTCCTTCCTAATTGATCTGTGGACGACACCAGACGTGTATATTTATATTCTCCTTTCTTCAGTGTGAAGAATGAATAATAGATTGTGATGCTCTAATTAAAGCCAAGACCTAAGCCAGTCAGTACTGTCGAGGCCTGTAAGGAGGGAGAGATTCCAGACCCTGCTCATACCTCAAAGAAGTGACCTTTTGCTAGGAATTAATCGTTTGGAGATCATATTTCTTATGTGCTTACCTCACAGGAGGAATTGATTAGAGGCTGAAATTAATTGCAACCTAGGATTAACCACTTGATTTTATGCCATGGTTAAATTTTATTTTTAGATGTAGTGGCCTTGATGTCTTTATGGCAAGATGTTTCTTTACTATACTGTTAAATCCATGGAATCTCCTGCAGTAAAAGTGTCTTCTCAAAGAAAAAGAAAAAAGAAAAAAAAGAAAACCAAATCGTGGATTAGCAGGGCATGGCAAACCGATGTTTAGTTCTTAGGCAGAAGTGGATTGCAGTGTTCTGGAGGCTCAAGGGCAAAGGCTACACTACAGTGGGGAACACTGTCAGTGACTGAAAGGATGTAGTGAATGAGGAGTTCCATTCCCACCATGGTAGCCACCCCAATGCCAACACAATTTTTGGCTGTCTAGTTGCTAATGGAAGAGTGACCAGATAAAAACTGGGAGTATTCCATCAGTTGCACTGAGAAAACATCATTCAGAAGGCTGAAGGGTGCTTGATAAGCTGCTTTCTGAGGGTCGGGACAGATGGGACATGGTAAGGCCTGAGAAAGCACAACTGAGCATGTTGGAAGGAGTGTGAAGTTGATTCGCCCAGGTTGATTTGTCTCCTGGAGAAGCTTCTGGTTTGGGGGGTCAGAATCGGTAAGTGAATATAGACATGGCTGTTGCAGAACAAGGGGAACACTGACAAAATGTTAGGAGGCATGCATTAGAGGGGTGCTGCCTTCCACCTGAGCCAGCTTTGTAGAGAAGGGGCTTGGGTAATTGCTCTCTCCTCTGACCGCCCACGGCTCATTGTTTACTTCTATGGTAGAGTGCTTGGCAAGCTGCGCTGCAATTGTCTATTTACATGTCTGTCTCTCCAATCAGTCCTCCAGCCCCCAGAGGGCAAGGGACAGGCTGTTCCTCCCCCTACCAGAGGCCAAATATGATCCCTGCACAGAGAAGGGCCTGGGGAAGCTATGCCAAAGCCAGTCAGCCACAGCAGTAAGTGCAAAGCTGCTTCTGAAAGGGCAGCACTTTGGTTCCGTCGATGAGGACAGAGCTGAAGGGCTCAGAGATATTAGTGCATGGCCTGTGTCACCTCTACTGTGCTGTAAGCTCCTTCAGGACATCCGTGTCCTCCTGTGTCTGTGCTTGACAGGGGCTCACCAACAAAGCACCAAGCTGTTGAGATTGCTCCTCACCCCAACAACTCATAAAAATACAGGGAAAATGAGCTCCCAAACTCCTACTACTTCATAGCCAATGCAACAGGGGCAATATGTAATGGCACAGACATAATGCTCTCAGTCTCTAACCTTATCCCCTCATAATGGGGCAAGCAGACCTCATGTACCACCTATTGTGATGCAGTAGGAGACACACAGCTTGCAATTGGCCAAACCATCCAATCCAGCTTCTAATCCATAAAAAATGTGGCATCAGAAAATTAAGTTAAACTACACAAAGAAATAAACAGACAAAGATTAGACACCATGCCATCTACAAAATATCTGGCTTGGATTCTAAAAAAGAAAAATTAGTCTACAAAAAGGATTGCCTTGTGATTAACATAGAAGAAAGTGTAAAATTCTTGATTGCATCCTGGATTTCTTTTAAGAAGGCAGTGAACAAGCATATAGATACAACAATAAATCCAGAAGTAATAAGATGGTTTTGGGGTGCACCTTAGGGAATATGCTCCAGCTAAGAGCAAGGGACAGGGCATTGGGTTCTAGAGAGGGAGAAAAGCAGTCTTAAAATGATTGGCAGAGAAAGCAAGGAAATGACCTAGTGTGGGTTGGAGGAGGGAGAAGTACTCTCTTTTGCTGCAAGATGAGAGCCTCCTGACCTTAGGATCAGAAATAGCCATGATCCCCTGCTACAAAGCAGAACAGCCACACAGCATGCATTGCTGTCTGTTTTCCTAGGACATAGCATTGACCATTGATGCAGTTTACTTTTAGTTATGTTTAAAAGGGTGTTTTGTGCACTGTTGGGAAAAGGGCTGCCTAGGTCTTAGCCTTTGTATTATCTGCAGGTGTTGGATTTATGTGGGAGATGTTTGATTGCTCAGGATCTGCACATGCTATCAGTAGAACACCTGAGGAGCTTAGGCATCAATAAAAACCCCTGAGATGAGATGCTCAGGGTTCCACTGTCCAGGATGGTGCTGGCCATGATAATGGTTCCTTCTGCTGAGGTCTGGCAGGGTTTGCACCTAAGAAAATGTCTTCCTTGGTGAGCCTCTACTGCAGCATAGTGCTACAGACCTCCTTAGGAAGCCCAATGTCACAAGATCTTTTCTTCTAGCCAGCGTCCCATGGAAAAGCTCCAAATAGATTGCACTTCAACACTTGGTTATTTTCTGGCTTTCCTTTTGGGGTGGAAAGATTGATACTACCCCTCTCCCAATCTAAGAGACTTACAGTCTGAGATCATCTTCCTGCACCACTTTTTGCCTTTCTTTCCTCACCCTCTACTTCTCTCTTTCCGACCTTTCTTTTCTTTTCTTTATTTTCTTTTTTTTAATTTTTGCAGACTTCCAACATATAGTCATCAGAGGTAAGTCAAATTTAATTTGCTCTCAATCTATAGAGTACATGCACAGGAACAGTGACCAAATGATGTCTTAATGCTGTGATTATGGGAAATAAAAGTTGCTAATAGAGAACAGGGTGAGAATTAAGAGATGGAGGTTAGGGATTACCTAAAGTTGGAATCCTTTTCCGCCATCTCCTCTGAGAAAGGGTAAGTGCAATAGTTATCAAGGACTTTTTGCTGGATTTCATCAAGTGTTTAGTGCTGCCTTCCCCAGTTCATCATATCAAGGGCACAATGGGAATGACGCAGAGTTCTGCTCCCTTATGGCTTATACTGTACTGTGGGAAGCCCAACATACAAATAATTGTCATGTCCTGGTAGAACGTGAGAAGAGCCATCCTTGAGGAAACATGTGCCATGGAAGCCCAGAGAGAATAGAGCTTCATTTCTACCACATATGAGATGTGTGGTGTGAGATACATGATATAAGAAATCCACAAATCATAAGGCAGTTCTTTTTTTGATATTGAAATGCACTTGTTTATAATTTAGCAAATCCTTGAAAAGGTTGGAGAGTGTATGAGCTTGGAGAACACGTCTCTTGGGCACCTCAGTGAGAGTGAGACACTGTGCTTTGTCTTCCCCTATCATCTGCTCACAGCGGTCTCTACTTAGAAGTCAGCTGATGGTACCTTAGAGGGGCATTTTCCCATAGTAGCTTCTGCGTACATGGTCTGGGGGCACTGACAGGTAACCCTCGGGGTGTGTACAATCTTGTTCTGGAGAGAATGCACAGAATGGAACTTCTCACTGTTACTCAACTGTCACTTAAAAACAATCAATTTTCTTAGTTTTGCATCATAGTCTTACCCTTGAAACAGATGCCAGCAACAGATGTTTGTTCAGGTCAGATGCAAGAGATACATTTAACATTCAGATGGCATGGTGGGAAGCAGTGCAGTTCAATTGTCAAGATATGGAATTGAATGTTCCACAGAACTGGACTGAAATCTCAGCTCTGTCTCTTACTAGTTGTGTGGCTTGGGTAAGTGATTTGACTTACCCTACTTTCTTCACCCTCTGCTTCCTTCTTTCCTACTTTTCTTTTATTTTTAATTTTTTTTTTTTTGCTCATTGTGACTTAGGTTTGTCATCTGTCAAGTGGTATATCAGCATATAGTGTATGCATGAGTTGAGGAATTCTCTGAGATATGGATGCAAAACCAGTCTGCTCTGGCAGAATGCATAAATACATAACCCTTGCAAACTAGTGTCATTATTAGGGTCATTCATGAGGTGGGATGTGGGATGTATCTGCCTGCATTTTTCTTGCTAGGATCTCACATTATCCAGGGATATCCAGCACACATCTTTTTCTGCACTGTGAACACAACGTTTACTTGATGCATGTTTTTCTCCTCAGGTTAACACTCTCCTAAACAATCATCTGCTGCTATGTTGTCAACAGCCATCTGTGTGCTGGTGATTCTCAGAACTTTATTTTCAGTGTAGACATCTCTTCTGAGGACCTAGATCCCTGGACCCATCTGTTTTCCTTTCATCTAAATTCACAGGTTCCTTACACATTTCAACCTCATGTGTCCAAAACTGAACTCTCCTGAAGACGTTTTTAGTTACAGGGAACCTCATTCTTTCTATAGCAACTAAGGGAGACTTCCAGGAGGAATTGGCATGGGTTGAGTCTTCAAATAAGGAAGGATATGATTAAATTTAAACTTAATCAGAGAAGTGGGAAGCCATCTCAGTGAAAGACAAGTGAACAGGTCCAGGAGAGTTTCAGGGCATGCAATAGAGAGCTAGGTTTGATTATATACCTCCAAATCTCCCCTTTTACTATTTAATTTCACTCCATAGTAAATACTCAGTTCCAGACTCAGGTTCACTGTCTAAGGTCTTTATAGGCAGCACATATTCAACCATGGACAACACCATATTGAACCATGGGCTACCACCTAGCTCTAATGGTGTCGAGACGAATAGAGAAAAATTCTGTCCATTAAGAGCCTCCAGGTGGATGTGATTGCACATGTGATCCCAGCACTCGGGAGGCAGAGGCAGGTGGATCTCTGTGAGTTGAAGGCTAGCCTGGTCTACAGAGTGCATTCCAGGACAGCCAGGGTTACAACAGGGAAATTCTGTCTCAAAAAACCAAAACAACAACAACAAAACAAACAAACAAACAAACGAAACAAAAAAACAAGAAGGAGCCTCTAGTCTGAGCATGGACATGACATACCTGCAATTCTTCCACTAAGAGCATCTGGGCTAGATATGGTAGCATATATCCGTAATCTAAGCCCTGGGGAGGTTGGGGCAGAAAGATTGTGATCTCAAGACCAGCCTGGGCTATAGAGAAAACCCCTGTCTCAAAAACCAAGGCAAACTAAAACAAAAATAAAAAGAGCCTCTTTATGTAGCTGCTTCATATCAGGGACCTAGGACTGCATGAGTGGCTATACGATAACCACCGTGAAGGAGAATGAAATTCCTTGCTTCTATGAATGCCCATGTCGAAGAAACAAGCGTGTGGATTCAGTTCTGTTTCACTAAAACACTTGTCTATAAAACAAGGGGCAGATACCCTGAGCAACAGCCACAGCCACAGTCATTTACCACATGCTGAATTAGCACCAAAGCTTCTCAGCAATAGTACAGTGCTGATACAATGGAAAATCAACAAGGCTAGCAAGATGTACACAAGCCAGTTGCAGTTACTTTTGGTTAGTATTTTGGGGCTTTAAAATTTTTGTGTGTTGTTGTTTTGTTTTGTTTGAAACAGATGTTTATCATGTAGCTCTGGCTGGTCTGGAATTCCCAGTGTAGATCTGACTGGTCTTGAACTTTTGAAATCCTCCTGTCTTTGCTTTCCGAGTGCTTAGATTACAGGTATGCACCTCCTGCCTGACTGCAAATATTTTTTAAGTGTTTGAATTCATTCACACCACTTATTTTGCAAATAACTGGATTGGAAAGAAAATCTGTGGCATTTTACTAAAAGAAGACGGATCCTTTTTCTATTAGAAAATGCATATGGCTATGCTCTTCTCCCTGTATCCCTTGTTATCAATGATCTGCAGAGACTAGAGTTAGCTTGGTTAATGCCTCCACAATCTCCCTGACCTTGAAAAGTGTATGCCTAGTCTGACTCATATGGCAGGGACTTAAAGTGGGGATTCGAACATCTGGACATATAAATGGTGTGACTTTTTGCTCTCTATGAATATGTTAGTTTCCAACAGTCAATTACACATCGATGAAAAATCTTAGCATTATGTTTCTGGGCAGCAAAGAAGTCAGATCCCTCTAAACAAGGGCCACCTGTGTGGTATTAATTCATGAGTTTTTTTCTCTGCTCAGAGACAAATTAAAACAGGGATCCTGGGAGCAATTAGACAAATGGGGGATTCTTGTGTGGCTTAGTCCTTAATCCTTTGAGATCTCACTTCTTGGACCTTTCCTTCCTAATGTTGTGTGTTTGCTTGTGTCCCTTTTATTTGGCTGAAGATTGGAGCAAGTGGGAGCCAGGCAAGCAATTCATTCCCCTAGAAGCAGGAAATTAGAAGATTGGGTGTCAGCTTTAGTTAAGTAACCCTCAGGCCCAAGGCCCATCCCTTTGTAGCCATTCATCAATCTCCTGATGTTCTTTTGCCCAGGACCTTGTCCAGAGGAACTCCTAAAGTGAAAACAGGATAGTTACTCAGCAAGCTTTCCACATGGAAACTAGGCACATCCTCCTGTCCAGTTTTTATCCTTGTGTGTGTGTCTACATTTAGGTATGTCTTGTGGGGTTTCAAGTTTCTGCATCTGTATGGCTATGCTTGCTTGGGGTAGAAATCTTAAAACACAGGTTTTATGTCCCAGTTGGATGCTACAGTACAGTACAGTAAGTTGGCCTGCTTGGATCTTCAGTTCCTCCCATATACATACATACATACATGTATACATACATGCATACATACACCCTTCTTTCTTTCCTTCCTTCCTTCCCTCCTCTCCACCCCTCTCTCTCTTCCTCTCTTTTTCTTCTCTATTTTTTTTTTTGGACACAGGGTCTTGCCGTGTAGCCAAAACTGGCTAGAACTATGTACTCCAGGCTGATCTTGAACTTGCAGCAATTCTCCTGCCTCAGCCTCCCAAGTGCCAAGACCACAGGCATTATGTACCATCTTCACATTTCCTGATCCTATTTTACTAATCACCTCTCCATTTTAACTCCATACATGGAGGCAGCAGCCCTCTTACACCATGTTCCAGCATGGGAACTTTTTTCAATTTATTTCCCAGCTTACTGACCACCATTCATCTATGTCTAATTTTCTAGTAAACTAATGTATTAGATTGGTAATTTTTAATTATTGTGACTTTCAATATTAGAATTTCCCTTTAATTGTTCTAGATTGTAGTTTTCTGCTAGTAATTTCTATTTAGCCTTGTGATTTCTTGTATCTAGTACACTGAGTTTTATTTTTCCATTTAAAATGTATAAAGGTAATTTATTATTTTCTTATTATTTTTTAATTAGCAGGTAAAGTAATGGGTTTCATTATGGTACTTTCATAGCAACCTTGTTTTTGTGAATCATCCCCTGCTTCCTTCTCTCACTCCTCCTTAGGTGCTGTGGCTGATCAACTTTGTCTCTACAGTAGCTTACCTTCTGCCTTCACGCCACACATATTCAACTCCAACCATGCTTATTTTGAAGTTCACATTGAATGTGTCTGTATGACTCAAGTTCCATTGTTCCTTTGTTCTCTTGTCCTTTAGTCAAGTGAAATTTCTCCTGTGAGCTTGATACTTTTGACTGAATGTTAGGCATTGTTTATGGTTATAGAAACAGAAGATCTTTGGGGCTGGACAATATAATTGTTTTGAAGAAAGAGATAGCTTTGACTCCTCCACAGGTAGTGTGGGTAGGAGCAGACCACTTAAATCTAAGGACAGGTTGATTCAATTGAAAGTTGCTCTTCAGTTTTTTGAGCAGTATTCAATTTCTAATTCACTTTTAATCCTAGTCAGAAAATTTAGAGTCTCTGAACTTTTCAGTGGACAGGGATGGGAAACATTATACCCACTAGAGCCCCAAAACTAAAGAATTCATAATAAATAATCCCAACACTTAGGAGGCAGTGACAGGCAGATCTCTGAGAATTCCATGGTAACCTGGTCTACATATCAAGTTCCAGGCCAGCAAGATCTACAAAGTGGAACTTTATTGAAAAAATCAAGCAAGCAAGCAAACAACACCAACAACAAATTCATACCAATGAATCATATTCAATCAATAAGAAAGAATATAATATATTTTACTTCAAATTTTTATGTTATAATATTAGTTTCTTTCACACTGGAAATAATTTTCTTAATAACAATTATATTATCATTTTTGTGACATAATATGCATGTGTATATAATTTTAAAATTCTTACATATGTGCTAAAATAATAAACTTATAACTCCTTAAAAAAGATAGTATGTAATGTAAGATTACTTTTCTATTTCTTTGTATTCAGTGTGTCTATTTCTCCAGAGATATACAGTCCAGATGCTGCCAGAAATCTTGAACGTATTCTGCTCTATATGATTATGCCTTCAGCTTGATGTACAGATAAGTTTATTTAGTTGGATTTGTTTTCAATTTGAAGGGATTGATGTTTTCTCTTTGATTTAATTTTGTTTTAAAATTCTATAAAATATTAAATGGTTCTCAATTCAAAAGTACACAACAAAATATTTAGAGATTTAGATTCCTGTTGTGGTCTCTTCTTTTCATCCTTTATTTCCTGAGTTCAGCCTTTTGTCACGATTATTATTATTATTTGTTTATTGGCAATAATGTTTTGTTACTGTTTCCTGTCTTTTGTCATGATTATTTCTCAAAAACAATCCTGCTTTCTTTACACAAACTTCTCCTTTTCTACACTCTTTCCTGTGCCTTTCTTCAGATTATGGTAATATTGTTGGCTCAAATGGTGAAAAAAATATGAAAATTTACTGGATATTGCCAAATCCTTCTCCATAGGATGTGTGTGTGACATTTTTTTAAATTTGAAGGTATTTTTATTAGTGCATAAGTATTTATTTGAAGTTTTTACCTAAGAGAATTGTCCAAACCATTTGCCCATTTGTTGATTGGATGGTTGGTTTGGTGGGGTTTTATTTATTTATTTTGTAGATGTTCACTGTCTCCCCATTCCTGGAAGATGTATAGCTGGTAAAAAAATTCTTCCTACTCTGTGGTGTGTCTATTCACTCTGGTTGTTTCTGCTGTGCAGAAGATTTTTAATTTGATGCAATCCCATTTGCCAGCTCTTGGGATCATTTTCTGGGATACTGGAATATGTATACATATATCATGATGAAACCAAGTTTGTTCAGTGACTAAAAAATTAATAGAAACGTATGTTTTTTTTTAAAGAAAAAATGTTTGCTATTAGGAGAAAAACTATGCCTGTGTACTAGGGAACCTAGGAGAGGGGACAAAGCAGACATGGAAAGTCTCATTGGATTTCCAGATAGGAAGGCCTTAGTGGTGGCTGGGTAGGCAGCTGAGAGAGATGGTGTAGTTGAGCCTGCCTCCATGTTTGCCTATTTGGTCAACTGAAAGAAGGAGAGAGAATGAGCCCCTTTGTTAGGAGGATCAGGTCATGAGTTCCTCTGAGATGAGTTAAGTGTATGTCCTGTGGGCCAGCCTGGTGATGAGAGTAATTGATACATGTATGCCAGTTCTGTGCCCTTTGCACACAGCAATGTTGGTAATAGTGGATACTCACTGAGGTCCCTTGGAGCTAGCTGCAAGAGCCACACATTCCTGCTGCAGCCACCATTTCAGAAAATCATGTATATCCAATGTCCTAGAGCTAGCCACCTGGCTGTCAGCTCTCATGTCACCTGGCCTTAACTCGAGTCCTCATTCCTAAGTACATTAGTATAGAGAGGCCATATCAGCATGGGGATGAAGAACACTGACACACAGGTGAGTGCTTCCTTTTTTTCAGCAGATGCATCTTATACTAGTCTCTGTAATACTCTTATTACAGAGATCCACAACTGTCTGAAATGCAGAGAACAAGTAACTGTTTGCAGGATGCCCAAAGCTACCCGAAACACCTCCAACAAAACCTCTATACGTACGACTCAGGGAAAATCATGGAAGAGGGGATGAGATGATTGTAAGAGTCAGAGGACCAAGGCATCTGGGGCTCACTAGTGTCTTCCAGGCATTACAAGGATGTTGCATCCATTAAATCTCAATAACATGGGTTATCTAAACAAAACCTGTATAATGACAGCACCAGTTGACAGGCCAATGTGGATGGGAGAAATTTCACAAGGTCTCACCCAAGATAAAAATCAATGGATATAGAGAGACAGAGAATTATCCAGGGACAGGCCTCATGATAGGTTATCAAAGTGGTCAGCCCTAAACACACACACACACACACACACACACACACACACACACACACATACACACACACATATACACACACTCACCATTAAATAATTAAAGAAGGTCATGAATTTGAGAGGAAGTAGGAGGAGACACCAGAGGAATTAGTGTGTGTGTGGGGGGGGGTAAGGAGTAAAAATAATGTAAATACATTGCTCATGTATGAAGTTCTAAAAAAATAATTAAGAAATTTAAATTTAAAGAAGAACACTGTTCATAGACTAGATAGTTTGAGCTTGCCAGGTTTTCCTGCATTCACTCACCATATGACCCAGTCAAATTATTCACTAACCTTAATTTCTTATCCTGCAAACAGGCCTGCTGTTATGCTTCCTACTCCATGGGGTTGTTAGGAGAAGTAAATAGTGTACATGAAACATTTCACCAAACCCACTCCTTTCCTGACATTTCTTGGCCATATTTGGGACAAAACTTAGACTCCATCCTCAACGGCTTCTATTTCCTGTATCCTACATATTGCATCTGTCAGTAAGTCACACGGCTACCTGCAAAATCTATCTTGAGCCTGCTCTGAGGCACATACTCAGCTTGCAAAATGGCAACAGCCTCTGGGCTGTTCATTTTTAATTATATGCTTTAAAAATATTAAATTAGCATATAATGAGATGGATATCAGTCAGACAGTTTCAAACGAAGAATCGTATTGTAGTGATTCGATTTCCCTTTACTTTCCCTCACTTCCCCTCAGTCCTCGTCACCCCTGATCCTTCCTCTTTCCGTTTTTAGCCATCTTGGTCTCCATTTTAGACTTCTAGGCCTTACTCACACTTACACACTTACATTTATGTGCATACATGTATAGGTTAGGATTTGCATATTAGTGAGAGCACATGACTTGTGTTTTTCGGTGTGTTTGGGTCTGGCCTTTGCATTTTCCCTGCAACTAGAGGGAATTCTCAAAGTGCACTAATGTATTCTTTCCTTTGTCCAGTCCCTCCTAGGATCTATAGGAGGATATGCTCTCTTGAGACTTGAACATCCAGCACCCTTCAGACTTCAGCTCACTCCTCCCACTTTCCACTCCTTGCTAGCATGTACTCTACATTGCCAGTCACAAGGAAGACAGTGCCTGGTTTGCTCCGGGGAAGGTTCCTGGTGTTCTCATAGGAAATGCTCTTTCCTGACTGTCACCTAAATGAATTTGTAGCACAATAATGGTGTTAAGTTCTCACATTTTCCATAACTGTAAAACATAACATAGAGGTTTTTAAACTGACTAGCTCATTTCACAAGCATTTTCCAAGCTGTGTACCAAGGTTTGTCCTCAGACACAGAGAATATGGCCATAATTTCTGTTTCGCTGTCCTTCCCTTATGGAAGATCCCTCAACAATTTGCTCCAACTGCTGCTAGGATTATTTAAGTCTGGATAGTTTTTCCCTGGAGCCTCAGAGTGTGGTTTGATGCCAAGCACTCTGGCAAAATAAGGCAGGTAGCCTTGGGGAGCAGTTGCCTCTTCCAGCATCCTATACCCTGATTCCCTACAGCTGCCACAAGACCCAGGCCTCCCAGAGATCACAACCTTCCTTCCCAGGTCTGCCCATTCTGGGCAGCACTGAGCAGGTCCGCAGTGCCACCCAGAGGCTGCCAGTCACAAGGCAGAGGTAGTTTTTGCCTCTAACCATGGATTTAGGGATTATCAGCGATGTCTGGTACTTCAGAGGTTTGGAAATACATGTCTGAGCTAAATGCGGTTGTTTCTAGTTTTATGGATGTGTATTCAGTTCCCTGGGAGCCTGTCTCTTATAGCTGTGTTCCTGCCCCAGCCACACACACTTAGGAACATTGTGACTTGGAAAGCTACCTCCAAACCTCATGTTAACCAAGTAGTAAAATGAGGAGAGTAAGCCCCTGCAAAACAGAGTTGTCCATTAGCTGAGATAAACATAATGATATTCTCAAATGAATTCAAGTGGAGGGACCATCAGTGTGGGTGTTGGGACAGTTAGCTAGTTATTTTCTAAAAGGCACCATGCAAACAAATGACATTCATACAAATTGAAGAGTGCAGAGTCACACAGGAAGACAATGTGTGTAAATAATTGTATAAGCTCTCAGGAGGGATGGTGTTCCGAATGTTGCACAAATACAGAAAAAAATTGCTCTCAAAACTTGTGCATTAAAAAAGTCATAGATAAAGTTAAAAGCCAAAGTAGCATAACAAGTAACCTGGAAAATCATCACATACTAGAGGGACAGTGATTAATGTCCTTAATATATAAGACACTTTTTACAAATCAATGGGAAAAGACAAACACCTCAGTGGGCGAATTGGAAAAAAATACACAAATAAGCAACTCATCAAAAGACAGATTACTGAGAGATACCACAAAATGTTCAGCCTTAGAAACAATCAAGGTTATGACAATTAAAACTACATAGAGATTGTATTTTTCCCAGCTACCAACGGAACAAAAATTTCAGAGTAGAGCTAACTTATGGAGGGTTCTTTGGTGCATCGAGCAGCCCCCACCATGCTTCTTGAGGGGGAAGTAACATCAAGGCCATTCTGGAAGGTGATTAATGTCACAGAGTAAAAGCCTTTAGCAGTGCACAGTGGTGCCACTTTTATGAATTCAGCCTAAGGACATAATGCATGAAAAAATGTAACTGTTTATACCTCATAGTACCCCTGCTTTTTAATACATGCATGAAAAGGAAACAACCTAAGTAAGTCTACAACCATTTAAAAATTATGAGAAGCATAAGACTTGGGAAAAGCACATCAGAAGAAAATTGTATGTACAATAGAAATAATTTTTGTGGATAAAATTATGTAGCTATTACACAAAACAGAAACAAATTAGGCTTCACAACCAAACATCAGCAGTGGTTGTCTTGGAGGAGCCTGCATTATCTGAGGCTGTGGGACATCCTTTGTTCCTCCTTAGCTTATATTTTCTTTTCATGTCAACATAGAATTATCTATTCTGCCTCTTCTTTTGCCTCTATTCATTTACTTCCTTGGAATTTTTAAATTACAAGTAATATAGGCTTATTACAAAAAATTTAAACCAGACAGAAGCGTGTGTCTAAAGGCTTTCCCTCTCATCACTTTCCTCCCCAGAGAGTTCAGCTGAAAGCAGGTTGCATTTATATTTCCAGACTCTTGTGTGCATATATAAACACATTTATATATGGTTTCATATAAACAGGATCACACTGTATACACTGTGCCACGGCTTGCTTTTCTCACTAAACCATATGTCATGGACGACTTTCATGTCAGTTCATATCGATCTGCCTGTTTTTTAAGGTATGCTTTTCAGCAGCTTCTGTAGACAATGCCATTGAGGTTTGCATAGGGACTGAATTGGGTTGCTAGATTGTACTGAGTAGTATGGCTATTTTAACCATATTTTCAACCACCTAGAATGATATAAGGATATTCTACAGAGACATACTTCTACCCCTCTCTTTGGTTATGAGACTATTGAGACAGCAGTCCCCTAAGGAATTGGAATTTACCCCATGAACCTCAGGCTGGAAGAAGAAAAAGGCCAGGAGCCTGATGACAGCCAGAGAAGGAACTAGTCTCCAAGAAAGGCATTTCACCTAGTTCTGACAACTTGTCTGACCACTTTGTAGGAGGGACAGGAGCTGAGACAATGATGGTTGAATGATGGGAAGGACCACACCTTGACCAGGATTACTGAGTTATGCATACCTCTCTTTCTGTTTAAATCTAAACCATGAGTCTGGACCTCAAGACAAATTGGTGGTGGTGTTACTGTCCCTCTTTGTTCCTGCTTCAAACATCACCACAATGAATGACAAACCACCCCTCCCTTTCTGCTTCTCACTACGGTGTTTTTAATTGGACTGTTGGAGATCAGCGACTGAACCTGGCTTGTTAGGACCCTCAGGGCCACGTTCTGCCTCTTGACTCCAGTAACATGCTAATTCTTCCAATCTACAGACAGGATTTTAAGGATTCGGGGGACCTCTTAAAGAGGATTATATTTTGTATTTTGAAATAAATATGAGACTTACAGGACAAGGTTATAGTTTTTAACATTCTTTTTTGTTTATTTATATGTAGATGTGTTTGTGTATCAGGTTGAGAAGGGGTGAGTTAATGGTGGTTTGTTTTTAATGTCAACTTGTAACAAGTTAGGATCACTTGAGCTGGATGCCTCAATTGAAGAATTGTTCTGATTGCCTTACTTAATATATAAAGACCCATCCCAATGTGGGCATTGACACTGATACTTCTGACAGTAGCCCAGATTTTCAAAAGGGCATGGCAGAAGGAAGATTATTCCCCCTTTGCTTCCATGGCCTTCCCCTTTGCTACCAAGTTGATTACTCTGCTGCTGCTGCTGCTGATTCCTTTGTTGATAACAGACCCAGGCTGCCATCCAGGACTAAGGGCTAGAGGCTCTTCAGGACCCTCTAAGTTGTTGGTGTAAGATGTGAAACCCATGTGGACCCAGCCTCATGGACTGAACAGCTACGAGGTTGTGGGCCTCTCTAGTCTAAGAAAGCCACTGTGGGACTACTGTGACTATTGAGACTACTGACTTCTCAGCCTCTCCAAGACAGGGAGGGAGGGAGAGAGAGGGGGGAGAGGGAGAGAGGGAGAGAGAGAGAGAGAGAGAGAGAGAGAGAGAGAGAGAGAGAGAAGAACTCGTTAGTATTTTAACATAAGCTAATTTAATAAATTCATTTGCTGTCTATTTCACTGTAGTTCACATCTTTCCCCTTTGTTGAATGTATTTACATGTACTTTCCAACCTTCTGAACACTCCCTCTTTTGTTTGTCTTGTTTTGTGTTTCTGAGACAGGACTTCTCTGTGTAGCTGTCCTATAACTTGCTTTGTAGACCAGGCTGGCCTTGGATTCAGAGAGTCTTTCCTCTGCTGGGATTGAAGGCATGCACCATCACGTCCAGCTCAACTTTCTGAACTCTTACCCAGCCACTGGACATAGCTTTAGGGTAACTCCCTCTTCCCCTACTCATATGACCTGCTGCCTGATGATAGCTATCTGATGCTTACCTAAGATGGTCCAGTCTGCCTTCCTTTTTCAGGCAAAGATGAGAAGACTTAAGGAAGAAAAAAGTTAAGGAAGCCTAGCAGAATGTCAGCAACCTAGGACCCAGTGAAGCTTAATCTTGATTTGCCCTCTCCTCTCCTTACCTGTTCTTCCTTCTTTTCTTACCAAGACAATGAAATTTATTTTCCCATCATAAAATTCATGGATATAAGTTTTGAAAAATTTAGACAGTAAACATAAAAACAAAGGAGAGAAGCGAAACCTCTGCATATTTAAGTCAGAAGACACATTGTCAGAGGGGACATTGTTTTTCGTTAGGGCTTCTTTAACAGACAAGAGTGCACTGCCTTGTGTGTAGCTAAGTATCTTTAGGCCACTGTTTGCTCTGGTAGTTTTATACTGTATCCCTCAGATTGCACCTTGGGAATGTCACACATTATTGATAAAAGCATCGTAGCTTACTGGCCTTCTAAATGTAACATTGGTACACTGACCTCTTTACAGTTGTCACTCAAATCCTGAAGTTCTGCCCAGGCTTCGACCACAGCATTGCACTGAATCTTTTTAGCCAGGGAAGGGAAGACTCTTGTATTGTATGTATCAGGATTACTGCCACTCAGTGGCAGCTCAGGGCTGTAAGGTATGTAGAATAGAACAGTAGAACAGTCCATGCTTATGGAAAGCATTCCAAGTGTTTGCTTTAAAAAAGTGTGGAGTCTACTCTGTCAATGGGTGCTCAGTGTGCCCCACTCAGAGACCCCAAGTTTCATAAAAGGATCAGAGCTTTGTGTGTTTCCTTTCTGCCAAGTCAGAATGTCACTCCACTGTTAGTCTCAGGACCTTAGGAAATTGCTGAGGCCATTGTAGGTGATTCCAACAGCCTGGCGATAGTTTGGGGACAGGCCCTCTCCTATCATTGCCACGCTCAGAAAATCAATAGCCTTGAACTAGTGGTTTAGTGGGTAAAGGTGCTTGCCTCCAAGCCTGAGTACTAAGTTCTAGCACCTGGACCCACTTGGTGAAAAGGGAGGAAATTTTGACCTTTTCATGTGTGTGATACACACACACACAGACACACACACACATACACAGAGGGAGGGAGGGAGGGAGGAAGGGAGAGAGAGAGAAAGAGAGAGAGAGAAAGAGAGAGAGAGAGAGAGTGTGTAATTTAATTTAAAAAAATATGGACAGCATCGAAGCAGTTTGTGTCCCTCCCAGGTGCTCCATAGGTCTTGGTTGATATCTTTCCCTTAGCTGCTTGGGCTGGGCTGCCCTTTATGATACCCAAACCCCTCTCCTTACGTAGGAACTAGGCCAGACAAGAGGCCCAGTGTAAATCACAGATTCCCCTGAGCAAAGAAACATCCACTGTCTGTCCCAGGATTTTAGAACAGAAAACAGTCCTCCAAAAATCCTGCTAGTAGAGGATTTTTGTAGAGATAATCAACCGTGTCATGCAAGGAACCAATTAAGCCAGTCAAACCAGAAAAGGGGCATGCAGTGGCACTGGTGGGTTGCTGGATGCTGTGCCTATTACTGTGGTTACTCAGTGCTTTGAGGTGGCACTCCATGCTAGGCACTGCATATGTCTTCCCTCTGTTCCTTCTCAAGGCAGCCTAGCCACAATGGCATGCTGAGGAAAGAGCACAGGACACATCACTATGAGGGGTTCTACCATGGGATACTACCAAGATGTAGGGGTTAGGGGGAAAATAAAGGATAGTCAAGAAATAGAGACACAGGGAGAGATGGCACCTGTGTCTGCTTGTTGGAGAGAATTGCAAATTCTGGTGGCTGGCTGTTACAGGCTTCAGAGCTGCATAACTGCTGGGGGAGAGGAAAAAGATGATATGGAAAAGAACATCCTTTGAGTACAAAATTGCAGGAGTTTCTATGCAAACATATTCAGTGGGCCTTTCAGAGACTAATCACCTGTGCTTCACACAGTTAGGTCCCTGCCATTATCTCATTTGAGCCTCACAGAGACTGTGGGCCTTGGAGGGAGGGCGGCAGGCCCATTATTTTCTGTGTGAGATGGAGAGATGGGAAAATTGCAGCTGTTACTGCCATCGAGACAAAAGACTGCAGTCTAGCTGAAACCCAGGGACAGGGTCTGCAGACCACCTCACCTATTAAGTAAGCCTCTCCAGCCCCAAGAATCCACATCTGAGCCCCACATGCTTTCAATAGTAACTGCCACAGGTGGCAGGCACAAAGAGGACAATGCACCCTAGAGCCACCGCACTCCTCCACAGGCTGACTGCCACAGCGCTTATGTCAACTAACTCCAGGGATAGGGAAGGTCTGTATTCTGCTCACAAAGGAGAATTCAGAAGCACAGAGAAGTTAAGTATTTTGCTAAGATCACACAGCAAGCTGATGATGTTTCAATCTAGCTGTTTCTACAAATGTCTATTCAATTGCCTGCTGGCTAGACCTGTTTTTCTCTTTTGGATTCTAATAAATACCTTATACCTTATGAAACTTCTTCCCATTTGATTGTATCTAGGGAACTAGTTCTTTTAAAAAAAGCAATGCAAACCATTATCAACCTTTAAATGTACACAGATATATATATGCATATGTGTCTATAAATATACTGGTATTTTTACAAAATTATCCACTTTGGATCTTAATTTTTAAAATCTTGATGTTGAAAATATCCCAATATCTTTTACTAATCTTTTAAAACAACAATTAAAAGTCATGCATGGTGGCTCGTGTTTGTAATCCCAGCATTTGGGAGACTGAGGTAAGGCAGGGTGATTGCTAGGAAGTTTGAGGCCAGCCTGGGCTACATAGGGAATTCCAGGCCAGCCTGGGATGCAGAAGAAAGCTCTGTTGTTTTCAAAAAATGACAGACAATAAACATGCTACTGCACATTTAGGTCATTTCAAAATTTCCCCATTATGAATGCTCTGAAGGATAGTGATAAACAATATTCACCATAGGTGGATTTTCTAAGGAGTTTATATGGTCTCGAGACTGCCTTATAGGGTATTTAGCTGAGATGCTATCCAGGCATCATGTTGGTTCAGGAGGACTGCTCCTGCCAAGCCCTGGACCTTAGCCTGGACAAGAAGCAATGTCTCACCAAGTACAGGTGCCTTTTGGATCTCCCCAAAGCCTCACCATAGGGCATAGCCTCGTTGGTGCTTACAGCTACACCAGGAGGCACTGTTTCCCTCATTTTGTAACCAAGGAAAGTGAGACATGCTAGTCTGATTACTTCCTTAGCACAAAGGTCCAGAAGAAGAACTGTACTCCTGGTCAAATGTCCTATAAGCACACCCATCCCTTCTTCTGGGGCAGATTTTTCCTTCTTTTATAACACTGCGAAGAAACACACTTTAAAATATTTGCCAGATTTAATGTGAAAACCATCCTACCCAAATGTCTACGTTTGCTAGTAATGTTGACCTTTTTTGTTTATAATTCATTTCTTTGACTTATTACTCCTTTTGTTTACTTTTCTTTCGACACAATATCTCATGTAGTTCAGATTACCCCAAACTAGGTAGCTGAAGATGCCCTCAACCCAAGTCCGGGGTTACTCTGTGCACCAGCACTCTTAGATTTATTGCTTTTTTTTGTGATTATTCTAATCTTCCTCCTGTTGTTCTTGTTACTGTTTTATACCAACCAAACCATCTGTTGCTCTAGGATTTCTGTTGCATAAATTTTATATTGGTTGTTAGCACTACTTATTGACAAGTAATAATATCAGCAGGCTTTGCATATTTGTGTATTTTAGGTTACACGTGATCACTTTATTTAATGCTTACATTAGTGCAATAATAATAATAATTATAAATTTTCTCTGGAAAGTTCTAACATCAAAAATACGAAGTGAGTCAGAATAAATGAAAGAAGAGATATACAAGAATATGCTTAAAAGTCTTAAGTGAATAAAAAACATTGTGTATATGGATTGGAATTCTTGATTTCATGTATTTTGAATAAAAATTACACCATATTTAGGATAGTACTTGACAATCAGATTGGAACCAAATCTCCAATCGGAAGCAGGGTCTTTCTGAAAGAGAAGTGGGTCCAACCCTCCTGAAGCTCACTAGACTCAGTGAAGGATATACTCAGTGAATAGTAATGAAATACCTCACGATGCAATTTGGAAAGTAATATGAAATATAAATTTCATGTGAATCAGCTTGGCTGGAAGTGATGTTATAAACCTTTAATCCCAGCATTCCTGAGGTAGTGGCAAGCTACATAGAAAGTACTAAGCCAGGCAGAACTCTGTAGTTAAATCCTGTCTCAAAACAAAAACAAACAAACAAACAAAAGGAAAAAAATCAAAAACCAAAACAAAAATAGATATGTGAGGAAAAACTTGAGATATCTAAATGAGAGCTAAGATAATTAAGATAATATCATTGTAACAATGTCAATGCCCAGTTTAAATCATTGCAGTATGGAATAGAAAAATTCTTCAGAGAAGCTGGATAGAGTCCATAAAGGACACTTGTCAGAGGCCACTGAGCAGATCCAACTCTTCCAGTCCACATATCTAATGTTGGTCCTTCTGCAACCATGTCAGGTAAACTCTACATGTCTGAGATTGAGAAATTCGATTAGTTAAACTTGAATATAGCAGAAGCACAAGAGAAATGGCTGAGTGTGTGTAGTAGCTGCAATTCAATTGTGAGAAATGTTGAACCCAGGACCCAGTCAAGCCACACCCATACTGCAAACACAGAATGAATGCTTCCCCCACCCCAAGACTGGGAGCAAAGCAAGGATGCCCACAGCCAACACTGCTATTGACCACCATCCTGGTGCAATCAGAGAAAGAAAAGACACAGTGCCTTTAGGTTGGAATGCAAAACAAGAAAGCACCGTGTGTTCATAGACAGCACTATTATTTATGTAAAACTTCCAAGGAATTTTCATAAACTAAATGATACAAAACAAATATACAGAATCAATTCTGCTTTCATAGATTAGGAAAAGCAATTGAAAATTGAAAATTCAAAGTAACATCTATGTTTCAAGAGCCAGATGATCCAGACAATCAAATTCCCATACTTCCTATAATGCTACAGTAAACCAGATGAGGAGGTGACATGGCTGATACATAAATCAACTGAGCAGAATGGAGGCCAGAAATAAACAAATATATTAAGCTGGTTTTTGACAGGATGCAAAGGTAATTGAACAGAGAAAATAAGGTTTTTGTAAAGATGGTGGCCTTAGCTCATATCAAGGTTATTCAGATAGGACAAAGTGTAAACCATGTTAGGAAATTTTACAAAATGTACAAATTAGACCTCATCAAAATAATAGAAAAATGTTCATCAAGAAACACAGTTAAGGCCAGGCATGGTGGTACAAGCTACAATTCTAGCTCCCAGAAGTCAGAAGGGGGAGTCATTAAAATATCAAGTTCCATTCTACATAGGACTACAGAGTGAGACCCTGTATTAAAAAAACAACATCCCACCACCAACAATAACAATAACCATGAAAAGAATAGCTCCAGCAGTTGGACAACTAAGTCAAGAGGATAGTGAATTCAAAACAAAAAAAAGGAAATCCAATTAAGAAAGTTCGATTAATTACTTAATGATAAGTCTCAGATAGGAAGAAAAAATATGCAAAGCACATACCTGCTAAAAGGCTAAGCCAGATTTAGGAAAAAACTCTTGAAGCCAATAGAGCAGCTAAAGTATTACTCCTGAGTATAACCTCTGAGTTCTTCAAGCCCTAAGGCCTGGACCCTGTGCATGTTGCCTTATATGTCTAAGGGACTTTCCAGATAGGATTTTGTGAAGAACTTGAACTGAAGACATTATCCCAGATTATGTAGGTCTTTAATGCAGTCATATGTGTCCTAATGAGAGAGAGGCAGAGAGGTTTACCTGTAGACAGAAGAATGCGTGTGACCACAAAGCAGACCAGTCAAAAGCCCTGGAACACCAGCAGCCACTACAAGCTGAAAGAGATAGAGAACGAGTTCTCTCCTGGAACTTCCAGAGGGAGCAAGCCATGGCCACATCTTGACTGACACTTGGATTAACATCTCATCAAACTCAGTGCTGACTTCTGGCTCTGAGAACTATGAAAGAACATACTGCTATGCTGTAAGCCACAGCATCTAATGCATTGCCAAAGCCCCAGGAAACCAGCACAGCACAACAGTGAGTAAAGTTGTTAGAAAACAGACAAAACGTGTGAACTGAATCTCACCAAAGAGATGAGTGCAAGTAACCTCAAGAAAGGGGATCAAAAAATTTTTTTTGCTTCTTTTTTTCAAGACAGGATTTCTCTGTTGTAACTCTGGCTGCCCTGGAACTCACTCTGTAGACCAGGCTGGCCTGGAACTTCGGGATTAAAAGTGTGTGCCACCACAGCCTGGCACAAAATTTTTAATAACTTTTTCCTATCAGGAACTTTGTTCCAGCAATAAAAATGTAATATATACTCATTTTATAGATAAACAGCACACTGAGATGAGTGCAGAAGAAGAGCTAGAGCTAGGGAGCTGCTGAATTAGAATGTGGTCACTAAAGTGCTTCATGGAAGAATAAGGAAGCACATATAATTATACAATGAGCACAAAGACGTAATGTGTTCAAGGTCTCACAGCTAGCAGTTGACACAATTACATTTGAGGCCAGGCTACCAGAGTTCACCATTCTGCGTACGTGAGGAATGTTGTTTGCGAGTCCACCACCTGTCTGCCTGGAGGCCCTGTGTGCTCTAAATGGTCTTTCCATCCTCCCTGCTTTCCCCTGCTCATCCCTCCCTTCCCCTTTCCCTCTTTCCCTGCATTGCTTTCCCCGGGTGCTGTACAGGAGGAAGTACTGAGCTAGGAAAGAAATCCACACTACTCTTTAGTCACTCTTTCTTGGGGCTTTGACAGGACCACACATGCTCTCTGAGTCACTATAATAATGCTAAGGACTAGAAAAGCCAAATACATGCAAGGAACAGTCTAGACTTAACTATATGACCACTTGAAAGGAGGACTGGCCATGGAGAGATACCTTCAAGCACAAAGCAGACTCAGGGGCTGGAGAGATGACCCTGATATTAAGAGCAGGAACTACCATGGTAGAGGATCTGAGTTCAAGTCTCAGAACCTATGTTAAGTGGCCCCCAACTTCCTGTAACTCAAGCTCCAGGGGATCTAGCATCTTCTGCCTTTCTTCTTTACAGGGTACTGCGTGCATGTTTAGAATACCACAAATAAATCTTTAAAAACAAAACAGACTGAGGTGAGTGAAGAAGCAGACAACTGGAACTGAGGGCTGCTGAGTTAGGATTTGGCCACCAAAATGCTTCCCAGAAGAAAACGGCTGTACACTCCTGCCACAGGGAGCTATGTATCACTCTGCCCTCACCTCCACAATGGATGGCATTCCATTAGACTCTGAGCCAAATGACCCTTTTCTTAAGTCGAGTCTTTGTGAGATATTGGGTTGAAGTAATGAGAAAGGTTACTCGCATACATGTTAGCCTGAAAAGTTGTACCTGGGGGGTCTGCTCCAAGGCGAAGACACGTGGAGGCTGTTCTACGTTCCCTGGCATCTTCTTTACAGGGAAGATGTCTTTTCTTAAGGTTCCACTTCCCACCGGAAAGAGTCCTAACCTAGTGGGCCTTTCACTGCTGCTTCTGCTTGTGTCAGGGACCCATAAGGGAATCTTGCCCACCTAATCCCCCCGCCAGCCCCGTTTCCCTTCTTTGACTCCCCCTTTCTATTCACAAGACCAAACTCTTGTCTATTTTTTTTAAAATCTTCAGCCTAACAGGATTCTAATCTGGGCCCTACTGACCTCCTGAGTGCGAGGTGGCTGCCTTCTAATCCCACTCTGTCGTGGCCTTGCCTGGCTCACTGTCAAGCAGGCAGCAGCAGCCTCTAGTAAGCTCCTGCCATGTGCCAGGTCCCAGTCCAGGAAGACAGCACACTCCTCATCTCCACTCTCACAGACCATGCCTTGTCTTCATCTGGGAAAGGAAGGGCTTGGATCAGGTTTTGTAGAAAGTTCCTTCCAGTTGGAGCATTCTAATGGGGGGGGGTGTTTGAGTGTTCTCCCTTTGGAACTTCAAGTGCTGTAGGAAAATGATTATCATAAAAATACTTCAAGTAGGTACACTGGCATCTGTCAGGACTCTGCTGTTTGACAACTGCTGTGTGAACTTAAGTAATATTTACATGAAGAAAGGTTTTACTGTGGAATGCCAATGACTGTCTAGTGTCAGGAGCCAAAGATGAGGCTCCACTGCAAGCCTTCCATGTTACATGGAGAAAAAAAGATTCGTTTACTTACGCAGTTGAGTTCATCTGTGCATACAAATCTGCTCTAGATGCTATAAAAATTGGCCTGGTCTTACCACATTCTTGGAGAGGACAAACCTGTCAGGGATTTAGAGGGACAGTCATGTAGCAGAATTCACCCTCTACGTTCAGGTGAGGGCAAGAAGCCCACTGCTCTATCCATCGACTATCAGGGGACCAGTTTCATTCTGTCACAGCTGTAAAAGTCTAATAGTTATAAACCAGTCATTAGGGAGCAAGGCTTAGAGCACTGGTATAGTTCCTTGGCTCCAACCATGCCTGTTTCCCATATCTGAAGTAAAAGAAGGTAAAGAGGTACCACAGTCCATGGGGAAAGTCATGCTTATACTCAGATCTTTACCTGGTGTAGGCCCTTTCCCATGGAGCCCAGCTGCCTTTTCATCAGGACTTTGCACTATAGCAAGGACTGCTGCAGGCATCACATCACCAAGTGATGAGCACATCTTCACAGCAAGTGATCACCAGATGAGGTAAGCAACTGTTCAGAAAGGGGCAGACTATAACCTGTCTGCAGTCTTATGCATAGACAATGACGGTGGAACCGATTCATCTCCAGACCTTTAGCCCCAAGTTGAGTTCTCTGCACTGAAACTCAGCTGCCTCCTCATCTGGACTTCTGTGTCTGTCTTGTGAACATGTCACTTGTCAAAGTGAACAGATAGATCTCTTTTCATAATACTCATGGGAAGCAAGTCAAATAAGACATGGAAGTGTTCACATGGACACGAGCACTTTCTGATACACCTATCAATATAGTGAGAAGTGATATTGGACAAAGTTAGTAGAAGTCAATATTCTAAATGTGGCAGGGGAGTAGTTAAGCTGACCAGAAAATGGCTTTTTCACATGTGTATACCCTTATGGGGCAAGACACACACACACACACACACACACACACACACACACACACACGATTTGGCTTTTAGCACATCCTAAAGGCACATACAAATCAATAGAGTTAATTTTCCCACTGAAAAAATATGATACTTCTTCCCTCCCTCTTTATTCAGAACTTTGTTTTGTTTTGAGATTGGGCCTCATGTACCATAAGCAGGCTTCAAGCATACGATGTGGCAAAAGGCCTTTAACTTTTCCTGATCCAACTGCCTGTACATCCTAAGTGCTGGGATTGCATTTGTGAGACACCATGCCAGACTTCCCTTCTCCTCTTTCTCCTGTTCTTCTTCACTTCTTATTTTTGAGATTATAATATGATTACATCATTTCTCCCTTCCCTTTCTTCCTTCCCAACCCTGCCATATACCCCTCCTTGCTCTTTCAAATTCATGGTCTCCTTTTTCATTAATTAATATATGTCTATGTGTGTATGTATGTGTGTGTGTACACACACATACATACACATACACATATACATTCCTAAATATAACCTGCTCTATCTGTATACTGTTACTTGTATGTTTATGTTTTCAGGGCTGACCATTTGGTATTGGATAACTAGTTGGTATGCTCTTCCCTGAGTAAGACTATTTCTCCCACTCTCAGCATTCCTTAGTTGCCTGTAGCTCTTTTGTAAGGTTGCAGCCACATGGGCTCCCCACTCCTGTCCACATTAGCATATCTATTCAGCTCCTGTTTGGGCAGTCATGTTGGTGAGACTTTATGGGTATATCTTCTGTCATTCCTAGGAGACATGATATCATAACAAACTACTGGACCCTCTGGTTCCTACAATCTTTCTGTCCCCTTCTTTTTGAGGTGAAGTATTGTTGTGTAGCTTGATCTCATCTTCAACTCCCTATGTGCCCTAGACTGGCCTCTAGCTCACCATCTTCCTGCTGGATCATTATGATTTAATGCTTATTCAGTATGTTTTTATTTAGTTGTTTGTTTTTCTTTTCTAGTTTTCTCATGTGGCTTTCTAGGCTGGGAGATGGTTTTCCTTTTCATGACATTTTCCCAAACAGCATGTATGAATCCACAAGCACACAGACACACTTAGGTACACAGTACTCCATGCCTTCACACTCTTGAAGAAGCACAGCCCCATGTTTGCATGCACACACACTCATGCACCCCCTTAACCTTGCCCCTCAGGAAGGGGGGCTCTGCTTCCCAGGACTGGAGTCAGAGGAGCAGCTGGGAGAGAAAAGCTATAAGCAGGCAGATGCTGTGCTTAGTCTTTTATCTTCCTCACTCCACTCCCTGACCTAGTGATGGAATCCAGGGCTTTGCTAAGCTAAGCACGTAGGCAGGCTACTAAGCCCTCCCAGCCTTCCCTTTTATCATCAGTGTCCAAAATGCTGACTCACCCTTGTCATGCTTCTCAATTCCTAACTTTTTTCTAACCCAGTGAAGGAAAAGGAAAAGAAAAAAAAAAACATTTTTTCTTAAGAACCTCATTCATTCATCAATGTACTCAATTTATTCACTGGTGGGAGTGCAGCGTCCACCAGGATGGGGGTTAGGCACCAAGATCCCATTCTGACCTCCACTGGCTTCAGGGCTCACAGACTGCTTGAAAGGAGTTTCTGCCTAACCCTTAGGCTTTTGCCAGAAGGAAGCTCTGTAGTGGCCCAATCAGAGCCGCCCTGCCTGCCCCTGCCTCTAGGTGTTTAGGAAGACCTCAGGAAATCTGATGCTGGAGTTCTCCAGCACCCCAACTCTCAGGAGAGCTTTGTCATTGCAACCTGCTGGCTCTGGTCTCAGTGAGGCCCAGCTTAGCTCTCCTAAGGGATAACCCTCCTCCTTTTGTTCTTCCCACAGGCCACCAGCATCTTCTCTGCACTCAACCTTCCCTAGTCATATGCTGGGTTATGGCTTTGCCATAATGTTTCTCTTGCAGTCACTGTGGTCCCAGTTCCAGTACTGTGGCAGGCCATCTGAAAGCACTTGGGCCAGTATCTTTGAATTTTCAGCTGGCAGTTAGAGCTTTGCCACTCCATATGAACAGGTTTCTTATGATGTTATAGAACTTGGGGGTCAAAACCTGTGCCCCAAGCAGGTCCTTCCTGCCACCCATCCTTAAGCCAATTAATAATAAAAAGTAGAAAAGGAAGGGGTATTTAACATGGCTACATTGTGAAGATAGACAAAGATGTCCAACAAAACACCTAAGTCTGCATTGAGGACCTGGAAGTGAGATTAAAGTTCAAATAAGAGGGCCAAGGACATGCATGTCTAAGCAGTTCTTGACAAGGTGAGGCATCTCCCCTGCCCCCATTGAATTATTTGTGTCTGGGCATCTCAGTCTCATCCTGTGAAGTGGTCTGACAAGTTATTAGAACTGTGTGAAGTCTCTTTCAGAGAGACACATTCTCCCTCTGCCTGGGGCCTTTCCCTTCTCCCAGCATGAAATTCCTGGGGAAATTCCCATTTCTTTGTGATTCACTGTTTTGACAGTCTTATAGTCAGACTGAGAGACCAAATCTCTCTTTAGAATACAAATACTGTACTAGTTGTATTGTATAGGTATGTCTGATGGGCAAGAACAGCACTGATCCATAGATCCTGAGTATCCTCTGACTCCTTTATCAATAACCCACCCTAACTCTAAGGTCCCTGCTTACCTGTGAGGGACATAGAGGTGGATGAGGTAGCTTTAGGAAGATTTTAGGGTACACACAGGATTGAGTCTCAAGAGGCAAAGGGGAGGTAAGGCCTTAACTAAACTCTGGAATTTTCCTTAGCTTGATATTTCCAACATATGAAATGGGGGTGGCATGAAAAGTGTAGAGATTGTGAATTGACTGTAAAATGAAGCAGGTAGATGTTCACTTCAGGAAAACAAGGGTAGGTACATATAATCTATTGCTTAGGAGACCCTGAAAACAGACAAGCTTTCCTCCTTTAAACTTTGGTCTAGAAGTGGAACTATGATTTTTCACCAAAGGGCATATTTCATGAGTTTGTATTTTCAGAAAAAAAGAGACACCCGCTCTACATTATAAATATTAGAAAAAACAATAAGCTTAGTATTGCACAAAGGAACACACAAAGGGAAAGTGGCTCAGCAAGACAACGCCTTTTGCAAAAGAACCAACCCCAGCTAGCAAGCACATGGGGCCCAAGATGGCTCCTGTCTTTTATTGCTGACTAGGTTGGTGAGTGCATTTTATCCTATTGCTGGCAGCTCAAACGTCACAATCTGAGATTGGCTAGCTGGCACAAAGGTAAAGGAGAAGTTTCAGTATTAGTTTTTGTTGGACTAATGATAAACCACCTTACCTCTATCTTAGGCTTAAAAGCCATCTTATAGTAAAGACAAACTAGGTTCATTTCTCTTAATGATTAAACCTGCTTCTCTAGGATTGGGCTATGCCCCACCTGTAACCTTGTCTACAAATGGTTCTGGACTACCTGTTCCAGGAAACAGCAACCATGTCTTTGTCTCAAAGTTAATAATCATTTTGCCACCCTACCTTTGTTTCAAAAGGTTATTATGACTACTTTATTTTCACCACCTTGTTATGTTCTACTCCTATAACCTAACCTATTTTGCCTGAAATATCACCTATTTGGAAAGCCCCTACCCTCGAGCGATAAAAACCTTGTCTTCCTCACATCCAACACTGACCTCCTTAACCCCATCACAGGGGCAGCCCATGTACACAAATAAGGCAGCTTGCTTTAATTAATTGCTTGTTTTATTTAATTTAGCCATGATGATTTGAGTCATTTCTCCTTGCATATTTCATATTAACACTAACTATCATTGATAAAATGAAAACAAACAAATGAAACAACCCCACTTCTGACATGAAGAAGCCAGAGCAGTGTCTTTATTCTCTGCATGAATTTTGTAGACTGGTGGGGCATATTTTTGTTTGCCTTGTATCTCAGTTTTTGAAATGCCGTATTGTGTAGGCATAGACTTGAGAAAGTACTAGTTGGTTTTTCAAGTATTGCTGTTCCATCCAAAGTCACAATAGGAGCCCGGACTGGATCTGTGTGGGAAAGTACGCAAATCAAGAGGTAGCTGACTTTGCATACTTGCTGCGCCACCTGGTTGATACCACTGGCATTTGCAACAATATTGTGGAGAAAGTACGAGACCAAGAGTTAGGGGCTTTAAATTCTCTAATCATATCATTGACCCAAGAAATCTGGGGCAAGTCACTTCCTTCAATAGTTCTGTTTTCTCAACAATGATGAATGTCCCACATATTTGAGAATCATTTCCTGATTCTAGGGGAAATAATGGTGTCACTGCTATACTTTCCTCCCTTGTGACCAAGTTACACCTCAGAGTGTAACCTTGTTTGGAAATATTGTTGGTGCGAATGTAATTAGTTATGCTACTGTCATCTGAAAGTGGGGTAGTCCCCTCATGCAATAGGAGTGGTGTCCTTATGAATAGAAGACATCTGAACACAAACACACATTAGGGAGAACGTCATGAAAAGATGAAGGCAAAATCAGGGTGGCACTTCTATAAGCTACAAAATGTTAAAGTGTCAGCCAATTACCAAATGTTAAGGGAGAGGCCCAGAATGACTACATCTTTTGCTAGTAGACCTCAGAACTAATCATAAGAATTCCTCCATCTCAGGCATCTAGTTTTTAGAAGTGGGAGATAACTAGCTTTTGTTTAAACAACTCAGTTTGTGGTCCTTTGCTACAGTGGTCCCAGCAAACATTAATGCATCTATGTTGTAGTTCCCAATTTTCTCACTATCAAGAACCTTTTATGCAGACAAAACACAGCTGTTTAACACATATTGTCTACTATATATTATTGGGTGCACATGATTGCTCTTTTTACATATTTTAAACCTTTGCTCTATAGAGTGTAATATAGCATATTTTAGGTTTTAATAACAGTCTTTCCATTTACTCACTAGACAAACAGGTTTACCTTATCATCATTGTGACGTAATTTATGCCTCAAGTCAAATAATGTGATGTTTAGCTGTTAAGTTCATTAGGTTTTTAGAAATACCAAACTTGTTCTTAAAACACCCATTATTAAGTTTATGGATCCCCAGGGGTTTAAGGATTAAGGGGTGATTAGCAAGATCAGGAATCAGTAAATTATTCCTACAAAGAGCCCTACATCACCATGTCAGGTGGTATAGATCTGTAATCCCAGTCACTTGGGAGGCTGAGACAGAAGGACTGAATCCAAGGCCTGCCTGGGCTGTGGAGTGAGTTCAAGATTGGTTTGAATAAGTGAGACCCTGTGTCAAATTTTAAAAGATGGGAAGTACTTGGAATAATAGTTCAATGGAAGAGCACTTGTCCAGCATGCTACAAGGTCCTCATTTCTATTCGCATCACCCCCTACATTTTCATTCTCTCCCGCTGCCTCTCCCTCCTCCCCCTCTTTCCCCTCTTCCTCTGCCTTTCCCTTCTCTTGCTATCCCTCTCCCTCTTCTCCCTCTCCTTCCTCTACCTCTCTCCAAATCCACATAGAAAATACTTCAGGATTTGTGGAACATACCACTTATGTCACATCTACCCAACATTGCAGTTGTAGACAACCCAAATATCTACACTCAATCTACACACGACTCAATTCCAAACAATTCTAATCATGAACATTAAAATTCGAATGATTTTCATTTAGTTGTTTGTGAGATATTATTCTTTGACATTTCTCCACCACTCAAAATGGAGAAAAACTGGCTACGGACTCCATGTTGGCAGCCCAGTATGTCACTCGGAGCACCCAGCTCTTCACTTCCTGAGTTCATACATTAGGTTCCCCTAAGGATCTGCCTGAGGCCTGGAAAGGGGTTATTTAAACTGAAACTCAGGCTTCCTGCTGCTCAATCCAGAGCCCATTGCCGGTTTGCTTGTGATTTCAGATGTGCTTAGTGTCCCGTGGTGCAGAAAATAGGTATGTGGTCAGCAGCCCTTTCCAGGCCTGACCATGTAAGGGCTGTCCTTGTATTAGCAGCCAGTAGCAACCTAATTTTGTTAAGCCTGCCCTAGGGTTTACACACCCTTTTCTGTTGGTGCCTCTCAGGTTGCCTGGGAGCTTAGGCCCATCTGTCCTTACTATTTTTGAGTCCCTGTTGTCTCATTGGCTGCTTTCTGAACAGCTGCAAAACATACTTTTAATTCTAAGTGGAAGTTTGGGTCACCTGTTCCGGCGTGGAGCAGTCACTCCCAGCAAGGCCTCTTTCAGCGAACAGTTCGCTAGTTTTACTGATTCGGGTGAGTGTTAAAACTAACTCCTCTCAACTTCCCCCTGCTGCACTGCCAAGGCGGGGCTGGAAGGACTGGGGCCTCTGCTCATGGGCTGGTGGAATAATGCGCATTACTTTTTGTGTAGTTGGAAACTTCTCGGTTGCCTAGCACCGCAGCCAGGTCGTCCTTTCTGCAGCTTCTCTACCTCGGGTCACCAGGTTCCCGCGGCACTGCAAGCGGGACCGAGACACGGACAAGAGGCACTGGGCCCAAGAGGACGATGCTCCGCGGAAAGTCCCGGCTCAACGTAGAGTGGCTAGGCTACTCGCCCGGCTTGCTCCTGGAGAACGACCCGCTCCTGGCTGCACGCGCTCCGCGAAAGCCCCGCGGGTAAGTCACGTGAGCGCCCACGACACACCCGCGCCTGCGCGCCCTGATGGCCTCGCGTCACTCCGCCGCGCCGCACATGCGTGCTTCGGCCCTGGCACTTCCGGCGCAACTGGCCTAGTACTGTCATCCTGCAAGCGGCCACCGAGCCTAGCCAGCTGCTTAGCGCGGGCTGCAGACCTCGCGGCTACTCCATGGAGCGCCTTGATAAAGCGGCGCTGAATGCGCTGCAGCCCCCAGAGTTCAGGTACCTTGAGTTCAGCTGCAGTAACCACGGCGGGTCGGCCCTGACCTGGCGCGCCCCCAGGGAAGGAAGGAGACAAACAGGGTGGGCTTGGGATCAGGGCCCCTCCGCAGTCCGCTGCAGGACCATGAAGATGGAAAGTAGTTTAGAGCGTGCAGCTTCTGGATAGCCGGCCCCATCTTTCACTTATGAGCTGGGTATAAGTGAGCAGGCCTCCAGTTCTTTTTTCCTTGCACTTCCTCTCCCTGCTGTTTGATGAGCTTGTTGGTTTACACTCTTGCTTTGCAAGGTGTGCTCTCTTCACAGGAGCCCTGCCTCCTTCATCTTGAGAACTGCCAGAACCTACATCGCGTGTTTTTGTAAATATCTGGTGTGTGAGTGGAATGGAAGCTGGCCCTGATGTGAGGCTGCTTCTTTTGTAGGGTATGGGGGAGTCAGTCAGTAGGGTGGGAACTGGTGACTGAACACAAGGAACATGATGGTAGGCTGGTGTTACTGGACTCTGTAGTCAGGGAGCAGGGGAAGAAGTTAGCAACCGTTAATTGATATCATCAGGTTTCTTCTTTGGCTAACCACTTACTTTTAAACTTTGGAAGAAAAAGAAGTTGAATTCAGATAAGTAACTTATCCAAGATCACAAAATTAGATCACACAGATACTGTGGCTTGAAGTTGGCACCTGACCACACCTACTGACTCTGAACCCTTAATCTTTTTTCTTTCCAGTAATGTTAATGGGGATTTTTTTTGTAAAAATGACTGTTTATAAAAATACCAACAGATATTCTTACTAAGCACACTAAATACAGCATACCATCTAGACAGTTACTAGTATTTTCTACTGGAATTTTCAATGATGTCTTAAGAGTAGAAGAAAGAATTCTGCCATAAGTCTTGCCTGCTACAAAGGGGAATGTGGTAATCTCTGCCCAATGTTTGCTGCAAAAAAATTATGTGAAGTAGGAAAACGAAGTGTTAATTGTTGGAGCATGATGCAATTCATTGGAAACATTCGTTTTGTATGGGTAACATTAATTCTGTTTTTCCCATTTATTCCTCATTTCTGACAGGTATCAGCAATTAATTCCTAGTCAGGTATAAAATAAATCAATCAAATGGCATCCATTGCTTTGTTTTATAATATATCACTGATTCTGCCTGACCTGGTTTGTGCCACCAGAACCAACAGATGTAGTAGGCTATAGCTAGAAGTTTAGGAGAAAAGTGATAAACACTAGAGAAAGTTGATTACCTATTTTTCTTAAAGTCCGTACACATAGCTTTGACTATCCAGTCATGTACTTTGAATGTTTTGGTCAATGGCGGACTGCAGGTGTGTACTATGGGATTGTATTATCTAGTTCTACTTCAGCCATTTTAGCTTATAACAGTATGCCCTGTGATACTTGTGAAATGATGGAATCATCTAAAAAATGCACTTCTTTTCTTTCTTTCTCTCTTTCTTTCCCTTTCTGTCTCCCCCCCCTTTCTTTTTTTAGGTTTTTTTTTTTTTTTTGAGACAGGTTTCTCTGTTGTAACTCTGGCTGTCCTGGAACTCACTCTGTAGACCAGGCTGGCCTCAAACTCATAGAGATCCACCTGCCTCTGCCTCCCGAGTGCTTGGATTAAAGGCGTACATACCATGCTAAAAATGCATTTCTTAAAATAGTTCCTTGGTCTTAAATGGATGACTACTTAATCTTAAATTACTGAGGTTATTACAGAAGACTCAAGACTATTTTTGAAGTTTAAAGTAGAGAGTAGTTAGAATGTATTGAAAGTAATAGGCCATAAATTGTTAACATATGTACATGCAGACTGTGGGGGCTAGGCATTAATATATAGAAAAGGTTATGTTTGAATGATGGGACTGATTTTGTTCACTCTGTTTTTGTATCATCTTTTCAGTAAGTGTTCATAAAAGTTATTTAAAAATTTTATTGTTTTAAATTGTGCGTGTGTGTGTGTGTGTGTGTGTGTGTGAGAGAGAGAGAGAGAGAGAGAGAGAGTTTTTTCAGGTGCCTGAGGAAGTCAGAGGCATTGGATCCTCTGGAGTTGGAGTTAGCCTGTTGTGAACTGCCTGACATAGTGTTAGGAATGGAATTTGGGTCCTCTGGAAGAGCAGTACCACTGGGCCATCTCTCTGCCCCCATGCTTGTAAAAATCATGCCAGGTAATATTAGATATTTAAAAGAGATAATCTAAAGAATGTCCTAGATGTAGTGGGATAGGCCTCTCAATACCAGCTACTGGAAAAGCTGAGGCAGAAGGATCAAGTTCAAGGCCTGCTTGGGCTACAGAGTAAGTTCTAGACTAATGTAGGCAGCTTAGGAAGATCCAGTCTCAAAAAGTAAGAAATAAAAAGAGCTAGAGAGGTAGCTGAGGGGTAGAGCATTTGCCTAGTATATATGAGGTCCTGAATTCAATTCCTGGTATTGAAAACTAAATAACTAGCTAGCCAAATAAATAATAATAACCCATCAACCGTTTCTTTGAATTTTTGTTTCTTATCAAGTTAGATAAATAATCTGAATATTTCATGCTTGGTTACAGGATGCATTTACGACCAAGAAAATCTAAAGTTCTCTTCTAAGACTTTTCTAAAACTCAGAAAAGAAGTGGTTGAATAGAGTATTTTCTTATTTTTCGCTACCCATTATTGCATATTTTTCATGATAATTACATGTAAATTTCTGAAATCAAGTACTAAAAACAGCTTAAGGAATATCTATGTATGTCTCATTCTCAAATGTGTGTGTGTGTGTGTATACACACATGTGTATGTGTGTGTGTGTGTATATATATATATATATATGTATATATATATATATATATATATATTGAGAATTATGTAGCTCAGTAATGACAGAGTATTGTAAAAGATAAATATATTAAGGGACCAAATGATAATCTTAGAACTTTTGTTTCATTGCAGTAAGCATAACAGCAAAACTTAATTTCTCCTACTTGTTCAAGAAATGTAACCAAGACAGACAGCCTACTAATACCATGCAGTTTTATGAGATAATAATTTTAATGTTGTATATTAGCTACTTAGGATTAATGGCCTGGTGTCTCTGATACTTTATTTTATTGAACTTTGACCTATAGTTCCATATTTTCTCTTCCTATCCATAGTTGCCACTGTTTTATTCTTTCTATAAATTTGGTCATTTAAAAATATTTTATTTATTTTTACTTTATGTAGATTGGTGTTTTACTTGCAAATATGTCTGTGTGAGGGTGTCAGATCCCCTGGAACAGGAGTTACAGACAGGCATGAGTTGCCATGTTGGTGCTGGGAATTGAACCTAGGTACTCTGGAAGAACAGCCAGTGCTTAACCACTTAGCAATCTCTCCAGCCTCTGATTTGATCATTTTTTAATTGAAGAGTTCACATATGTTGGAAATATGGAGTATGTTTACCTTTATTGTCTGCACATACACACACACACAAACATACACACGTACATAAAATAAAATTAAGAAGTGGCTATGTCTGTATAGAGTACTTAGCTGCGAGTGGAGTTTGTAGACTGAGTGTTGCTCTGGATGAGTCACAGGTAAGTGGTGACCAATGGGAAGGTATAGGGCACACTTAGTCTACACTAAATTTATTCAAATTTTCTTTCAATAAATAAACATTGGTTTATTCAGTGTAACATTTTATTTTCTAATCTTTCCCCCTCCTCCTCTGTCTTAGAATAGTTAAAAATTACATTTCTATTTTCTAGTCAGTTGCTGCTTCCATCTGACATTTAAAAAATGCATTTATTTATTAGAATTTTTTTCTCTCATATATTGCATTGCAACACCCTTCCCTCTTCCCTCCACTCCTCCCAGCTTCCTCCCCCATCTTCCCTGTCTCCCAGATCTACCCCCCATAGTCCAACTCCCACCCTGCCTTTCCCCAAGAAAAAGCAGTCTTCCCAAGGTTACTGCTCAAACATGGCATGACAAGATGGAACAGGGTCAGGCACAATTCTGTACTTCAAGGTTGGACTAGGCAAGGTACTAAAGGGCAGGCAAGAGGTTCAGGGACACACACCTATTCCAGTCTGTATGAATTCTGTAAGAGCACGAGGTCAGGTAACCTCAAGATATATTTGGGGGACACACCAGGTTACATGTCTGCCGCTCCAGGCTCTGTGACCTCCTAAGGTCAGATGGCTCTGTGGAGTCTGCTCTCCTAGAATCCTCAAGCCCTCTGATCCCAGCCATCCCTCCTCCATTTGTTCTGTCGAATTCCATTTTGTTTGGCCCTGGGCCTCTGCATCTGTTCCTTTCAGTTGGCATGGGGATTCTTTCTCTATCCATTATCTATCTCTATCCATTATCTATCTCTATCGTTTGTATACAGGAGGACAACAGATTTTTTTTGAGTTGATCGTGTAGCTAGCCACTTCACTGAAGTTGTTTTATCAGCTGTAGGAGTTCCATCTGAATTTTAAAATGTAACATATCAAAGGAAACAGTTGTTTAAAATGACATAGTGTTCAATTTATTCCCTCTCAGCTCTATGTTTTATTAGACCCTGACTGGGTCTTGGATCAGTTCGCATCATCTGTTTTATTCTGGTTTAATCTGTTCTTGGTCCAGGCCTCTGGTTGAAAAATTATGTACATTCCTTGGGGAGGAGCCGTTTGCCGGCAAATGTGTTTGGGGTTTTCTGTGGTACTTTTCAGCGGAGCATATCTGCGCATGCGCATCTAGCTCCCCTGCACAAGTGTGCCTAGTTCAGCTGCGCATGCGCACCTAGCTCAGCTGCGCATGCGCACCTAGCTCAGCGACTGCCTGTACTATGTGCCTCTCCTTGAATGTTCTATCGCAGTGATCTGGAAGGAAGAAGCTATTTGCCTCAGAATTCCAGCATTTCAGCCGGCCCATTTTGTGGTTTCAGTGGTTCATGTCACCACTAGACTTGTTTCTGATTTTGAGTATCTATATACGAATGTTGGTCAAGTTCCTTAAGAAGGCAAAACAGGAACTTCTTCCCAGAATAGCTTCCTGGGTATAATCAATGAGATTGGATTAGCGGTAAGGTATAAATTAAAGCCCTTTATATATGGGAAGACATTCTTTCTGCTTACTCCTGAGTCTTTTATCTTTAGAATTTGATATTTTATGTATGCTTGCAATCAAAGGCAGATCTTCCAGCATCTGGGTCATGTATAGCAGAAGGGTAATAATTATATGGCAATGGTTCTCAATCTGTGGATGGTGACCACAAGTTGGGAGTGGTCAAACTACCTTTTCACAGGGGTTGCCTAAGACCATCTGCATATCGGATATTTATGTTATGATTAATAACTAGCAAAACTACAGTTATAAAATAGCAACAAAAATAATTTTATAGTTGGGGGTCACCACAGCATGAACTATGTTAAAAGGTTGCAGCATTAGGGAGGTTAAAAACCACTGTTACATTGGAACATGGCTTGTGAAAATTATGTCTGTTCACTTTCTTCCAGAAATGAAAACTCTTTAGCTTCAACCCTGAAGACACTCCTGTTTTTCACAGCTTTAATGATCACAGTTCCTATCGGATTGTATTTTACAACCAAGTCTTATATATTCGAAGGTAATTTTTATATATTTAAAGACATTCTTCTTTTCTAATTTGTTCTTTGCTTTATGAATCTTTTTATTTTCTTATTCCTTTTACTTAACTAGTTAAATATAATGCTAATGAAAATTCATATACTTTGGTTGGCTCAGTGTGGTGTGGTATTCCTATAATACTTGAGAAGTGGAGGCAGGATTAGGACTTGGGCTGATAAAAAGAGTTGGAGGCCAAGCTGGGCTACATGAGATCCTGTCTCAAAAACAAAACAATTAAAATGTTTTGATGTTTGTTACATACAATGTATTGCTTTAGCTGTTTTACATGAATTCTCCTACAGAGTCTCCGCAACAAACTTCTGAATTAATTTGTAGTATCTTCATTTTAGAAGTGTGGCACAATAACCTTACACGCTGTGCTGGAAACAGCAGATAAAAACAGTGATTTCGAGGTCTGTGTCATGGACACTGTTCTCTTGACTTCCTCTTTAGACACTCATAAAATGACAACATGTCATGCCTGCGTTATCATAGGGGCAGAATTCTAAACTACAGCAACATAATTGGGGAACTGGATTCTAATTCTATTTGTAGCACTCATCCATGCTCTGTTCTTCAATATTTACTTGTATAAAATCAGAGGTTTGTGCTACAGATGTGTGTAAGTCTCTTCCTGTCCTAAACACTCTTAAAATAATAAAAATCATATTGATATTAAAAATTAAACATTTGGTATTTTCTCATTTCTATTCAGAGCAGGATGTGTTAGTAGCTCTTCATGTTGAACTATTTTTAACCTATCAAATAATTCTTTTTAGAAGTGCCTATAATATTTTACATGAAATCTTATTTTAATTTATATATATTATTTGTACAAAATGATGGAGTTAGTTATGACAGCCAGCAGTACAATGTCAAGAGAATTCCCTTATAGCTAGTATGAATTCAAAATGCAGAACTGGACATGGTGGTAAACACCTGCAATACTGGTACTTTAGAAACTGAGACAGGAGGATCTCAAGTTCCCAGCCACCCTGGCCTACAGAGTGAGATCTTTTAAATATCAAGGGACATGAGGAAGAGGAGGAGGAGGAGGAGAAGCAGGAAGAGGAGGAGGAGAGAACCCTATGATTTCTGCTCATTCTAACAAGCCATTCTGACTCTCATATGTGTATGTTTTGTGTTTTCATTTAAATAAGTGTTTTCACTTATTACTTTTCCTTTTTGAGATTATAATATAAACTGTATCATTTATTTTTTCCCTTTCCTCCCTCCAAAACCTCCCATATTCCCCTCCTTGTTCTGTTTCAAATTCATGGCCTCTTTTTTAAAATGTTATTTATTTATTAGAATTTTCTTCTCTCATATTTTGCATTCCAACACCCTTCCACCCCTCCCTTCATTCCTCTCAGCACCCCCCATCTTCCCTATCCCCCAGATCTATCCCCCATCCTCCAACTTCCACCTCACCTCTCCACAAGAAAGAGCAGTCTTCTCAGGATTACTGCTCAAACATGGCACAACAAGATGGAACAGGGTCTGGCACAATTCTCTACTTCAAGGTTGGACTAGGCAACATAGTAGGGGACAAGGTACTCAAGGCAGGTAAGAGGTTCAGGGACACACCCATCGATTACAGTCTGTATGAATTCTGCAAGAGCACCAGGCCAGGCAACTTCAAGACATATTTGGGGGATCCAGCAGGTTCCATGTCTGCTGCTCCAGACTCTGTGAGCTCCTAAGAGTGCTGGTCAGTTGACTCCATGGGGTTTGTTCTGGTGTCCTTGACTGCTCTGGTCCCAGAAATCTCTCCTCCATTTGTTCTATGGGGTTCTCTGAGCTCTGCATTTTGTTTGGCCCTGGGCCTCTGAATCTGCTCCCTTCAGCTGCATGGCCTCTTTTATCATTAGTTATTGTTTGTGTGTGTACATGTGTATGTTCCTAAGTAATATAGCTTGCTCAGTCTGTATACTGTTACAGTTATATATGTTTTCAAGGCTAAGCACTTGGTGTTGAATAATCAGTCGGTGTGCTCTTCCCTAGGGAAGTCTATTTCTCCTGCTCTCAGCATTCCTTAGTTGCCTGTGGTTCTTTGTGTATGGTTGAGGCATCCTGGGATCTTCACCCTGTCCACTTTGACATGTCTATTGCTGTTGTCCTTGTTCAGCTCATGCTTGGGCAGTCATGTTGTCGAGACTTTATGGGTGTAGCTTCTGGCATTCCTAGGAGACACAATCTCACAGCAAACTCCCCGATCTTCTTGCTTTTACAGTCTTTCTGTCTCATCTTCTGCAGTCTTCCCTGAGCCTTAGCTGTGGGAGTTGTTTTGTAGGTGTACCCATTGGGACTGGGCCCTACAATTCTGCATTTTGATTGATTGTGATTTTCTGTAATGGTCTTCATCACAAACAGAATTCTTAGGCTTTGATTTTTCTAGCTTGGTAAGTGTGGAATAAAATGAAATTTTTTTCTTCCCTTGTAGGTGCCCTTGGAATGTCCAATAGAGATAGCTACTTTTATGCTGCAATTGTTGCTGTTGTTGCTGTTCATGTGGTCCTGGCCCTGTTTGTCTATGTGGCCTGGAATGAAGGCTCACGACAGTGGCGTGAAGGCAAACAGGATTAAAGTGAACATCACATTTTGATAGCATGGAATTTATTTTTTGAATATGTTAAGTACTTATGGGATATTGATAATAAATGCATTTTGTTTGAATAAAGTTGAAAGAACATGTTAAAATCAGTCTTAAGGAGTCAGTCACATTTGGCTAAATTTTAAACCACCAGTAATATGGTCACTTTGAACTTTGAATCTCTATTTGCAAATGAAAATTTGGAAAAGTTAAATAGGTACAATCGTATGTTAAATGAGTTATATTTTACCCTGGGAAGAATTTACTTATCTTACAAAAGAAATTTATAACAATTTGTCTTATGCTTGTTTTTCAGTTTTATTTATTTGGGTATATTAAGAAACACTAAGTGAAGCAAATCCAAATTTCCTTTTTCACTGGACAGCTTTGCTGAAAAGTACCAGATCCTTGGATTTGAGATTCTAATTTCCTGTGGAAAGTTACTTAAAATATAGGCATTGTAGTTAATCTGAAGGTCACTGAGGAAGGATAGCTCTCACATTCCATTATTTAATGGGGAAAGAGGTTGGAGATTCACTTCAGTGGTAGAGTGCTTGGGCAAGAGCAAGGCCCTGGGTTCTGTCTTCAGCTCCGGGGGCTGGGTTGGGGATGGTAAGACAAAATAATGGGGAAAGTCGCTGAAATGACACCCATTCATACAAAAGGATTTAGGATTACTGAGGGCAAAGAACTGAGCTAACTATCAGCGTTGTGATTATCATACTATCATTGTGCCCTCATTTTGCTTTGAAATTGGGCTTCATTGCAAAGTTGATTGAAATCCTATTAAATGTGTTGCTCTACTTTAAAATAGATAGTATGTGATAAGTATTAGAATGCCAAAATAGTTCAGCTTTCATACATTGAGAGTATATATGATCTTGAAAACATCACGTTTGTTATAAGGTATTCTTAGAGTTTTTTTGTCTGTTAATTTTTTTAAATCAGAGCTAAGTTACATCCTGTATTTATAGATAATCCTTGAAGTCTTTTTAGAAGAGGACACCATGCTCCAGGAAAAAAGCCCTGTGACCTTGCTTTGGTACCTCCAGTCTATGGTACTGTGTACATGCAGTCTCAAAGCACTGTCCCGCAAATATTTATTTCTTATTGAAACATTGTAATATATGTTCTTTAAAACACTGGAAAATACATATTAAAAAAGAAAAGAAAAGGGCCCATATTTAGTTCACAACCTCTGTGCAGTTTTGAAAGATGTTTCTTAATGCTGGTTCCATACATACTATATCCTTGGTTTATGTTTAGATTTTACCAACTTCACCAAAGAGCTGTTTGCTGTTTTTTAGATGTATGATAATTGCCCATTGTCTTACAAAGCACGTTCTATCTTTACTCTTCTAAGAATTCATATTTCAACAATTTAACCATAAATGGTTAAATTTTGAGATGATAGCTCAATTTAAATACTATATAACATGTGCATATATGAAAACATTACATGGTACTCCATAAAAATGTATGTTTTTGTTTTCACATATCAGTTAAATTTAATTGTAAAGATGAAGAAAGTTCAAATACCTATTACTGATAATCCTAATATAATGGATGGCCCCTGCTTAAATGTTTGCCACTATTGATTTGCTTGTCTGCTCTTATTTTATGCTGTGGAACTAGACTAGAGAAATAGAATGGTGATTAGACATAAAATATGTCTTTGTGTTATATTATTGTTGCAAAACAGAAGATTAATGTGATTATTAAAGGATTATTCTTAATTCTTAAATTTAACTGTTGTGTGTAGATTGAATGTCTTTGAAAGTGAGTATTTTAAATATAAGGGTCTTTATTTTGTAAAGACTGCAATTTTTAGTGTTACAATATTTGCGTCTCAGACATTGTGTGCTAGGTTTCTCGATGGTTCCTTTATACAGTGGCCTATGTATTTAGAATTGTCTACTCAGTTTCTTTCTATATAATGATGAGATTTTCTTGTACTTTATATATCTTGTACTATTTGTAAAATACACTGTTGGGTTATTTTGTTTTATTTCAAACATTTGCTAACTAAATAATGGTACAGGTCTTCTTAAGTATTTTAACCAGGGATACATGTAACACATGTAATTTTCCCTTGGGAATAAAATACAATGTGTTTGAACATTAAAGTCAAATATTCACATTGATATTTAGAATTATTACAGAATAGATCTGTTTTCAAAGCAGTTAAATTTTTCTTAGGATTTTGACTGCTCACTCCTGAGATTGCTGCTGTTAATGAATGTCGTATTTGACAAATAGATTTTTTTTCAAGGTATCTAACTAGTTTCCTTTTGCACAAAATACATGTTTCATGATGTGTTAGAGGAAAAGCTAAGTTGAACTGTTAAGTGTTATCCGGCAGGAATATGTTCACTGATGTTCAAAACCTAATTGTAATAGTAATCTCAATTAGGGAGTATAACTTGAAGTTTCAGTGCAACCTACTGATTTAGCCCCATTTACTGTAACAATACCATCCTCCACCTTTTGATTTACCCACTGCATAATCCTTTCCCCAGTGCTGTAGGATGCATCTGATATCATTCACTCTTCAAATGGATGGCATTTCACTTGTTACAGTAGCATTCTGGTTTTAGTAAAGAATTTAAAATCTGCTATTTAAAATAACTGAATGTTTCATGGGAATCTAATAGTAATTTATAATAACTTGAAAGTTTACATTAGAAAAGTTATACTAAGCCAGCTGTGGTGGCATTATGCCTGGACTTCCATTATTTGGGAAGCAGATGCAGGAAAATCAGGAGTTCATAGCCACTCTGGGCTACATGAGACTTTATCCAACAACAACAATAAAGCTAAAAACAACAACAAAAAAGAAAACAACCAAAAGAACCCCCCAAATTGGCTTTATCAAAATAAGCAACTGATGGGCTTCTATTTATTTTCATATGAATCTTATGTAGACAGAACAGTCAAACAGGTCAGTAAAAGTATTTAGACAAGATATGCCCAAGGAAGGTCAAAGCTGAAGGTACATGAAAGGATTGAAATCCTCTTTTAAATGGATCCACTGTATCTCCAGTTTCATATTTAGTATCTAAGCATAGTAAATTTGTAGACATGTTAGGCCCATTTGATAAATGATTCATTGATGGCACAGCGTTTGTCTTAGGTCAATGGCAGGTTTCTTTACTGTCAAGTGTTCTGTCATTCACTACTGAAATACACAACTATTCAGATTTCACTCCCAGGTTTTAAGTTCATTTTCACCAGAGATGTGCTGGAGTACATTCCAGTAGTTTGACAAAACTTCTTTTTTCAGGGAGATGGAGTTTCCTTAAAAAATTACTCTATGGAGGCTGGAGAGGTGGCTCAGTGGTTAATAGCACTGCCTGCTCTTCCAGAGTTCCCGAGTTCCATTCCCAGCAACCATATGGTGGCTCACAACCATCTGTAATGGGATCTGATGCCCTCTTCTGGCATCCATGTGTACATGCAGATACAGCACTCATACATAAATCAGTCTAAAAACCAAAAAGAAAAAATTATAATCATCCGAGATGTTAGGAACCTACCCATCAATACATGACCTGTGAATAGCTTAACTCTTTATTCCTTACAAAAGTTCAGAGTCTCTCCATACTGCTGCCGGCTACACTTATACCTGTGTTAATTGGTATGTGTGCTTGAAGTACCTGTTCTTATTAAGATGTTCTGTAAGTCATATTGTCAGTTATGCAATCTAGTCTTCCTTCCAAGTTTTGTGGATTCTCACTGAACTGGAATAATAGCAATAGCTAACAACATCTGCACAGCACCTTACAGTTTGCAAAGAACGTTCACATATTCTTGTCTGAGTTTTGCATAGTGAACATGTTATGGATATGTCCCTTGATGTCAATGCTGAGTGTTAGAATTTCAGTCACCAGTGTCACTGGCCATGCTGTGGCACTGATTAGCGCACTGACTGGGGGTGGGGTGGGTGTGGGGATGCCAAATGTGCTGTCTGTAAAGCTTGTGTCATCACAATGGGGCCTGAATTTCTTAGCCACTTGTGCCAGACTGACTTGTTAAGTGATGCTTTTCTAGTCTTTTCCTGAATGGCTTTTGTATTCAGTATATTGTAGCCTGTAATTTGTATTAATTTACCATCTGTTGTCATTAAAAAATAGTATCTAATGCTGTTTGTTGTGTCTTCATTCAGTGGATAATTGTTTTTTTAACTTATGGTTTAAAAATGTGTATGTCTGCTTCTGTTTATAATGTAGAATATGTGCAGAGCTGTTTTTAATTTGTTTGCTTCTGTGTGTGTCATGTAGTGTAAGAATAGAGCTGTCAAAGATAAGGTTTACATCACAAGTAGGTAGAACAGAGGTATTTGAATTGGGGTGGGATAATGAAGTGGACAAATTGGCTGTATTCCAAGTAGGGTGGATCAGTTAGACTTGATGTGGGGATGGGTTAGAGAAACCTTCCCTTAGCTAGATGTGGAGCTACATACCTATAATCTCAGCACTTGGAAGGCCAAGGGGGATCAGATGTTCAAGTTCATCCTGAGCTGCATAGCAAGTGTGAGGCCAACTTGTGCTACATGAGATCCTATTTCAAAACACAAATTGTCTTGTAGCTTTGGGGGAGTAAATGGATCTCAAATACCATTAAAGGGATAAAGTTGAAAAATACCTGAGACTAAAGATGAGAAGGGAATTTCTGGAGATCTCCAGCACTCCCTCCCTCATACACACCAGTTTCCAGCATTTTGTTTATTGCACTGGCTCCAGCTCCTTTCTGTGCTCCTGAGGTCTCCAGCTAATCATTAGTAATAAATATCAACTATCCCAGCTATCATTTGAGATGTCTTAGTTTCAGAAATCCAGATAATGAGATGTCCAGAGAGCTTAGGACACAAGTAATAGCACTATAGAAACCAAAGAGGGCTGCTTCTATGGTGACTGGACCAGAACCATGGAATGTAATTAAAAACTACCAGTTGTTCAAATGTAACCCAGACCCTTAACTCCAAACCTCTGAGGGTGCAGCCTGGAAGTCATGGATAAGTTAGTGGGCCCACATACCCCTGATGGGACATGCTAGGACAGATTTGCTGTTTTGCCTCTAAGTGGGTGTTTTAAAATGCTGGACTTGAAGATGTTTGTTTTAACTACGCTTCATGATAATTATTTGTGTTGAAGAAAATTTTCATACATGGTTCCGTGAACCCAGGAACCTTCAAAGTATTAGATACATTTTCACAATAAAGTGCATGTTGGAGCATGGAGCAAATGTCAGTACGTAACAAGGCCTAATGGTGGATCCATCCCTTAGTGGGCCTCAGGTCTGTGTGAGGACTCTGCTCTAAGAAATAGGAAGATCACAGTATAATCTCTACTAAATTCAGTCATTTGTGACTCAAGAAGACCAAATGGCTGGAGCAGGGTTAAATCCTTTTCCTATCTGTACCTGTGAGCCTGTATTCCTGGGACTCTGTACATAGCTCTGAAGCCCTATAGCATCTCCATTTCCCACCCGTCCTCTCTCTATCATCACTGCATCTGCATATCTTCTGAAACACCTGTAGTTGACAGGATTCTAGTATGGCCCAATATTTCCCTGTTTTCCACTCTGAACACTGATAGAATTCATAAATGGGATGGGGCAGTAACTCTCTTTCATGTGTGTTGGGGCCTCCTGAGCTTACTGTGACAAAGTACCACTCAGTGGGTAAACAACTGCAAAGCTGGGCTTTGGTGCATACTCCTATGACCCCAGTGCTCAGAAAGTGGAGTCGGGAGGATCAGAAGTTCAAGTTCATCCTGAGTTACATTGCAAGTTTAAGGACAGTCTGAGGGAGAGAAGGAAGGACGGAGGGAAGAAGGAAGGAGGGGAGGGGGGAGGGAGAGAGAGAGAACAACTTTATTTCCTCACAGTGCCAGAGAACAGAAGATGAATGTGTGGGTAGGGCTGATTTTCCCTGGAGCCTCTTTCCTTGGCTTACAGATGTCTGTTTGTTTGTAATTTTTGTTGTCATTTTTCATGTCCTTGAATGGCCATTCCTCTGTGCAAGTTTGTCCTTATCTCATCTTACGAAGATCCCTGTCACTGCACTAGGACCTTCTCTAAAAAATCTGAGATGAATATGGAAAGGACTCGGCTTGACAGTCATTTAAAGCCAACAGACAAAGAGAGCTCCAAGCCAGGAAAGACTGGTAAACTGTAAAAGCTGGAACCCCATCAGTTCAGTTTTCTTCATAGGTCGTGAATTTTTCAAAACATTAATGACAATGACACAGTTGTGTGCTTCAGACTGGTTGAGGAGGTAGCGCCAAGTCCTCAACAGACTGGTTCTCATTTCCAGTGTCTGCCTGGGTCTAGAAACCGACATACACAAATACCCCCTCTCTATGTGCCTAGTGCCCAGCTCTGGGAAGGTCACAGAACAGATGTCAAGTGCATGTACCAAGTAAGCAAATGACATCTTCCCTGTGCCCCTTTAGATAATTCTTTCTCTTTCATTAATGTGTGCTCTCTATATTCTTGAGCCACCAAGAGAGCTGGTCTTCTGTAAGGCACAAATGGTGAAGTGATTTTTATCTTTACCCACAATACAATAGTTTCTAGAAAATGCTCATTCTTTGTAGTTCCTGTCATTTGAGCACACAGTTGTCCATAGCTGTGACTTAGGAGAATAGGAAAGACATGGCAGCAGGAAGTGTTGCTTCCATTATACCCGCAGGCAGGAAGTGGAAAGACATGAGCACTGGTGCTCTGCTCATGCTCTACTCATGCTACCCACTTCTGACTATGTATTCTGACTATGTACCCAACTCATTCATGGTGGCTTATTACTCTGCAGAGAGATATCTCTCAAAAGGCCCTTACAGACTCAGCCAAAGTTGTGTCTCTTATGAGATCAGAAAATCCAGTCAAGGTGACAATGAGGATAAACCATCACAACAAATAATCATGTTAACATTATTTGCATCCCTTGCTTTCTTTATTAGTACTAAAACAGCTTGCCTCCTGATTATAACCTTTGTGTAACTTTATGATGATAGTTTATAACATGACCATAGTCCATTGAACAGATTCAAGCTTTTAAAATTTACATATTTATTATATATTATTTTTATTATTATGTGCACACATATTCTTGTATACCACAGTGAATATGTGAAGGTCAGCATACAACTTGAAGGAGTCAGTTCTCTCCACCATGTGGGTTCTGGGGTTCAAAATCAGGCCATCAGGCTTGGCATCAAGAGCCTTCACAAGCTCAGCCATCTTGCCGGTCCAGGTCCAACAGATGAATCAACCACTCATAGAGCAAGCTTCCTGAACTCTGATCCCATGCTCAAATGTATGTAATTATTTAAACAAAATAAGCATTGGCATTTTGAGTACTTATGAAAATGCAATGTGGGCTTTGGTAATGTGATTGTCTCTCTGTACTAATTAAAGAATTTCTTAGAAGGAATTACTTTTCATGATCTAAAAGAATTGAATTCAAAATACAGGGAGTCACCATTTTCTCTTTATCCCAGCTTTTCCTGTCCTCAACATCAATGTACATTGTCACATCTTTATTACCCAAAGTCCACAGTTTGTATTAGGCTTTATTCTGTGGGTCTTAAAATATATGTAATGATATGTAGCTGCCATTATACTATCATGCCTACAAATCTCTCGTGTGCCTCATTCTCATCCTCTGTTCCTCCAAGCCCTGCTAACCACTGATCCTTTTATTTGCCTTTTCCAGCAGAAAAGTGTATCTGTAGTCTCCCTAGAGTGGCTTCGTTCACTTAATGCTGTGCATTTAAGAATCTACTATATGTGTGCGGTTTGATAATTCATTTATTTGATCACTCAATAGTATTTCACTGTGTACTGCCACAGCTTATCCACTCATATCTGGAAAGATACCTTGATTGCTTTCAAGTTTAGGTAAGTATGAATAAAGCCAGTATCAAAATTCACATGCAGGTTCTTGTGGAAGCAAATATTTTTCAGCTCATATAGATGTGTACCAAGGAGCAAGATTTGTGGATCATATGATATGGCAAGTGTATGTTTAATATGGTAAGAAAACAAGCCAGGTGTGGTGGCATACACGTTTTAGCTCAGCACTCGGGAGGCAGAGGCAGGCTGGTCTCTGTGAACTTGAGGCCATCCTGGCCTATATAGTGAGCTCCAGGTCTACACAGAAAAATCCTGTCTCTCCCTCCTCCCCAAAAAAGAATGCAACAAGTTGTCTTCAAAGTGCTGTGTCCTTTTGCATTTCCACCAGCAGTGAGCTAGGCTTCGAGTGGCTCCTCTGCCTCGTTGACTTTTCATCGTGTTTGTTTTGCATCTTAGCATGCACTGATATCTCAAGATTCCTGATGACAATTCCCTGATGACACAAGGAATAGAACATCTTTCCATATACTTACTTCAACCTGTTCATCTTATTTCATTTTAACATATCTGCTGTTTTGGGCACGGGGGCACACGTGTATGTGGGCATGAATACATGTTCACGTGTGTGGAAACCATGGATGGGTCTTGTGTAGCAGAATTTTATTTTTAGTTATATATAAAATAGTTATTTTATTGCACTATTGGGTGAGGGGCTGTCTAAGTCATTTTGTATTGTTTGCAGGTGTTGCATTTCTTTAGGGTTGTTTAATTGCTAATGATCTGCATGTGCTATCAGTAGAACACCTGAGGAGTTCTGAAAGAATAAATACACCTGAGTTCAGATGCTCAGGGTTTCGCTGTTGAGTATGGCATTGGCCATGACGGTGGTTCCCTCTACTGAGGTCTGGCAGGGCTTGCACCAATGAATATGCCTCCCTGTCGTCTTTGGTGAACTGCCACAGCAGTGTACTACTGCAGTCTTGGGTGGTGTTCTTTAGGAGCCATCCAGTGTTTTTGAGAGAGGGTCTCTCAGCTATCCTAGGGCATCCTGGTCACACTGACCTGGCTATCCAGCAAGCCCAAGCATCTTCCTGTCCTCCCTGGATAACTCCCAAGGCTAGATTATAAACAGGTACCACAACAATTTTTTTTGTGTGTGCTGGAGGTAGAGCTCAGGCTTTCATGCTTATGGGCAACTTCACAGACTGAGTTATCTTCCTACCCATGATCACAACACATCTTAATAATTTTGTAACTTTGACAAAGTTATCACATTTTCAAAAATATCACCTAATTTGTTTTGCCTATTGCTTCCCATTTTTAAGAGCAAGTAATATGTTTTGTGAACTCTAAAAGCAAAATGAGATATTTGAATCAGGAAGAATGTGGACTTGATTCCTTGTCCCATCTTTCTTTCAAGTCTGTGATTTTCTAAAGAATTCACTTTCTTTTGAGAATCTCAGGGTGTTCTGTAGAATAAAAGGAATAGCAAAGAGGATTTCAAAAGTTTTTGTGGCTTTGGTTTCTTTTGCTTTTGTATTCTTTGTCAGCTACTAGAGTGGTCATGTCAACATTCAGACATCTGAGCCCTCGGATGCCTCGTGATACATTTATCTTGAAAAATTTCCGTATTTCATGTCCAGGTTGAAATGAAGAGCTCTGAAAGAGGCTGATACCTAGCAACCAGATCTGTTCAAAGACCTCATTTAATTTGTTTGCAGAGAGTATCAGGGGAGTGTATAGATAGCAAAAATGGTAACCACGCTTCCATGTTAATTTCATTTGGTGACTCACCCAGTCTGTCACGCAAAGATGGCATTGATCTAAAATGTGACCTTTTCTTCTATCTTCTATCATTAAAATAATGCCAGTAAAAGGGCAGTGACTCACCACGAGAACAGATTCTTTTTCAGAATATTAGCAAAGCCTCGTCACGAAGAGCTTGGGCAAAGGGTCTTTTTATTCTCTTTACCTGGTGAGCAAGCAGCATTCTTTGCCGAGCTCATTAAGTGCCTCTTCTATAATATGTCCTGTGGATTCAAGTGCAGCCTGTTATTTTGTTGATTCACTCTCATTTTGAGCTGTATTTCAGGCATTGAATGCACAAGGTAATTTTCCACTGCATCAGTTGCTAGTCATCATTGCCTCCATAATTCACAGGGGCTTAGGGGACTTGCTTTACATTGTGAAATAGTTTTCACATGTAATTTATGGATCTAGAGTCTTATACATACATATATTAATTGTAGTTCTTCATTTCTGTAAGTGGATACTTGGAGTGATGGCAATGTTGAAATTATCGTTTTCCAATTACTAAAGCACATCACTAAGAAGAGAAACCAAAGAGTTTGGGTCTTAAAAATAAGGCCTATCAATTCTACATAGTTTGCTTATTACTTCAACCTTACCTGCTCATATTAAATTATATACCAAGGTAATATTCAATAAGAACAATAATCATCACTTGTGTTTAGTTTAAGCTGTATTTCTGCAGCCTAAAAAATTCTAGAAGGTACTAGACCACAATGCCCTCTGTAAAATAAATAGTGTATTAATATAACTTGGTGAAAATTTATTTTCAATAAGTTTTAAACCATAATATTAAGTGTTCTTGAAAAGGTGATGAATGTTCACAATTTTAAGTGACAATCTCAAGATCATCTGATATCAATCTTCATTGTACAGGTGTTAAGGCCCAGAAGGGAGAAGGGAGAAACAGATTGTTGGTGATCTCCTACCAGCTCATGAAAATTCCAAGACTTCTCTAACTCCCAAATCAGTTCTCTTGCTGGATTAGTCATTTACACCAGAATGCCGAGAGATGATGGTCTCAGTTTGGGAGACTGTTAATTTCATCTGGAAAAAAAAAATGAACAGAGTCCTGATGGATAAATCCTTGGCTTAAAAGGGGATATTTGCCCTCCATTGCCCCTTAGTCCTCAGTAAACAGGAGGTTTTAATCTTTGTGTGGAGCCTACTGGAACATTTCCAAGTAGAAGAAATTTCATGTACTAACTTTATTGACATCTATCTGGATATGACAATGTAAAATTTACTGGATATGTCTTTCAACTCATTTTATGAACAATACCACATTATTTTGACATGTAATTTAATTTTGAAAAAGAATATAAACATTTTCTTCCAGTGTCCTCTGTAGAAAGTCTTTCCCCCATGGTCCCATCAGTAGTGTGTAACAATTGTAATAGATGCTTCTGATGACTAATGAGTCAGTTACTCATTTTTAATTTCATTGGGGAGTAACATTAACTCTTGGATCCCTGCAGCAGCCACCAGAGTACTTCTACTCACCTCTTTTAGAAATTCATTTATAGAAATATGAACTTTCTTTTCTCTAAAAGTTTCATTAGTTTTAGATGAAGCCTGCCTGAACTAAAAGTAGATTACTATGTTTCAGAATAGTTTGAGGTGAAAACTTGTGGCAATACAATAACCCATTGACTCATCAAACAACAGAAAAGCTTTGGAGGCTATAAATGCAACACTTACTGATTTCAAATCTCCATGGGGAGAAGTGTGTACATTTGGATTTGGTCAGTGTCACCTCGGACTACATAATTCTTTAGTGCCTTTCCCTGAGAGCTGATGCTGTGGATATGAGACTTTATATTCCTCTATAGATATTAATATAGAAAATATTTAGTGAATGTGGTCTAAGTCCCCAGGGCTTGGGACTAACGGGAGTTAGTTTTGTGCATGGAACACAGAAGTTAGTTCCTTTAGGGCGAAGGACTTCATATGGTAATGGATACTGGAGGATACATTTCATGTAAAGTCAAAACAAATAAAATGATACATTGTTTAGAGTTACACAAATGAACTCAAGAATCCAGAGTGTGAAGGAGGCTAGCTATCAAAATCAAGTTTTGCAAAAATCTTAAAAAGTGCTTTAGTAACATATACTGCCTATACAAAATGAGGATTTTCACATGTGCATATAGTGTATTTTTATCACTCTCACCACCTTTAAGTCCCCCATTTGCCTCTTATTCCTGCTAATCCACTTCATCTTCCTAACTAGTCCCCAGTCTACTTTCATGTCTTGCCTTTTCTTTTCTTTCCTTTCTTTTATTTTTCTTCCTTTTTCTTTCTGGTGACCCATTGAGTTTCATTTACATGAATGCGGGCACCTTATTAGTGGCTGCATGTTGGAAGAAAATCTCTCCCTCCACCAGCCTACCAGCAACTGTTAACTGTTCCTAGAACCTCGGGGAAGGTTGGGCTTTATGAGACTGCCCAACCCCACTTCCGTGACAGGATGTTGATGGGCCCAGTCTTATACAGGTTAAGTTTAGTAAAATGTGTGTGTCTGTGACAGCTGGTATTGAAGACTTGGGTACTGACTGAATTACTGTTTACATTTTTTGATGTGTTTAAAGTATTTCCAACAGTTTTTCAGTAGAAAGATCAGAGAGAAAGTCTCTAGTATCAGTGTATGTAAAGAACATGGTCCATGAATGGCCAAGGAAAAGGGTTTGATCATTCATTCATTGTTATATTTTTAAAATAAATTATAACACTTGAACTGTCTACTCTCTGGACCTGAAGGAAAGTTTTCTGACTTTTTCCTGTCAATGAATAGAAGAGCCCAGAAAGAAGGTCCAAGCAAAACGTATCACAAAGACAATGTTCAACCATTTAGGGAGAACATTGTATATCAGAACATTCTAGGAGCGTCCTGCTTAAATCTTATTGGTCAGAAAATGGTCACATGGCCATAGGAGTGGCAGAAGGACTGATCTGATTTCCTAAGTCGAAGGAAGGCTTCAGTTGGGAGGAAAGAGACAGGGAAACAACAACAACAAATGGATGAGAGTAAAGGATTGGATTAAAAAAGCCCGAAGAGAGGTGAGGAAACTGCTTAGGGGACCAGCAGCCCATCACTTGGAAGAGAAGTGGGAAATGATGTGTGCTTTGGCAATATGCAGAGGAAGGAAGCTGTTAGAGTTTGTGTTTTGAACACTGGGCACATTGGACCTGAACCAAACAGGACTCCAAGGTTTTTGCTTTCGGAAATTGGGGCAGCTGCGGTTTTAGTCCAGGAGTAAATTCTTCCTATCTAACTGTGTGTTCTAGTAATACTTAAGAAAATTAAGCAGATGATACTATTTATAAAAGACTTATAATTCAGAATGCTACTTTTCTCCTCTAGAAAACTAGTGTTAGTCATGACTACGTGAGCTAAATGTCATACATGAACCCAGCCTTATGGCAGTTTACAAACTGGTGGTTGTTGAGCCCAGGCTCTGCCCTACTCCAAGTTGCACTCTGTTGTATAAAGCGTTTCTTTTCAGGCTATGCCTTGCCTTAGGACACTCCATTTTGAGGGAAAGGATGACCGGAGCCCCTGGGTGGACTCAGAAACCGCACCACCGGTTGGTAGCCCCATCAGGCATGGAAGATGAATGTCTTTTTCCTCAGGATAGAAAACGAGCCACCCTGTAAGTGTAGGGAGGAGGAAGACTGTGGGGACACACGAGCATATTAAGATCATACCAGGGAAAGCAGGCCCAAGAACCTATCAGACACACCAGACCAAGGACACAGTATAGTTCCCTCACCTGAGACCCATAATGGGATGTACACCTCATAATGTGATGGCACAGCCCCACATCAAGCTACCCTCTGATTCCTGATATGTGCATCAAGGACTGACGATGCCTAATTGGGTTTGGTATCCTGCAGTTGCTGCAGCTACTTGAATGCCTGCCTTCACACCCATTCACCTGTCTGCACCTGGATATGACCTGCTGCTTTCTGTTCCTGCCCCATTTCCTGCTCCCAACAGTTCAGCTTTTTGCTCTGCAGCTGGAACAGCTTTGTTCTCAAACTCTGAATCCAGCAGCTCCAGCAGCATCTCCCTTCAGGCGCTGGTTTAGTTCATTATCTTATCAATACAAACTTTCTCATCCTAGTTCCCAAACTCCTTGAATTCTGGCTGCAGCCCCTTTAACTTGTATTCATTCTGTAACACACATAAATGCATGAAGATGTATGGTAATATCTACTGTGTGTTTTGTGATATGAAAGTTAATATCAGTAGTTAAGATTGGAATAAGAGAACCTACATTTATCACTGCCAGGCTACCAAGGTAGGTGTATTTTATGACAAGTTACTGTTACTAAAACTACTAAACCTCATGAATGCATTGCTATTCAATAAATAATGTGTTTATGTTTCTGGAATAGCATATTTATGATAGTTTTATCTTAATGATAGGGTTTTACCTGCTCTGAGACTCACTACTTTAGCCTATGATGGTATGGAAAATTTGGCAATTCTCCTGCCTCAACCTCCTAAGTGCTGAAATTGTAGGTGTGAGCCACCATGCCTGGCTCTCTACAGAGTCTTTTTTATATCTATTGTTCAATTTGACCCTTAATTCTGGGAAATAGCTATAATAAGATTCATCTGCCTTTTTTTTTAAATAGAGAAAATGAAAACTCAGAAAAAAAGTTCAAAGACTATAATGCAACGTATTTATCTATGTACCCTGCTCTTATAGGTAAGAATAGGGATTCCTATATGTCAGCGTTGCCTAAAAGAATAAATTAGATTTTATCCTGAACGTGTAACCAGCTAAGATTCTGTTTGCCCACTTTAATATCCACAAAATTTGTTATTGTGCATTTGGAAGTACCTTTCTATGTTATATTGAAAATAACATACATTGTTCATTTATTTTTAGACAAACACATGCAACTGTTTGGATTCATCTTTAAAAGCTTGTTTCCACAGCGCCTAACAAAATTAATTCAATTGCTTTTTGAAGCAAGGCTGCTTTTCTCCCACTGAAACAGTGACTCATGCGGGCTGCCTGGCTCTCATTTATATTCCTCCCCAGCAGGTAATTTAAATGTAATTTATACAGAAACAGGAAGAAAGGATGAAAAAAAGAAAGCAAACTTTCTCCCTTGTTTTCCTCTGACAATTTGTCTGAACATCAGTTAAAGAAGAGTCACCACATTTCTTTATGTAGCAAATGTTTTTGACAGCCATGTTTTAACTGGCCTTTCTGTGTCCCACGTGCAGGGAAAGTAGATTTGTGGTCTATCTAAAGAAATATTTTCTTTCAATTTTTTTAAAAAAAATTTTTATGTGTGTAGGCATTTTGCCTGTATGTATGTCTGTGCACCACATGTGCACAGTGCTTGTGGGAACCAGAAGGGGGCATTATATCTCTTGGAACTGGTGTTGTAACTATAACTAGTTGTTAACCTCAATGTGGGTCCTGTAGATTGAACTCAGGTCCTCTGGAAGAGCAGCTCGTTCTCTTAACCACTAAGACATCCCTCCAGCCTCAATAACTACTTTTTGATCTGATGAGATCCTTCTGTTTGGTGCCTATGGTACTGAGCTGCTGGATGCAAATCTGGCAGTTATTTGACAGTGTGTGGATCCTAGTACAATGAAGGAAAAGGAAAAAGGCCAGCATGAAGCATGAGAGACTAGGTCAAGGTCATGTGAAGTAATAAGGTATGTCAGGACGATGAGCACATGCATAGCAATAATATCTCAATGTTTGGCAGAGTAGGGTGGAAGAAGAGCCTGTTCAAGGACTGTAAACAACTGGCATTGAAATAATGGAAACTTCAAGTCTACCATCTTGTAGAAGTCAGCACTGTGGCTTTATTACAAAGCTGTGGTATTTGAGTTAGATATGCCACAGGTGAGCATTTCCCTGAGCACTTTTGCTAGTGGTAGGAGTCAGGAGAGTGTCCAGGAAATCTCTTTTGCTTTGTTTATCCAGGAAGCCACTAAAGTGAATCTGCTGATGTAGCTGTTCCTCACTTAATTGCCATACGACTCTCAAATAACCCTTATCCACTGCACCAACATGGAGCTTTGATGAGAACAACTAAAAGGGAAGCAGTTCATTGTTCTTCACTAGTGTCAGGCTTTGCTTTAGCAGCTTTGGAAAGGACGACCAGTCCAACTGATGGAAAAGGAAAGAGAACTTACAAGTTGTAGGAATTATTTTTCTTGTTGCTAGGATAAGAGCAAGTTAAGGAAGGAGGGGTTTGTCTTGGCTCATAGTTCCAGTGCAGTCCACCATGGGGCGGGGGCAGGGCGACAGGACTGTGAGGTTAAATTGTGTCCAGAGTCAGGAAGCAGACATATGGATGCATGTCCTCAGCTTGCTTTCTTTTTATTACTGAATCTGGGAATCCAGCACATGGGATGTTGGCACCCACATTCAGGATGGGTCTTCTTTCTTCAGTTAAACCTCCCTGTGAACACTCTTATGCACACCCATAAGTATATAACCATGGTGATTCTATGATTAACCATCATATAAGGATAACGATAATTTCCTCAGTTGGTTTTATAACACCATCTCAAATCCCTACTATGCATGCATTTCTCTTTCCTGATTTTCAGATGGCATCTGTGAACTGCTCTGCACCCTGCAAGGGTGAATTCCAGGCTCTCATCCTAAGCTTAATGCTTCTATTTATTGATTAATGTGTGTTGTGGAAAATTTATTCTGGAAAACTACCTAGAGAAAATGCAAATCTAATCCCATTACTAGTGCAGTCTCCTTTGTGAAATTATAGATTCACTCAAAAGCTATGTTCCGTGGAAAACAACTGCAACTTAAAAATGCAACCCTGGGCTGGGTTTGTAGCTCAGCTGGTGGAATGTCTGTGTATCATAAACAAAGCCCTGGGTTTGATCCTTAGCACCATATAACTGGATACAGTGGCACATGCCTGTAGTCTTATCTCTTGGAAGGCAGGAATCAGAGAATCAGAAGTTTAAGGTAATCCTCTGTTATGTAGCAAGTGTGAAGTCCCTCCCCACATTTCTTTCTAAAGTGAGCCTCTACCAGAATCACCTTGGATCTGCAGTCATTTCATTGGTAGTCCAGCCACAGCAGAACTGCCTCCTGAGATGTAATCAAACATTTATTTATTCTTAACCTACATATATTTATAATTTCGCACATAACATAATGGAACTAATCACACCATGTTGATACATATTTTATTTATATGTATCCTACTTCCTCGATCTCCTTCCTCCCCACAGTAGCCCTTGCTGTATTTGTTCCCCTGCCTGGTTCCCCTCCTTCATCCCTTGAGACTTCTCTGGGGCTGGAGAAATGGCTCAGCAGTTCAGAGCACATATTGCTCTTGCAGAGGGCCTCAGCATCCACACCTGGCACCTTATGACTATCTGTAATTCCGCTTGGGGAGATATGACACACTTTTCTGGCTATGAGGACATGTACATACAGGTGCACAGATCCCCACAGATACACGTAATTAAAAATAAAATGAATCCTAAAAAAAGAGACTTTGTTGGGGCTTGGTAGAGAGAGATAAATAGCTCAGTGGTAAAGAGCACTGGCTGCTCCTACAGAGAAACCAGGCTTAATTCCCTCACATAGCAACTCACAGCCATTTAACTCCAGTTCCAGGGGATCTGATGCTCTCTTCTAGGCTCCATGGGCACCAGGCAAAAATGTATTACACGAACATAAATGCAGGTAAAACACCCATACAATAATAAAAATAATTAAAAAGACTTGTTGTTCCTTTTCATTGTCTCATTTTATATGTATGTGTGTATGTATATATATATATATATTATCATATATATGATAAAGTTTTTATATATATATGATAAAATGTGATATTTGCTTGAGCCTGGATTATTTTACATAACACAGTGCTCTAACATTTAACATTCATAAGCCAGCATCCTTATTCAGCTGTATAATAAGCCATGCGGTAAAGCTACTTCCTTTATTCAGATGTATAAAATAAACTCAATGAGTTTCCAGGTTTCTGCTGCTGTGTCTCTATCAGAGTTCACCACTCACTACATCCCAGCTTTTCTGCACTCGTGTCTGTCCTTTCCTCATTTCCTTGTAGCCCCAGTCAGGTTTCCAGGAGCAAGGCATGCAGGACAAAGCGGGGGTATATTACATCCCCACCAACAGTGTCTAAAGACTTTCCTCACCACTTCTCCAGAACTTGAAGTTGTCAGAAAACATTAGCAGGAGGCCTGGGAATAAACAGATGTGTTCAAGGGAAAAAACAAACAAACAAAAAAGAAAACAACAACAACAACAAAACAAAACAAACAAACTTCATCAGACCAGCTCTTGCATAGCAAAGCAGAAACCTTTCTGTTATCATTTCAATTGACCTCTTCTGAAGCAGACCTAAAAAAAACAAAAACTAAAACAAAAAAAACCCTAACATTCTTTGTATTCACAGAATACATTTCTTCCTCACTATGCCTGACCTTTTGTATCTGTGCTGTCTTTCCTGTACTTATTTTTCATAGTTTCAGAATTTCAGTGACACTGAAATGGGTCCTCAGTTACTGAAGCTCCCTGATACTGGAGGCTGAGATGGGGCTCAAAATGGTTGTTAAATATGAGAGATTAGCTACACATGTCCTAGGATTTCTTGTCTATCAAACTGAATATTATTTCCTACCACACACTTATAGCAGTAAATAAAAGAATGACTCACAGTATAATAACAACTCCTTCATTATTCCTTAATCTTTTATTCATTTCCTTTATGAACTAGGGGCATATGCTAAAAAGAAGATATTGTTTTTTCTGCATCCATAATAAACAACAGTAATTATCTGGTGAAGCGCATCTCTTTTCTCTATAGGGAATGACTGTTCGCTTCAGGACTGAACAAAATGAGAAATTATGACATCACTGAACTCACTTTTAAAATTAATATGAAGCACTTGCCATAAAAACATGAATCTTTGCAATGGGGAAATATGACTAATGCCAACTGAATCAGAAATACGAAAGTGTCAGGCTGTCATTTACCTGAACAGTTTTGGTTTTATACAAGGGGCCCTGGAGGCAACTGGCAATTGTGAAAACAAATTAGACCAAATATCAAAATCAAAACCAAACAAAAGCAATTGTCTTCCAAAGTCTTATTAAGGTAGTTGTATTTTCATCGGCTTTAAATCTGAGTCTGAAACCAATAAAGAACATAAAGGTTTCAAGTTGATAAGTCTAGAACTCCTCTCTCTCTCCCTTCCGCCTCTAATTTGTCCTTCTCAACATAACTTCTTTTCCTAACAAAATATAACATAGAGAGTAGTTCCATAGTTTTGACAAGTTCCCTGCTCTGACACAAATGTGGATATACTCAGAATGGTGTCTAGTGTCTGAATAATCTGTGGGGTTTTTTGTCCTTGATTAATTTAGTGACATTTATTTCAGAAAGTAAGCCTGTATTTCTTTCCCTACTAATAATGTTTTCCATTTTTGAAATAAATGTAATTCAACAACCAACTAAAATGTCCAATTTTTTTTTCCTGCAAGGAAACATATTTATAACAACTTTACCGAAGCTTTTTTCATTTTGATTACATTGTTCACAATAGTTTGGAATTTGGAAGCTTTGGCAGAGCTGGGTAGTCACATTTCATGGCCTGCATAGTAAGCATTATCTGATCTTTTTATGTGGGAGATCGTAAAAGAGCCAGATTTATAATGAATTGTGTGCTATTTTAAGTGTGTTTCTGAGACATTATTAATTGAATTCAGTTGATCTCTGCTTCAACCCAAGTGCTTGGCCTGTTATGATTTAATTGATAAAATCTGGGACATCAGTGAAAGCTATCAAAATAAAGCCCAGATTAAATTTGTGGGATCATATACTGTCTTGTAACCAAATCACAAGATTAAATCATACCACTGGTTCAATTCTTTTACCAAAAGAACCACTGAATTATTGCACAATGGTTTCTCATTGGTTCTAAGTCATTCCTAAGGAGAGTGCTAGTGTTGGTGTTAGGAGTGCATCTGACCAGTTATACCATGCAAAGATGCCCTGGTGCTACCAGGATGGCCTCACAGAGTTGTATTGGAACCCAACACATATACATTGGCTAGGTCGCTGTAGATAAACAGTGCCATTTCTTTGAGTTCAGCAAATTGTACCTGAATGTGTGTTGATCAGGTCTCTAAGTGGCAACAGATAAGATAAGATGCAATACTGTGTAATTCTAGTGAGGAACTGGCAGGGCAGAGGTTGTAATGGGCAGGCTGATCTTGCTCTGGGAGCATATAAAGGAAGGGAAAGACGTGATGCTTTGAGGTCAAAAGGTAAAAGTAGCCAAGTTAGTCTGTAGGGAAAGGATGGTAGCCCTGGAACTATAGAAAGCTTGTGGGAATCCCGCACTGTTCTTCCTTATCCAATTTTATGTTTAAGGAAAGAAGGCTCATTCCTTAGTCACCCTTACTTCTCTCCCTACATTAATTGTCTTGAATGTCAAACTCCTTGAAGATAGTTCAAAAACTATCTACAAGCTGAGTGTGGTACTACACACCCATAATACCAGCACTTAGGAGTCAGAGACATGAGACACAAGTTCAAAGACAGCTGTGTAAGTCTGTTTCAAAACAGAAACAAGGCGTTGATGAGAAGGCTCAAAGTTTAAGAGCTCATACTGTTCTTGCAGAGGACCTGAGTTTAGTTCCCTGCATCCATGTCAAGTGGCTCATAATATCCTGTAACGCCTGGAGGTCTGATGCCCTCTTCTGGCTTCCACAGGTACCTGTACTCACATGTACATACCCACACATCGACACACACACACACACACACACACACACACACACACACACACACACACACACACACACTCACATAATTAAAAAATAAACAAAAAAAGTTACACCAATCTGTGTGCTACTCTAGATTCACTTGAATGTCTCAGCCCTCTTTTTATGGACCTTGGGCTTCTATCTCAAACAGGGAAATTGCTGTAGCTAATTGGTCATGTAACAAGTACATCAAAGGAAATCCTCACTGGAGTTTCTCCACTGCACCTGCTCAGCCTGAAGGTGCATTGCAGAAAAGTGCAGTTGCTTAGGCCCAAACCATGGCATTTAACCTGGCCTTTTACATATCCTAAATCTATATCCAATTCATCAAAGAATTCTGTCTGAATTTTCTTTTAGATAGATCTACTTGTGCTACTATCCTAGTTGCTCTTATCATCATCTCTCACCCAAATCACTCCAATAGTTCTTGGCTCTACTTCTTCCTTTCTCTTGAATGAAAAAAAAAAAAGAAAAACATTGAAAGAAAGGAAGCACTTGGCCTTGAGAAAAAAGTAAAAGTATGTTCAGTATAATGTCAGGTATGAACTAAAGGAAGACAGAGCTGTTTGGGTACAAGTAGGACCTTTGGTTCTGAAGAATATGGACTCTGAACTGGATAGCCATCTCTTTTCTTCATAGTCACTCAGAGCTGAAGCACAACCCAATGTCTATGCAGATGACTAAGAATTATTATCTAGCCAGAGGGAGCCACTGTACTATCAAAGTTTGATGTGTTGTAATGTTGGCCAGCTTGCTTGGTATTGTTTTGAGTCTTATAGTCCCCTATGGTTACACAAAACTAAAACTTTAATAATAAAAGAGGCTATGAACACAAAACTTTAAGGACAACTTGATCCCAATACTCTTAAACTTCACAATGGAAACTTGGTAGCAAAGTTAGAGTCTTTTCATCTTTGAGATTCACATTTTGTAGATTGAGGGGCAGACTGGGAGAGGTAATATTATGTGGTATCCCTCCAGGAGTCCTGTCCCATAGCTTCATCCTGTATGCTGCTGAGCCTTGCTTTCTAGGCTGTGTGATACAAGCTCTCAACATCAGTTTGTCTGAGTGTCAGTGGAGTGTGATGAAATACTGAAGAGCTTAAGGTGTTTTGAATAGTAATAATCTTGAAAACAAGTCAGCCTCCTATTTCTCATTCACACAGAGCTACAGTATTTATTTTGAGGGTAAGTGCTCTAATCATCTAAGTGTGATTCCAGAGGGGTTTTGATTTAAGGCTTGTCAGTTCATTTCTGCAACTCTGGTATTTTTAAATCAATAAATTATTCCCAGTGATAGCAGAACACAGGGCTGTACCTGTGTTCTCTGCTGTTAAGGGAAGGCTAAAAGCCTTTGATACAATAACAGTTTGTAAGTTATAAACAGAAATCATTTAAAACTTTATACAAAATGGATCAGAAAATATAATATAAATAATAGTGACTGAAAGAAATTATAGATCCATAAGTCTAAATGGGTTAAAATTGTCTGGGCACATGTAATTATGCGTACTAACTTTGAACCTTTCAAATGGAGTTTTCAGTTGCTAGTCTTAGAAACTTTTGCATTTGAGGAGATATGAAGACCAGTGAGAAAATGACAGAGTGGATGAATTAAGTCACATCAGTCAGTGCATATCTCAGCAGTGCCATATGACACCAGGCAATAAATACTGCTACATCAGACCCAAGGAAGGACCTAGACCTGTTAAACTCTAAGCAAACTCAGTCAAGAAGCACTTTAGGGTCCAGCAAGATGGCTCAGCAGGCATCAGTGCTTGCTGCCATGCCTGAAGACCTGACTTCAGTCCCTAGGTCGCACATGGTGGAAGGAGAGAGCTGACTGGTGAAAGCTGCCTTCTGACTTATACTTGCACACCATTGCATATCCCTCATGAAATAAATGCAGTAATTTTTAAGGAAGTATCTTAGAAAATACCCACTATGTGCCCTAGCACTATGTTAGGCAGTGTGAGGGTCACTGAAGTAGGACCTTTCAAGTTGGAAGAGATTAAGTAACACAATCATGTCTACAGTCAAGTGTGACTTGGAAAAGGCATAGTCTCTGGAATAGCACAGAACTTTCTTCAGATCTTACCTTTGAATTGTCATAGCCCTAAAACCACATAAAGTGTTCTAGCTTCTCTGAGTCTTCTTTTTCTCATCTGTCAGTTGGGCTTAGTAATGGTGACCACTGTGGTGAGGATGACATGAGACAGTTTGCAGCTGCTCTCTCTTTCCTGCCTTCTGTAAGTGAGCATACTGCACTGGTTGGCTTAAGCTGCTGAGTGCTACATGACTGAAAATGCTTTCTGTATCAGCATTTGATGAAAATGTGCTGAGTTGGACTGACTAGATAAGGCTTGCTGCAGAAGGCCTTTCTCTGGTTGCTTGGACCTATGCCTTGCACAGATGCAAATGTGCAGGAACAGAAGGCTCCCGAGCTAAAGACTTCTCAGCTTGGCTATTTTTTTTAGGTTTGTTTAATTATTGATTTGTTTGTTTTTTTGAGACAGGATCTCTCTATGTAGATTTGATTGTCCTGGAACTCACTATGTAGACCAAGCTGACCTTAAACTTATAGAGATTCTCCTGAACTCTGCCTCCTCAGTGCTGAGATTAAAGGTATGCACCACCTAGCCCAACCTGAGTTATTTATTTTTATTTTGGTGTATGGATGTTATGTCTGCATGCATGTCTGTGCACTACATGTGTGCAGTACCTGTACCTGAGGGAGCCAGAAGAAGGCAGCAGATACTCTATAGCTAGAGTGCTAGATGGTTGTTAGCTACTATGTGGGTACTGGAGATTAAGAGCAGCCAGTGCTATTATCCTCTGAGCCATTTTTTCCAGACCCTCCTATGTTTATTTTTTGTTGTTTGTTTGTTTTTGTTTTTTGTTTCTTTGCAAGCTGTGTTTACTGGGCCCAGAGAGTACACTCCCAAGGCAATCACTTTTCAATTACTGTTACTCTTGGCTGTAGTGGTCCCCCTGATTTAAAAACAACACAACAGGTAAGTTTCTAGTATCATACCCATCAGAGTCACTGTTCTATAGCTGTGAAGAGGCATCATGACGAAGGCAAATCTTATGAAAGAAAGCGTTCCATTGGCGCTTGCTTACAGTTTCGGAGGTTTAGTCCATTGTCACCATGTTGGGGAGTGTGGTGGCAGGCAGGCAGCTGACAGCTACATCTCGATCAGGAAGCAGAGAGAAAGTGCAGGGCACTGAGTCTGGCTTCAGCTTTTGAAATCTCAAAGTCTATTCCCAGTGACACACTTCCTCCAACAAGGCCACACCTTCTAATTCTTTAATCCCTCCCAAGTACTGCCTTGCCCTGGTCAGTAAACATTCAAATATATAAGCCTATGACTGTCATTCTTATTCAAACTGCCACAATACTTCTTGCAATAGAAGTAAGAGGAAGAGAACTCTGACACATTGTATAACAGAGATGACTAAAAAAAGACATGATGCTCAGTGAAATAGTACTAAAAGCACTATATGAATCTATCTCTATGAAGTACTCAAAGAAATCCAATTTCTAGAGACAGAAAGTGTACTAGGAATTACAAGGGGCAATGGGGAGGTAGTGATGGTGAATTTGCTTTTAAGTGCTAGGAGATGATGAATATGTATACCAGTACTGAAACAAAACAAAGCAAGCAAACAAAAATGTTTAACATGGCAGATTTTTATGTTATTCATACTTTAACACAAATTTGAAAAAGAAATAAGAGGTGCCAGATTGGTTGGAAGACCTCAAAGAAAGAATACTGTATGGAGGTTAAGCAATAAATCTGGTTCTTTCTTTCTATAAGAGAAAGCTCAGTATATATGGGAATTAATGCAAGTTGGGATCTCTCTTTGTAAATAGCTGAGTCATCTCTATTTTATACCTCTGTTATCTACCTTTTTCTAAGACAGGGTTTCACTATGTAGCCCAGAATTCCCTATATAAGTCAAGCTAGCTTCAAATGTATGGTAATCCTCCTGCCTCAGTCTGTCAACTTTAAGTTTTGAATGGATTTCAGATGCCGTCTTTGCACCAGGAGCAGTGTGTCAGTCTCATAATCTGAAATAGATTTCAAATGTGCTTGGATAGATGAAAGAACCAATTTCATCTGGAATTTGTCTTAGTCACTATTTTATCACTGTAAAGAGACACCATGAGCAAGGCAACTCTTATAAGAGAAAGCATTTAATTGGGGACTTACTTACAGTTTCAGACGTTTAGTCCATTATCATCACGGCAGGGAGCATGGTGGCATGTAGGCAGACATGGTGCTGGAGAGGTAGCTGAGAGTTCTACATCAGGATCCACAGGCAGCAAAAGAGAAAGACTGGGCCCAGCGTGTGCCTTTGAAACTCAAAGTTCGCGCCCCCAGTGACACAGTTCCTCCAAGGCCACACTTCCTAATCCTTCTAGTCCTTTCAAAGAGTTTCACTCCCTGGTGATTAAACATTCCAATATATAAACTTACGGGGGTCATTATTATTCAAGCCACAATAAACTTGCTAATCAGGCCTCATGGACACCGAGAAATGGGTTGGGGAGAGAGTACACAGAATGATGCAAAAAACTGCCATTGAAGATTTTAGCTAATAATATCTCCCACTAGGCTAATAGGGCAAGAACTTGGGAGGCTCCTGACATGTGGCTTGTTCTTAAGGATTTTGTACTTCTGAAGGTATACTGAAGTTCTAATGCTTATTACTTCAGAATGTGACTTCATCTAGAAATAGTTTCTTTTTGTTTATGTGTGTGTTCATGCGTACACACATGTGTATGCAGGTGCTCACATATGCATGTGGAGTACAGAGGTGAACCTTGGATGCCATTTTTCAGGTGCTGTCCGCTTTGGTTCTTTTTTTTTTTTTTAAGACAGGGTCTCTAATTTAAATGGACCTCACCAAGTAAGCAAGTCTTGCTAGTCAGTTGGCTCCAGGAATCTACCTATCTCCATGTCCCTAACGTGGGGATTATGAGTGTACACCACCATGTCCAGCTTTTTACATGAGTTCTGGAGATTGAACTCTGGTTCTCATGTTTATATGGCAAGCATATTACTGGCTGAGCTACCTTAGTAAAGCAAGCCTCTATCTCAGTGCTCATTCTTTGACTTAGCTGATAGATTTTAGAAATGGAAGGAGAGAGAAGTCCAATAACAAAGAGTTTCTTTCTTGGAGGAAGCTGGGTATCTTTCTTGGTTTAGGGATCATATCAACCTCCCTCAGCTCAGTGATTTACAGCTACAGCACCAGTGGCTCCCTGAGAGGATAACTTTTCTGCCTTACACAAACTTTGTAATGTATTCTCATCACAGGGGGAAGTGGTGTGCAGTGCTGGGCTGGAGGGGCTGTTCTGAGGATCTTTGAATGCTAACGGCTGAGTCATATGGACTCTTCATGATCCTTAATCAGTCTCACTTGGCTAGTGCTAAGTTTTAGTAAGTCCATCAACAGCTTCTCACCTCGTCTCTGTTCATTACTGCGTGCAGCTAGAGTGCCTGCCTGTTATGGGAGATGCACACTGTCATTGGCAGCCTAGACATTAAATTAGGCCTGTGCATAGTTGGTCAAAGCACCTCTCCTCAGCTCATCATGATTTCGCAACTAGGACTAAGGAAATTGCTGTTTGATCGTTCTCTTCAGCCCTATCAGTTAGGGAGCTTTCCCTAATCCAGTGTGTAAAGACTGCACCGAAACAGGGTTTTGCCCCAAATGATCGATCCTGACAAATGAAATGAAGAGTTGTTCAAAGTGACTTGGGGGACAAACTTTATTTTATCTCATCAACGTAGCATATCTGTTTCATAATTTTTGGAGGGTGAATTTCTCCCCAGTAAGTTCCACCTCCTGAATTCCTGCAGAATGCACTGTGTCAGACATCAGACAACTGTCTGTAACTCCAGTTCCAGTTCCAGAGGCTCTGATGGCTCTTTCTGGCCTACACACACACACACACACACACACTCACACACACACTTTAAAATGAAAATGAATTTTTAAAAAATGAAGTGGCATAGCGACAGACATACCCAAATTTACATAAATTTCTACCTTCCACATGCTTTTGTACATCTCTGTGCTCATACCTACACACTAACATGTACATGTGTCTACAACATACACACAGAAAGAATAACTAACTATATATTTCACAAAAGAGATTTTAAATGTTTTCACTAGGAAGAAAATATTAAACATGGGGGATACATTTACCCTGATTTAAACATCATATAATGCATAGTGCATCCAAACATCTCATGTACCCCATAAGTATTCATCATCCTTGTACATCAGTTAATAGAAAGGAACAGGGGGAAATATCTCCAGGAAGCACTGAGCTGAGTGTAGGTGTCTGTGAGGCACACGGATCTGCAGGTCTAGCATCTGGTGGCATAGTCTGGGCTTGGACGCATGCGCTTGGGCATTACCAGACCAAAATAACTTAATGAACACAGAGCTGGGTGCCAGACTTCCAGATCCACACACCTGGTACACACTTCCACTCAGTTTTCAGACTCTTATAACAGCCCATTAAAATCATCATCATCCCGCCCTTCTCCCTTCTAATCTGCCTCTCTTCCACTAGGCAGCATCTTACAAATCTTCAACTTCCATCCTCCACAAATTTCCCTTCACTCCAATATCATTATCCAAATCCTGTATATGAAATCCTTGAAATCCATTTCCAGGTTTCCACTTCTTTCCACTGCACTGTTACGCAGTGTTATGCCCACCTAGGAGTCACTTTACTTGGGGGAGAGTCATGTAGTGGGTCCAGTGTGTGTGCTCTCCATGTTTCTCTCTGCATGGTGTCTCCTCACCAACAGACATGAGGAATGGGGCCTTTTTTCTAAAGGGGAGGTCTAGGATAAGGAAAGAGAAGGGGCCTCTGTCACATGACTGGTTAGGATAACGGGGCCAGTGTGCTAAATGCTCCTAACCTCAGACTCAATAAATAACCCAAGCAGGAGAATATGACATGGCAACCATAATGTTCCTGTCCTCCTGGGAAGGAATTTCTCACCAGGTCTTGGGGTTTGATTCCTTGCCAGCTACCTTCCATTCTTTAGCGTCTTCTCAAGTACCTGATATTTTCCATATTTTCATGCTGGCTCTGCTTGTTCATAGCACTTGATTTCTGCCTAGCTCGTTACCTCGGTGTTCCTAGACCCTGAATTCCTTTATTTTCTTCCATATTCTTTCTTTTCTCAACAGGATGGTGAGTAGCTTCAGGAATCCAACAGAAGCCTCCTGAGTGGTGGGGTTCCAGGCATGCACCTACTACACCTGGTTATCTCTTTTTAAAGCAGTTTTTAAAGCAATGGACATCATATTTATTTTATGTGTGGGGCACTCATGCCATGGCACATATGTAGAAATCAGAAGACAACTTATAAAATGCACCAGAATTGATTTTTTTCCCTTTCACCACGTGGTCCTGGGGATTGAATTCAAATGTCAGGCTTGGCAGCAGGTGATTTTTTTCCACCCATCCATGTTGCAGTTTTAGGTTCACGGCTTAATCCAGAAGAAGGCAGAGATATACCTATAAGCAACCTGTTTCTAAACATGCTCAGTCTCCCACACTATGAACATTCCCCACCAGAGTGGCACATTTATTACAAATGGATTCTTCGTTTATTATGTGACTTGTCCCCAATGTTAATGACCACACACAGTGGTGCAATCAATGCTTCCATAGCTGCTGACAGCTATGCAGTGAAGTTGAAGCCCCATCTACTCACTCACCAATGCCTATATTCTCCTGACTCTGCCACAAGGTAATTACTATTCTGAATTTAGTGTTTTATCTCCAATATCTTTTCCCCCTCATTTACTCTGTGTGTCCATAAATATGTACTATTGCCCTGCATGTTTTCAAGCTTCATAAAATGGTAGCACAATATAAATTACCCTTCTGCAACTTGCTTTATTTACTCATTATCCATTCTTCAAAAACTTTAATGCTGGTGCATCTTGCTGTGGTTATCCAAGCACCTTTTGATGAAGATTTTGGCATTTGCAATTTTCTGATTTTTAAAGACAATATTGTTTGTAATATTCTTGTATATTACTGCAATAATTTCTCTAGGGCATACTTTGCTTTTCTTTTGTCATTAAAATAGTTTTGATCTTACATAAAAGATGAAGAATAATAGAGTTCCTATATAATTCTCACTTGGCATCCTCTAATATCAATATCATATAACTATTGTACAATAATCAAAACAAAAATAACATCGATACAATTATATCACTAATCTATAAATCTTATAACAATTTAAACCGTGTTTTACAAACTTCCTGCTGTGAGCCATTAGTGCAGTGATTCTCAATTTTGCCTACACATTGCAATCATCTGGGGGCCTTTAAAAAGTACTGGTGTTTAGGGTATCACCCCCTAGATATTCTCATTTAATTTGGATTCTGGCATGGGTAATGGAAATTTAAAAGCACCCCAGACGATTGTAATATGCAGTCAAAGTAGAGAAATGCTACATTAGTATTTTGTGAAATCAATTTACCTGATCATGTACAAATACTTAAAAGTGAAGAAGGGCTGGCTGGTGAGGTGGCTCAGTGGGTAAAGGGCTCTTACTACTCAAGCTGGAGGACCTGGGTTCAGTTCCTGAATCCTATGGTAATCGAAGAGAACTGACTCCTGAAAATTGCCTTTTGACCTCACACACATGCTGTGTTGTACATGTGCCCACATTCATGTACACATAAATCACACACATACACACACTAATAAAATTTGAAAAGGAAAATGAAAGAGAATAGGAATTATCATGGGACTGTGTATGTTAGCTAAATATTATAAATACATATGGCACTAGAATGTAAAATGGATTTCATATAATGACTCACAAACAACAACAACAAAAGACTTTTAAAGCCAATGTCTGCTACAATTCTAAGACTGAAATCACTGGGTTACTGTCAGTCAGGATTTCTGTTGCTGCAATGAAACACCACGACCAAAAACCAAATTGGGGAGGAATTGGTTTATTCAGCTTATACTTCCACAGCACTGTTCATCACAAAGGAAGTCAAGACAGAAAGTCAAACAGGGCAGGAACCTGGAGGCAGGAGCTGATGCAGAGGCCACGGAGAATGCTGCTTACTGACTTGCTCCTGTGGCTTTGATCAGCCTGCTTTCTTATAGAGCCCAGGACCACCAGCCCAGGGATGGCACCACCCACACTGGGCTGGGCCCTACCTCATCACTCACTAATTAAGAAAATGTCTTACTGCTGGATCTTACGGAGACATTTTCTAAATTGAGGTTCCTTCCTTTCAGATGACTCTTGCTTGTGTCAAATAGACATAAAACTAGGCAGGACAGTCACAAAATGCATGGACCTCATGTTTTGTTAGATACTGCAAATCATTTGTTGAAGTGTTTGCACTCGGTTGCAAACTACCAGCAGCAGGCTCACTTTGTTGCTGATTCAGCGGTGTTATCCAGTGTCTTGTTGCTTAATGGGTATTTCTTAGGGTAACTTCGCACACTACACCAATCATACTTACTCTGAGAACTGCCTCTCTATGTCTTTTGTCCACTTACAAGTGAGTTATTATATTCTGCATGGTTGTCTATTTTGCATTTCAATCCTATGTCAGAAAATGAGCATCACATATCTTCTAGCATTTCGTGATTCATCTTTTCACGTTTTGTTACACAGGATTTTGCTTGAATATAGTCAAATGTATTAATATTTAAACTTATGATTTGAATTCTATGTCTTTTTGTAAGATGTCTCCTTTCCCTATGTTCATAAAGATACTATTCTCCATTTTAATTTAAAGTCTTCTTTTTCATAACTGTTGCTATGTTTTAACTACAACCTTGAATTTGTGGCTTGAGAGATGGATCAGTGGTTGAGAGCATTAGTTGATCTTGCAGAGAACCCAGGTTTGGTTTCCAGTACCTGCATGGAGCTCAGAACAATCCAAACTGAATTTTTTGGGCACTATATTCATAAAATCTAATTAAAAATTACCTCCTTGGATTTTATTACTTTGATGTAATCAATGTAGAGTCACATGCACATATAGAAGTTGCTTACGAGGCCAGACAGCTGGCTCAGCAGATAATGGCATGGGCCATTAAGTCTGAGGACCTGAGTTCAATCCCTGAATTTCATGTAAGGATAAAAGGAGAGAACTTACTCAAAAACGTTGTTCTCTGACCTCCATAGAGGTGCCATGGCATGTGTGCCACTGCATTTTATTTTTAAAGAATTAAAAAAGAAAGTGTTTAAAAAGAAATCTTTTGTTCTTTGCTCAGTTTCATTGTTATAGCACAAAGAGAGGCAGAGACAGATAGAGACAGAGAACAGAGACAGAGAGACAGAGAGACAGAGAGATTGAGAAAGGAAAAGACACACTGAACGGGAGACAGAGAGGCAGCGAGAGAGGAAGGGGGAAGGAATGTAGAGATTTCGCTAAGTACATAGCCACATCCACAGTAAAGGCAATAAAGAATTCTTCCACAACCATGAGGTTTGCCTTTTGTGACCACAATCACTTTCCAGCGGTACCCACACTATGGTCCCTTTCCCATCTCTGTTCTCCACCCTGTGATGTTGTCATTTCATATATGGAAGCATGCAGCATGTGACATTTTCCTCAGCATAATTCTCTGCAGAGCCATGTAGGCTGTTTCCTGTGTTATTGGTTCATTCCTTGTTATTGGTGAGTACAAACAATGATATGGCTGTACCCCAGTTTGTTTAGCCAATCACCCACTGAAGGGCATCTGGCTTGTTTCCAGTTTAGGGTTATTATAAATAAAGCCTTTATAAACATACCTGGGTAAGGTTTGGTATGAACATAAACATTCACGTCTCCAGGGCAAATGCCTAGGATGAAGCTTTAGTTTTATAAGAAACAGCCAGTGACATCACTGGTGGGAAGGAAAATGTTCAGCCAGTTGTGAAAAAGTTTCTCTGCACCCTCCCCGGCAGTTGGTGTTGCCAGCTTTATATTTTGTTTTAGCCGTCATGATAGGTGTGCATTGGTGATAGGTATGAGTTGAGGTTAGAATTTTCTCTTCTTTATGGCTAATCCTGCTCTGCACTTTTTAATGTGCTTTGCTTTTCCATCTGTGTATACTTTCTATTTTCCACTTTTGGTAATTAGATTCTTATTTAGTGTAAAGTTGTGAGAGCTGCTTCAATATGCAAACTACAGGTTGTGTGTTAGATATGTGACACGAGACCATTTTCCTTCAGTCCACAGCTTGTCTTTCGATCCCTTTCACAAGGTTTTGCTTTTTGAAATTTAATTAAAACCATACTTCATTTCGTGTATAGCAGTACAGTTTACATTTTAAATAACAGAGTGACAGAATGACTTGATATATTTAGCTTTAAACAGAAGAATAAAGGGAAAGGTTTTAGGTTACAAAATCCCTCCCCCAAAACTTTTTTTAAAATCACTTTTCTTAAGTGGATCGTGTGACAAATGTTTTCAGTGACTAGCTATGTCTAGTTCCCCTGGCAGGAATGACTAATTGAACTAAAAAGAAAGGCAAACTTTCCATAATCATGGGCTCAAAGGAATAACACGTGTTAGATATTTTGGATACAAAAAAATGGTTCTAGGTACTTCAGTCCCCAGGAAGTTGAATTCACAGATTAGTCATGGGAAAAAAATTATGATGAGATTTGAAACAATAATAAAAAAAGTGTCTTATTCTATGTCTTTGTCATTTTTCCTGCATTCTATCATTCCTCATCACCCAATTTTAGCCTCTTTTGGCTTTCTTTCTACATTTTAGACTCCACCCACGCTTTTACCATTAACATAGATATATGTACACGTTATAGGCTAGGATCACATACGTAGGAGAAACTCTTCTTTCTTTCTCCTTCCTTCCCTCCCTCCCTCCCTTCCTTCTTTCCTTCTTTCTTTCCTTCCCTTCCTTCCTTAGTTTGGGTTATCTCTCTTAGTACACTTAACCAGGTTCACCCATTTTCCTACAAATTTCATTTTTCTTTACAGTTGAATTCCATTTTGTGTACATCATCTGTTGGTGGGCACCTAGATTAATCTCATTCCCTGCCAATTGTGAATATTGCAGCGGTGCACATGGGTGTGTAAGCGTCTCTGTGGTAGGATATGGAGTCTCTTGGGGATATGCATAGCAGTGGAACATCTAAGTCATATGGTCTTTCTATTTTTATTCTTTTAAGGACTGTCCAAACCGACTTTCCTAATGGTCGTATTAATTTCTGCTCCCATCATCAGTAAATAAAAGTTCCTTTTTCCTCATGTCCACTCCAACATTTGTTGTCAAATTTCTTTTCTTTCTTTCTTTTTTTTTTTGTTTTGTTTTGTTCTGTTTTTTTTTTCTTTTGAGTCAGGGTTTCTCTGCTGTAACTCTGGCTGTCCTGGAACTCACTCTGTAGACCAGGCTGGCCTGGAACTCACAGAGATCTGCCTGCCTCTGCCTCCCGAGTGCTGGGAATGAAGTGCGCACCACCACCAACCAGCCTCAAATTTCTTGAGGATAGACATTCCAGAGTGAGGTAGTATCTCAAATTCATTTTAATTTTCATTTCCCCAATGAATAAGGATGTTGAACACTTTTCAAAATTAGTTATTGACCATTTGTATTTCTTCTTTTGAGGTCTGTTCACTTCATCGGTTCATTTGCTGATTGGAAAATAGGTTTGGTGTTTAATTTTTCCATTTGCATATTCTGGATATTAGCCTTCGGAAGTACAGTGTATAAAGATGTTTTCCCATTCTGTGTGCTGTGAGCTCTGCTGACAGTTTCTTTTTCCAAATGCACTGGTAGATTTTGTCAATTTGGCACTACCTCAAGTCACCTGGGATGAGGGAACCTTAATTGGGGAAGCACCTCCATCAGATTGGCCCATAGGCACATCTGGGTAGCATTTTCTTAATTGCTGTTGGACATGGGAGGGCCCAGCCCACTGTGGGTGGTGCCACCACCCCTAGACAGGTGGATCCTAGGTTGTATATGAAAATAAGGTGAGCAAACCATTGAAAACCAGCGAGTAAGAAGCTCTCCTCCATGGTTCCCGCCTCTGTTTCTGCTACAATGATGGGCTGTGGTCCGGACTTGTAAACCAAATAAACCCTCTCCTCCCCAGTTTGCTTTTGGTCACGGTGTTTCATCACAGCAGCAGAGAGCAAACTAGGACACCTGTGCAGAAATGCTTACTTTCATGAAGTCCTGTATGTTGGTTCTTGGAGCTGGTTCCTGTGCTGTTAAGAGTTCTGTTCAGAAGTTTTTTGCTGAAACCTGTATTTTCAAATGCATGCCCTATGTTTTCAGCTAGCAGTTTCAGCACAATGGGTTTTTTAATTAAGCCTTCAGCCAACTTCGTTGATTTTTGTACAGAGGAAAAGATATGGATCTAATTTCGTTCTTATACAGGTAGATATCCAGCTTTTTCAGCACTGCTTCTTGAATAGGCTTTTTTCCTATTTCATGTTTTTGCCACCTTTGTCAAAAAATAAGTTGGTGGACAGGAGAGATGGCTCCATAGTTAAGAGTACTTCTTTAGCTGGGCAGTGGTGGTGCACACCTTTAATTCCAGTACTTGGGAGGCAGAGGCAAGTGGATCTCTGTGAGTTCGAGGCCAGCCTGGTCTACAGAGTGAGTTCCAGGACAGCCAGAGTTACAACAGAGAAATTCTGTCTCAAACAAAACAAAACAAAAAAAGACAAAAGAAAAGGACACTTGCTGTTTTTTACAGATAAGTCTGTTTTGGTTCCAGTGCCCACATAGAGGCTCACAACTGTCTGTAACAAACAGTTCCAGTTCCTCCAGTTCCAATGTCCTCTTCTTCCCACCATGGGTACCAGGCCTGGAGCACACATGCAGACACTTGTGCCTGTGCGCGCATGCACACACACACACACACACACACACACACTCACACACACACACACAGAGGCAAACCACTCCTACGCATAATATACAATTAAAAATATTTAAAAGTAATTATGTAGCCATAGCTTTGTCAGTTTATTTCAGGGTTCTCTTCTGCCAGCCTATCTTTCTCAGTATAGCTCGGTAGTATAGTTTGACATCAGGTATTTGTGATCCCTTCAGGTATCTTCTTACTCCTTAGAATCACCATGGCTATTTGTGCTCTTTTGTGGTTCCATATCAATTTTTGGATTATTTTTCCTATATCAGTGAATTTTAACAATTGTTGTATTGAATCTGCAGATTTGTTTTGGTAGTATAGCATTGAATCCATAGATTGCTTTTTCATGATATTAATTTGCCAATACAGGAGTACGAAAATTCTAGTGTCTTTGATTTTCTTTTAATATGCTTCAAAGATTTCATAGTAGACACTCTTCACTTCTTTTAATAGGTCTATTCCTAGGTATCTTATTATTATTATATTGGGAGTATTATAAATGAGATAATTTTCCTAACTTCTTGCCCTGAGAGTTCATTGTTGGTACATATAAAACCTTTAGCACCATGCTGAATAAGACTGAAGGTGTATACCTCCTCTCCTCCCGATTTTGGCATAATGTTGGCTATGGGTTTGTGGTATTCAGCCTTTATTATTTTGAAGTATGCTCCATCTATTCCTCCAGCAACTTTATATATATATATATCTTTCTTCTTAATGTGCTCCTGAATTCAGTTTGCAAATACTTTATTAAAAATTTTTAAAACTATGTTTATCAGAAAAATTAGGTCTCCCTTGCAAGTAGATAGAATAAAAAAAGAAAAAAATTAAACTACATCAGGGTTAGTTATTTTTTTTCTTTTAAATATCAAACTTCTGGTGTCAAGTCTAATAATTCTTTGCCTATCCCCAAATCTCAAAGGCTCTTTTACATTATTCTTTTTAAGAATTAAAATTTTTAAATTATGTGCAGGTATGTGCATGAGCACAAGTACCCACAGAGGCCAGAGATGCTGAATCCCCCAAGGAGTTGGACTTACAGGTAGTTGTGCGCTACCTGACACAGTCACTAGGAATTGAACTCTGGTCCTCTGGAGAAGCAATCCATACTCTTAACTACTGAGCAATCTCTCCAGCCATCTCCTATTATTCTAACAGTTCTATAGTTTTTATGCTTTACCTTTAAACTCATGGTTCATTTTTGAATTGATTTCTGTATGAGGTGTGAGGTTTCATTCTATGTTGCCTTGATTTTGTACTTTGCTAACAATCCACTAGGTATATTTGTGTGGACCTATTTGGATTTTTTAACTTATTTGTGACTTTATCTGCCATAATATATGTTGCCTTGATTTTCTGAAAAATATATAGGAAGTAAAGCATCATTTCGTAATGATACTGACACTGTAGCTAACAAAGCTTTATCAATGTCTAATTAAACACTGATCATGCAGCCCAACTTTAGTTTGATCATTGGTGGTCTTTTCCAGTTCCTCAGGGGGTAATTGCAACCATTAAGTTAGTCTGAAGCCATGGAGAACTGACAGCTGAACTATAACCTGAATGTGTAGAAATATGATGTTTTACTCTGAAAGAGAAGAAGGAGATATTGTAATTTATTGAATCTTAGAAGTGTCTGGAGGAAAGCAGTAAGTGGGAATGGCCTGGCTCGGAGGTTCTGCCAGCAAATGGAACCAAGACCTCTTTTCATTTTAGTTGCAATTTGGTGATGTTGCCCTATACCATAGTTGTGTTCTTGAAAATGTGTGCACACATCCCTCGAGTACATAATCTATAGGAAGAGAACTCTTTAAACTTGGACACAGCAGATATGGCATCTGGTTTTATTTGTGTTACAAATCTCTTATGCAACCTTAGCAATTTAGGTCTCTGAATGTCTTCAAGCCTATAAAATGCGAATGAACTTAGTAGGTATCTTCTGAGTGCCAGGCTATCCAATGGGATAGACCAAGATGACCCAAATACAACTTTTAAGTTTAAAGTTATTTTTCTGCCTCACAGGTGGCATCTACAATTGGTTGAATGTTTCAAATAGGTCAGCCCTTCTGATGACCTTTCAGCTTCACAGTATTATTGTGTGAAAGGGCTAATCTCACCCTCATTTTACAAATATGAGAATGAAGGCTTTGAGAACCTGGCATACCTTGTCCATTGTCATGTACTTGGAGGCACTTTCAGTTCAGCTTTTTAGATTACTTCACTTCAGAGTGGCCTTCATATATAAAGCAGAAGAGAAGTACCACCCTCTTCTTTCTCTCTCCTTTGAAGGTCAATGTTTCCCTGTTACAGTTTTCTTTGTGGAGAGTCAAATTGGTATTTTACTGTGTTAAGGACTTGCCTTGCAGTTCCTGGGTGTTACTGTTGCTAGTTCCATTCTTCTTGCAACATTCTTCTCTTGTTTGGGTTTCTGGGGGTAAAACTAGTTTCATAAAGAGCACAAATATTCTTCACCTTTGCTATTCTCCCAAAGAGATTGTGGAGAATTGGTGCTAATTCTTCAAATACTTACTGGAATTTTCCTGTGAAAATGTCTAGGTCTGGTGATTTTAATAGTTTTGCTGGGTTTTACATTTTCTCTGTCTTATGAATGACTCTTGGAATATTTATCTAATTATCCATTGTGTGTGTAAAATTGTTTGCAGCATTCTATCATTTTTGAGTGTGTGTGTGTCTTCAGTGTATTTCATGCTGTGCCCATTTTATTCTTGATTTTGAGCATTTGTATTTTGGCTTTTCAAACGTTTGTGTCAGTTGTGTGAGCAGTTTTGTCAATTTTATTGATCTCTGTGAAGAAACAATTCTCTCTTAAAAATTGACTTTTCTACTTTTTTCAGTTTTTCAATGTTGCAATGATCATTTCCTCTGTTTCGTTTGCTTGGGTTGATTTCCTTTTTCTAACGTGTGTCTTCTATTCTGGTACCACTTGGTATTAACTCTACAGCCTGTAAATGCCAAAAATAAACCCCAGCAAGTGAATGGAAACTTTTCCTAATGTGAACGTTCTGATATGCAAATTTCTTCTTTCTCTGTATTCCACAAATGTTATGTTCTATTTCATTTTCATTTGTTTTTTTCGAGTCAGGGTTTCCCTGTTGTAACTCTGTCTGTCCTAGAACTCACTCTGTAGACCAGGCTGGCCTCTAACTCACAAGAGTTCTGCCTGCCTCTGCCTCTCGAGTGCTGGGATTAAAGGCGTGTGCCACCTCTGCCTGGCCTATTTTCATTTCTTTAAAATCCAGTGCACCTTTTTGGTTTCCCAGAGACCTTCTCTTTGACCATGCTCACGTAAATGTGCTGTTTAGTTTCTGTCTATTTATATATTTTTAAACTATCTTTCTAATATCGATATGTGGTTTGACTCCATTTTAGTCGGAAAATTACATGATTTTTTTTTCTTCTTTAGATTTATTTATTTTTATTTTATGTGCATTGAGTGTTTTTACCTGCATGTATGTCTGTGAAGGTGCCAGATTCTATGGAATTGGAGTTACAGACAAGGGTGAGCTGTCATGTAGGTGCTAGAAATTGAACCTAGGACCTCTGAAAGAACAGCCATTGCTCTTAACTACTGAGCCATTTCTCCACCCCCCCTCCCCCAAACACTTAACTAGCCAGGCAGTGAGTGTGGCACATACTTTTAACCCCAGCACTCAGGAGGCAGGGCAGGGGGATCTCTGTGAGTTTGAGGCCAGAGTGAGTTCTGGTCTACAGAGTGAGTTCCAGGACAGCCAGAGTTACAACAGAGAAACCCTGTCTCGAAAAACAAAAACAAACTAACAAAAAGAAAAGAAAACATAAAAACCATTTAACTAGTTTCGTTTCCTTGCCTGTCCTTGTAAATGTAAGAATTTGGTTTTGGCATTTAGTATCTGTGTTGAAATCTTGTTGGGGTATTTTACTATGACTAGAATATACAGATTACTTTGAGAAAAAATGATTTTTCATGTTGCAGAGATGATGCATTAATTTTATTTGAAAAATTTTGTGTATTTCATCAGTATTATATGATTTTTATGTCTATAGACCCTGTACAGATTCTTAGGAGCTATACTTAAATATTTACTTTTGATGATTTTATAAATAGTACGTTAAACTTCCAAATTCCAACAATTTGTTACTAGTACATGGAAAAACACTTAATTTTTACATGTAGTTCTTTAAACAATAACCCTTTAAAACTCAGTAATTCTAAGAAAACAATTGGATTATTTCTTGGGATTGTTTACGAAGATGTGTCATTTGCAAGTAGAGCCCATACATTACTTCCCTTTCAGTCTTTTAACCCTAGAACCAACAAATGAGACTATATGAGATTTTAAAGGTTTTGCATACCAAAGATAATTATCAGCAGAGGAACACATAGGCTACAAATTGGGAGAAAATTTTTGCTATATGTCAGGCAGCATGATGATATCTAGAATATAAAAAGAATTGCAAAAATTAAACATTGAAACACAAAGCAGCCAATAAACAAATGGGCTAGTGAAATGAAAAGATAGTTTTGTTTTTTTTAAAACATTCATCATC